>CM062866.1:6734317-7934317 GCA_031772225.1 Eubasilissa splendida | reverse complement strand
TCTATCTTTGCTAATTTCAGACTTCACTTCGTTGACACTACTCCTTAATATATCACTAGTGTGATATAGTGATGTGTCGAATTCTTATTGGCTATAATTATATTCGAAGCACCTGGTGGGATAAGATCCAGTAGACTGTATGGATTAAAATTATGGTTTAGTTGACGCAACCCGAATTGGATTCAGAAAAGAAATAATGGCAGATGGATCTAGCCTACCTTGATCTAAGTCCTGGCTTAGACGACTGTTTTCACTCCCACTTGACTCGCACTTTTGTAGTGAAGAACGTAGATATCACTGCACTTCTGGGGGATGTAGAACACCACAAATAAAGCCTCTTGACAGCTTTGCCTATGTACCTAAGTAATTAGTTGGCCAAAGCGGGAAAGTTATATTAAAGTTTATTAGATAGACGGAATACACAGGAAGTCTCGACTTGTGTCAACAGCACTATTATCAACATTGCCGTTCCTAGTAATACACTTCGCAAACTCATCAACTTATTAAGCATTAATTATTCAAGTTACATTTTCGTCTCACTCTACACCATCACTGAGATTTGGTAACATTTAAGAGAAATTCACTCTACAAGTATACTTCGAACTTCCGAATCACCAAGCACTGAAGGTCAGTTTCACTATTAGCTACTAATAGTTCAAATAATAGGCAAGAAATCATCAGAACGCTCATTTTCACTTCTGATAGGTCTATCGCCTCCACAATCAACAACACCACCGGCGGTTCCTGAACGTACCTTGTGTAAAACAAGGCTCCTGATAGCTTCAAAAATACGATCGGTACCGACCCTTATATGTCCAATACAATGCGCCCCCACGCGCGCCACTTCTGCTCCTCGACGTAGACTTCTAATACACATTTTTCTATCTGTAACTATTCTTAAGCATCAATAAACTTCTGTCAACTATAAGTTGTTTTTTTGCTCAACCTGCACACACACCCGTACGCATACTCCACGATCATAATCAAAAGAACATGTGAGCGTTGGGTGTACTCGTAATAATTGGGGGTACCTTCTGATTCGTAACATTCAATCATAATTGCACTCACACATATATCCAAAGCGGTGAACTCTGATGTAATACAATTGTCAATGAAAGAACTAAAGGAATTCGAAATAAAACATGAATTTTAAAATCTCCGCAAATTTTACATCATTTTCGACAATTTGATGGTGAGTTTTTATTTCTATACCTCTCTTATATAATATGAATCGAAATGATTACGCTTTGGGATAAAAATTAATCTGTTTTAAGTTCGTAGATACATTCAGAAATGTATGAATACTTATAATCTTTTTGTTTACGAAAAGTATTTCAACATTTTACATCTAAACTGATCTTCGGTAGATAAATAACATTTTTTTTTACAAAATTCAAGATTATTAGAATATAAGCTGTTTCCTCTGTCAACAAGGAAACTTTTTAGGTTGGTTGGCTTCAGACTTAAATTGAATTTTCTCTTATTTAAGAGCCCTTATCGTCATTTTTGAAGGCACCCCTCTATTGTTACCCTACCTTAATAATCTTACCTCGTCCAAATAGGCTTCCAGTTGGCTGGTTATTGAATGTTTTGTTGCAGAAAGATTTCCCAATACTCAATATTTAAGTGAAACTTTTGTAATAAGAGTGAGGCAGTGCTTCTAAAAATATTAAGTATTTTATTAAAGTTTCTTTATCTACATTAGAGCTGCCTTGTATCAATGAACTGTTTGACTAACTGTTATTAATAACATCAGAACAAAATAAAACTGTAAACAACAGAGGGGTATATAGAACAAAAATATAGATTAACAGAACATAATATAATAGTCGATACAATAGAAATCGCCTAGAAAATGAAATGACAATTTGCAGACCGCCCTCAAAAATCATCAAACCCTGCAGAACTACGAGGACGACACAGTAATGGACAGAATTATAATGCAAGCACTCGGAAGGCCTTCATACAGCAGGGGGCAGAAAATGGGTGACGATTATGACAGGTTTTAAAAACAAGTTATTTATTTTTTAAAAATTCCGAAAAATTAAATCATAATTTTTATTGAATAGAACACATTCTTATTGTGAAGTTGTAATTATTCAGAACAAGGGTCTGTGATATTTTAAATACTAATTTAACGTATTAATTATAAATATATACATATAAAATCAATTTTGTCGAAATATATTGTTTTTGCGCTACCGGAATTCGAACCTGGATCTCTATTTCTAATAGGTTATATTTATATTGTGAGAGGGTGGTCCAGCCACTAAGTGAGACTGAAAATTCTCTACTGCCTAGTCAGGAAAAAACATAAAATTGTGTGCGTTCGCTGCAATATTCAGATCACCTTACCTATCTCGTACGCCATCTAGTGATCATCACTGAAAAAATATATTTTCGTATATATAGTGCATATGTCGGTATGATGTGAAGGTTATTCCAAAATAAATCAATTGTAACAAACAAAAGATTCATAAATAAAATAATAAAGTTGAATCTAAAAGAGATGTATATCACAATCTCGCTGTACAGACAAATGAAAATTTATGACAAATCCTACTCTTACAAAAGTACAACTTTTATCTAATTCATATTTATCTATTTTTAGTCCATAATCATTTGCGGGATCCAAGATAAGAACTCAGTATCCCTAGGATCCATCGAATAATAATAGTAGCGGCCAATATGTCGCCGCCGCCCGTCCAATAATACTAGTAGTGGCCAATACTTCCCCATTTTCTAGGGTAATCGGCAAATCGTCGATTAGGCCGGTCCAACTCAGACAGCCGTGATTCTCTTAAAAAGTGATTTCTTCAACTCCGAAATAATAGCGGAACAAAATGGCTGGCCTCAAGCCAGAGCGCCCAAAAGGGCGGCCAGAGCGCGTCTGCCTACTTGTGCCAATGCCATCCCAACGAACTTACGCAATATTGGTGATTATATATATATATATATACCATAGAAATAAATCCAATATGATAATATCAATTTTTTTCTAATTCAAATTTTTAGAATTTTACATGACGTAAATTTGTTACGTCACAATATATTATGTCTTCCGTTGATATAAGGCATTTTGTCGTAACTCGGTTACACAAACAAAGATAATTATTTTTCTTGTCCAAGGTTTGTTTCTCCTTTGATGCAACTGTCATGTAAAAATTCTTAGGAATTGTTGAAATATCTCGAGAGAAAAATAATATTTCAACGTGGATACCAAACGAATTATTATAATATTTTTAGCATGTACGCCCACTTTCCATCATTTAATATAATATTATTAATATATATTTGAAGAGTTTTAGTAGCTGTGTTAAGTTAGTTACAGTGTTGACCACAAATCAATGTGAATTTGATGATAGCAATAATCCCGATAAAAATACTTTCTCTTTTGAATCGAGTGCTATAATATGATTTACACAATTGAATTATTTTGCTGCAAATAAAAGATACATTATTACCTTTTCTCTCAGTAACATTTAAAATAAACTTTAATTAAATTAAAATTGCTTTGTAGCAACATATTGAAAAAATAATAAATATTTTAAATAACCAAATCCCTTTTGCAAATAGTCATATTTAAAAATTGTTTTCACAGTAGTTCCTAATTAGTTACCCATCACTTTTATTTTTATAGTTATGTTTTTGTCTATGCTTACATTTTTAATTTTTGTACACATTGTTTCGTGAAGAATGGACCATAGGTCTTGAAACAAAGTGTTTTGTCTTATAACTTATTTAATTAAATCACTTATTACACACATACAGAAAAGATGTTACTATCAAAAACAATATAGTCGTCACCGAGACTTGAACCCTGATTGAACCAATTTTCTATTGCCAATAAACAGCTCTCCATTTTTTTAAATGTATTTTTCTATGTATTTATTTCTGTATTATCTAAAAAATATATTTTAAAAATAAATTACACACCTTCTTAGAACGATACACAAAATAAATCTATCGAAAAAATATATCAACAATATTTGAGTATGTTCCAAGAACACACAATTACTGGATCCTCCAAAGGCATTGATATTTAGATAAACTTTAGATATCTCATAGCGACGAAGCTATTTCAATTATATTATATGGGAAAATATGGAAGTATGGGTAATTACAAGTCTTACGACCTGTCTTCGACCGACTTAAGTGATCACTTTACACAATATAATGTTCACCCTTCCACCCAATCAAACAATATTTCGAAAAATCATAACGTTAATAAAATATGATTTCGTTATAACTATTGGTTTATATTCATTTTTGAAAACAATTACTGGATTTTATCATCTAGGTATATATATTTTTGTTATTAGCAGAACGCATTCTCATTGTGAAATTGTAATTAATCAGAACATACAGATTAAGTTTATTAAGTAAAGTGTTCACTAGGGGTACGTTCAAGAAAGGCGATCGGAAGAGAAGTGATCACTTCAGGCTGGCTCTATGAGTGGCTACCCTTGTTGTTGTTTCGCGGTCGGTGAGATTATACGGCTGTTGAGAGCCTGGCTTAACAGCCAGGTACTGTGAGGCGCATTCAGTCTCTACAGATACATGGATTGCCGATCGCTGTGCACATGTCTGGATACACCACTGTATAGACACCATTTAGGGCTTACCCCGGACCTATCGTGTACCTGCAGCCGTTTGAGGCATACGCCAGAGCACATCCTCTGGCATTACGTGATTCTGACGGATGCAAGGCAGGATATGCTGGAGGGTTCGGAGGGAGTTGATCGAGGTTCCGTCATTCTCTGTTATTTTTTTCTATCTTCTGCCCAAATATGATCAGCGATGTACTATTCTTGTGGGTTAGATCTGCCGGCAGTGGTACGTGGAGGGTGAGTCTTTTATATGTTTTTTTTCTTTTGTGCCGTCTCGTTTCCCGGAAGTGAGTGCCTCTTCACTTTTCCTCTGCTCCCCGGCCTTGTTAATTGTATTATCTTATATTACCTTTATGTTATGTATTGTAAATATTATTTATTTATTTACTAATAAAACGAGCCAACCGGGGACAATAAGGGCAAATCTTGTTTTGGCAGCTGTGCGGTATTGACCTGTCAATAAGAGGGGCGCTATCGAACAGCTGCCTAGTAGCATTAAAAAATGCCAATCAGGCGGCGAATGAGTAGGAGCCTTGAGTTTGTTGCATTGGTCCTGGGTAAGCGGCGGGTCCGCCCTCATTGTCGTTGTACAGACATTATGGTTCCAGTCCTAGTCATCTATTAGTTCCCTCCCATCCATATACTTCAGAGCACGCCTTACTGTAGGAGTATGTATGAGTGTGTGTTGTCTATGATTTCTACTTACTATTGACGTGTGATCGGTTTTCTCGCTTGTGCGTACTGATCCAAGTGTATATTGCTATCTGTGTAGTGCTGTTAAGACTGTCGTGCGAAACAGAGAAATCAGAAGACCTGTGGCCACAGCAAAAATAAAATAGCACCTCGGGTAGGTTGTGTTGTTTTTGGTATCTGTTTGGTCCCCGTTCCAAATTCTTTCCATCCGTTCTACATCTTGGGTTGGCAGGAGGTTGCGCACACAGTATCTATAGGGCAAGGTAACCAAATGCTTGATAGTGGACTAATGGGACCACTTCTACCCAAATTCATTAGTACTATTCGCTAGCACTTAGCAATTTTCTTTAACACATTTCTGTTTAATTAAAATTGGCGTTCCGTGGCTATGTTTCCAATGAGTACAATTGTATATTTGTTTCGTTAATTGACACGGGTATTTTAGTGGTAAACCAATTATTTTAATTATGAATTTCAATGAGTTTCAAATAATTGACACAAACATTCACGATTTACTCATAGCGTGAAAGTAATTAAATGCGATAAATGTAAATAATATTATTGTTTGTGCGATGGGGTGGAGAAACGGGTTGTAGGAAGGGTGGTAGGAATTTGGACAGAACAATAAGGGCCCAAGGATCAACCAGGAAGAACACGACTTACCTGAATTTTCTTGATGTACTCACAGCTCTCCCGAACTTCAGGAAACTTCTTGCGAGAAAACCGAAACACAATAACTTCAAGTTCAAGGACGTTCACTATTATTGACAGTTAACAAATCATAGATCACACACAGAAAAAGTCGTGCTCTGTGGTAAGGATAATGGAAGGGGGGGGGCAGATAAGTATAGCCCGTCTCGACACAGAATTTCTTTAGTGCCACGGGCACAGTCCAAACATATTTTTACATTGTATTATATAGTTACAAATAACATAAAAATAAATAAAAATTAAACCTAATGAAGTATACACACGTGCACAACAACCGGCGATCTGGTCCTTTCATAAATACCGAATAATTATAATAACAGGTTTCGGGATTGACCTTTTGGGGAATAAGTGTTATGTTTATGAAAGAGTGTTGAACGGAAGGTTACATGTGTAAAGGCGCCAGCGAAAAAATAGAAGATTTGAAATAATGGAACGATAGATGTATCAATTTGAAAAGTGTAACATATAACTTAGAAAATTTGTCGTCAATGCACTATATTGATGTAGTATAATCGGTTAATGCAAATTAACCGGATAAGAAGAAATCCAGGTTCGAACACCGGTAGCAACAACAATATTTCTCGATAAAATTGATTTAATATATTTATCTATCTAATTATTACATTTAATTAGTATTTTTTTTTTAAAATGATATAATTAAAATGTTTTTTTTTTAAATGTTAATAGGTTTTTAATCAAAAAAATATCGTAAGGCATTTATAAAAAAGCTAAACGGAGACAAAAAGTTCCGTAAAAAAAGAAACTTCAGATTGTGTACAAAAGATATATGAAAGCTTTAATAATGGAAATAAAAATTCAAACAATGTTCATTGTATAAATTTTTATTTTCAACTTCGAAAGCCGGAAAAGGATTTTGGTTTTTAATTAAAATGAAACTTTTGTTTTATAAATATATTTTTTACTATTAAATAATTAAGTAAAATATTTTGTGGAATAAGCGTAATAGACAGAGTAAATGAAATGTCTTCATATTTAAGCGAAAAGGTTGACTTCCAAAATACAACATCGCATATGATTTATATGAAAATAAATACTATATACAATTAGGAGAACACATACTTATTGTGAAGTTGTAATTATTCAGAACATTGGTCTGTGATATTTTAAATATGAATTAAATATTTTAATTAGAAAGATATACATATAAAATCAATTTCATCGAAAAATATTGTTGTTGCGCCACCGGAATTCAAACCTGGATCTCTTTTCTAACCGAGGAAGGTGCATTATCCAACTATGCTACAGCGACAATATTTTTAGCGACAGATTTTCGAACTTATATGTTACCGTTTGGATATTAATACATTTAATCGTTCCATTATTTGAAAGAGCCATCTACCTTATTTTTACAGAATCTCAAATACTTTTGAGTAATCTGATAGTAGACGCCAGAATTATCAATTCATTTTTATTACATTTTAGACACATTGATACAACTTTATTATTAGGAGAACACATTCTTATTGTGAAGTTGTAATTATTTAGAACATAGGTTTATGATATTTTAAATATGAATTAAATATATTAATTAGAAAGATATACATATAAAATCAATTTAATCGAAAAATGTTGTTTTTGCGCCATAAGGTAGATGGCTTTTTCAAAGAATGGAACGATTTAATGTATTAATATCAAAAGGGTAACATATAACTTCGAAAATTTGTCGCTAAAAATATTGTCGCTGTAGCATAGTTGGATAATGCACCTTACCCGGTTAGAAAAGAGATCCAGGTTCGAATCCCGGTGGTGCAACAATAATATTTTTCAATTTAAATTGATTTTATATGTATATCTTTCTAATTATTATATTTAATTCATATTTACTATGTATAATGTTACGATGCGTCTTGGCTCCATCGACTAGATTGTGGTTAACATGAAAATGTGGATTCAGCTGGAATATAGTCCTGGAGTTCTTTGATCTGTGGTAAATTAATAGTGTTGTGTAATTTGGACTAGGAATCAAAGCTAATTAATGAAAGACGTTAATTTACAATAAGATTGTTATTGACACAAAATAAATATCAAATAATCGATCTCTCCATTCTGGCATCTGTTCATAAATATAACTTGACAAGGAAGTGGAATTATAATCAACCATCATTCATGTGGCAAGCTTCTCGAAGAGGACGCAGGACACGTCATCGCCGTAAGATTAATCCCACCTCCACGGTGCTGAACTGAACTGCTGAACTGAAAATGATGGTCACGTAACCTCGAAATCCGTGCGCCGTAACTACTGCACACTTGATCCTCCATCGTGTGGGATCGTGGTCGTCTAACTGGATATGCCTTAAAATCCTCCATCCCAAATGGAGACTGCCTTTCATCACAAATCTAAGCTACCCTTGTCGTCAACTTCAGATTAGATCCGGGTGCTCTTAACCCTTCGGCCCGAAAAAGGAAATTGTAATTTCTGCATAGGATGAGAGTACAATGCAAATTAGATACTACAATATTCTACAGATGATGCACTAGTATCGACAAGATCTAAATCTTACCCTAATATTCTTTCAATCGTGTACGAATTGATTTGCGACCGCGGCCGCGCAACGCGCCGCCTCGCGCATTTCTCAGAGCTCAAGTGGCGCCGTGAGCCGAGCGGTCCCGCGCATCGGCACCATTCGAACTACTTACCTGCGATTCAGTGTTTACCTCATATAAACGTGGCGGGTTGTACAAAATTACAATTTGAGAGATTAAATTCTAATAGTACAACAGTTATTTTTGATTCTTATTAGTTTTTATGTATTTGAGACGAGTTATATAGAAAAAGTCAGCTATATAAATGTTTACAAAAAATAAGTTATAAATTGGATTAAAGATCTTTAAAATTATTAAACTATGTATTTGACAACTTTCTCTATTTATAATCTGTTCAATTACCCAACATTTTTATATATTGTTTATTTTTATATTGTATTATTTTATATGTATGTATATTTTTAAAAATCTTTTTTCATTTTATATAAGTTTATATTGATCTTGTATTATATAAATGTTGAAAGCCACACCCATAATTCAAGATTTCTCTTATTTAGGGGTGCATAACTATACTATATTTTATTATTTTTAAAATTAATAATTTCAGAACATAGTTCTGTGATGTTTTAATACAAATTAAATGTATTAATAAGAAACATATAAAGATAAAATCAATATAACCAAAAAATATTATTATTATTATTGTATAAATATTACTTTGTTCTAAAAAACTGCAATTTCACGATGTGTTCTTCTTAATAATATATAAGTTTTATTAATATTTCCAAAGTTTGATGAAAATGAATTAATTCTGGCGTCTCTTATCGGATTTCACTCAAAGGTGTTTGAGATTTTCTGTAAATATAAAGTAGGTTGCTTTCAAATAATGGAATAACAGATGTATCAATTAGAAAGTGCAACATATAAGTTCGAAAATTTGTCGTTAACTTACTATGTTGACGTGGTGTAATAGGTCAGCGTACTTCTCCTGATAAGAAGGGTTCCTGGTTCGAGTTCAGGTGGCAATAAAAATATTTTATCGATAAATTGATTTTATCTGTATATCTTTCTTATTGATACATTTAATACGTATTAGACTATTGAGATTGTTGTGTTATTTAAAAAATGTATGTGATTATTATATAAAATTTTAATTATTTTATTTATAGCGGTAAAGATTATCTATAATATATTCATCATTATATATCCTTTGAGGGTCTGACGAATATATAAACAGTTTTTTCCATAACATTTAACTAAAAATACATTAATTCGTGCCCAAACCCCAAAAATAATACACAAATCAATTAATTTGATGTCAAAACTTTACCTTTATTATACTGAGAAGGTACGATGATAGAAGCGAAAGAGGAGGAAAGTTACTAATATTTAAAATGAGACCATTTAAACATGAGGTAACTAATTCTGGCCATGGTTTTCGTTTGCCGATGATTCAGTAGCACTCGATTTAACAAAAAACTTGCCCAATGTCGTCTGTTTCTGTCTGTTTTTTAAAACCTTCATAAAGTAGTCAATCACATTACCATTGAATCTATTTATGTTTTGGTTGACTATGGCAACATTTGGGTGTCATTTTTCGATCATATTCTGCGTTTTGGCCCAGTTAGACAGCATTGCCGGGAGGTGGAAGTGACAAATGTTGTAAATATTAACGAATATGGAAACATTTGTGACGAATATCGAACCAGACGAATATAGGAGCTGACGAATATGAGGTTGCACTGTATTTCAATCTTTCGTCGTATCATTATTTCCTCATGGGTTGATCGATACTTTACGAGCGTATCTCGTGTATTCCTCGCGCTCCGTTTGCACTGATAAAAAGGATCTGATGTTAGTTAACTGCGATACTGGATATGAAAGCAATGAAATAATATTGGATGTACGATGGACAGATAACAATAGACGTTATTATTCTACCTATGATTTGCTCTCCTAAAAACAGGGTTGTCAAAATATAAAATTATTCAAAATACTTGATATAATACAAAAATCGAAAGAGCCAATACATAAGACACGCTTATAGATGCAATGCATTGCTCAAAAATGTAATGGAGGGAGAGATTAGGGAAATAAAACAGACAAACAAAAATATATTCAACAAGACGACCCTTGCTATGTAAACTATCGTAACCTACAAAACTGTCATTTTAATTTTTTTATGTAATTAGTTTGAATTTTAAGTATATTTTATGTAGTAGTTAATAAAAATATTTTTTTAAGGGTTTTTTTTTGCAATGGAATTTATCGTAACTTAAATACATCAATATTATTTGATAGCGTTTACTATCGTAAGTTCTTTTACAATAGTTTATGCGGAGCGGCGCGGGCGATCTACGTAAAAGAGACTGCGCATGTGTTAGTTACGATCGTCTTCGTCGGGCTAGCGCGCGTGTGTGTCGCGTGTGTCCTTTTATATTATAAAAACCTTTTGTTTCGATACTGTTTTACAAAAATAGAGCGCAGTGATACAAAAAAGAAAGGAATGCAGCCATCTAGAGCACAACAAAATTGTGATTTAGCTCGAGATACGGAATCGTTCAACATAATGCCGTACCAGTAGTGATTTCGGGAATAATAATGAAGAATTAAATATGCAAAATTTCGACCATAATAGTTCATAGAAAATACGAGGTAATATGTAGTTTTCTTTATTAACAATATAAAATACAATAATAAAGTACACAATATATTATTTTATATATAAAAACGAGGTAAAATATACCAAGTATCACTTGATAAGTGTTTGTATTGCACCTAAAAAACCACTGTTCTGAAGAACTATAAACAATGAAGAAGAAAATAATGTAAATACGAAAGAAGATTTCAAGAGGATTTTAGAACCAACCTGCCATTGCCAGAAGTCCAAGGACAAGACATGAGTGAGAAAGCTTTCTGTGGGGTGTGGCGTGCGGTGTGCGGCATACAGTGATCGGAGCGTGTGGCATTAAAACCTTCATTAAAAGAGACGGTCATATTTAAAGTGTGATCATGGCTGATGATATAATCGATATGTATTTGGAGAATTTTTAACATTATATAATAGTTTAAGGTTAAATGAAGCCAAATTTTACGAATATACAAGTATGTCAGTGTCGATCTTTGACTTTTACCTAGTATTTATTTGCAAACGTTACCACAAACGCTGTTAAAACACTAACTGGTTTGAACTAGCATGCCCACGCGACGCCGAACGCAAACAGGCACGCTTTTGTCACAACTCTAATTAGCTGCCAGTCAGGACACTCGCATTCATAAACATGATACTACTATGCACATTGCTCGGCCTGCCCTGTGGAACACTCGCACGTTAAGTTTAGTGAATGGGCATTTGCGATGTCAGGTCCAAAAGCGTAGAACTCTTTGCCCTCTGTCATAAGAAACAGTGCATCAGAGACTATTATTTAAGAAAAGACTAAAACTATTATTATTGTGATTATTACTCACATTCAATTCTTATTTATTATTTTCACTTGAAGGGTAAAATACTGGATAAAATGTTTTCCAAAAATTGTAATGTCTATTTTAAAAGTAAATTTTAAAAAAAGAATTACATATACTTTGGTAATAGTTTATTTGTATTATTAAAACAAACATATCAATTTTGACTATCAATCAATCAAATTTCAATTATATATCTGTAAGAACGAGATGTAAAAATAAACGTCTACAAAAATCTTAAGCTCTTTATTAATAATAAATTAATAAATATAAGTATAATATCTGTAAATGAGGATTTTATTACCATAAAAAAGTGGACAGCTGATAACCTACTATTAATTAATACTGATAATAATTTATACTATTTGCTATTCAACAGAAAGATAATACTAAAATTAATATTAAAATTCACACCAAAGCCTGTACTCAAGAAGACTCTCGTGACCAATGTTCATTAATTGAACAAAAATACTGTATCAAGTACCTAGGAATCATGATAGATAACAAACTCAAGTGTAAAGAATATATTACTAATCTTACAAACAAAATAAGAAAAACCGCCTACATATTTTTAAGATTCAGAAACATCTTATCACTTACAAATCTAAAAATAATATAATATATTACGCATTTGTAGAATCACATTTACAATACGGTATTATTGGATGTGGAGAAGTATATAAAACGTCAATATCATATTTAGAAATCACTCAAAAAATTATTCTAAAAAAAATGACTATCCAAGTATCCAACTCTTCTCAGATTTCAAAGTACCTAAAATAATAGACAGATACAAAATAAAAAATAATTGTTCAAATTTAAAAAATTAAAAACAATTAAAATATTAGAAGCTAATTCCGATCTACAAGATTTAGAGACCAAGTTGACATTCCAAAACTAAAATATACCGTAATCCAAAATCACTATATTTATCAAGGCAACAAATTTTTTAACAATCTCCCCATCACAATTAGAAAAATTACAGACTGCTATTAATTCGTACCTGAAGTCAAAAAATATGTACACAGACTAACTGAAACATATACTGTCTAGTATATACTCCTTCTGTATATACGAGTCTTACTCTCATAGAGAAAAATTATATCTTTTAATATTAAAATAAATAAAAAGTTAAAATATTCAATTCATGTTTTTGATACCCCTGTGGATACGAAACTCAACTAACAATACACTGGAGATTGCCATTTTTCTGAACCGTGTCTATGATTTGATTCCAACAATCGTAATATTCTATGAGCGTCGATTAATGAAATACGCCTTTCTAAATTTAATATTTCAAGACATGGCTGCTGTGAGTGATAATTCTGGGGAAATTCACTTATTTTCTATCCAATGCGAAAGAAAGTTAACAGTTTGTCTAAGTGATTCAATTTTTATACCGTCATGCTCTTTTGTAATAATAATAATCTGAAGAATACCCCAATATTTTAATTATCTTTCACGTTTTGTGAATCCTCCTTATTTATATAAATTCAACTATCTTTAACATTGGTCAGCACCAAAAACTTGCGTTGAAAAATTATGAGTATTTTGATGATTTTAAATTAATGAAATGTTTTTTTTTTAGCAATAATAGAATAATATACAAGAACACATACATTAAAGTATGTTACGAATACATATTTTTAATAATCGATATCATTATTATTCCGGTGCTGCCAGCGCGCCTGGCGCGTTCACTTTCAAGTGCAGGTCTAACTGAAAAGCCACAACTGATAAATCAATCTAGATTAACTATCCGATTCCTGACTTGGACCTTCTGAAAATAAATCCTGAGTCTTGACACATGAAGCAATTGCCAGATAAAATAAGATCTACGAGTATAAGTGTGCTGACTTGAAAGTTACAGCAATGCTCACAGGTCTTCAGAGAGAGTATACAAATTTCGCTGCTTTCTATGTGACTAGGAAAGTCGAGATATTTTTCCAAAATGCTGGATGAAAGGAAGGCATTCAAAATCAACACCATTGAATTTATAAAGTTCAGACAATATTTTTTCAAAGGAGCGAAAATATTTTTTTTTGTCGACCAGTGTAATTAAGATAAACATTTCTTCTTATTCGAGTGGTATTCGTTAATCATTGTTTGCGTTGCCCGACAGATGTCTAGCCGAATTATCTTAAAGGTTGACAAGTTTTGATGAAATACGTTAATTACAAACATAGATTGCCCAGGCACAATTTCCTCGCGCTCGATCCTCCGGACTGAGATGCACACAGAAGCGGACAACGTCGACTGAACTCTCCAATAAATGACTCTGTAACAATAAAACAATATTCTTAAGTGTAGTTGTAATTTATTTTAGTTACCCTGTAAGTATTATGTTAGAATAAGGCGGCACTGTACATAAAGTGTCGCGCCTAGTTCATTCGAAGCATTTAACTTCCAGTAAATTGTTTAGAGGGTTTTTTATCAGAACTTTTTACCCTTCCAATTCATGTATTAACATAAAACACTTATGATGTTTATTACAATAAGGTAGTTAGTAAAAGTGTCAAAGCGATTAGCGCTGATGCACTTGTAGTAGTAGGTTTGGCGGTCTAACCGCATGTAGAGTACTCAGAGTATCATAGACTCTAAGGAATTGGAAAAAAAAAGAAATATGTTAACAAATTCTGTATCCATTACCCAGTCTATGCAGCATGCGTAATGGTGAGTAAATGTGGTAAGTTGTCCTATTATACTCGCAATAAAATAAAGTACGATATACGTTCATTCAATTTTCATTGCTTATTCATCATTATTATGTTGAAAAGATATGAAAGAGGAGTATATTTAAATTTTTTTTTTTAAAGATTCTTCATAGTATTGTCATAAACAATCACGAAAAAATAAAGGATACTCCATTATCTTATTACCAGCTAATGACAAGTCGGTGATAATGCCCGGATCAAATAGTATTAAGAGGAAGACTGAAAGGATAAAAAATGTAAGCTCACATTGAATGAGTTCTGCAAAAGATTGATAGATGAGAGATATACTTATTTATGCATAAGATGATGAAATAGAATC
This sequence comes from Eubasilissa splendida, assembly GCA_031772225.1. Classification (NCBI taxonomy): domain Eukaryota; kingdom Metazoa; phylum Arthropoda; class Insecta; order Trichoptera; family Phryganeidae; genus Eubasilissa; species Eubasilissa splendida. Next base: position 7,919,303 of record CM062866.1, on the reverse strand, counting down.
CTTAGAAAATTTTAGTATCTACACTACGCGATGATATGATTCGAAGCACACGAGGTAACTATGAAACCAGGACACATAAACTAGAAAAGTTTCCGTAAAAGAAACCATAATAGGTAAAAAAACTTTACATTCAAAGTCAAAGGTTTACTTTGTATTTTCTTGGCATTATTTAAAACTATTCCAAGTAATTTTCTATTCATATTATTTGTATTTGTCTTTTTTTTAAAAAAGGCATTCGTATACGGAATACATATCTCATCAATATTTTTATTGCTTTCTTATTATTATTTTTATTTAAGTCTTTTAAATTAAATATTATTTAATTGCATCTCCATCCCCTTTATCGACTATTATCGTTATGACATTTTAAATTTATTTAAATTTATTCTATGTAAATAAAAAAAATATATTTCATGTTCCAGGCCGATTTTTGTTATTTCGCATTTGGTAGTCGTAGAGAGTAGTTGATTACTGGTAGTTTATTTTGGAGTAACGTGTGAGTCATTAAAATATCTATCTAAATAATAATGGCAATGCTGTAACCATTAATAGTGATCGCTATCGTCACATGTTGGAAAACTTCTTGGTGGCCGAATTGAGTTTCAACAGGACGGTGCCACCTCATACACAGCCCGAGCTACGCTTGAAATTTTGCGAGAAATTTTTCCCGGCCGCATAATGTCAAAAAGTGGTGATATCGAGTGGTCTCCTCGATCACCTGATTGAACGGCTCCCGACTATTTTCTGTGGAGTTACGTTAAAGGTAAAGTCTACGCCAATATGCTAACAACAGTTCCGATGCTACAAGACAATATTGGAAAAAAAATGCGAGTATGTCATGAAAATTATGGTTAAAAAGTACGCATTTGTGCCATATTTTATCTATAATTGTAAAAATACCAAATAATCGATAAATGAAAACCAAACTAAAAAACTGTGTTTCATTTACTAGTTATTCAAAAACAACATCGGTCTGGAACATAATATTTACTCTGAATTTGGCTAGTGTTAAGATAAGTTCAGGCGCTTAACTTACTTACTTACCATTTATCCGCGGGGGTAGGCATAGAGGATAGAGCGCCACACTTTTCTGTCCTGACACACAATTCTCACCTCATTCACATTCATACAAGCTCGCCGATTGTCGAGGCTTCTAACAGAACCATCCTCCATTAACTGGTTTACCTGGTCGTGCCGAGTCTTCCGCGGACGTCCTCTATTTCTGGTGCCATCAACACTTGCGTCATATATCTTTCTTACCATTCTCTCTTCATCCATCCGTTCCATACGACCAAACCATCTAAGTGATCCTTTAGTGGCGCTTAACTTAGTTAAAAAATACTAATATACAATAAAATGTCGATTAATCATTCCTAAAATAATCATTTTCCCGCATGTCTCGTTTATTTCTACCAGTCCAGTTTTATAATTGCCTACCTGACGGCACGTTGACGTTAAAGAGCGAACCCTGCCACGGTGGTAAAGGGTCGAAAAAGAGGATCTCCGTATTGCGTCAACAATGATGGAACTGACATATTAAGAGTACGAAAACTTTACCCGTAAAATATTATGTAAACAAAAAGGTATGGGTGACAACGAATATTTTAAATTTGTTTTTAAGGGACTTTTACACAGAAATGCGTGTTTATTTTATTTCATTAATTATACAAAATACTTTGTTTAAACCACTATTTATGAATTATTTTACATATTTCGATACCTATGGTGTCATCTTTAAGAAATAATGAAATTAAAAAATACAAGCGTAGATAAAAATAAAAATATAAAATGATGAATAAATAAAAACTAATATGAAAATAAATTTAAAAGGTGATTATTTGCAAACTATTCAGAAATTTACAATCACCTTTTGGAAACAAACCGTTCCTTTGATATTAATAAGCGTTTAGAAATTATACATACTAATATTAGGGGTTTACAGTTAGATAAATATGAAATATTATATATATATAAAAAAGTATTAATAGCAAGCTTAATATTATAAATAACCAAATCTTCTTTGCAAATATTCACCTTTTAAATTTGTTTTTATATTAGTTCTTAGTTATTCACCATTTTATATTTTTGTTTTTATCTATGCTTGTATTTTTTAATTTCATTGTTTTCTGAAGATGACACCATAGGTATTGAAACATGTTGAGTAATTAATAAATAGGGTTAAGGTGAACACATTCTTATTGTGAATAATTAATAATAATTACAACTTCACAATAAGAATGTGTTCTCCTTTATCTGAGTGTATTTGAGATTCCTTAAAAAGAATGTAGATGGCTTACAAATAATAGAACGACAGATGTATTAATTTGAAAAAGTGTAACATATAGGTAAATACTGGCGCTATAACACAATTGGTGGTGTACTTCCCCGGACTGGAAATAGAGATCTAGGTTCGAATCCCGGTAGCGAAAAAATAATATTTTTCGCCAAAATTTATTTTATATGTATATATTTATAATTAATACAATAAATAAGTATTTAATAAATAGTGGTTTAAAAGTATTTTGTATAATTATTTATATAAAATGAGGCCACAAAGTAATTTTGCAAATATTGGAGAAATATTTTATTGTTTGTAGAAAACTGTGCAACTCGCCCAGGTGCTTCTTGAATTGAAGGAGACAGCAGAAGAGGTTGAAAATGTAGATGAAGAGAATTCCTTGCCTATACAGAAGCATGTACAGCCATCGAAAAATTGAAACCTTTTTTTTAAGCACACACCGAAAAAATACTGTATACTTACAGCAATAACGCATTAGCCAAAAAACAAATGATGATACAAAGTTTAATATATTTATATTTGTTTCTATGAATCTTACGTATTATATTTGTATTTAAACACTTTCTTATTAATGTAAAATATTTATAATATTTTGATGTACGAATTCTATCTATATTCCGGCATTCATAGTTTATTTTAGTAGGTCCCTTCAAAATATAGATACGATAGATGAGCTTTCACTGTAATATGTATTTCGAGTTCGTACCTGTATTTTATTGTGAAAAGTTAATTTTTCAGTTTGTTGAATGTCGCGTAATAAAATAATATAAAACACGTCCGGTAGACGCGGAAAGAACCGCAATCCGCGGTAATTTATGCCGATTCCCGAAACATAATCGCAGCTTAGGTGAACGCCCGCCAATGAAATGCCATAATTTTCCATGAAATTGAATAGCAAATGTTTATTCAAGACCTTTGTCGGGCGGATTATACGGTTATGAACTCCAACTTTCCCGTTCACTAGCGATAAATAAACACCCCCGGCGGGAACGACCCTCTCCGAATTTCGTACAAATCGAATTTGCCTAAAAGCCTTCGAAAACTTTTCCGGCTGCTTAATTTGTCCCTTTTTTTATTTCGAAGATTAAAATTGTCCCCTTTTGGCAGCTGGCGTTGAGACCTTTTTATTATTTACCTTTTTTTTGCGTTCAGAGGGACTAGGGCCACAAACAACAGCAGATTTTTGGTCCCATAGCGAGCGCTCGCCGTCGTAATTGACGTAGACATATTTTGATCGGGGGGTGTGAGATGTAGGAGGTAAAATAATAATATAATAGAATGAGGTATTAAAGGAAGATGACAAAGGTAAATGCTTAAACAGAAAGTTTGGGTTAATAGGTTAATTCGTAACAAAATACATAAATTAATCAATAATATATTACAACGATATACAGAAAATTAAATTTATTGAAAATTTATTTTAGTTGCTACCGGGATTCGAACCTGGATCCTTTCCTATTCGGGAAAATGCGTTAACCGATTGCACTATACCGGTATAGTAAGTTGACGACAAATTTTTGAACTTATATATCATAGTTCTTTCAAATTTATACATTCATTATTCAAAATTTAAAAGTTATCACCTTTTATTTCGAAAATCTCAAATACCTTTAAGTTAAAATAAATAAATTATCAGCCCTAAAAATATGTAATTTTCATTATAAGAATTAAAATAGATAATTTTTTAGATAATACACTAAAAATATTGGATGCTTCTTCTGCTTTAATGGCCTTTGTCCACGCATGAGATTTCTCTCGGAGATTCGACTCGAGTGCGCCTGAAGAACGGTACAGAGTTCAGTGTGAAGTGATCTATGAGTCATCATTCCATGCGTTTTATTCGTAGATTTAAATAACATATCCGGTACGTATTCAGCATGTTTCGGTGAGTGAAAAGAAACTCCCACCAGCTGTAAACACAATCAGTACCGACGGCATGCAGCAATTTCATCGCGGCCAGCATCGGTCAGAAAGGACGTCTCATGGGCGTAGTTTTTTCTACCACTACCTTCCCATCAACAAATCCAGGGATCACCTCCAGTAACAACTCGCGTAGCAACTACATTTTACAGGTTAACTTCTGTCTTTGTCAAAACTGTACTATAATGCGAAAATCTCAAATACCTTTGAGTAATATACGCTAGGAGACGCCAGAATTTAAATCAATTTACTTTTATTAAATTTTTGGATAAACTCTGATACAACTAATATATTAAAAATACATTGTGTCGTAGCAGTTTTTTTAAAACATAGTTCAAGATTATGACAGTAAGATGTGGGTGTATTTTTAAATAGAATCTTTTTTAATGTTGCTGAAAAATCATAAGTAATGATTACATTGCCTTGGAAGCTATTTATAGAAGCATTATTGTATTCAATTTATGCCTTAACTCCTTGGTTAAACTCAAACAAAAGGATGTAACAGAAATTTACATTTTTTATACTCGACTCTTGTTAGTCTTTTTAATAATTCTTTTTATATCTTCTTTATTACATATTGTGACGTGGCCATGCATTAAGTGCCACAATATGACATGCAATGACATGCCGTCCACCGGTTCACTCAAGGGAAATTATGAAATGCGTGGTCCTGATGCACAAAATTCAACCTGCGTGCATTCATCTTTCTAATTAATATATTTAATTCATATTTAAAGTTATTGTTATTTTATTTTAAAATAAGTCTATCTAAAGCACTCCTTTTTTGAAAAATATAAATGCTAGAAACATATGCATCTGCCAAATATACACATCATACGATGACAGGAGCCATGTACTGCGACAATACATATAGATAGATGAAAAGAGCTATACCAATAAAATCATTCTTTAAAACAGAAAAGACAATACAACCCGAACCAAACATAGTCACATGATTTGTCTACTATATCGTACATAGTGGATATTCGGTCGAGTGTGAAATACATACCACCTTTACAGTTGAGTTTGCACTATTTTGTTTTGTAAGGCTATTATTAGCTCAGATCTTTGACCTTGAAGCCCATGCACAATATATATATATATGAACAATAGATTTAAAAACTTAATCATTTTTACTGTTTTCAAATGACGCGACAGGACAAGGAACTTAATATACAGCTCAGCTAGCAGTACTCTATGGTCACTATATAGCTCAGTAATAAAGAAAGAAGAATTATTTTAAAATTAGCAACTTTGTGGTTAAAGTTCATATTTTTATTTATTATCTTTGTTTTATTAAGCACTTTATTATACTTTTTAAAAATAGATTCTGGTAAAGATACAATAATATATGTTTTTAGATAGTTATGATATCCTGAAGAAGAAAATGATATTTTTCGAAACCGGTAGATGTATTTAAACTCAATTAAGTGGTTAATAAAACAAAGATAATAAATAAAAATATGAAAGAAAAATTTAACAATAAAACAAAACTGGCGATTTTATAGTCAGTTTACGCCCTCACCCTGACATATAGTCATCAACTTTGGATGCTGTTGAAGAGAAATCAGTAGTGAATTCTGATTATACAGATGAGATACGTAAGAGAAGTAGCGTGAAGATATCAAATCAGAAACCATATAATCTGAAAGGATCTTATTGAACCCGCTGGTTCTCCAAATGGAAGAATCTCAACTAAGTTGGCTTGAACATAGGAAACGAAAGACTGCCTAAACTAATTTTCTCATTAATGACCCAGGAGAACGAAGAAAAGACAAATTAAATGAAAAACGTAATCGACATATAATAGTGCACGATAGAGAGCGGTGGAAGAGTGCTGTCGATAAAACATTTGAATCAAATGTTAATTTGTAACACTTCAGTTAAACTGTAGTTATTATCCCTATAATAAAATATGATTATTATTTCATAACCGAGTAACATAAATACAATATCTTGATAATCCAAAATACGGTGTGAGGTTTGTACTAATTGCATGCTTCTGGAGCTCCTCAAAGAAGCCAACGTTGTAATCAAATTTTTGTCGAAACTTTGCACTCAGTAACTTGGAAAAGATGGCCGAACTTTTCTGAATACAATCTGTGTAGGTAATAAATATTTTATAATATTACATAATTCGTTTGAAAAAAAATTGAATGTAAGATTTTACCACATTTTATTTTATTTCATAAACCAAATTGTTTAAATGAATTATAATATTATTGAAGTAAAGCTGCGTACGACATGAATGACATACTTCGTTCGACCCATCAAAGCTTTTCGGGGCATCCGAAGATAATTTGAAAAACTTTTCCCATTATATTGAAAAAGTTACGTCGTCCGTTAAGTTTCTCAGTTTCCAGTCCAGGCAATGTGCACACAAGAATATTAATTTTGATTTTACGTATAAAAAATATAATACAAGCCCTGAACTTAAAGAAAATGTACCACAAGGATTAATTTAGTGACCATTCTTGTTTTTTTTATTATACACATATTAATGATGTTTTGTATTCGTAATTATTACTTTTTTAATATGCGAACTTCCATAACTTGAAATAAATATTATTGCTAAAATATAGTAGGTATTATTGTCATCAGTTTTAGTTTTGTTCCTACCCCTTAGCCCATTCCCAGTCAGTACACATTGTTCCTTTGGCTCGACTGGTTGTTTTTGAATTCGAAAAGAGGAAGTGTTTTTATGTGATTATTCGTGTTGGATCATTAGTTCATATACCGCTGTGATTTTGGTGTGTTGTGAACGTTGAAGTCCATCAGAGCCTTGGCAGTTTGATACATTAGGTATACTTCCGGAAGATCATAGATATGGCGTCATCAAACAGGTGAGTCGAGCTGTCCTTGTGGTTCCATGAGTCTATCTTAGTTCGCTGCCGAAGGATTCCCTTACTCTTATCCCATCCTTCCCTCATTTACGATTCCCTATTTTATACCAGCAAAATGGCCGAAGTACAGGATATAATTGAGCCGCCTGTCATTTACCGTATTCTTAGCTTTCCGAAAAAAGGGCGGCAATACTCACACAAACATGTACATTATTATAAACCGCAACAACAATGTTATCCGAGAATTCATGCACATGGTGCATCTATCTACAAACAAACTAATACATGGTTCACCATGTACAGACCATCTTAAATAATGCATTTAATAGCTAAAAAAGAATACAAAATTCCCTCATTATACCGTACTAAAGAACACGTGTTCTTAGGTAATATATAACGGCCTATTTATGTTACGTCCGCCACATAATTATTAGAACGTAAGCCGTGGATCTGCTTATATAAGGACACGGTCAATATTTTAGGAGCAGTTCTTTGGAATAAATCTAACGTGTTTTTATATAATAAATATAACCTGGATTTTTATTGACGGAGTACTTCCTGAAATCTTAATACATAACCTTTTCGTATATCTCTATATTATCAGTCAATTGAAATCATATAAATATATTGAAATGATAACACGCAAATTCAGTCTGTGCTCTGGATGTAACAATCGTTTGCCGATAATTATATTTTTTTACAGTTCAACTATTCAGTTGTGGGAGATTTTTGAGTTGTCCAGTCTAAAAAGCTAAAATTAACTGAATTTTGAATATTTTTGTTGTTTTTAAGCAGAAAAAATATTTTAATGTAATGGTATTTATTTATAAAATCTCCAATAAGAAAATATCTGCGGAATTTATATGAAAAATTGATGCAAATCAGTGCACGAGCATCGTACAAGAGGAAGGGATAGACTGAGACTGCCATTCAGGAAGAAAGCCAAATGAAATGCCAGAGAACATAAGAAAGGAGGAGAAATTGAATAAATTTAAAGTGAAACTAACCAAAAAGATAAGTTTTAGTAAAAGAAACGACTTTAATCGTATTTATATTAGAGCATATATACGAGTGCTTATGTATGTACTATGTTTAGAATTAAAAAAATAAAAATAAATTATTCTCTTACGCTAGAAAAAATTAAGAAGAAACTATATAAGAGAACTAAACTATTCATTGATTAAATTCATCTCGTAGTTATTCAACAACAATTTGGATAAAATAATAAATTTAAAACGAGTAACATATTTTTACAGATAATATTCGGAAGAAATATTCTGGTGTTACGGGGAACGTTACATGCAAATTTCAAAACCATAGTCAAAATATCTTGACATTGAAAACTACATCATCCCTCAAGATACAGAATCAACCTGCCGATAGGTAATGCTTTATGGCAGAGCTACGTTCATGGACTACTTTGGAAGTCAATATTATTCTGAGCTGACAGTCATCTGGCTGATTTTTATTTTGTTGATTTTCTAGGTATTTTAATTTTTTTATTTATATAAAATAATAATAATAATTAACCTAGAACCATTAATACAAAAAATTAGAGAAATATCTGATTTGTCTAATACAAATCGGGGATGACTGTAAAAAATAAGGAACGATTAATTGATGACGATAAAGTATAATTAATCACTCCGATGAAGGAAGGTAGCCTTTGTAATGGTTTTGTGATTTATTAAATCAATTTTTGTCGGAACGGAAGCAAAATTACACTTTTTCTGATGGAGTTGAAAAGTATTACGTTTAAATTAAATTAACTTTACTAAGTAACGTACCATCACGCCGTTTCCCCACATGAGTAGTTAGCAAAGATAGAACGCCATACACTTCTGTTCTGATGTACCATTCATGCCTACGAGTAGGTCACTGTCGTATATTTTCTCATAAATGTCAACACGTTTTTGTTGTGAAATTGAAATTTCGGAATCTAGTTCTGTGGTATTTTTAATACAAATTAAATTAATCAATTAGAAAGATATATATATATTATTTTTTTATTACATCCCCTCTCTTATCTATTATAACATAACCCCCACCCCTACCTCCCTAAACTCCAGACACACCTTTAATTACTGCCTGAAAATGTTTTTAACTTTAGTTGTATTGTATTATTGATAGTGGGAAGATGTTCCCGAAAACGTTCTAACATTTAATACAATAAAGTATATCTTTTAATTGGTTCAATTTATTTATATTAAATTAAAATGTTTCAATCTGTGTAATTTACGTATTGATTTGTAGATTTCAGAAATTTACCGAGTCGTATTTTGTATATTATTAATGGGTTTATGTCTTTGATTTGATTCCTAAACTCTTAAGTAGGTTCCTTTTATATTATTGCAATTTTAACGTTGGCCGTTTCAGACGAAGGCTGTAGTAACGGTGGTTTTTCTTTCAGTTAAATACCCTCTTTCGGGTTTGTTTAGGCCCAAGTTCTGACAACTTTTCCAAGGGCTTTTTGTCAAATAGGGTAAATTCAATTTACAAGGATAATCGCGAATTTCACTGTCCAATTTCTCCACAGCAGTTAAGGCTAAAGTTTTCAACTTTCAAAAACAGACAAGATTATGTTCAGTAATTGCCAAGTTTTGTCTGTCTCGGGGAGATTCTGAAATACCGTATTATTGCGTTTCATTTATTACTTCCGTCGTAAAAAAAATGATGAATGAAAATTTGATTTCAATTTTTTTAAGTTAATATAAATAAATTAATAGCCCTAAAAATATGTAGTTTTCATTATAAGAATTTAAATAGATAATTTTTTAGATTATAAATTAAAAATACCGGATGCTTCTTCTGCTTTAATGGCCTTTGTCCACGAATGAGATTTCTTTCGGAGGTTCAACTCGAGTGCGCCTGAAAAATGGTACAGAGTTCATTGTGAAGTGATCTATGAGCCATCATCGCATGTGTTTTACTTGCAGATTTGAATAACGTATCAAGTACGTACTCAGCATGTTCCGGTGAGTGAAACAAAGCTCCCACCAGCTGTAAACACAATCAGTACCGATGGCATGCAGAAATTTCATCGCGACCGTCTCATGGGCGTACCTTTTTCTACCACTACCTTCCCATCAAAAAATTCAGGGATCACCTCCGATAACAATTCTCGTAGCAACTACATTGTGCAGGTTAACTTCTGCCTTTGTTAAAACTATATCCTAAAATATTTTCTATTCTCTTAACCTGCTACCTGCCACACTCATACATATATTAAATTTTTGAAGGGACAAAAAAAAAATGTAAATAGCGGGAAATTGTAAATTGGGGGTATTAAAAAAAGTTTAAATTTATTTTTTATTGAAATAATCAAACAATGTTTTTTGCTGCATATTTTTTGTTGTTTTTAAATAGTTCTTTAAATATTATTAATTAAATTTATGGTTTCTGGTGATACATTACTAATCATAGTTAAATATGCTTTCAGGCCTTCAATATGATTCATGGTATCGCCCTTCGTAGAAACTGGGTTTATCTTCTTTAGCTTTAGGTTTAGCTTCTTCTTCAGTCAAGTTTTCGTTTATATTACGATTGTCCACTATTTCATAAATTACCACTACGTCCGATATTAGAGTCAACGTCTCAGTTAGTCTGCAAGGATTTTTCATAAATTATTTCCCAGCCATCAATGTTGTCTATACTATCTTCTACGCAATTTTCTTGCTCATTCCAGCGTGTAAAAAACAATAAAAAAACGTAAACGACAAGCAAACGACCAACACACTCTTGGCTATGTGGCAAATTTCAATAATTTTTAAACGTAATTTGTGGGAAAGACAAACTTAAAATAGGCTTTTTAATGTACTCAAATAACACAGGATTTTAGAAATAACACGCAAATGGAGGGAAAACGTGAATTTCGGGCATGCAAAATTGGAATTCTACTGTAATACATTCCGCGACTTTCAAACGAGCACGAGAGTGGTGGATGGAATATTGGAGCATCCATTACAAAATTAATCACATTAAAATATTTTACATCCGTTAACCCACACGTATTCATTTAACTATCCATAACTGCATAACTAACATTCCTGCTCTACAGTGTCGACACGCATCGCAACTACTATAATTGGATGGTTAAGTCATCAGATTTTCTAAAATTAAACCATCAAAGGATATTACTGGACCCACAGTCATCCCAGGGCAAACCCTCATATGGGCCAAAAAAAACTCTTCAAAGACTTCCTCAAAGTAAACTTTTTAAATGCAAACTATTTGCAAGAGATCAATCAAGAGAAATTGAATACAATGGCATCTGACGCGGCACACCAACAGGAGGAGAAAACTTAAAGAGAAATAATAACACGTATGGCACTAAAATCAGTCCGCATCCGATGTCTATAATGTACATTTTTCTTAATTTTATGACACATTTTATTTCGTTTCTTTATTGTAATTATTCAGATGAAATAAATTTATAATAATAATTATAATTGATTGTAACTGTTAACAAGGAAATGAGAAGGAGAATGAACCCGTGTGCCTAATATCTCTAGGTTAAGATTACTTAAATGTTTTATCTTTTATATATTCAATTTGAAAAGAAGTGTACATTGTAAATAAAAACGTTGCAAAATCGTACGAATTTTGGGTTGTCATCCCTCTTATCTATGGTTATCTCGCGTTGTATCATAGAAGCCGTCGTATCATGAAATTGTACCAATTTTTTCTATGGTCGCACTGTCAAAGAATGATGCGACACTGACAGTTTGTAATATTTACGTCTCTTTTATTATGTATTACATAACTGCCGTAAATAGTTGTTGGTAATGATTGCAACCAAATATTCGATCGATCCATAGAAAAAACCTGTTGACATACCGCGTCGAAATGCAATCTGGTCCCACGTCGGCGAAATCCCTAAGTCGGCCAAAAAGTATATTAAGGTTTATTCGAAAGACAGCATGTACATGGAAAACTCAACTGGCGTTAATAAGACATATAATACCAAAGAAATACTTAGCCTTCTACCAAGAATTATCTTCTGAATGACATAAAACAGAGATATATGGATGGATAAACGAAACTAACTTTTTTTTTCATATATACAAATGACGTTGATTTGATTATATTAAAAAATAATTTTAAAGATTAAAATCTACCATAAAAACCAATTTTAATAGTAAGATTTTGATAACATAATCTATTTTAGAACTTAACTATCGGGCTGTTATCCCGCTCATCTCGCTCAAGCGTTTCAACAAAAACTTTTTAATTAAGCTCGTGAAGCGTGTATTTCAAAGCGTGGAATTATTACTTACGTCGTCCGTACAACTTTGTAAAAGGAAAAGTTTGGAAATGAGACATGTGGAAAGTAAACTAATTACCTTGAAGTCATTTGCTAATCAAACCTCTTAAATCGCCAAAAAGCGTGGACGAAAATTATGTCTGCTTTAACAAAGTTATAACCGAATTTGTTCCACTAGAAAAAAGTTACGGCCCCCTACAGAGTAATAAGAATGTAAATTAGTATTATAAGTAAAGTCTTGGCAATACATTATGATTAGGTTTATCCAAAAACTTAAACCTTTTAAAAATAACAATTCAAAGTGGACGGTAATAATAGCATAATAGTTTTTATCAATCAAACATGAACGTTATGTATGTGCTATACAACACACTCAGCATTAACTGGAAATCACTCAAATATGGACCCAATATATGATCCAATTGGGTAGAAATCAATCAGAAGCATCGCTATCCAACATTCTAACATAATCATTATACAGTTCCTACACTAATAATTCACTAGTTCTACAACACTTCCACTACATATTTATTATTTTTTTATCTCTATTTTTATTTTTATTCCTGTTCGAATCTTTCATGAATTAAATAACACCACAACAGCACGAAAAAAACCGGCTACTTTAACACGGACTTCAGTCCAGCAAAGTAGCCAAGACAATGCTGTATATATCAGAGGTGGAGTGTATTCCATCCCACACAATAATCTACGAATATTTAATTGTATCTTATGTTTATCATGTTATATTATAATATATTCACCTCTGTTACAACAAAAACATGTATATCAATAAAGTCTAATAAATAAATATTTTTACGAATTCGCTTATTTATTCATGAAACAACATTATTTTTTGCCAATCCAGTTTATAAGATAAATAAAGAAAACCTCTTTAATAAATCTGCTATATCGAAGTTGACTAAAATTTGAATCAAATCAAGAAAAGTAAAAGTGTGATCGGTCAAGCTCTAGTGTTCTCTATATGGGGTCAAAGCATGGATCCTATGAATGAAAGAAAGGAAAATGCTCGATGTCTACGAGATGTGGTATTGGCATCACATGCTGCATATGCCATGGACTATGAAACGAATGATGTCTTGATCTAAAGAAAGACAGAGAGCGAGAGGTCGATCTCCAATACGATGCACCGGAACATCGTTACACGTTGCACTAAACAAGGTTCAAAGATTGCGAAGAATAGCAGACCATGATGCTAAATCACCTGTAGATGAGAGTTACTGTTTCTCTCAAAACTTGAGTAGTGCTAATAAACTCAAGTTGAGTTATAACATTGTTTCATTTATATCCAATCAAAAAAAGAGAGAGCTTACCTAATAACGTTTAAAATATGGGTCAAAAATCCTGGATCGCAATTTCTATAAACACTCGCTCTCTTAACTATGCTCATCCACTTTTATCAGCATCCTGCAGACTTTAGGGCTGTAAGAGAAGTGCCTATTGCATTTTCCACTCGGTCGGTTCAACGGGTTGGGGATCTTCCTATTCCTTTTCATCCTTCAACGTGGTCCACTACGACACGCTTTTCCGAGCTATTCTCTCTTCTCGCAAGATGCTCAAAAAATTAAAGGATTCGTCTCAGGCAAATAGTTGAGAGTCTGAATGGAGACATTCGTGCGTTGGTATGCATAACATGTCTCCAGTGCCACATCTCAAAGGTACTAATCCGTCTTCCCTCCCATGATTTCAGGGTCCATGATTCTACACATTAAATAATATATATAGAGTTCTTTGGTCTTGTAACTCTTTTAAGTTTTAGTTTGATTCTCGCAACCGACAGTTGGTGATCCGATCCACAATCTGCACTTGGGTAGATATTGTGTGTACTCCGTAGTGAATTAATTATGATGTAATCAATTTGGTTTCAACGTCTGTCTCTAGGATAAATCCATGTATGTGATGACTAAATCAAGTATTCATGATGGGGAACTTGAGTTCAGTGCAGAATTGCAAGTCTTTCTACCCGTACGTTGCGAGTCCCTATCCCAAAGCGACCAATTATGTCCCTCAAATACTCATCCTCTTCTGTGTTTCCTATTTTGGAATAGAGATCTCCTAATACGTTGGTTATATCTCTAGACGGAATTTGTCGGACTGCATTCTCTAAGGTATTATAAAAAGTCTACACAAACACGCGTCTTATTCCATCACTAAACCTCCGAAAAGTCTTTGAAGGGATACTCAAAATTTTATTTTAATTATTAGAGGTGAGAAATATATTATTTTAAATCACGAATTCGATTAGTCATTTGTGTATTGACTATACTTGGAAAATAAACACAAATACGTCTGCCTATATGTTTAGTATTTGAAAAAAAATCAACTTTCCAATAAAAGTGCTTACAACAATTTATGCTTATATTTAATTAATATTTTACACATGTAGTTGCAGATTTAAAACATTAATTTTATCATATATATCTTTTATGTATTGCAGATAAAGCAATGCGTCAGAATATTCTACACTCGATAGAGTAGCGTTTCTTAAACTGGGGGTTCATGTATTTAATGTCAGATATCCTCAAAAGTCGATTTCATGATCTAAATATCATGAAATCGACTTGTTACGATGTTAGGATGTCACTTCAAGCGTCAATTTTTATATAAATCACAGATAAAATATAATGATAATAATGATTATTGGCGTAGAATTTTATTCATATATAAATTTTTGAATCAAATATCTTAACACCTATCACGAAACATTAAACTGACATTTTATACAAATAATAATATAGGAAATTTACTCATAAATTCTAAAGACAAAGATGATAAATTTAATAATTCTGGTGTCTATAAACTTAATTGCAAGGATTGTGCTGCATTTTATATTGGTAAAAAGGGTAGAAATTTTAATATAAGAGTAAGGGAGCATTTTTATGAACAATTGTGGGTTTTCAGAATTTTCTAATCATTTGATAAAAAATGGACATGGTTTTGATAAAAAATGGGATTATCAATTTGCTTGTAAACGGTTTTGGTCATAAACTAAATAATTTGGAATCATTGGAGATAAATAAAGCGTGTAAAACTAATCAAAAAAATTATAAACAACCAACTAAATTTAACCATATGTCCGATTCTAAACTTTTTCCCAAAAATTATTCTAGTAATTTTGTATCATCAAGTAACAATTTAAGTTAGGTGCTAAATTTATTTTTTAAATAATAATAATTTTTTTAAAAGTAGATTCTGTTTAAGAAACAATAACATATGTTTTTGATTACTTATTGACATCCTGAAGAAGAAAATGATATTTTTCGAAACCGGTAGATGTATTTTAATTCAATATGATGTTAATAAAATAAACATAATAAATTAAGAGAAGATGTTCGTTTAATATATTTATTTTTAATTTGAAGGATTATCATTAGGTCGTTGATGACCCTGATCCATTATTTTCTTTTACTTCTTACATATTAATTTACTTATTATCTCTACATGTCTCCTTTTATTTTTTGATTCTTCTGTTTTTTACCATTTAATTTAATTTGTTACCTTACTTCCAACTTATATTCTAGCTTATCGAACCTTATGGCTACCTACCTAAGAACAAGTACTTTATATGTACCTAGCGAGGTAGGAAGCGGCCAACAGGCTTGCATGTGAATGAAATGAATTATAATATTTGTACCGAGGATTTTAATATTGATGCAAGCTATAAAGGAATGTTGTTATAAAAATAAACGCCGATTTATCGGCACTGAAATGAAATGAAAGTTCTATAATATACTAGTATAACATAACGTTAATTTAAAAACATTTAAAGATTATTAGGTAAATAACAAAAAACAATAATAGTTGCAAACTTAAAAAAAAAAAGTTATAGTTCATGTTTTTGGTAATGCCACTTCAGGAATGTGTTGTATACTAATTATTATTATTAAGATGTGATTAATATTATTTCATTCCCTATCCATAAAATAATTCAACATTAAGCAAATCTGCGCACTAATAATGTAATAATAAAAAAAATTATACCAGTGGCCGACTATACAGTGCCATGTATAAAAATTCAACCTGTATATGATAAATCGACAAGTGTAAGGATTAAACAAGTTATTAATAACTATCGCACAATTACAAAAGTGAGTGAGATACAAGGTCAACGATGTCTAATCACGTGACACGTAACAGTTTTCAGCGTTCCAAAGCAAATTGTGTGAATTCGGTTTACGGTGAGCGTGTATTACAATTTTGAAGAACTATTAATTAAACATAATACAATTTCACTTTGTAAACTGAATGGACGTGAATTGGTGGTAATGACGTATTTCATGAGCTGTCCAATGATAATAATAGTCGTTTTATGATCGAAATACAAAATTGATTACCTTCTAACGTAAGCAAGGCAAACAAGAGCATTGTGTCGAGAACAAACATTATAGTTTAGACATTGTGTATTTTAAATGTAAAAATTTTAACATTTTCAAATTAACCTATGAAAGGGATCATCAAATGAAAACAGCTCTTCAATTAAACAATAATCCAATGAAAGCGACACGGATGTAGAATTGAATACGAGAATCATATCTACCGATACATTCGTAGCGAAAAGTAAATAAATATAATTCGGAAATATAGTGATGAATATGAGTAATTCGAATTAACTTCTATTTGAATTAATACAGCAGAAAAACTCATCAAAAACAATTTGTTATGAAACCTTATAACATTGAAGCAAACATTTGCAGTTTAGTTTAAAGAATAGAACGTCACAGTTCTCATAGTAAAGACAAATACTGCAATAAAACTGTTGTTATGAATAATACGAAACATATTTTATGAATTATTTTGAATTTATCTTATACTAGCGGTCCATAATATGATTATTATATGTCCATGATAATATTATACTTCCCCATCTACATCTGTGACTTTGTGGATGCCGGCTTCAGTAGTGTCATTATGGCTGTTAGTGCTTGATTAAACGACCAGGTCTGTAAAAACGAACGTGTTTTTAATATCTCTAGGTTAGATTTATTATTTGAAAAGAAAACATATTTTAACGAAAACGTATATTGACATCTGTCATCTTTCTTTTCTGTCTATGGTCAGGGAGAAATCTTACCATAGAAATTATCTATCTAAGATTCTTATGTGTAATTTTTGTTCATTTGACGGATAACTTACAAAGATGGAATAATTTTAATTGCATCGACGTTTTATTTACGTGTGGATTGTTTTGGGGAAAGCTACATCTATTTTGGAGAACACATTTTTATTGTGAAGTTGTAATTATTCAGAACATAGTTGGATAATGCACCTTTCCTGGTTAGGAAAGAGATCCAGGTTCGAATCCCGGTGGTGCAATAACAATATTTTTCGATAAAATTGATTTTATATGTATATCTTTCTAATTCATATTTAAAGCTACATCATTAAAATAAAGATTCTATTGAGATCATGGCCGCGTAGCGGTTACCAATGGCCACTAAGCGGCCAAAATAGATGCCCGCAGAGACTAGCAGCATAGCCGATTGCTTATCTGCTAGTATATTAATATTATAATACTAGCGGTCCATACTCGTCATTGTCCAGGAAACATTTGATTATCATATAAACTATTTATTATCTCTGTATAAAAGAAGAGAGAAGCAGGGTGCCTTCATTCGAATAGACCCTAAATATAAACAATGTACATAACACTTAGAATCCTACAGTACAACTGGACAAAATTTTGGAAAAGATAGCGTTCAATAAAATATACATTTACATATGTCGCATGAAGTGGCGAGATGTGGGGGAAGGCATTTTATGTTTTGAGCAGGATCATAAAGAATAAGCATGAAAATTTTGAAACGAATGGCATTTAAGATAATATTATACACATTTATATTTGTGAGAGAGGGTGGGTTCGCCAAGGGGTTGTCTGTGTTTTTGCAGTATCTTAAAGAGTGACAACGCAAAATTTGGAACGGATGGCATTCAAAAATATATCATACATTTGTGTATACATCGAAAAAGAGTGTCGACGTTTTGCGAAGGGTCTTAGCCCTTCTCAAACCATGTAGTAACACAGGTCTACCATCATTATTAAACCCGTAATATTTCGGTAAATATATGCAACATAAAATTCATATTTTAGATAATTCTAAAGAAAATATTAGCGCTTAGGAATAACTAGTAAAAAAACAATTATGAAAAGGGAATAATATAAAACAATTATTTTTTCCATTCAATCCGTTGTAAAATTAATACGTTGGTAAAAATACCATTTGTGATATAAAAGCCAGAGATCACACACTATTTTCATAGTGAAAAGAACAACAAACATATAAATATAATTGTCTCTTTCTTACTTAAGAAGAGAGATAAGAAGGAAAGATACATTGTATAGGACTTAATGAATGCTCTCAATTATGTTATTAATCATTTTTTCAAAATTGAATGCTCAATATTTAGAGAAAATTCGTACCATTAAAGCCATTTAAGCTAATAAAAATATTTTTTATAACTTTTATTTACGGTAACACGAGTTGACAGCATGGCTGCGTAAGGGTATTTTATATCATGGTATGGTAAAGGTTAAATACGAATTTAGCAAAATTTGATTCAATAAAACAATGGTATAGGATTGTTTTAGTAATGAGCCTAACTATGTGATTGTTATTCGATTATTACGATGACACTCGTCATCATTGTAATCGAACAATCACTCGATTGCTCGCCGAATTATCAGATACCAATCATCGCCACAATTATAGTCACAATCATAATTAAATATATTCATTAGAAATATATATATAAAATCAATTTTATCAAAAAATATTGTTGTTGCGCCACCGAGATTCGAACCTGCATCTCTTTCCAAACCGGGGAAGGTGCATTATCCAACTGAGCTACAGCGACGATATTTTTAGCGACAAATTTTCGAACCGAAATTTTCGAATTTTTTTTATGTTAATCTGAATACCTATATGTTATAATAATATGTTATATGTAAATCTCAAATACCTTTGAGTAATCTGTTAGCAGACGCCAGAATTATCAATTCATTTTTATTAAATTTTGGACACATTGATACAACTTTATTATTTGAAAACCACATTCTTATTGTGAATTTGTAATTGTTCAGAACGCAGGTCTGTGATATTTTAAATATGAATTAAATATATTTATTAGAAAGATATACATATAAAATCAATTTTATCGAAAAATATTGTTGTTGCGCCATCGGGATTCAACTTCACAATAAGAATGTGTTCTAACAATCATAATTAACTCAGTCAGTTTAGCTCATAACTAGATTGTTAAGAGAATAGAGACATTCATTTTTATATATTGTGTATAGATTTTTATGAATTCATTGAATAAGTAACAATTTATTGTAATGATGTTGTGTTGTAATAAAATATTTTTTTTATCGTATTTATAGTTTATTGTTGAGTCTTCGAATTTTTTTTATGAAACGGTGTATTTCAGACTACTAATGTTAAAGAACCGCTGTTCTAGAGCGGTCGTCTGTAGAATGATCGTTCAACGTCCTGTACTGCTTCTACCGCCCTCGCCGCCCGTGCTTCTTGGCGCCCCCTGATGCCCGGAGCACCCCCCAGGGGTGGTTCCGCCCACTTCAAGAATCACGACTCTAAACTTATACTCACCAGACTATATTTATCAGCTGGACACAATAGGTGCAGACATATTAACAGAATATGTGTGTTTAGAGGGTACCTTAGTAATATTTATCATAGAAACTGCGATACAAATGGCGTGTCAGAATTTTTAATTTTTTTTAAACGCAATTGGTTTACATAGCAAAATTGGTTAAAATTAGCTTCCAGCCTCTAGTCTCCGATTAGACAATTCAAAGGTCCTTGAAATAAAAATGGCAGTGAATAGTGGTAGTAAAATTTTTAATAAATGTATCCATTAGTCCCATATTAGGTGTTTCCTTTTAAATCAATTTAATATCCACCAACATTATACTTTCCCCTCCCTTGATGTTCTGTCTAAATGTAAATGTATTTTGTCTCTCTTTTACATGTACTTTTATATTCTATCTCCCTCTTTATGTTTATATAAGTCCACTATTTTTGTATTTATTGTTAATTTTAAATACGCCCTGACGAAGCTTCAACTAAGCGAAACCGGTTTTATACAAAGTGATTGTGTTTTATTTAATCTAATATGTCAAACCACAAAGTGATTTATTTCCGCGAAAATGTAATTTTATTCGTATTAAAAAACCAAAGAATTGTGTTTTAAAATTGCAACTTCTAAGAAAAAATAAGTCTCCATAAAAAAATATATAAATGTAATTTTGATTTTGAATTCATATATTGGCTTATAAAATTTGTGTAAAACCTACCCAAAAATCCAATATTCCTCCCTAGTCCCGGGGAGGTTTCCCACCGCGCTGATGGTACATAAGATGTGAAGTGATATGTTGGCTGTTTATCCTGTCATAAATTTTGAATTGATGGTGTGATTGTGGACCCTGACCTATAAAATATTTTTGCTTCGAAGCAGTGAAGATAATATTTGAATAAAGTAATACTTTAAGGAATATCTGAATATATTTTACTGGCAGATTCATCCCTGATTAATTGTTATAATAGATTTATGTGATAATATTATGGCTTTTGAGATACACACTTAATGTGCTTCATGGTCCAACCCATTAATGTTTATTTGTTTATACAAACTATACGCGTGTTTTATATCGCTCGATTAGTAGCTTAGGGTTTTATGTTGATAGTGTGCCTGTTTTGATCTGTATTGGCGGAGTGCCACTTAACTTGACAGAAAGTATCCGGCCGCCTTTGGAAACGCTCTAGAAAGGTTACGAATTTGTGGAGACCGACCAAGAAAATACAACATCAGGAATCAGCAGAGGATCAGCCAGCAGTTCGGATTGCATCTGGGAGATGGGCTGACTGTTCAGGTTAGTAGTGATCTATCTTACTACAGTGACATGATCTTATTATCAATAGAAAACCCAGAGCCAGGATTAATTGCTATCGAGTGTGTTTAGGATGCATACAAACTATCATTAACCTTTTAATGCTGCTGCTATGTATATTATTAACTTATAATAAATGACCAATAGCAACAACAATAAATCCCAGGTGTGCCAATCAAAAGGCACATAAATAGGCCCATTGAGTTAGAGATTGGCCACATGTCTTGAATTGATATTGTAAATCAAAAACCTTAAATATAAATATATATTTATTCAATCCTCACGTGTTACAATAAATTGTTAAAACTAAAAATAAATAAATAAAGTTAATCAACTAAAAAGATACGGAAACAATCTATTTATCTAATAAATATATTAGTTGCTACGGCGGGAAACCTACACCTTTTCCTATTTGGGGAAACACAAATACCATAGATAAATTCAGAGTTTTACCGATTTACCGGTAATGCCATTTTCCGGTAAATCTGCACGCCCTAGTTCTTAGTGGGCAAGAGATTGCTCGCCGAATCACGAATAATCAGTAAGTTACAATTGAACACGTCTCACAATCACAGTTCCAATAACGATTTAGTTCAACATTTATAAGAAATTAATATTACTCACTCTATTATAAGAAAAAAATTAGATTAATTAAATTAAATCAGTTATATGTTTAGCTACTAGTACAACTATATGAAATTTTTGAATGATTGGAAATAACCTCTTAAAACACCCTTACTGCACCAAATTAAATGTTTTATGTACGAAAAAAATAGTGAACTATATCTAATATCTTACAGTAAATATATTAATATTATCTGAATAATATTAATTATATTATCTGAATACATTGATGATTATATTTGTAATTGTAACTATTTATGTATTGAATTTAGATTAAATACATACACATTGAGCATATCAGTCTAATTATAATCTCTTCTTCAATATTTGCAAAACTACTTTGTGGCCTCATTTAAAATAATTAATTAGACAAAATACTCTGTTCAAACCACTGTTTATTGATTATTCTACATGTTTCGATACCTTCGGTATCTTCTTCAGGAAACAATGTATAAATAACCAAATCCTCTTTGAAAATAGTTACCATTTAAATTTGTTTTCATATTAGTTCTTACTTATTCAGTTTTGTTTTTATCTATGCTTGTATTTTTTAATTTCAGTACACATTGTTTCCTGAAGAAGACACCATCGGTATCGAAACATGTAGAATAATCAATTAATAGTTGTTTAAACAAAGTATTTTGTCTAATTATTTAATTATATTCTCACCGTCTCTTATGCCTCTCAAAACTAGAGAATAATTGCATATATAATTAATTCGTCGAAGTGTAAAACTTGTCTAAATCTCATTATTGTAACTATCCGCGCGAATTGAAGCCTTGATTACGCTAAACCAAATCTTAATGACACGTGATCAGATAAGGTTTAACCGGGGTTATAAAACTAAACTAGGGGGTAGGTTAGGGTCGTTAAATTTTATATCTTTACGAGTCCCAACGGGGTTTGCTGGATATTACATATCGTTCGTAAAATTTGAGAGCCAATTTAGTGCGAGAGCTAAACTTTTTGAAATCACCTGGCCTAAGGGCTGAAATGTCCAACACGACGGATTGCAAAATGACATAAAACGCAGTTATTTCTATTAATGCTGGAAAAATAAATGTTTTTACCCCCATTAGTTCGCATTGCAACCCGATTGGCTCCCTATTAAATGATATTATTGAATGTCCCTTAATAACAGCCAAAACGTGCTAATAGAGAGCGGAAAAAATCTCTCAAGGGCTGCAAGGGTCAAACTTTACAAACGCGTTATAAACCAAGACTTTGGCTACATGTCACACAATTAATATTTCAATATTTTTAACAAGGCTATAATCATGAATCCCAGTACAACATTTTGTGTCAAAATTGGCAATGACATTATTAAAGCAAAGAGACATTGATATATGTTCAGAATAAATACTGTAATACTGTATTGGAATGGTGAAACTCTGCAGTGGCGTCCATTGTTGGGAAAAAGAAGTAGAAGTCGACAACAAATGCGCTGGACTGATAATGTTAAGAAGACCGATTAATAAGAGTAGGGCCGCAAAGAGACGGAGAACATAGATATCATTAAGGGTAGTCTATCTTTAATAGTAAACACACACATGCTAAAGAATAAAAATAAAGAATAAGGTTTTAATGTACATACAATTAATAAATTTAAAATGGATTGATTAAGTTGATTATGAAATATATGTAACTCTCTATATCACTTGCTTTTCTCTGTCATCTCTTCTATCTTCTTTACCTATAATTATATAACTTGAAAAGTAGGAAATGCATAATGAACACGTTTAATTTTTTAGAATAATAATAATAGCCTAATGGAATTTTACTTGCTTAATGAATATAATATTAGTATAACCTAATATAGGATACTTTAATTAGTTCATACCTTAAGAGAGATTTCAAATCGTTCTAGATATTATATTCACAATATATTTTTCTATTAAATATATGTGCTTAATTTTTGTCTAAGGTGTTGTTATGTTGAACTGATGTATTTGTTCATTCACCTTGCATTATTAATATCATTATATATTTTTTTTTATAAACAGTATAATATATATAACATTAATCTTCTCTATCCAATTATGACAATACTTTAAAGAAGCGATACTTTTAATATTTCGTGTATATAAATATATTGTGACGTACAACGACGTGACGTCCACCGGTTCACTCGAGGCAAAGCGTGAGATACGTGGATTCGATGCACAGAATTCGCCATACGGTCTCCCATCCACTACCGTAGTCGTTCTCAAGGAAAAATAATAAAATAAGTCTGAGATTTTACATTATAATTAATTAAGATTTCACTATATAAAGATTGATCATAAGTAGAAGAAAAATGTTAATGTCGACAAAGTATTATACCATTAAATAATATTACAACAACTTTACATCAACAAAAGATTTAAACAAATTATCTTCAAAAAAACCAAAACAATGCGTTAAAATTAGATCTGAGTCGTGTGAATAAAAATTATAAATTTCGACCTCATCAAAATTATTCAACTGGGAATTAACTTTCACAACAGTAAAACACAATAAACTTTTGCACTACGGGAGCAATCTACAATTTGCATTCAGTTTATCATATATATTTATAATATATTTATCAAGGTATCAAATTTTTTAACAATCTCCTATCATAATTAGAAAAATTACGGACTATCATAAATTTGTAACTGAAGTTAAAAAAATATGTACACAGACTAACTGAAACATAAATTAACTCGAATATACTCCTTCTCTATACACGAGTCTTTTTCTCATAGAGAAGAAACAAATATTAATATATATATTTCCACTGATTATTGAAATTGTATTATATTTTTAATATTAATAAATAAAAAAAGAAGTAAGTTTATAATGGTTTGAGTCACCATGTCGTATTCACTTGATGACTCCTTCCACCGCGAATGTAACAAAAATTCAGTTCCTGATGAAGCGTAGAAATTATTACGTCCTCATGTTGTAAAACTCAGGTTGAGCAGATGGGAACCTAATCGTGTTCTTATCGTGCTCGGGTTCATGAGTAATCTTTCATGAAATTTTTTATTGTCATCACATTCGCATGTCTTGTGATGACAGTTAACCCAATAAAATACGCCTCCGTATCACGGAGGTCGAAGTAGGAAGGGATGTTTACATCCTGTAAACACACAAATACAATAACATAAACTCTTATAAAATATGGTACATCGTAATACAGATGCCTAATGTATCAAATTATTCTCACCCTTCCTTTCTAGATTTGAAGTTACATTTTGTGATATTTAATTGCACGGGATGGTTGCTGCGCTCGCTCTCGTCCGTTACCAAAATTCCTTTCAACGGTGCAGTGCTGCCGTTGCTCGAAACGTCAACTTAAACAAATTTAGTGGCGGGTAAGTACTATAACGTAATATTATAATATACGTGAATTTTAAAGATGGCTTATTAAATTACCGATGTGCCTCTAATGTTAAGAGCCATTGCATATTATATATTAAATTTAAAATACTTCTGATTTCATTCGACGAACAATTTTAATACAAACAAAACGTACTAAGATATTTCAGTCACGAAATGTGATATTACGAATTTATAGTACCTATACGGTGTAATAAAATTTCCTCTATGTTTTATCCAATTTTTTTTGTTTAGTGAGGTTACCAATCCTAGTCAGATATTTATTTATATATCTGACCTTTTAGACGTACCACGATCAGTCTAACCCTGACAAATCATGTAATAATATGTCCCAAGTGAATAGTATTTTTTTCGAGTTGAGATTTCTTCTCTAAATCACGCTCTAAAGTCGTTCAGTATTTTAATATACATTGCTTTGTAATAAGTTAAAAATAAAATCGAAGAGCCGATAATTTTCTCTTTGCTATTAATCAAAATCTTTTCTCCGTCAACGAGAAAATTTTAGCATGAGATTTGAACAATAAGAAAACTCCGGAGATGAAAGTTATTCCATTTTATTGGAAAAACTTGAGGAAAAATTCCGATGGCCATTTTCAATTTCCTAACCAATCGCTGTAGTTTGTCGTCCGACAGCAAGTGCAGAGGAAGTTTTAACTCCTTTTGAAATCCATTTTCCTTTCCTCAAAGGAAATCTTGTCAGTTTTATGTCTGATTCATAACGCAAAGTAACTCTTCAGACTGAAAATATTAATTATTATGAAATAAAAATATTATATAACATAATATAATGTACAAATATATTACTTAGATTGGTATCTCAATTTACGATTCTTAATAAAGCTAATAAATTGGCTACTAGTGATTGCTGTTAGGCCCTGCGAACGGCAATTTTTTTTTGATAGAATATAATATTATTATATACACTGTTCCGTATAGATAACAAGACATATAAACAAGGGTAGTTCGCCGATCTCCGCTTCTCTCAACTGACAATTATGATGATGATGAGGTCAGAAGAAATGGAATACAAAAATATGTTCTTTCTAGAGACACTGCAGTAACAGAATCGAGAAAGCGTTCCCGCTTGCAATGTACTTGGTTTTATTTCAGTTACAAACAATACATTCAATTCATTAATATTTTTCAATAAGGTATTATTATATATTTTTACCGCCATTTCGGTGAGGTTCTAAAACAAGATGTATTTTATCACAAAATGATTGTCATTGTTTGCCGAAATCTATCTCACATCTTTCTGGTCCCCCGCAGATAATTATATTTCTAAATTACTGCCTCGTGTCATTATCACATTAATTTATTAGTGTCACTTCGTGTGCGTGTACGTGTGCGATATACAAAGTTTCTTCGGAGTAATGAAATGAATATGTAGAGGTTGGTGGTAGAATGAAACGTGGGTCTTGTAAATCGGTTTATAAAATTAGTGTAGATGTCACCCGTGTCGTCGGATAGCTGGAAGCGACGATTATGGCGATGGATTTTAATCGTTGCCCCCACAAATATATACACAAAGAACAACAGATAAGAAAAAAATTCTGAATTAAATAAAATAACATAAAACAATTGGAGCTGTGTTAAATAAAAAACGATTTTTAAAATATCAAGTTTACATTATATAGTAAGGTGCACGTGTTAAAAAGGTAAATAAAATGCTTCCGACAGTTTCGAAAACACCGGTGAGTAAAATGCGAAAAAGGGCGTAGAAAACCAAATTGATTCGGGGTGTAAAAATAAAACATTACGTCGCTTCGTGCGGAGCCTCATTCTCTGCTCTTCCCTCTTTCACCCTTTTCAACATTGTCACGAGAAATATTAAATCGTAGAATTTTCCCTTCTGTATCCCGCTTAAGGTGAAATAAAAAATATCGAGTGGAATCTATTCAACTTTCTAGCTAGAACTCGCAATTTGATATCTAATTTATTTATATAGGTTCAATGCATTATATTCAATCAATCGATCACTATTAGCTCCATAATCCCTGGTGAGTCTTAGATATTTTACAGCATAAATAAAATGTAACAATTTTAAATCAAAAAGAAGCAACTAAATGTGAGCAGAATAGGTATGATTTTATATTCGTCAATCCTGGTACACTGTTAGTGATAATGTCTGTTTTCGGGTTAAATATGAATTATTAATTAAATTACATTTATAATAAGACAAGATAAGCTTTATTTACATGTTTATACATTTGTTTACATCAGAAGTGAATACTAAAATACATGTTTTCGTAAATTCCTTCGATAGCTTGTTTTGTGCCCGGGGTTTCTATTGATAAATATGACCATTAATATAGTAATAAAGATCACCACTAACCTGGACCGATTGTTGCTGTGGACTTTTACTGATGGTGGGTTGTGCTCCGATATTAGTTGTTCTTAGATCTTCGATGTTTTGTTATACGTGCTCTTACCGGATTATTTCGACCAATAATCATCTTCCAGAGCCCCGCTTGTTAAAATATCCTTTTCCGACGAGCTATCGACCGCGATTGGCGCCAGTCGCAGATAGCGGCGACCAGGTATGCCAATCGAAGGAATCAAAACGCGTGTAAACAACATATTCGTTATAAATAAATTGATATTAAATTTACAAGTTTATTATTTTTAGAATAGGATGCAGTAGGTAACACTTTTGATAGATTAATCCTTGTTCTAGCTGCTTAGTTAGACATTTGTCTACATTATAGTAGACAATTTTTTTCGTACTAAATATGATGACTTTTTAATAAAATAAATAAATTTATAAATGCACAAAAAAAAATAATATATATATATATAATGAATGAGTTGAAATCTATAATTTCATTAATCTAAGAACATGTTGCCCGGGGGGGTAGGCAAAAAAGATAGAGCGCCACACTCTGCTGACCTGACACACAATTTTCGCCTCATCCACATTCATACATATTCTCAAACAAGTTCGTCGATTATTGAGGCTTCTAACAGAACAGGACCACCTTCCAGTATCTGGTTTGGTGTAAAGTCTTCCGCAGACGTCCTCCATTTCTGGTGCCATCAACACTTGCCTCATATATCTTTCTTACCATTCTATCCTCATTCAACCGTTCCATATGACTTACTCAACATACTAAGATCAGATTTACTTTCTTTTCTTATTTCTTCACTATTTACTCTGTCATAAATGGATCTGCCACATACACGCTTAAGTGATCTTATTCAGTCTACTTTCGTTCCTTTTCTGCCAGCTCCTGTACTCACTTCCATACATAGGTACCTGGAATCCATTGTGAATCCACCGCTATGGATCTTGCTTTGGTTAACAAATTCTCATTAGGCATAATTCCATTCAAAGCTCTGTTCACTTTGTTCCCTGTAGTCACCCTCCTTTCGATGTCTTTCTCAGTCTTTCAAACTCATCTACTTGTTCCAAACATTTATTACTCACAAGTATTTTACACGTTGTCATGCTTTACTCCTTTTCGAATACCATCACTTTAAACTTGTTGAAATTAATAATAAGGTCGCTTTCCTTGCAGATATCGTACATTCTACTCACTAGACTTTTTCATTATTCGCCATCAATACTGTATCATAGAGGTACAATAAACAGCATACAATCAAATCACCCATTTTCACTCCTACATTCTTATATTCCAATTCTTTCACACAATTATCCTTATACAAGTTAAACAGCCTTGGAGACTTTACTCGACCCTGCTTGATACCCTTTGTCATATGTCAAATATATATCAAATCATGGTGTCAATGATCCATTAATCCTTACACACGCAGAACTTTCTTCATGTAGGGATGCGTTGATAAAATGTCAATGTTGTTCTTGGTACTAGTTTGTAGTTGTTCACGCGTTGTATTATAGATTCATTTTTTCAATTGAGTACATTTGTTTCAAAATGTTCTCCTGCAAGATGAATAGACCCATCAAAGTAATGCTAAAATCAAATAAATAATAAAAAACTAACGGTTACATATTTGTACTCAGAACATATAACTAACTCCACCGAAAATACTTTTTGATGATGGAAAATACTGTATACTGGTCCAATTTCCTATAAAATTACTAATAATTTCCCTTTGCATATAAAACCCGCGTTTTACACCAACAACATCATCGTAATTGTACTGAATTCAAAAATGAAAATTAATATATTAGAAAAAAGCCGAATATATGAAATAATTTGTGGAGATTGCGATAAAAAATATATAGATCAAACCGCAAGAAATCTAAATATGAGAATAAAGGAACATGCCTAAAAAATAGGAACTTCTCGGAATTTTCTAACCACATAATTGAAACAAACCATTCTTTCAATAGTCATAGACTAAAATTTTACCACTCGGTATCTTATAAAGGATTAATAATGAACAATTTGTAAACTATTGAAATACTTTATGTTCGGAGAAAACACTAATTAACAACATTACATTTCCTAACACTTCGCTTTTACTGTCCATATCTCCGTTAACGATCGAAACTTCCCCCTCTTCTCAAGCACGACCCCATTCCCAGAATATACTAAAATACTGTATTTAGTTTAGTTGTCACCTAATGATGAGTGGGACTGCACTTCTCAAAACTAGTAGTGAAAATAACCCAACGTGTGTGTTGTGTGAATTAAAACAATCAAAGTAAGTCATTTCTAAACGCATGGATCAAGACAATAAGGAATAATAACTTATTGTGTACTAAGTTCTAGATGTTTCAGGGAACCATGACCATCATATTGATCACACAATTAATACGAAGAAATCAAATATTTAAAAAAAAACGAGATTTTTTTTTTTATAAATAGTTATCTAAGGTTTGTTAGTTGAAGTGTGGGTATCTTATATCTGTAAGATCGCGGCGTGAGATTGACAGATGTGCATGTGTGTGTGGGTGTAGCGGAGGCGTTTTCTCTTTCTCTCAGGAGGTCTCTATTCGGACTTCTTCAGTGTATAATATTCGCTTTGAGTGCAACTTATTGTATTAGACTGTGTACCTATCTCATTAATAAAGTGGCGCTAAAAGGGGGGGACCCACCCTTTCCCAGAACCATTGTAGAAGTTTTCAACTTTTTTTATCGATTCCACACACAATTTATTTATTTATTATTTTATTTGTAACTATACAATACAATGTAAAAATCTGTTTGGACTGTGCCCGTCTCACTAGAGAAATTCTGTGTCGAGACAGGCATGCTATAGAAATGCGAAAAAGTAAGAAAAACAAAAGCTAATGTAAGAAATTTATATTTTAGTTTGATATGCAAAACGAAAATAAATTTTAATTTAGACCTTCATGCGCCCTTTTAAATGCTATCTTTATTTATTCTTAGATACAGTAATATATCAACATTACAAACAAACAAATAATCAAGTATTATGTATGGAAGAACAAAAACCAATGGATAGAAGACAGCCATTAAAGGGGTAACTATCAAGTACACTCTCTCATGAGTCACGCCATGCACGGTACAGGCCAACGAAGTGACGTACGAATTTGTTTGTTTTAAAATATCTACAATATTATATGTATAAATAGTATTTATCTTATAGTAATAAAGTCTAGTAATTGTAACAACAAGAAAAATATGGTATCAGAACACATACTCCCTGGACATATACCCCCCAGACATACACCTCCTGACAATTAACCCCCCGTGCAACATACCTCCAATACACACTACATATAAAAATGACTCATTCCTTAAAAATAAAACAGATTACTATTAATAATTAGATAAAATAACAAATTCCCAGCAAACCCCGTTGGGACTCGTAAAGATATAAAATTTAACGACCCTAACCTACCCCCTAGTTTAGCTTTATAACTCCGGTTAAACCTTATCTGATCACGTGTCATTTAGATTTGGTTTAGCGTAATCAAGGCTTCAATTCGCGCGGATAGTTACAATAATGAGATTTAGACAAGTTTTAAATTTCGACGAATTAATTATATATGCAATTAATCTCTAATTTTGGAGGCATAAAAGACGGTTAGAATATAATTAAATAATTAGACAAAATACTGTGTTTAAACCACTATTTATTGATTATTCTACATGTTTCGATACCTATGGTGTCTTCTTCAGGAAACAATGTGTACTGAAATTTAAAAAAAAAGCATAGATAAATACAAAACTATAAAGTGGTAAATAAGTAAGAACTACTATGAAAACAAATTTAAAAGGTGACTCTTTGCAAAGAGGATTTTTAGGAGAAAGATATTTAGCTTACTATTAACACCTTGCAAATAGTCACCTTAGTCTGATTATTTTTATATGTGGGAGGGGGTTAATTGTCAAGATTTTTTTTGCACGAGGAGCTAATTGTCAAGGGAATTTTTACGGTGGTAAGTTTGTGTCCGGAAGGTATGTGTCCTAGATCCCAGGTGGATTATAGAATGTACACTTCAAGCAAAGAAATATCACAAATTAATTTTTAATAAAAATAAATCTCGTGCAATCCGGACCTGTTGGAAAGTTACCTAACATGAGTGAGATGAATTGCGTCATAATGTTTTTCCATTTACAATCGAAAATGGATCGCCCTTTCATATTATTCGAGTTAAGGGTGCTACATAACTTCCTCCGCTTTCTTTTGCAGCCCCCATTCAGGGGCAGGCGTCTAATAATAAATGATTGTCGATATGGTATTATATAACAAAATGTGCGGAACATAACTGTTTAATAGTACTCGAGAGAATATTTATTCTATAATACATTCCTATTGTCAACATATTTTTTCAATATTTTCAGATATTTCATACATATCAACATACATTTCGGTGATTATTTAAATGTGTTCTCCTAATAATAAAGTTTTATTAATGTGTCCAAAATTTAATAAAAACAAATTGATAACTCTGGCGTATGCTATCAGATAACTTAAAAGTATTTGAGATTCTGTGGTCGCTAAAAATATTGTCGCTGTAGCATAGTTGCAGATAATGCACTTTCACCGGTTAGTAAAGAGACCCAGGTTCATATCCCGGGGGCGCAATAACACAATCTTTCGTTAAAATTGATTTTATATGTATATTTTTCTAATTAATATATTAAAGATTATTTAGGGATTTATTTTATTTAAGTTCACGCATGTTAGTAGGAATGATGCAACTATGTAATAAGATGTATATATGCTGAACGCAGTCAACAATTTCCAGGGATCCATGATTACATAATATCCTAGCTTAAGAGAAAAATGTACCAGTCTGAAGATGACCGTGACAGGCTGAAACCGGCAATGGTCATTAAAATGGAAAAAAGTTAAAAGTGTTTTTAATTAAATCATTAAAATGGAATTCGACCATGAATTAATAGTATAATTAATTACAAATAATTAATGGTATATAGGTAAGGAACGTAAGGAGGTAGAGAAATCTGAAGAAGCTCCAGGTTCTTGTCTCTGAAGCAAGGATAACCCTAAACAACCTTAGTTGACCGTGAAGTAGTTTAGAGAAGATACGGATTGATAATCAAGATGTGACTCTAATCATGGAAGCAGAAAGATATTCATAATTAGATTATTCAAATAAATAGTTATAAATCACAATTTTCTTTTGAAAATTTAATATAATTAAAGAAAACAAATAATACCACAACCAAGTATAACTTCGTGAATGAGAAAGTAAAATTTTATCGACTTGATTGAATCCGTGTTTTAAGATTACTGTTGAATTTTACAGCAAGAAAATAAACAATTGATGAAATTAAAGGAAGGGTAGATATAACGTGCAAGTATTATACGCCGTCAGCCTTCGTGTCGCGCCTCTTAGCTGGTAACCGGGGAACGGTACTTTAAAAATATCACTGCCGCCGTTATGGCCGCTTTTACGATGACAACAATGTGTTCTATAAGGGTGGGTGTACAGGGAAGATTTGTCTCGAAACTCGTGCAAAGAATAGGGTAGATTTGAGAGCGGAGCGAGCTGTTCTTCTTCTTCTTCAATTAGTTTTCAGAACGTTAGCTAGATAAAATAAATTCAGACCAGCATAACTAGAACATTACAATTTCTGGGTTTTTCTTATTTTGATTATTTATTTTGCACTCGAATAAACATATGCGCCACAGACTACCAAATATATGGACATGAACTAACGCAAATTCCTTGTTTCGATATTTTTTCTCACGTGATCACATTGGCACCACATACGCAATCAAATAGCTCCCCGACTTATTTTAAAATATATTACTCGATTGGAACGAAAATTTTAACACTGAAAATATGATATGCATTAATGTATAAAATACGCTTTTACACACAGATTTAATTTTCGAAGAATAAATACTTTTAATGTCGCATACATGTGTCATAAACTATACATATTTCGATGAATGCGGTCTAAGTGTGACGGATTTGTCACTTACACCGCCCGGCAATGCTGTCTAACTGGGCTAAAACGCAGAATATGATCGAAAAATAACATCCACATGTTTCCATAGTCAACCAAAACATAAATAGATTCAATGGTAATGTGATTGAGTACTTCATGAAGGTTTTAAAAAACAGACAGAAACAGACAACATCGGGCAAGTATTTTGTGCTACCGAAAACCATCACCAGAATTAGAGTTACCTACTTACTTACTTACTTACACATTTACCATCACGCCGTTTCTCCGCGGGGGTAGGCAGAGAGGAT
The DNA here is from genome assembly GCA_031772225.1 of Eubasilissa splendida. Classification (NCBI taxonomy): domain Eukaryota; kingdom Metazoa; phylum Arthropoda; class Insecta; order Trichoptera; family Phryganeidae; genus Eubasilissa; species Eubasilissa splendida. Next base: position 7,885,442 of record CM062866.1, on the reverse strand, counting down.
AGAGCGCCACACTCTTCTGTCCTGACACACTATTCTCGCCTCATCCACATTCATACATATTCTCATACAAGCTCGCCGATTGTTGAGGCTTCTAACATAACCATCATCCAGTATCTGGTTTACCTGGTTGTGCCAAGTCCTCCGCGGACGTCCTCTATTTCTGGTGCCGTCAGCATTTGCAACATATATCTTTCTTACTATTCTCTTGTCATTCATCCGTTCCATATGACCAAATTACTCACTATTCTAAGATCAGCTTCACATTCTTTACTCTGTCATAAATGGATCTGCCACGTATACGCCTAAGTGATCTCATTTCCACTGCATTCAGTCTATTTTCATTCCTTTTCTGCCAGCTCCAGGCCTCACTTCCATACAGCAGTGTAGGTACCAGCATTCCATTGTGCACCACTAGTCTTGCTTCGGTTGATAAATTCCCGTTAGATATAATTCCATTCAAAGCGCCGTTCACTTTATTTCCTGCAGTCACCCTCCTTTCGATATCATTCTCAGCCTTTCCGTTTCTATCAAACATACTTCCCAAATACAAAAACACATCTACTTGTTCCAAACATTCATTACCTCCAAGTATTTAGCGCGGTGTCTCGCTTTCCTCCTTCTCGAATACCATCACTTTCGACATGTTAACATTCATCGTGAGGTCGCTTTCCTTGCATACATCGTACATTCTACTCACTAGACTCTGTAGTTTAGTTCGCCATTAGTGCTGCATCATCGGAGTATAATAAACAGCATACAATCAATATAATATAATAATAGAGTTACCTGATGTTTAAATTGTCTCCTTCTAAATATTAGTAACTTTCCTCTTCTTCCGCTTCTATCATCATGTCTCCTCAGTACAATTTTGACATAAAATTTATTAATTTGTGTACTATTTTTGGGGGCTAAGAATGAATTAATTGAATTTCAGTTATATATTATGGGAAAAACTGTTTTTATATTCACCAGACCCTTAGGAACGGATTAATAACGAATATAGAGGTTCCACTGTACCACTTTTTTTGAACCCCTGAAGACTACTTTGAGAGGACGAAAATTACAAATGATGGCTCATAATGGCCGAAGACAATACAAAAAACTTTTTTTTTTAATTAATTAATAATTTAGTGCAATGGTGTGAAATTGATATGAGAAGTATATTGTAAAAGTAATATTTCACGTTTTTAACGCCTTAATAATAAAATGAATTAAATCAACGCTTACTATAACTGTTAGAAATATTTACAAATGTACCTCATTTGTAAGTTTATTCTTAAATCATCCCTTTATACAGTATTTAGTGCTAATGTAACACATAAATTTGTATTTGAAATAAAAAAATATATATATATATATATAAATAAATATATATATATATATATATAGCCTAGCAGACACATAAATTAAATACTCCTCTATACAAGAGTCTCGACTCTCATAAACATGAAAATAATGTTAAAAATAATTATATATAATTATTGATTATGTTTAAAAATGTATATATCTCATTTACATCTTCTAATATATTTTTTTTTTAAATCACGATAATTGTATAGTACCGGCTTTAACTAATTTAAAGCAATTATTATGTATATATTTTTAAATTCAATATTTTGTTCACTATAAACAAGTAACACAATATTTTACAACTTCTCGGAATCACCGACGGAATGTCAAAGGATCAAAGATATTTATTTAAAGAAAATAATATTTAAATACTCATTCAATTAAGTTGAAAAGTTATGGAATAATGAGCTGAGTTTTGTTTTTCTCATCACTCCCTGCAGGATTTTTTCATTCGTTTTTAATAACGGTATTAGATATTCCATCCCCAATTATTCAGCGCGACAACCTGTACTTTTATTTCTCACCCTTCGATATTGGTTCCGGCGGCTGTCGATATCAATTTTCGGCGTTAAAAATAATAAAGGTGATAATCGTCAAGCTGGTGACATTGATAAATGAGGGTTTGTTTTTCAGAAAGCCCTTAGCTATTAATAGGATTGTCGGTACAGCGTGGGTTCATTGAATTACAAAATAATATTACGAATTTATTTCATTTTCAGTTACGGCCTAACGAGCTATATTATAGTATACTAGCAGAAAGCACACATGCCTATGTCCTTCAAAAGTAAAGAATCACAGAAAGACTCTCAACAACGTGCAGGAGAATTCTTACATAATACAATTAAATGCATCAATTAGAAAGATAAAATCAATTTATTTAGAATAGCTGCAACACATATGTTTATCGTTAATTTACATGACTGACATAGTGTAATTGGTCAGCGCACTTCCTCGAATAGGAAGAGTTCCTAGTCCAAATCCCGGTGGCAGCTAAAATTGCATTTAATTTGTATTAAAATATCATATAGCTATGGTCTGAAAAAATTACAACTTCACAATAAGTATGTGTTCTCTTTAACAGTTCTTACATACTTTGGACATTTATAGAAGAAATTATGAGAGTCTCGAGAAGGTCTTCATCACAGGGACAGTTGAGGGAAAGAGAGTAAGAGGATAATCACCTGCAAGACCGAAAAAAAAGAGTTAACAGGGTTCTTTTTAACTCTTTTAACCCTATCATCTCGGGGTCACCAGTTTAGGGAATAGTTATTATTTGTGTGGTGGACCTGCACGTTTCCCACAGACATGGTCATGTAAGGACCCACCTGATAGCCGACCAGTTCTCCTTAGACTGTTCTTTCGTGGACATATCAAGCGAGCCATTTCATACGCGCAATTAACTTTATGCTCGCCGTACCGCCATTGTAAATCATCCCGCAATAAACGTCAACAATAATCACATACACACACACATTAATATACACTGCGACATGCACCGACACGCGTGAGACTAGAAGAGGTTAGGGGCTTCAGTCTTACCATGCACAAAACCTTCTAATACGATCACACAATTTAGAACCTCACGAGTCAAAAATACTCAACAACCACAACCCCTACATTTGCTTTAGATTGTTGGCTGTCACCCGGATGGAGTGACGGTGTTTGTAGGTTAAGCGTCATCCCTTAGGCAGTGCTATTCACTTGATTACTGAGCTGTATTAAGATATCAGATGGATTTGCTTTGTAGTGAGACTGAGAATCCTAAATCTCCTCAGATCTAACTGCGTATAAGTGAATGCCGTGGTATACATGCACGTGTGTTAAATAAAACGTTGAGTTGAAATTTATGGCGTTTATTGTAGGATGATGCACAGATGAATTTACACAGGTTGAAGTTAAATTACTAATTAAAATTGATGACTGGTAGTAATCACTGGAGATGTATCCGAGGAGGCAGCTGAGAGAGAAGCGGTTGCTTTAGGTGGCCTTCTCGAAGTTATTGTATCGACCTCTTTGAAATTGAATTATTGCGTGAAAAAGGGTTCCAAATGCATTATTATTTATTTCTTCCATACACACCAACTCTGTTAAATGGTTTTTTTTTAAGGAAATAGCAAGAGCTAAAAGTTACAACTGCATCAGTTATTTATTTCAATTTATGGATCATTATTGTGACCGACGAAAGTCGCCAGTCACCAAAGTATGGTGGATGATGATGGACTCACAGAACCAAAGGAAAGCTTGACTCACCTAGTTGATAACGCCGTCAGGTTGCTCTTCCGGAAATTCATCCAATGTAGTAAATGACACAGCACAAAAACTCTGATGAATTTCACGTTCATAATAAAACAAAATCACAGCGGTGCATGCAAAATAGTGATTCATCACGAACAATAACATGAAAATACTTCCACTCCTCTATAATATGCGGTCGGTCTTTTAGCTTCACTACTCTCTCAGTTGGCTTTCAGAACAGTTCTCCAGCAGACGCTTTAAGTTTTCATGGCATACGCAATAAACATAAATTAACTTTAAGTAGTATTTATTGTTCAACCTGGTCCAACCACATTCACGCATACGTCCTGACACACATACTCCGCGATATAACTTTCAAACGAACACAGTGGAGCGCTGGAAGAAATAGGTCCCCAGCATCTGTATATACAATCTTTTGATCAACACTCTTTCACAAATATCAACAACACACTATTACCCCATAATCTGCTACTTTATAGACACAGTATTTAGATATCCACGTGTTTCATGCCACGTCATGCTAGGTTTTTCGCGGATCTCTCACATCATGCAGCTTTCAACATTTTATATATTTTCTATGCCATTTTCTCTTCATTCACATTTTATACGTAGCCAGACTACCTCAGCAACCTTTTTTAATTCTACTGACTATGCTAGAAACAAATTAACGCTTAAATGAGTTAATTCTTCATCTTGTCATACATAGATTTACGTACGAGCGACCACGCAATCGCCGCATTCAGTTTATTCCCATTCCTCTTTTTCAAATTGTAGGCTTCATTTTCATAAATTAGCATTGACACTAGATCTATATTATGTACCGCTAGTCTTCCTTTAGATGATAAATTCACAATAGCAAATGTAATAAATCAACTTGAAAAATATAGAGAAAAAATCTATTTATCAAAAAAATAAGAATAATAATAGAAGTTATATTCTACACCTCTTTCAAATTGATACATCTGCTTTTCCATTTTTAAAAGCAATCACCTTTATATTGCGATGAGTTTCAAATACTTACACCTGAGAACTATACGCTGGAAGACGCCAGAATTAAAACAATTTATTTTTATTAAATTTGAATAAACTTTGATAGTACAGAATATGTTCTACGTAAAAAGAATAAAAAAGGCAAATTCGTATTGGAGATACGATATTTGGAGCGACATCCCTAGTTCCGATATCTTTTTCAAACTTATTTTCCCCAGAGAACATACTTCCCTAACACACAGACTTACAATAAATCGAAAATGGCATTTTAATGCTAGTTTTATTTAACCTTTTCCTCACGGTGCTAAATAAAAACGCGCATTCCGGTGCTGTAAACTCAGCTTTAAATTTATTACTATTAAAATAATCGTTGACATATATATATATATAAGTGAATATTTATATCAATTATTGTGTAAAAGTGTTAAAAATGAGAAAAAAACATTGATCATCACGAACGACCGCATAACACACGTCTAACTCGGCCAGCACATGCTCTGCCACTAAGAGCACTAAGTGACAATTAGCATCCGGTTCCCCGCGCCCCGCGCACTGCGCCATCACGTACACGTATTGACAAATTCACGTCGGGTTCTTCGAGAAATATTTTTTTATTGTTGCGTATGGTAAATACTTGTACATTGTAATTATTTTATCCAATACATAAATATATTTCGGAGGAATACCTAAAATATGAAGTCTGTATTTAGTATATTAACAGATATAATCACATAATTAGAGGCAATGTCAACTCAATTTACATCATCGGAGAGGAAAGGTTAACAAAAAAGATTTAAAAAAATATAGAAATCCATAATTTAAAGGGGTGTGCACATTTAAAAATTAATTCCCTTCAATAAGGCACATTGAAAATAACATACGCTTTAGTGAAAATTGCCCATCGTTTGAAATTTAACAAAAACCCCCGACATATTTTTTTATCGTCCTATAAATAAAATATAAAGGGTGACAAAAATATTGACTGACGACATTGCAGATAAGCGTAATACTTTCGTGTGTATTTGTAACTAGTAAATAACCGCCCTTCTGACGTTTGCGATATGTTTGTATCAAGATGGCTCTGAGGATTCATTAATATTATCTTAACGCTTCCCTGGACCGACGAGTGATGCTGGGATAAAACTTGTGGAGCAAAAACAACAGCCTTGTATCTGTATCGTGATCTGTGTACGCTGTGAGCAGTATGTATAAAAAGGCCTTACGGGATTTGCGCAAGCTTTTCTTGGTCGGGTGGTGGGGTAAGAGAACCGGTTGAAGGCACTGACTTCGAAAGATTTAAAACAATTATTGTAGTATTACCAGAAGAGTTCTTTTTTATCAATACAATAATTCAATTGACTGTTTCCGAGGTAACTTTATAGACCTCCATAATCTCCATAACTCAATCCAAACATTATATAAATTCCAGAATATCAAAAGTAACTGCCCGTTTCTACAAATTACCCATGACATTAAAATACTATTAGTGTTGAAATTGAATGGTTACATAGAATAATTAGAAGCATTTAAAATGTATGGAAATCTTCAGAATTCCAATAAATAATGTTGTCCCTTTTCATCTCATGTAAATAAATTGTATAGCTATCCCCCATAATAGTTATTAATACAAATTGTTGAGTTAAAATCAAAAATCAAGTGTTTCATTTTCACATACGCGACTATAATTCAAATCAAGACAAAATGCATTAAAATACGGTCGTCGTTGTAAAAATTAAAATAAAATATATGTAAAATGAGAAATCAATAGTATTTAATTATGTTTTTAAATTACATTAATAAAAGTTTAATTATATTATTAAAATTGGACATCCGCTCCACTCATCACGTTTTTGAATACTTACATGTGTAATGTACTATATTTTCAAAACTAGAGCAGATAAAATGAATCTAATGCCCATTTTTAATCAATTTTAATAACCAAAGACTGTACTCGAGAAAACTCTTGTGACCAATGTTCATCAATTGAAGAAAAATACTGTATAAAGTACCTTGGAATCATAATAGATAAAAATCTCAAATGAAAAGAACATATTACTAATCTCACAAACAAAATAAGGAAAACTGCCTACATATTTTTTAGACTCAGAAACATCTTATCACTTACATATCTGAAAATAATATATTACGCGTTTGTACAGTCACATTTGCAATATGGTATTATTGGATGGGGAGGTGCATATAAAACTTCAATGTCACAATTAGAAATCACTTAAAAAATGATAAAAAATAAAAAAATATATTATTCTAAAAAAAAAAGTCCAAAAATAGTACACATACAAAAAAAAATCAAATTTTTAAAATTAAAAATCAATTAAATTTTAAAAGCGAATTCAGATCTACAAGATATAGAGAACAAATTGATATCCCTAAACTAAAATATACCGCAACTCAAAAGCAATATATTTATCAAGGCATTAAATATTTTAACAATCTCCCCATCATAATTAGAAAAATTACAGACTATCTACTCCTACTACTCCTATATTCCGTGTGTGCGTTGATAATTAAACTCGGATCGGGTGACAATTAATAGCAGTTTATTATTCCAAAAATACAATATTTACAAAAATATAATATTATATGATATACACACACATACCTCCTACTTCGCTCACACTCTGCGGACCGCCACACATACACAGACCATTGGGCGTCACAATTAATGATAATAATGTGATCAAAATCATAAGTACTCATATTTCAGAAATGCCTAAAATGCGTACAGTACCCCGAATCGATTTCAGTACTCAATTCCCGCATGAACTTGAAATGTACCTACAGTACATTGTTCAAGTAAAAGCAATACGTTTTGTATTTCAGGGCCAAAATAAACCTCGTAACGGATAACGTACATATAAAAAAAATATTTTGTAATATGTTACAGAATATATCTAATTATCTTTTATAAGAGTTTTGTGAATTTTTTGAAAATAACGAATCTTGAACGTGCGTGTTTAAAATATAATCTTGATTATTATTATTAGGTTGGTAGGAAAATAATTTAGGTTTATGAAAAAAAAATTTTTTTTTAACTAATAATTTATTAATCAAAATAAGCGCCATAAAATCAACATTTATGCATTAATTGCCATGGCAGTTACTTTGTGGTGTAACATGATTTTTTAAATTTTCACTAAACTAAATTTTGTACTACACACACGCCAGCGGCGTGATGTCAGTACTTTGGATCAATCTGTATTTAATTAGAATATCGGCGAAATAATTTTAATTAAAATATATATCTCGAAATATTCCTATCATAATTATTATCATATTAGAAATATGTCCAAAAACACACAATTTTGGAATTTTCACCTACAAAGGCACTGTTATTAAAGAAATAATAGATAACTCATAGAGACGAAGCTATCTTTATATTATATTTAATAGAAATATATGGAAGTATTGGTAATTACAGGGCTTACTATCTGTCTTATAATTTGTTTTAAAGTTGTATATATGTTAATATGTTAACTAACTACAATCATGCTGTTTCCATTTTGTCCATTCACTCTTTCCTTGTTCACTTTTTTCTCCACTTCTAATCTTTTCACACACGCTTCTCAATTGTTGAAGGTTCTAACAGAATTGCTGTTACTTTTGGCCCTAGAGAAAAAAATAAACTCGAGAGAAATGGCAGAGTATCTTCTTCTAGTGTTTTATTCTTTCGAAGATTGTCGACCAATTTGCAGTAGTTGATTTATCTTATGCAAGATTAACAAGATCTCCAGTATTGTTTGGACTTAAATAATCTCTTTCATTTTAGATTATTTAACATTGTTTAATAACCGGATTCAGAAAATCCCATTTTCTTCTTCAGGATGTCAAATAAACTAATTAAAAACACACACATATATATACCATGTTATTATAAAGATTTAAATTTTTTTAATTAAAATAATAATTATTTAAAAATAAATCAAGTATTATTATTATAAAATATGTGAAAATTGACTTAATGATACAAAATTAATAGAAAATTTTTGTGTTAAAATAATTGGTTATTTATAATATTTTGATTTATTTTATATGCTTTATTTATAACTAATGATTCTAAATTATTCAATTTAAGACCACCATTGTTTATATGTAAAACAGAAAATTCAATTTTTTTAAATCAAAAGTGTGATGATTTTCTAATAAATGATTGGAAAATTCTGAAAAATCATTACTATTTAAACATCTAAAATGCTCATTGATTTTTATATTAAAATTAGTACAATCTTTACAGCTAAGTTTATAAACACCGGTATATATCATCTTTGTCTTTGGAATTTATATGTAAAGATATTTAGTATATTAAAAATATTAATATCGTTCTATCTACGTCTCTGCTACCTTTATCTTCGTAAGAGATTGTGTATCTCATAGCGGAGAATATATCCGAAGTACATATGCAGTTTTCCTTCGTTTGGTACCGCTACAGTACCTACGGGATACTAAAAAATAGGAAATAATATTTCCTTTCACCAAGGGATTTGTATGGAATGAACGTCTCTGGTTGATAATAGATATAGATTTCGGAATTATTTTCACTGCAGAAATAGAATACCGTAAAATACGTTATACAATAAGAAGAATATTGATCGTTTCAATAAAAATATAAAAAGAAAATAATTAAAACTTAAATGAGAATATAAATTTCATTGCTTTTTTGGCTGTTATAGGATAAGCATGTTATTGAAATATTTTTTCTGTTAACGTACTGAACAATATCAGCGATCTTTTTACTATAATCATAAGCTTATCTTCGTTTTTCATCACCATACTTAGATTCTATGGAGGCAATTTCATGCTACTTTAATAACCTCTTGGAGCCCATAGAGCAGTAAAATAATTAAATTTTATTTTACGCTTCTAATTGCTAACAATTTTTATTTTATTATTACACGGGTTATTCAATGTGATTTAAACAGTAAACGGTTTATTTCCCCTAATTTTTGAGTAAATGATGTTAACATAAATTATTTCAGGTATTTCATAATAAGTTCATGCATGTTACTAAATATGAACATACTTTTAGAAAAAAATGTAAATAAATTTTTGGCGTGTCACGCTGTATAAAGAGGTATGTATATGTTTCGAACATATATTTATTTGATGTGTAAATATTAATTATTGAACGAAAATAATGTACTGTGCCTCCTCCTTCCCCCCCTTGCTTTCCCGACGCAGCAAAGCCGCCGATTAGTCCATTGGCGACCTTAAGTCAGTGCGGTTATACGTGTATGGTATAGTTTATAAATGTTATACTAATAACGAAACTTTGGAACTGTCGAAACCTTTGACGAAATATGAGTTAAAATATAAGTCCACATTTTGGAGATGTCTGCAGAATCCGGATTATGGTGAGTGCCTATTCTTTCCGTAACTCGATTCCTCCAGCATCTATGCTTGAACGCAACAGTATATATATATAAGCCCATTTATATCATATAACGCTGTATACTTGGGCATAATCTTCCCAAAATTGAACAATTCAACGGATTTCAAAAACAAAAAAAATTGTTTGAAAAATTAATTCTTTTTATGCGTATTGTTTAAATGTAATACGTTTTAAAATATAAAAATAATAATTAAGAATGTTTATCGCAGATGTCATCAACAAGAACAGCTCTGGTGATGAATCTTGCAATGAGATCCGAAACGTCAACCAAAAAAGTCAGGTGCATACGGCAGAACAGCCTAGAAAACTCTATATTGAAAATAATTAAGAAATAAAATTAATTGAGAATATATTTTTAATGTTGAAATATTTTCAACTTTGCTATCATAATCGTGTATCTGTCACGTGATGCTCTACATAAATATTTATTTATATCTTGAGAGGTATTTCATGATATATATAAATGGAAAGAACATAAAAATGTTTACAATTTTTAAGATGCAGAAACATCTTATCACTTACAAATCTTAAAATAATATATTACACGCTTGTACAGTCACATTATAAATAAACTTCAATATCACAATTAGATATCACTAAAAAAAAGACAATACAAATTATTCTAAAAAAAAAGACTATCTAAGTATACAACTTTTCACAGGTTTCAAAGTACCAAAAATATTAGACATATACAAAAAAAATCAATAATCCCAATATTCAAAATTAAAAAACAATAAAATTTTAGAAGCGAATTCTGATCTACAAGATTTAGAGGCCAAATTGATATTCCAAAACTAAAATATACCGCAACCCAAAATCACTATATTTATCAAGGCATTACATTTTTTAACAATCTCCCCATCACAATTAGAAAAATTACAGACTACTATAAATTTGTATCTGAAGTAAAATAACTATGTACACAGACTAACTGAAACATAAATTCTCGTATATACTCTTTCTCTATACACGAGTCTTACTCTTGTAGAGAAGAAATAAATGTTAAAATAAATATATATATATCCTACTGGTTATTCTAAAAATGTATTTTATTTTCTAAAATAAAAAAAATAAAAATATCACATTTTATTGTTTTGTGCGATGAAGCGCTTTTTATATATTTTAAATTATAGTTATAGATAAAACATCGCATCATCTTCTTTTTCTGTCACTACATCCCACAATATGCCTAACTATCATGTCCTAGGGCGGATAAGACGATATTTTCATTATATTTATTTTCTATATAGATGTATATTTCAGAATATCAAGTATGACAGCAGACATACGAAGAAACTCAGGATAAACGTGAGACAATTATCTCGCCCGAGCCCATACAATCGTCGACAATAGGATTGCCGCTACTCGATGATATTTATTTTAATTTTAATATTTATTTTTAATATTTTCTGAACCGTTTTAATTGATGTATATTTTTGCTAAACAGTACAATTTGCATCACATTTTGTAAATTGTACTATAATGAGTGTACACATAATTATGTTATATATATTTTAATAAATATTAATAAAACAATTATGCAAAGATATTTAATGTTTGCTTGATTGTACATACACAAGTCAACAAAACCAAAATATCAGCGGAACTCACACGAAAAATTGATGCAAATCAACATGAGCACGAGCATCGTACAAGGGGAAGGGATAGACTGTGACTGCCATTCAGAAACAAGGCCAAAAATCGATGATGCAAGGAAATTTTTTAATGAAATGCCAGAAACATAAGAAATGAAGAGAAATTGAATAGATTTAAAATGAAACTGACTAAATATATAATACATAAGTTTTAGTAAAAGAGAATACTTTAAATTTGTTTATATTAGAGCATATATAAGGAGTGATTATGTATGCACTATGTTAAGAATTAAATAAAATAAAAATTTAAAAAATCCTCCCACCTTCCATGTAAATATATGTACTTTTCCATAAATCAGCTGTAAAAATGAAACGAAAATAAAATGTTAACGCTATGTTGTACTGAAATGTATATTATTAATACAAATTAAATATGTTAATTAGAAAAATATATATATAAAATCAATTTCTCTAAAAAATATTGAGGCAACAATAATATTTTATCGATAAATTTATTTCTAATTAATGGTATTTTTTGAATTTGTCACTTTCTTCCATTTTCATAAAATATTTATCATCATATCAGACGTATTCTGTCGACTATTCTCAATTACCCTCTCAAGTGTGTCCATTTGTTCGTTCTCCAAGCGATGTGGCATGCTATAAATATGTATATATCTGTATAAAAAGTAATACTTTTACTGTACCACAGTGAATATTATGTTCCAGGCCGATTTTGTTTGAGCGCTATTTTGGTTAGGCAGATTTTTGTCAGTTAACATTTAATAGTTATATAGAATTTTTAATTACATTTTTTTATAAAGTATCTAACGCCTCAAAAATTTCTTGAAATCATTGAAACGTCTTATCTTAATAATGATATCATTTCAGTCGCCATTTATGGTGATCACTATCGACACAACATGTTGGAAAACTTCTTTGTGGCCGAATTGAGTCGATTGGATCTGCAACACATGTGGTTTGAACAATACGGTGCAACTCACACACACACAGACACAGCTCGAGCTAGTTTTCGAGAATGTTTTGAAAAATATGGTTAAAGGAGCACGCATTTGTACCGCTATCAGAGGCAGCCAGTTGGCCAACATCATATTCCATACATAATTGCAATAAACAAAATAATCGATAAATAGAAATATTGTTATTTTTTTATTTTATTTTTATTTTTGACAGTGAAAACATATTGAAATAAACATAATAATTATTTAACATGCGGTACTAATAAAGAAAATCCACAGAAAATATTTGGATACAAAGTATGTTTAGATAAAATAAGGGGAAGGGTGGGGAGGTTGAAACTAACATGGCCAAAGTTTAGATTGTGGTGGTTCATAAGAAGAACCCTTTGAGCTTAGTAAGGCTAATGTTGATCAAATCAATTTCTGTAAATTTCTCATGTTATTTGCATTATCGGTGAATGAATGAATTTTGTATGTAAGATGTTCTACTTCTGGGAACGTGGAAGAGTACGGATTGCCGGGTTGATCTAGATGGCACATGGAGAGATATTAACTCCAATTGGCTGGGACAATCAATGTGGCCTTGCAGTAGTTTGAAGAGAAGTATTAGGTCAGCACGTGTTCGTCGATGTTTGCTGCATCTAAATAGGAGCTGAATGATAGATTAGATCTAGCATTCAGATGTCGTATAAACCTATTTTGTATTCGTTCTAATCTCGCAATATATGTAATCTGCCATGGGTTCCAGATTTGAGAAGCGCACTCTATGTGACTACGAACGAATGCGTAATAGAGTATTTTGAAGCAGTATGGATTTTTGAAGTGTTTAAGTGTTATGAATCCTAGCATTCTATAGGTCTTGGAGGTAATTTGGTCAACGTAATTTTTGAAAGTAAGTTTACAATCGAGGATTATTTCTAGGTCTTTGACATCGCTTTTATTTTCTAACTGAGTGCTGTCTATTGTGTAAGTAAAATTAATATTGTTAAATTTTCTTGAGAATGTTATTTGAAAACACTTTTTAGCATTCAAGAGGAGTTTGTTCACCTTACAGTAGGCTGCAATGCGGGTGATATCATTTTGCATTTTATGGCAGTCATCTAGGGAGCGCTCACTTTGGTAAAGACCTTCATATCATCCGCACAAAGAAGAAAGTTGGCAAATTGAAAGCATGTGTATATATCGTTAATATAGATTATGAATAATAATGGACCTAGCAAACTCCCTTGAGGAACTCCGGAAGAGATGCGCGCCCGATCTGATTTAAAACCGCCGATGACCACTAATTTGTTTCTGTTGCTGATGTAGGAGATAAGCCATCTTAGTAGGTTATTGTTTCATTTTATAGTTATTCAAATACAACATCGGTCTGGAATATAATATTCACCCGTTATTTAAAATCTCTGAGAAATAATTTAAATCAACTAACACTGGTAATAATATTAACGCCGAAACATATTTTACTTATTATTGATGTGATATGAGTTTTTCAAATAAAATATAATAAAAATTAAACATTGAACAAATTTGGCCACGGGTCTCATTGGGATAAACATACTTAAGGGATAACACTACCTATCTTTAAAAAAGGTCGGCATTATTTATTATTGAAAGAAATTCTACACACAGATTTTTATTCAGAGGCGCAACAGTACTAGCAAAATAAATTTCATAAATTTATGACAACATTATAATTTTGCGAGAAGGGTGGTTTTTATTCTTTATCGTATTTATGATTTATGGCTCACCATCTAACGGTTATTGTCGTAGTTGGATGTGAAGCTTGGTTTAATAAAGAGAAGCTGACAGAAAACCAGGTTGTGTGATATTTAATTAAAGCCTAGAGGAACCTACTGTGAGTTTATTCGAAGGCGTAACGTGATTATGCGTGTTGTACCGTGGCTATACTTCAACGTAATAATTATGTTAATATATTGTATACCAATAGTTGGTTTTCATCCCCTTTGCACACCAGCGAGATACGATTGTCAGAAAAATATTTCATATGGATTTTCAATGTGTTATTTTGAATATATTTAGCTGTACTACTGTGAAAATTAGTGGGTGCTTAACCACTGGCATATCCTCAAAATTCTTTTTAATGAAACAAATGTAACATGGCGGGAGATTCACTATATTGTAATGGTTAAATAAAAATGTGCAAGTTATTCGGCAATGACATCCATTAGCACAACATTAAGGACGCTTGTTGAAAGCATTGAAAGGAGCGTTCCAGGTCTTTCACGGATGCTTTATATTTTTGGCGATTACATATTGCACAAAATATACCCCATGTTATTTAATAATTTTGAAACAAAATATATATGTTGCATTTTAACATACTTCCACCCTTTTCAGTAGTTGCATCACCGCCTTTCCGAAAATCGCTTCGAGCTGAAGCCGGAAATTGCTGATAGTGTTGACAAAATGGCAATCTACCATCGAATATGTGTTGACAACAAACAAACAACAATGCATTTTATTATAAAATTTAATTGTGTTGTTTACAATATCAACAATTTTCATATTCCATTGTTATACACACCTAGGGTAAATCATACAAAGATTGCCCACGTACGCAATTTCCATTTTTAATAGAGACTTTCTTATTGTCATTTTTTCATGAGATTGTGTAGACATATTTATACATATACAGTGTATTCCAAAAATCTTTTTCACTTTAATTCATTTGGGAGAGAGACGGAAGCTATGCCAATTGCTAGTCGCGTCCTTGGAAAATTAGTCGCTATGGAGCGTGTCCTTACCAGTTCGTAAAATTTTCCCTTAAAAATTTATTTCCCGACGAGGTGACATAAACTAGCCTTCTATACAGTAACACTCCTCTCTATTTGGACCAATTAAAAGAACATATCCTAGAAAAAAAAAATAGCAGCAATCACGAAGAATACGTGAATCTTTAAAGAAATATTTTAATTTCCTATTTTTATGTTCTTCTAATATATTGGGCTTCTTATTCACATATATAATTCTACTCAAGTAAATTTTTGTATTTCTACAATTTTTTTATTTATTCTGTCAATTTTAAAAATTATTTTAATGATTTCATTTTTAAATATAACTATAATATCTATATATTCCGATGTTACTTGTGTACTTCTACTATATAGTACTTACTATGGCGTATTATTTTGTACGAGCTGCACATAATAACAACGCCTATGTTTACGCACTTTCTTATTCCTTCGACTGGCACCCCTGGTTTATCTTGTTGATGGTATGATTAATTTATGTAGTGTGAATGTTGAAGGATTGCTGTCAAGCCACAGTCGGAGCACTATTATTATTATTATTCATTCTTAATATAGTGCATATAAAAGTATTTATATATGCTCTAACATAAACGAAATCAAAATCGTTTCTTTTTACTAGAACTCATCTTTCACATATCTGTTTAGTTTCACTTTGAATCCATGCAGTTTCTCCTCTTTTCTTGTGTCTTCTGGCATTTCATTAAAAATCTTCATCGCACTGTATATCATCGATTTCTGAGATTTAGCCTTCTTCCTGAATGGCAGTCTCAGTCTATCTTTTCCTCTTGTATGATGCTCGTGCTCATGTTGATTTACATCGGTTTTTCGTATAAATTTGGCCGATATTTTTCTAGTAAGGATTTTATAAATAAATACCATTACATTGAAATATAATTTCTGCTTAAAGGTTCTGTAATATTCAGATCTTTCAGAATTGCATTGATTCGAGTATATCTATTTTTTATTATTCTCAAAGCTTTATTTTGCAACAATGACAATTATTACGCTCCTTCTTCATTAGCCATAAACAAAATGCTGCTGCAGTAGTTGGTGTGATTGTATCTCGCCAGATAAACATCTCATAATAGGTATCTCCTAGAGTGCATATTCCGGCCGGAATATACGAAGAACAATACGAGGGGCAAGTAAAAAATAAGGTTCCTACATTTTTTTCAGGTATAAGGTATTTTTTATTGCAATAAATAAGTAAACCATCTGAAACCTCGTACTTTATTCTATTTTTCTACATAGTCTCCTGATTTTTCTATGCATTTTTCCTGACGAGTTATCCACTTCTGAAAACCCGCTTCGAAGAATTCCGCCGCCGTTAGCCATCACTTTCCCTGCGGAAAGCGTCTGCTTAAACTTTTTCGGCCTAGGCGATTCAGGATAGCGCCATTGTTTGGACTGTTCTTTTGTTTCTGGAGTGACGCAGTGACACCACGTTTCATCTCCCGTAATAATGGAGTCCAAGAATTCTTCGGTATTCTCGGCGCATTCTCGAAGAAACCCCTCGGCACACTTGACACGATTGTCTTTGTGGGTTTCTGAAAGCATGTGTGGGACCCACCGCGCGCACACCTTGCGATAACCAAGTTTATCGGTCAAAATGTTGTCGATGGTTTTTTCACAAACCTCAGGAACCTGGACAGCAAGCTCCCGAAGCGTTACTCTCCGATCTTCGAGGAGAATGCGCTCAATCTTCGCCACGACTTCGTCCGACACCGATGGCCTCCCACTCCTTTGCTCGTCGTGGACGTTTGTGCGTCCTTCGGAGAACTCCCTGCACCATTTGCGGACGTGTTGGATGCTGATGCAAGCTGTGCCATAAACTTCTTCCAACTGTCGATGAATTTCAACAGGTTTAAGCTTCTTCGCGTTTAAAAATCGAATCACCGAACGGATTTCACACCTGGCGGTAACGGCGATGGCGGGTTCCATAGCGGATGGCTGTCAGGCCTTTACTGAGCGTCACAGCGTTTGCTCCCGGTAGTGGGGATGTAGTTAAGGGACCAACAATCAAGGCGGTGTTGCCGGATTTCGCCTAGCATCTCGCGTGGCGAGTGTACAGCGTAAGGAACCTTATTTTTTACTTGGCCCTCGTACATCGAACTAACCCACGATGGCAACGAAACAGCTACTATCAATCCACGTTAGTGGTGATTTTTCATTCTGCATACGTGATTATATTATCAATAGGAAACCCGAAAATAACAAACGGTCAAAGGCATTCGCGAGAAAAGCTTATAAGGACGTTAATATAATATAAATAATGTCAGATTTATGTGTGGAAAATCTATGTAATATAAAGTGAAAAATGAACAAATTAAGAATGAATGCAGATCTAAATGTAGCATATCGTCGGTGTAAGAACCATTTGTCAAAATGTTCAAGAGGGACAAAAAAGGGATTGTTTCTTTAATGCAGACAGTTTATTCGCAGTATTGACTTAAGCTGAGTGCAAGCAGTCCATTGGTCAATTTAAAAACTTGAATGCGCCAATGAATGCGGCGTGTGCCATTCAACTGAAAGTGCCAAAAGCGTATTTTAAACGTAAACGCCAAAAATGATTGGCTCATACGCGGTATTGAATTTACATAGACGATATTTTACTTCTTCAATCTAACTACATTATTACTGAACATATGATTTCCTTTTTGTTTTCTACGATCCGGTCCTGTGCAGTTCTACTCCGATACGAACCATCGGTATCCCATTGAGCGCGTTCATAAATACGCATGACATCTTTCATACGCGGCACTCTTTGGTGGCATTATAATTTACGACTTTACACTACGATAATACAACAAATTTATGATTTGTTTTTAAGAAATCGATAGCAAAGGTTCTCAAGTATCCTCACGAACATAAATAAATACAGAAACCACAACAATAATTACAAAATAACGCCAACAAAACCATCCATTAGAGAACATGTGATAACAGTGCACTACTCTATCGCTACCCTATTCATTCGTACTAGAGTGAAGTAGTGATCTGCGCAGGCGCTAATTTCTGAGACTAATGCACACTATTTATAAGTTTTTAAATATTGACATTAAAGTTAACTCTACAGTTGAAACGCATTACATTAAATATGCATAAACTGAGTTTTTGCATATATAATGTAATTTTGTATTCACGAGAATTTGAATAACTGAGCGATACTGGATGATACGAGGACTTTTATTATTTCGTGTTTGTTTATAAGATAGCTAATAATCCTTGACAAATATCGGTAAGATAAAGATTCCAAATAATTCGGGTACGATTTTCACCGCTCCTCAGCGCGTATGTACGCACTAGCAGCGGGTGAAACACAGCGACCCACATTTGAGTCGCTCGCGTTGTGGGCGTGTAAGGCCCGACTCATATATGAGTCACCCGCGGGGAATGGGTTAATGTCATCAGGTCAGCGTGTCTGTGGGGGATCTCTACTTCTATTTTTCAACATTAGATACCACCGTAAGATTTCCTCATTCCATCGGGTTAATCATTCAAGTCATTTCATAATCTCATTTCAGCGTGACGACATTCTCACCCATTCTTCAGTTTTTCTGTCTCTCAAAAAGATGTCCATGCCTACGTATCATAGTAGATAGACAACAAGGGTGAAAAAATAATTTGGACATGTGAAAAATATGCGCGAAGATATGATAGTAAAGGCTAAACTACAGGGCGTCCTCAAAAGACCTGGCTTAAACAGATATAACAGATATTGGAGAATTGTTTTATTAGAACGTGCACGAGAAGATGAACGAGATAAATATAAAATGTTAGGACAAAAGTGTGTGGCATTCTATCCTCTTTTTCTATCTCTGCGAGGGTTTGGCGCGATAGTAAAAAAGCGGCTGAGAAAAAAAAAAATTTTTAAAGTTGTGTGGTCAATCATTGTATGGTTGTCCCTAGGTCATTATTTACAAATTCAGATTTAAACGCTTTTAATCAAATCGGTCTCGCAAGGTAACGAATTTATTGAGATATTAATTAACGCTGAAATTTGGAACTCGCTCATGAATGGAAATTTCAACAACAGTGTGTTTCAATTTATTCCGTATTGTCATTCGTATCGCACGCTCATCAAACCAGAATCAGGTTGCCTTTTGATTTTGGAAATTTCGTGCTTAGTGACGTAGACAATATTGTAAAATATGTACGTTACTAAGCTAATAATTATTTCGTTTAAATATCGATACAATCAATCAATTTATTGAAGTAAAAAATGAAAATATAGATATCATCGTTGTATTTATTCCCTTATTCTTGAAGGTCTCCCTTTATTCTTGAAGGTCGGGGGCTCAAAGATGAAAGTGATTTTTCTTTCTTTAGGTAGAGAATGGATATCTCTGAATAAAACTTTGTCTCTATAATATAAAATGATGATGTTATTTTTATGCAGTACTGATTTATTATTATGACTAATTAATCATCAAATAATAATATATAAAGGGTGTTTTTTTAGAGGTATAGAACTTTAAAATGAAATAAAACACATACAAATCGTAGTAATGACCATGGTATTGGCTTTATTGGAAAGATAATTTTATGCCATCAGTGTATAAATATGATTTCAAGCTCGAATAAAGCGCAATCTGTAAGTCTTAGGCCACTATTTGGAGCAGCTGGGGACGTATATCGGCAATAACGTGACGAATGTTGGCTTCCAAGTCGTCTATCGTCTCTGGTTTATCGGCGTAGACTAGCGACTTTACATATATTCAAAGAAAATAATCATGGATCTACAGCGCTCTCGATGGCGAATCGACTTATCTGGCTCCTCCTCAATACTACGCTCCACTGCAGCAACAGCTTCTTCGGTGCACACTGTACGACATCTCTGCGGATGAGTATTATCAATTAGAGAAAGCGTGGTGTGAAAACGATCCATGGTTATTCGAATTACTTACTCGGGTGGGCGTTTATGTCGAACGTGAAATGGACGTAGTGTACGGTAAATTTCGCGAACTGAACCACGATTTTCGAAATAAATTTGCACAATTTGCAAGCGTTGTTCTAGCGTTAGTCTACATATAATAAAATGGCAAACTAAACTGAGTATAAATCAGCTGTCAGCTGTCAAATTGGCTATCACTGGAAAGAGTGTTGCCAATTCGAAAAACAAATCTCTAAAAAAATACTTTTTAGTGACATGATGCATAATATTTTTTAAATTTTTAAAATGATTTATTACATACGCATTAACTATATCAAAAATGTATATTAATTTACAGACACCCATTTTTTTAAAAATATCATCATCGGGGTTAACTAGACATCCTCGCACCAAGTAAATATTTTTTCGATTGATTGTCTTACCACAGTACTACGTTCATGTGTTTTTCTTCATATTTTTTATTGCGGAGAATGTGTGCGAACTATGCAGTTTTCTTTGATACTTAGTTGTTATTAGTTCTATTGACTTATTTATCTTAATACATTTTTATTAGTAATGTAGTCAACCTAGGCCCGAGCAATAGCCTTATACTGGTAAGGTAATATTTTTCTTATTTTCTCCCCCAGTGCACAAATAGCATCGGTTAATTATAAGGACAAAAGATTAGGATTTTAACAGTATAAATAATCATGATAAACTAACATCATATGAAGCATAAAAATCCACAGAAATATTCAAGCACAATAATAGTTTTGCGTACAAAACATACATGCTGGAAGAATTTCAGGACAGGAAGGAAACTAGCACTCACCATAATCCGGATTCTGCAGACATCTCCAACATGTGAACTATTTTGTCAAAGATTTCGACACAGTATAGCCGCGAAGTCTTGAATTAGTATAATATTGTAATGTGTAACATACACGTATAATGGTCGGGAACGAACGGGAAGGGGGGGGAGGATAGTGCATTATTTTCGTTCAATAATGTGAGGTTAAATCTATTGCTGTGGTAAAGGGAAAGTAATTTGTGTTTTTAGGTAGAATGATTGACTAAATTTGATATTGTAATGGTTCCAAAAAAAAAAAATTGTGCAATTAAATTCTCATTATTCGCATATCGTGATCCGAGGAGAAGAGAGAGAGAGAAAAGATTAGAAGAAACATTGCTCATCATGGCGTGGTGTGATATTTTTGTGGGGCGATGTATTATTCTATCAAGGGCATAATTTAAAAAAAAACAATAGTAAATAAACCCGCGATGAACGAAAACATTTTGCTCTATTAGTTCATTTATTCAAATAAGTCATACTTATTTGATCTCAGAACATCCAGAACATCAGAACGTCCAACCACAAGACGTACATTATCGCTGTTAGAACAAACGATAAAGGGTTCAAAAGTTATATTTTAAGGGCCAGTTATATGATCAGTAGCAACTTTTTATTATAGTAAAAAGAGTTCTAAAGTAAAAATATTTTCGAAAACGGGTTGTTTGATCGTTAGTAAAAAAATATTTACTTCTCGAAAATACATCCCGTAGTAGAGTCATTTTACTCTGCGATATCCGATAGTAAAAATAAGAATCGATTGTTAAATATGGCGGACTTTTCACAGCTGTTCCAAAAGTCATCTGACACATTGATACTTTAAAAGTTGCAATATACGACAATGAATAATTCAATACCCCGCTATTTTAGTGATGAAAGTTTGTCCAATGATGATCTCGTTGTTTAATATACATTATTATACATAATACTAAAAAAATTCACCATCAAAGTGACAGATATCGAACGCTTTATCGAAAAAATCCACAGATAATACATAAAATAAAGCATATTTCATGATTATTTGTTACACCTATAGACATCTCCATCTATGCTTTGACAATAGTAAATTTGACGTTTGAACAACCCGCAAACGATTTTATCCACGGGTGTTAGTAAAAAGTTACTAATGATCACACAATCGGCCCTTACAGTACTCCTTGATGCAAACATGGTCGGTCATGTTTGATTTATTTTTATACTTCATATGAAGTTATAATATTACAAAAAAAAAGCAAGAAATTGTTTACTGTAAGTATTAAGAACATTTTATAAGTCAACATATTATATTATATTATATATTAATTACGCTATACGAAAATTTTAATCAAAATTTAATTGTTTCAGGGCTATAAATCTTAAAAATTATATAATTATTGAAATCATCTTTATCTTTTGCACTTTTAGATTGTTTTTAAAATCAATAATTTTAAATAAAACATAAAAATGAAACGTTTTTAGTAATCAGTAGTACAAAAAATATATTTAAGTACTCCATGCATTTTAATCAGCTTTAATCTATTGTGAAAATATCATATTATTTTATGTATCTATTTTTTATTTATTTTGACAGTTCAATCATTGACACAATACGCCATTGTATTATCAACTAATATTCACTTACCGATTTTGACTTTCCATATGTTTTCTTCGCGTAAGCGTTTCCTCGCTTCATTAGAAAGATATTTTGCCACAATTACCAAATCAACCTCCATTATTTATAAAAGGAAACCCGTAAAATATCAACAATATCTGCACAGTTTTAGTAAGAATAATGTTCTGGCAGTCATACTGGATTTCATATCACGTGATCATCAACAAGCATTCCGATTGGCTGATTTCATTTTAAGGGAAATGGCCACTTATACTCTGTTCGCTTTGGGATATTTTGGAACTAACCCTGATTTTTAATGTGCAATATTATTGGATTTAAGTTACTTTTGCGAGAAACAATGTGTTCTACATGTAGCTGATAAAAAAAATCTACAAAACTGCATATTTAACTCAAATTTTCCGAAATCCGTTTTAGGTGGTTTTGGAATTAGGCGCTACACATACCATCTGACCATTTAAATTTGTAATAATATTCTAGTATTTATATTTAAAATTTTAAATAAAAATATTATTAAAACTAATTACTGCCGCCGTTGAAAATAACAAAAAAATAGTTTTCAAACGGTTCTCTACTCTTTCAGTAAATATTGCAGAGATGTATGTACTCCGAGTGATTGGAGAAAAGCCATCAAACCAGCTCACAGGAAAATGGATAAAGTTGTAATGCACAATCAAATTGTCGTCGGGCCCAGTTGGAAAACTGCAAAGGTGGATTTAAGGATAATGGATTTCTGACAGAAAAAAGCTCTTTCAGAAGTGTCAAACTGTCGTATAAGTTGAAAAGAAGAAAAATGATTTACTTCTGTAGGACAGCGAATTCGTTCAGTGGGAAAGTTTGACGCGACTTACAAGTGAGTTTTAAAATAAAAATTGAATGTTTACAATTGTATTAGTACTCTCACGGTTGTATATGTGACATGTGTATAATTCACAAAGAAGAAAGGAAAAAATTATATTAAATTACATTTATTTTATATATTTTAAAATTTAATTTGTTAGCATTCTATTTTATCTAGATACATATTTTTAGGTAAGTACCGAAATTACAAATTACTTGTCAAGTCTACCTATCAAGATGCGGAAGAAGATTTTTTATTTTTTCGATATGAGTAGTGTAATTTTTTTAACGAAATGTATTTTGTTTTAATTTAATGTATTTTTTAATCATCCTTTTTGTTATTTATTTATATGAAATTATTAAATTACCAAAGTTTTTGATAGACAGGGAGGTGATGGGTGATGGGCGTAGGGTTAAATATTTACACATCAAATAAATATCGATGCATACGCCGAATTCGTGGACATTAATGTTCATACAATTTTCAAACCAAGTGTGAGAACTGTTACTTTGTACATGTATGTGTATGTGTGTGTGTGTGTGTGTCATGAAAGTGAGTAGATGAGTAGTGGGGGATGAACCTTATGAAAGGCCGTATTTGGGGGAACAGCTCTCTTTCATCACAGCTTCACCTGAATAACTAGTCTATCTCTAAAGTGTATTATTTATAATTACTGTAATACTTGTTGTAATAATTTTAATATTGTTACCTGGACATACTGAATATTTTATATTACAAGGGCAGTAAGCAGAGGATAGACCCCCAAAGTTATCACACTAAGCTAACGGAACTTCGCCATAATTTCTTAGTATTAAATATTTTTACCAGTTCAAGCCATTACTCGTAGTATTGGTAACCAAAGTTTATCATGAATTATTAATATTATTTAGGGTACTAAGTATTACTTATGTGAATGTATTAAATTTAATTAATTTAAATAAAAATAATACGAATACATACTGCGGGAATGCGAAAATTAATCATGTAAATGATTCTTCAACTGATCGTACATTCCCATGGTAAATTAAATAACAATAATTCAGCAGATAAAAAAAATCTATCGGTAAAAAATATGTGCCAAAAAGCCTCACTTAGTGAATGTGTATTATTCGTGAGTTTAACCTTATATAGTCCCTAGCGACCTCTTAAGGCTTTTATTCAAAATCTAACGTAAATTAAACATTACAGGTAGTAACAGAAGAAGCCTCTCAGAACTTGTTACTCGCTGGGGATGCTGCGAGTCATGAGAGAAGTACGTCTAGATGTAAATTTATCTGGAATTTCGTGTCATTTGTGTAATTGAACAAGTGATGGATTGTACCGCAGAGTATTTATTTAGAGTTGAGAAATTAAAAGGTTAAATGACGAGTTTTAAATAAATATGTGGTAAGGCACTGTCAATTTATTATGTAATTATTTAAATGTATTTTTAAGGCTGTTCTTAATAAAATATGCTAATTTATTGAAGTTGTTTTCATGATTCTACAATACATTCTGTAAAAGTTTTTTCGACGGCATAGAGCTCTCAATAAACCAGACCAATAATGTACATCTGAAACCATATATACTGGATACAAATATTACTAGGAAAACACATTCTTATTGTGAAATTGTAATTATTCAGAACATAGGTCTGTGATATTTTAAATATGAATTAAATATATTAGTTAGAAAGATATACATATAAAATCAATTTAATCGATAAATATTGTTGTTTCGCCACTGGGATACGAATCTGGATAAGGTAGATGTCTCTTTCAAATAATGGAACGATTAATAATATTAAAAATATAACATATAGGTTCGATAATTTGTCGCTAAAAATATTGTCGCTGTAGCATAGTTGGATAATGCACCTTCCCCGGTTAGGAAAGAGATCCAGGTTCGAATCCCGGTGGCGCAACAACAATATTTTTCGATAAAATTGATTCTATATATATATATATATATATTTCTAATTAATATATTTAATTCATGTCTACAAATATTACTGATCAAACTACAAAAAAACTAATACTGTACAAATCAAAAATTAATTCATGCTCCAAACAAACTAAAATGGTATGATCATTACTTTATCGGTAATACTGATAATGCTGCAAATTATTTTATAGAGACGGTCTACGAACAAATACAAAGGTTTTATTAGAAATAAATAATACCTGTTAATTTTCATATTTTGTATTATTATAGATGTATGTAGTTATATATTTTAATTGTTGTAAAAAAATTCTTACATCTAGTATATATTGATCTTGTATTATATAATAGTTGATAGCCACCCCCATAATTCAAAACATTTCTTATTTGGGGGTGCATAACTCTATAAATGTTTTTTTATTGTCGAATGTATAAATAAATAAATAAAAAACATGAACGAAACATTTATTTTTATTTATCTCTGTTATGACTTTGTTTAGATTTGTGACGATATGACGACATCTTTAGGATGCAGCACGAACCCTCCTTACGTGACACAAGCCAATGCGAGCACCAGCGAAGATGAAATTACTTCCGCTCTGCCCAACATTCAAAGACGTGTCTCATACAATAACTTACAGCGCCCGCGATCTATCTAAAATCGTTTCATACATTATATGTCTATGTGGCCTTTGGCAGCGTTTGAAGAATTGCTTTTACCAAAGATTTATTTTGACAGATATAACGTTTTAAATTCGTGAATTTTAATAAGTATAATTAAGTATTCTTAATTTTTAATTTTAATCCCTGATTAAAATAATATTTAATTACAATTCAGTGGCTTGCTGGTGTAGTGGTTAAGACGCTGGCCTAGTGATCTATTTGTCGGGAGTTTGCGCCTCGTTAATGGATACAGGCAAATTAGTCCTGTTTTCATAGTATAGGCGTTTAGCTCAATTTGAAAATAGTAAGAATATAATAAAATAAAATAACAATAACTTTGTATGAAACTACGAAATTTATTATACGTCAACTGGTTTCGCTTATCTCAAGCTTTATCAGGACGTATTTAAAACTCATCATAAATACATTATAACTCTACTTGAGTACCACTTAATACATTTAATACTTCACCTGTCGATGAGAGTTACTGTTTCTCTCGATGTTTGAGTAGTGTCAATAAACTCAAGTAGAGTTATAACATTGTTTTATTTATATCTATCCATTGTGATGAAACTCTACAAAGTTAGCGCCGATTCTATCAATAATAAAAATATAAATAGTTTTTTTTTAAATATATAATTTGAAATCAATTAAATATTTCAATTTCGCAACAATCGCATATCTACAACTGTTTAAAAACGATTGTATTCAAGACATGGTTGGAATTAATTTTGGACTCTTATTTTTAACAATATACATGAACTTCATAAATTTTGTGCACCGGGCGTGTTAGATTCAGTTTAGATACAAATTCAATTTCTTAATAACTTTTTTAATTTTGTCGTCATTGA
Source organism: Eubasilissa splendida (assembly GCA_031772225.1). NCBI lineage: Eukaryota > Metazoa > Arthropoda > Insecta > Trichoptera > Phryganeidae > Eubasilissa > Eubasilissa splendida. The sequence goes on along the minus strand of CM062866.1, from coordinate 7,858,486 downwards.
ATAAAACAACCCCAAAAAAACATAAGAAGGGAGGAAAAACTACATGGATTCAAAATAAAACTAAGCCAATATGTGCAAGATAAATTTTAGTAAAATAGGGATATTTTGAACTTGTTTATATTAGAGTATATATATATTTATTTATGAGTACATATATATATGCACCGTATTATTAATAAACAAATAATTACTCATCATTAAACCCAGACAAATTATTCATTTAATAAATTTAACCAAATAAATTCATCATATCATGACAAAGGCCATTTAACTCGGCAATCAAAATACGTTTTCAAACTTTTTGATTGACGTCTTTACCTCATTATTCTTCAATAAAATAGAACCTATTTTGTAAGCAGTCAATTTACCATCTATTTCCGGAAGGAAGTGATGCCTTTGGAGAGCCTCCTTCCGGTCGGAGCCTTCAAGATCAACTTAGATGTACCCCTTATGAAAACTTTGAAGACTGAAAGGGATTTCGGATCAAATTGTGTTTGATCCTTTTGCAAGACTGATTTTACTATCCCGAAAGTTTTGTGTGTTTTACGAAGTAAAGGATATTGCTCAAATTATATACAGGTTTCTACTTCTACATTAATGGTGATAACATTCAAAATTAATATATTTTTAAACATCGTGTGAATAAAGACAAGTTGTTTCTACATAAAAAATACCATATATAAGTCTCGCAGATTTTTAACAGAATGTTTGTATTCACTGAATTCTCCAGTAATAATTACGTTACAAAAAGTGTGATAAAAAAATTAGTAACATTTAAAAATACTTTAATAGAGGTCTATCGCCTCCACTCTTATTATCACCGCCCGGCGATACTGAACGCACCCTGCAAATACCAGTGCGCGAAATTAAACTTTCATCGGCCGTAAAGACATCCAGTACCGACGTCATGTAGCGATGCTAATGCGGCCAGCGACCGTTTGGAAGACCATTCCTCGAACACCACTCTTCTGCCGCCACCTTCCTATTAACAGCTCCAGGAGTCAACTCCGAAAATTATTCGCATTGTAACAAGTATTTACTTAACTGTACAACTTTACTTCTCCATATTAACTCACGACCTGTCATCGACTGGCTTAAGTGATCACTCTACACAATGTAACGTTCACCTATTTACCGTTTATTTAAGTTGTATATATGTTATCATGTTGGAACATTTCAATGATTTATTACCAACTGCGCTGTCGCTATTTATGTTTTTTTTGAAAATTTGATATTCATGCTGATGTAACATTATAGATGTCGCTGAAGCTGAGACTCTTTTTGGACCGAGGTATGGGGCTATATTATTTATGTGTATATACAAAATTTATTCGAATTATTAATATACTCGCATATACTAGAATACGTCACGTAGAACAGTATATTTCAAAATGTTTTGAGTTTGTCAAAATCTTTGTAGGAACCAATTACTGGGATTTATCCCTTGAGGGATTATCATCAAGATATAGATGTCTCATAGAGCCGAAGCTATCATTTTTATTTACATGCATGTAAATTAAAATAATAGCTATAGTAATAATAATAATCTATATCTTGATAAATCCCAGTAATTGGTTCTTAAAAATATAATATGTAATATAAAAACTCAAAATATTATCATTTCCTCTGTTTTTGTATTTCCATCGCTTCATTAGTATTATACACTACCTTTGTAAATATACATATATATATATACTACCCTTGTAGATCTTCTTATAAATACCCTATATAGTATATACTACCCTTGTAGATCTTCTTGTTTACGTGCCACCCTTGCCACGTCATAGTTTGCGTAATTCTTCTGTCTACTGACTCCAATCTATATTTCTACACATATCACCAAAAGTTTTTGCACCCACCCTATGTTTAATCAAAACGTAATAATAGTTCTTAATAAAATTATCATTTAATTAAATTTATTCAACCCGTGACTATTGAGGCAATTTAACGTGTCAGCCAACGTTGAAATTTGACTGAATAATCGACGGGCCCGCCAGTGTTGACGCGACTGTTGACTGAGGCAGCATAATATATTTAACGGTTCGGTTAATCATTTTTCCACACCCGTGGGAATTATCATTGTCGACTGTGAAAATATGAAATCCGGTTAAATTTGATTTTGAAAGCACGCCTGATTTTTGAATAAATAACAACGTATGGAATTTTGCGAAAAGCTTCGGTCATTATAATGTCAAATCAACGCTAGTAAAAAAAATATTTCAAAAAATTATATAGATACATACATTTGTAAGAAGTGTATATATTTTTTTCTTTTAATATATGCAACAATAACGTGAACTTTTAAAAATATATTTCAATTTAAAAATTAAAACTTATCCTTCAATGAAATTTATTTTTACGAGAACACATTCTTATTGTGAAGTTGTAATTATTCAGAACATAGGTCTGTGATATTTTAAATATGAATTGAAATTGTCGCTAAAAACATTGTAGCTGTAGCATAGTTGGATAATGCACCTTCCCCAGTTAGGGAAGAGATTCAGGTTCGAATCCCGGTGGCGCAACAACAATATTTTTCGATAAAATTGATTTTATATGTATATCTTTTTAATTAATATATTTAATTCATATTTAAAATTTAATTTTTAAATGTAACAATTCTGTATTGAGCTACTTTATAATATTGATGACTGGAGGTCCGTTCCCGGCATTACTCGGAATTTAAATTTGGTGGAACACATATTTATGTTAGGAGTATCTATGTTTTGTGCAGGGTCTTAAAGAGTAACTATGCAAAATTGTGTTTGAATCTAGTCAAAGGGTGTGGAATAATTTATTTTAAATTTATCTATTATATAGATCTATTATCACCATCATCGCCTTCTATGCTCCACTGGTTGTTGTTAAACAAAATCTTAATCACATTATAAACGGCGAAAAAATACATGAAAAATACAAGCTTCATGAAATATCTTTCGTAGTTATCAAACCTTAACTGCTGAGTTATTTATTATTTTCAAAATTTTATCACTATAAAATCGACGATACACAGCCAATGTCACCTTCCTACATAAAATAGCTCCAAAGTAGAAGTTCGAGTGCCATTTAGGACAACCAGAACTAATCTCACAGCTAGAGTTTCAATGGAAAAACTGAGGGAATTTTTCACAATAAATTAATCGGCAAGTACGGAGACACACCCTGGGCACCTCGGTCACCGGACCTTACACAGTGCAACTTTTTTTGTGGGTATATCTTAAGTCGAGATTTTACTGCAACAATCCTCGAATAATTCAGGCCCTACAAGAAAATATCCGCCGTGAAGTTGCTGCTATTGAACCAACGCTTTGCTCTCGCGTGTTCGCAAATTTAAGAGTCTGATTGCAAGAGTGTCTTGAGAAAAATTGACGGCATTTAGACGATATTGTTTATAAAACGTAAAATCAGCATCGTTAAACTCAGTTTTGTATAAATAAAATATGAGAATAACATTGTAGTTTTTTTTTATTTGATATTAAACTTGAAAATTTTCCGCTGGACACCTTTATAATATTTTAAAATGTAAAAAAATACTTTTTACCAGTTTAACTACTCTAGTATGAGTATATTAATAATAGATCTGTTCCATAGATTTATAATTCATAATACAAGAACAAATACTGAACTAACTGAGACCACTCATTTGAGGTTATAATTACAACAAAAAAATAACAAAATTGTTAAAGATCATTATTTTACTTTTACTTAAATCGCACTTTCACTACTTTCAATCTGCTTTCAATTTTCTCGTGCCGACCTTTGGGAAATACATGATTTCGAAGTTATCATAGAGCAATGGTGAGAGAAACTGTTGAATAATTAAAATGCCTTGTATTGTCTTTCGCAAATACCTTCTACAGAGACCTTCAAAACTACATGCAATTGAAACAGAAGTAGAAAAAAGGACATAGCAAAAATTGTGTACAAATAATATAAATTTTATATTAATCACAGATAAAACACAATGATAATAATAATTTTTGGCGTAGTATTTTAAACATGAATGAATTTTCGAATTAAATATCTAAACACAAACCACGAAACATTAGACCGGCATTTTATACAAATAATAATATAGGAAATTTACTCATAAATTATAAAGACAAAGATGATAAATTTAATAATTCTGGTGTCTATAAACTTAGTTACAAGGATTGTGTTGCATTTTATATTCGTAAAACGGGTCGAAATTTTAATATAACAATAAAGGAGCATTTGAGATGTTTGAACAATAGTGGATTTTCAGAATTTTCTAATAAATTGGGATTGTCAATTTTGCTTATAAACGGTGTTGGTCATAAATGAAATAATTTAGAATCGTTGGAGATAAATAAAACTAATCAAAAAATGATAAAAAAAACAACTAAATTTAACTACAAGTCCCATTCTAAAATTTTTTCCTAAAAATTATTCTAGTAATTTTGTATCATCAAGTAACAATTTGAGTTAAGTACTAAACTTTTTTTTTTTAATAATTATTGTTTTTTAAAAATAGATTCTGTTAATGAAACAATAACACGTGTTTTTGATTAGTTGTTGATATCCTGAAGAAGAAAATGATATTTTTCGAAACCGATTGATGTATTTATACTAAATAAGTGGTTGATAAAACAAAGATAAAAATTAATTAATTAAAAGTTAATTTTGCTAATTTTAAAGATATTAAGTAAATTTGTAAATTTTATTTTTATTGACCCAAATAGGATATGTTAGGATGTTTCAACAAATAATAATAAAATTTAATCATCAAATTCAATTAAATATTACTTTGTAGTCATCATCATCATCACCACTATTGGCTGTACGGGGAATATGATGACGATATAACGATACGTCAAAATGTGGCCAAAAAATCAGAAGAAATGATTTAGTGCCCCCCAATAACCACCAACTCACATGTTCGTTTGATTATAATAGCTGAGTAGTTGGCTGCTTACAGTTGACAGAAGTGTGTTGAGCACAGTTTACAGCAATGTGGAGAAATTAGACGTACAGTGAATGGGATCCACCACTTACCCATGACCGTTCTATGAGCAAAAGCTCTCGTATCGGTCCATCTCGAGACCGGCCGATCTCCGATCCCAATTGAATACGGCGACATCACAAGTTCACCCACGGTACAAAAAAACATTATCACTGTGCATACAAATCACAGAATCACAAACAATACATTGCTGGTGCACTGGAGCTGAAGGTCCATACCGCGAATGCTATCGCGATGTCGAGATCGAATAAATATCGGTCAAGTTGACGAGCATGAGGAAATGTGTTGATGGGAATTTGGATGCGGAAATAATAATAATAATAATAATCAATAACATGGGTTGAGGCCGATTCGAAAAGACGCGCCAAAAGTGTGTTTACGAATTCGGAACAACCATTCTTTACACCACTTTTGTCGCGGTTTTTCTTTCTTTCGTAGGATGACGAGAAGCCCTACTACCGCATCGTCGTAGTTCCGCTGTACCGATACTTTGATTAACTGAGAGTTTGTCACAGGTTAGCCACTACGTGTATGGCCAATATTCATCCTTGGTTAACTTTTCATGTTTACCTGAACTGGTATATCTATCAGGTGTACTATTGCGTATACGGCCAGCATTTGCTGCGGTCGGGTACTGTATTTGGCAACATATCTCATTTCGTTCTATTATTTCACACAACACCGTAACATATAAAATAGATCGTAAAAAAATAGTATAGCGAATGTAGGTGATGTTTTAAAATGTCATTTTGTGATTCCATTTTTGTTACATTAAATTATATCTTTGACACCCAAGAAGTTTCACTTAAAAGGGACAAAAATAGATTTAATTACCATTCTTAGTCTAAAACACCAAATACATTTTTAAAAGCTGCATTTTTTCAATATTACCCTTTATTTTCCAAGAAATCCCTGAAACGAAAGAACAACGAAAACTACACATTTGACATATATATTTATGCGTAAAAAAAATACCGGCAGAATGGCATAGCTCGGTAGAAAGAAAAACAAAAGGTTTCCATGAATATTGAATATAGACATCACTACAGCCTTCACATATTTATAAAGCCATCCACCCATGGAAAAAATCTTCGGGGTTGTTTTACATACATATACTTATTGAATAAAACAGTTTACATGCCTTGCATATGAAGTATTTTGTCACTGAATAATACGTACACTATAGTTTGAAAATAAATACGTGATAGGCTAAATTTTATACGACAGTAAAAAATCGTGATATTAATACTCAACAATAATAATCTCACCCAAAATGTTAAAGCTGGTGATACAGATGGACTAAAAATCACTTTAACATTGAATGATTTAATTTTTTTTTAAATATAATGTATCATGATGTAGCGATTGGATGACGCGCGCAAGTTGGCAAGAATGACAGCGTGAAAGGGATAAAAGGGTGTCGCGCTTTCTCTCTTTCTCACTCTAACTCTACAGCTGCAGGGGGAGAGGGAGGGGGGGAGGACGCACCCTTACCCGGGATCGGCTTAGAAGCTAGGGCTTTAATTTAGTTAAATTAACTCAGAAATCACTACTATTTATATTATCTCCGTTTATGTTTATCAGTTTATAAATATGTACTATTCTTTAATTTATTATGTTTATTTTTATGTACTATTTCTTAATTTTGTGATAATCTTTTTTGTTTAATTCTGAAAAAACCTAACTGGTATTATTTTTATATATCATGTATTATATTAATTATTATTATTGTACTGTTTATTTCTCGAAAATAAAATATAAAAAATATTTAAAAAAAATTAAGTTCCAATGCCGATGCCCAACATACATCGTTCCATTAAATTTTTGAAACATTTAAAAACATACTACAAACAAAAAAAAGTATTAAGGATAACACATTCTTATTGTGATTAAATGTATTAATAAGAAAGATATAAATTATTTTTATTGAAAAATATTGTTCTTGCGCTACTGGGATTCTAACATGGATCTCTTTTTCAATCCAATAATGGAACGATAGATGTATTAATTTGAAAAGTGTAACACATGGGTTCGAAAATTTGTCGTCAAAAGTACTATCGCTGTAGCATAGTTGGTAATTGTAGTAACTTTCCAATTTAACTGCCCCGTATGGTGCCTTTGGAAATACTATCACTGATTCCCTTGGGTTATTTCCTCTTATTGCATACTCAAGTTGATTGTAGTGAAACATTGTATGACTTGTAATAACTTGTTTATTCCAATAATATATTTACAGTAATGTATAATAATGTACTCAGATATTGCTTATTGCTAATGCGAAGAACGATGGGATAAGAGAGCCATTCCCCAGTGATGGCCTCTTATATCCCATGATCCCCACCTCATCTCACACACACATACCCATACACGTATAAAAGTGACAGTTCTCACAGTAATGCACCTTCCCTGGATTGGAAAAGAGATCCAGGTTCGAATCCCGGTGATGCAACAACATTTTTTTTGATAAAATTGATTTTATATCTATGTATTTCTAATTAATACATTTAATTTGTATTTGAAATAATAATAATTAAAAAAAATCAAAATTTTTATAATCCACTTTGGTTACTATTCCATCATCAAAACAGACATGCACTAACGAACCTACAGTAATAAAGACGAAGTCAAATATGTGAAGACAAAGACAAAAACCTACATTAACGAAGGTACAGTGATTCCGAAACCAGTTAACGTTAAATCAATCAAGGTCGTTTATACAAACTTTCTTATATTTTCCTTATTTAGCGTGTACGGTATACATCATTTCATTTAAGCTATTCGACTTGAATTTAATTGAGGTAATTAACACAAATAAAATTAATCACTTCATCAGACTCCATCTTTATAATACGTTTACATTTTTATTATTACCAGACATCCATTTTCCCAACGTTTTAATTACGATGTTTCTCAAAAATCTTTGAGTAGAACCTACTAGGTGACTTCCAGATTTAAGACTTCTAATTCGTATTATTGACAGAAAACATTTGAGATAAATAATTGTATGCACTTTGAAAAAATACATTCGTTTTTAAGAAGTTACAATTAAATTTTAAACGGTAAAATTACTTTTGGTCCAACTAGTACAGGGTGAATATTATGTTGCAGGCCGATGTTGTTTTAGAACTAGAACAATGAAATAATTTTTTATTTTTTTTTGTTTTTATTTATCAATTATTTAGTTTTTTGCAATTATGAATGGACTATAATATCAACCAAGTGGTCGCCTCTGATAAAGGCACAAATGCGTACTATATTTTCTTCATTTATTTCAGCAATTTCATTCGAATATTATTCTGTAGCATCAGAATTGTTATTGGTTTATTAGTGTAAACCTTTTCCTTCAAATACACGAACAGAAAATAGTCGAAAGCCGTCAAATCAGGTGATCGAGGAGGTCAGTCGATATCATTACTTTTTAACATCATGCGGCCGGGAAAAATTTCTCGCAAAATTTCAAGCGTAGCTCAGACTGTGTGTGAGGTGGTACCGTCGTCAAAATGTTTTCCAACATGTGAAATTAACGATCACCATTAATGGTTACAGGATTGCCATTATTATTAAGATAAAATGTTTTAATAACTTTTATACGTTTTTGAGACGTTAGGTGCTCAATATAAAATTGCAATCAAATGTTTTCTATGACTACTTAATGTGAAATAATAAATTTTAATCGGCCTGCAACATAATATTCACCTGTGACAGACCTAATCCACAATATTTTAGGGGTCATATTATGACTCGTAGACTAAGTCTGTTACATCCTGTATATGCGAGTATAATTTATATGAGGATTTTAAGTAGTACCATTAAGATTTAATGTAATTACATATCTCATAGTATAAAGCACAGCTCGCCTGTGATATATGATGAGCATAATATGTCAAAATAAGAAAAAAAAACCTTTTTTAAAAGGGTGATTTAATAATTGTGATTAATTAAAGATATAGCTTTTTTACGATTACTGTAAATTTTTTATGGCATGAATAAAAGCAAATTTTAAATGATATTTATGAATTATGATGATTAAATGTCGTAAAAATAAGAGCATATACATTTATATTATAATGTTTGACCCCGCTGATGGCACAATTATCCGCACACGTTTTAAAAAATATCATTAATAAAATTAAATAAAAATTATTCAGTAATCTTGTTTCTCAGTTTTTCAATTAGTTTGTTGTATATTTCTGTGAATGCTTCAACTTATATTGCTCTATTTTTATTATGCATGGTTTTATATTAAGGTGAATTCTATTTGTAAAACTTTTTTGCAGTTTAGCAGATGCTGTGTAAAATTTAATTTAATAATAATGACAGTTTAAAAAAAAAGGTTTTAGCGCCATGTCTAATTTTTTAATTACATTTCAGTCATTCTGCGATATAATTGGAAGTCTTTTTCTTGTCTAGCACTATCGATTTCAAAATTTTAATTTAGACCTGGAATTTATATTAATGTGTCAATAAATATACCACATTTTGTGTTATATTAAAAAATATAATTATTATTATTGTGATGACTTTATATCCACTACCTTGGGGTTCTAACCTCTGCTTACTATCAAAGTAGTTGGGTTCCAATTTGTTGTAATATAAAACTCAGTATGTCCGGGTAACAATATTTAGTTTATTATAACAAGTATTACAATAATTATAAATATACACTTCAGGTGAAGCTGTGATGAAAGAGAGCCGTTCCCCCAGAGACGGCCTCTTATAATATTTGTCTCCCACCACTCATCTACTCACTTTCATAACATACACATACACATACACATACATTTACATAGTGACAGTTCACATAATTATACTCCCATATTCAGATAAAAAGTAATCTATATATTTTTATATACATTATAAAATAATGTCTGATTAGAAAATTTAGAGAAAATAAGCTCATCACGGTAAGAATCACTAGATTTGACGCATTTTTGCATGTAGAAAGATTATTTATGCTTGTAGAATAAAATTTAGAGGGATTGAAATCCAAGTACAAATAAATATACATTTTTCAATAAAATTGATTTTATACGAGTATGTATATCTTTATAATTAATATATTTAATTCATATTTAAAATATACACTGTTTGAAGATTTAATTACAAGTTACATATCGTGACTAGCGAAGCTCACTGGAGGTGGTTCCGAGAGATGTGTCCGAGAAAGTGGCCAGGGGAAAAGTGATCGCTTCAGCTGGCTTCCCGGACCGATTGCGTCGAAAAACATTTTAAACCAACATCGCTATATTTGTTCAGAATAAGTGACAGAACATTGACTACACGCTTGGTTAACCCTTCCCAAACCATGCAGTAACACAGGTCTACCATCATAATTAAACTTGTAATATTTCGGTAAATACATGCAACTTAAAATTCATATTTTAGATAATCTTAAAGAAAATATTAGCGCTTAGGAATAACTAGTGAAAAACCTATTATGAAAAGGGAATCGTACAAAAACAATTATTTTTTACATTCAGTCCGTTGTAAAATAAATAGGTTGGTTAAAATACCATTTGTCATATGAAAGACATAGATCACACACTATTTTCACAGTGAAAAGGACAACAAACATACAAATAAAATTGTCTCTTTCTTACTAATTAAATGAAGAGAGATAAGAAGGAAGGACACATTATAAAGGACTTAATGAATGCTCTAAATTATGTTATTAATCATTTTTTCAAAAATGAATGCTCAATATTTAAAGTAAATTTGTGCCATTAAATCCATTTAATAAAAAGATTTTTTCTAACTGTTATTTACGGTAACACGAGTTGAGAGCATGGCTGCGTTTGGATACTTTATATCATGGTATCGTAAAGGTTAACATTGAATGCTGTTTACCAAAGTTTAAATTCATTTAATTAAAATATAGACGTAACTCTTATTTTTCAATCCATTATTTCAATCCAATTAAATATTTGTCTTAATACATATATAAAGTCAATTCCTAACTATAAAACCAAAGCCAATGATGCATTATATTCAGCAAAATAATGTTTAAAGTGGTATAATGTTTGTTGGAATCGTACCTTAGGTGGCAGAAAATACAGGAACATGAAAAGGGAGTCGCGAAACTTTCATCTGAATCATCTGCGGTCGCAGTGGACTGTATGGTATTATCACACTTTTTGCCAAAGGCCAAACACATGATTGATAACAGCGTTTTAAACTGTTCTGATTCAAAGTCGCCGATCGACTGACCGCTCGCTAGAGCAGCGGGGTGAGGGTAGGTGGGAGGCATAGAACATTAGTGCATTCAAGGTATTATAATAATATGTATAAATCCCGAGCAATGCTAAAATCGGACATTATTTTAGAAATGATAATATTGAATTGTGCACTCACCGCATTTACTTTATTAAAAATTCTCACGCTCTAAAGGTCTAAATAAACCAAAAGTCACCAGTCTTGCCCATGTACGAGGCGTCACCCACTCCGAGATCGATTCGAGTAAAAGTTAAAGTTGGACCGAGTCAAGTTCGAGTATAATTAATGTTCACGTTGCTCCATTCCCGCCCAAGAATGCCGGCAAATAGGTCAATTAAGCGAAACAATCACTTAACCGTTTGGTGCCGTTTGCAGCGTGATGGTGTTGGTTGAGACAGAAAATAGATAAAAACATTACGAGGTGCTGGCAACAATCTACGGCCCAGTCTTCGGTACAGGTTGTTCAAAAAGTAAGCAGTATTATATTTTTATTTTATTTGTTTTTTAATTGTCGGCTGTCGTTACTTTGTGGACAGGCCAAACCATTGTTTTAGGTTTTTCAGCCATGATGTTCTCCATCTTCCAGGGCACCGACTTTCCAACTGTTATATTGTTTTGTAAATTGAGTTAAAACACTTTATTTTATTTCACTATATTTTATTATATTTAAAAATAATACAACATTAATATTCACGTTACACCGAAAGATATCACAATAATAAAAAATATATATTTAGCTATATTTACTGTTTCCGAGGTAAGTGTGTAGAACTCCATAATTACATAAGTAAAAAATAAATATTCTTGAAAATAAATTTATTGGATAGTTTCAGTGATTGTGATCGACGTTTTATATATAAAATAAATTAACAAAAAATTAGCCCTTAAAATGTCTTCAATTCATACGTCTCCCTAGCATACTTGTTTTATTATTCTACCCGTTTAATTTACTTGAGACGCGTTTTGCATTGCAGGGGCATTATCAATCTAACAATTTAACTCAACAACTTGAATTTATAACTATAATTGGGGACAGCTATATAATTGTATTTAAATGAGGTGAGAAGGGGCAACATTATTCATTAGAATTCTGAGGATTTTCGTACATTTTGAACTTGAACTTAAACTTCAAAATGTATGGAATTGCTCACAATTACAATGAATAATATTGTCCCTTTTCATCTCATGTAAATAAAATTGTATAGTTGTCCCTCATTATAGTTATAAATACAAGTAGTTGGGTTAAATTGTTAGATTTATAATGCCCTTGCAAGGCGAAATGCGTCTCGAGTAAATTAAAAAAGTATAATAAAAAAACAAGTGTTTTATTTTCACATGTATCATTTAGCTATACGTTATGACACAATGTAATTTACGTTTATTGTTGTAATTATTGTTTAAAACCCGTGCAAGGACGGGCGCCAACGACGGAATGGTTTTATAATAAAAAAATATGCGACTAAATTGTTTACACAATCAAACTCTTGTAAATATTGTAATAAGATATTAACAATATATTTGAGACTCTAACTTCAGATATAATCTTAAAACGTGAAAAAAACTAACTTAACTATGAAATACGATCATTATGAATAGAATTACATTTCTAGAAATATTTTCTTTAAATGGTGCAGGTAGATAATTATGAAATAACCTACTTAAACTAATTTCCCTACGTGTGACATACAGAAAAACATTCGGATTTTATATATAAGATTGAATATTTTTATTTTTTGATAGAATGTTAACATTTTTGATTAAATTATTGAATGTGTATAAGCATATCATATTCAATTTATAGTCAATTATAATAATTATTCTACTTGATTATAAATTAACTATCCTACTTATAAAACCAAAAACGTCTTGGGTTTTTCCGAATAAAAAATATATAATTTTTTTTCATTTCTCGGAACACTGTTATTCTTCCAGCCTTATTTTAAAAGCACCGTGTATTGGTAAGGCTTCCACCATTTACCTGTCACTGCTCCATCCCTTGCTCCGAGAAAATTAAAAGGGGTGGATTAGGAGAACAAAACCATTAAAATTACTGAAAGCTTCTATATTTTATTATCTTAAATGTGATTTCTGGGGAGTTTTCTACTATATTTTTGTCTGCTCAATTTATGTAAAACGGAATTATTTTCTATATTTATGAGAAATTTTGTGTAGACAATCACTTTACTTAGGTAATTGAATATTATACTAACCCTTAAGTGTTGGATCTAGCAGCTTTCCAAACCTTACATTTATATAAAATGGTCACTCAAGCCAGCCAAAGACAGGTCGTAAGCCTTGTAATTACCCATACTTTCACATACTATTGAATATAATAAAAAATAGCTTCGTCTCTATGACATTTCTATTATTTGTTTAATAAGTGCCTTTGTAGATGAAAATCCAGTAATTGTGTATTCTTGGACATATTCAAATATTGCTAACAATTTTAAATACTAGTGTATGACTAAATATTATATGCGTAAAGCGCCCATGATATAAAAATTCAATTTTATTATTACTATAACCTTTTAGTTATTACTATAACCTTTTTTTTTTAAATAATCAATTTCATTATTTTTATTAGATGTTACAAATATCGTTAAATATCAAATAGAAAAATAAAATTGAATATTACATATTAATTTATTTGAAAAACTTTGTATTCATAATAAATATATATATTTTTAATATTTATATTATAAAAATCTTTAAATATTTATGCGTATGAAATGAAATGAAAATAATTATTCATTTTATTGAAGCAAAGAACAATCACATTTTTAGCAAAATAGGTACTTGAATTTTAGGCTTACGACAGTTACAAACTTCAAATATAATTTAAATACTCTTAGGGGGTTAGTCAGCATCAATACAAATCTTGTAAATTATAGTTACTTATTGAATGATTACTAAACAAATTAATCTGCTTAGCAAGAGATGTGCTTATTGTACTTTGTATTCATATGAATGCAGGATGCATTTAATATGTGACAGGTCCATTGTCGATCGCAGTGAGTGTATGTGGATGATCCATTATGTTTACTGCGGTGTCCTTGGACGTACCATCACAGATTCCCTTGAGTTATTTCCTATTATTGTACACTCAAGTTGCGTTGTAGTGAAACTCAATTGATACGTGTATATTATTACAATAATATACTCAGATATTGCGTATTGCTAATAAATACTAAGGATCGATAGGAAAAGTGCCCCGTTTCCCCAGTAATGGTCTCTTATATCGCATAACCCCCACCACTCATTTTACACACACATGTAAAAGTGATAGTTCTTACATTTACTATACATATATGTCCCCTCCCCCTTAACCCCTGTGTATGTTGTCTATGATCTTTGAACTGTCATAAGTATGAACGTCTGCTATGTGCTCGCTATACTGTTCTGATACTGTTGCTAGAGTGTGTTGTGCTATTGTGCTCCCAGTGCTTCGTGCGAATCAGCGAAGTTGTTCCTGTCGTGTTCCTATACCAAATTCTTTCTACCCTTCCTACGCGTACATCTCGTTTTCGCATCCCTTTGCAAAAACATATATTACATACGTTAAAAATGATTCTCCTAGAAATTGATGTACTGGTGAAATCATCAAACTCTGCGGAAAAGGTGACCGTATAAAAATGTATAGACAATGGTGAGAGACTTGGGGAGGCCTTTTTTTAGCATTGGATAAAAAAAGCCGATAGTTATCATTATGATGATGACATCGTTATCTTTTTTGTGGAGATTTTCTACTGTGTTGCTAATAAAATCCATATCCATGAAAATCTACATTATTCTGTAACTCAAAAGCTTCAATATTGGTTGACTCAGGTTATGTTTACATTACATTGCCATATAGCGTTTAATATCCTTCGATTGGTAGCCCTTAGATCTTTATATTGGTACTATGCCTGTGTTTGCTGTGTATGGTGGAGCGCCACTTAACTTAAAAGAAAGTAACCAGCCGCCGTAGGAATAGATCCGCTACCAAGAAACTCTATAGAAATTTTATTTGGCATACGTGAGGATTAGTGGAGACCGATCAAGAACATACATCATCAGGAATCAGTAGAGGATCAGCCAGTAGGCCAGGTTAATGGTGATCTGTCTTACTACAGTGACACGACCTTATTATTAATAAAAAAAATCCAAGACCAGGATTATTGCTATCGAAGGAGTTTAACACGCGCAGTGGGTATATGTTGTATCAGAAATAGAAAGGTGGATGCCCCAATATTCATCCACCACTTGATCATTTGATAGTTGCGAGACGTATTGTATATATGTTTTGTATACGACCAGAGCAAGTTATGAAATAGATAAACAACTTACGGAATACGTTATTTATTGTTAAGTACCATTTAAAAATATGGAGAAGTTAAGCTGTACAAAATAGTTACTGTTCAATTGTTTTTGGAAGCGATTCCTGGAGCTGTCGATGGAAAAGCGGCGGTAAGAAGAGTGGCACTCGATATGGTTATTTGTCACATTAGAAATGCTATATGACGTCGGTACTGCATACGTTTACGGCTGTTATGAGTTTTGTTTCACGCACCGGTATTTTCAGAAGGATGATGATAATAGTGGAGGTAATAGGATCATAAACCACACAATCTCCGAACTCGTAAGCCATTCTGGACAAGATGAACAATCAATTGATCCGAAGGATAGTTAGAGATAGAAAAGGCAGGATACAAAATATAAAGGCTTTTGGTGCACCCTACGACAAAGCAGCTTGGAATCCCTACATCGATTTATAGAACAGTATGAATTGCATACAATGCCACTGGTGTGCATATTTGCTGCTTAAATGGGGCATACAGGAGTTAGCCTAGCGTGAGAGTGGTGTCCCCAATTTAACGGAGCCTACCTTCCCAATCTACATAATCCCGGGAGGCATGTCAGAATTTCACAAGCCAACTCCAGAAGTGTTAATTTGAATACAAAGCCTACCTGTCGCTTTAACTAACATACCACTATATGAAAAATACGACCAGAAATTAATATACGTTAAGATATTCTATAATACGTCTCATAGATTCCACGTTCATAACAGTGTAACTTTTAAGGTCCATGTTCACAGAAAGAGACACGACGAGATAATTTTAATAATTTAGTTGAGATACATCACACGCTTTGAGATTTTGCTCTGGAGTCAAACTTTGACTGAGATTCGTAGAAATAGAAATATACAAAAACTCTAAGCAGTGTACACGACGTTTATTCTGCTAACAAGGTTCGATATATGTAAGGTATACAAAGATCACATAAAACCACCATAGATCCTACAACTATCTGTGGGGGTAGGTGGTTAGAATGAAATGGGTACGCGCGGTTGGTCTAGAGTTGTTTATTGTGACAAGAGACAAGGAACAGAGAGTACAGAATTCAATACAGATGTCGCTGGTGTCGATATCAACAGGGACGGCGATAAATTTGAACCGCTGTCCCCTACTCAGAGAAGTTAGACGTAAGTCATTAAACATTAGCATTTAATAGGCGTTTAAGTGCAAAAATTTATTCCGTTTTAAGTGACGGATGACAAAGAAATTTAATGTTTGATTTACGACGTGCGTTAAGTGATGCGTATAACGACGATTCTCGTATACATGGTATGTATGCAGGGACTATCAATGCTATGAGTTGTCTCCAAAAAATCATATGAGAGCAAAATCCGTATTTCAGAGATTATTCTAACGTGAGATTATGATCTAACTAAACTTATTGCAAGACGTTACTTTAGTCAATCAACTATCGCCGAGTGCTTCATGGTGCTTTTCAATAAGTGCATTTTGTAATGTGCTCTCCTTGTGATTGTACAAAAGGTGTTTTTACGTTTTAACTTTGAAATATATATATTCACCTACAGACATTCTTGTAAAATACAAACAAAACATACATGCGTCAAATTGACAATGCTATCATTGATAATGAAAGAAAGCATAGAGTGCGATGTGATAAAACCATGTGACATAGATGAGATGACAGGATGCTTTTCTGATCTATGACAGGATGACAGATGCTCAATATATTTGCCAGCCGTAATACGATAACATTCATAAATGACAATACAGAAGCTGCATGCAGGAAGTTATAGATATAGATGAGAAAGCGTACGCAGGTATATCATACTCTTCGATAAATAAGATATTATCTGATATACTGAGTTATAAAGTTTTTAATATTAATTTGATTATGTGATTTTTTTTATTACATAAATTATACTTTCCAATTATAGGGTAATGAAATAAACCAATTTCTGTTTTTGGGCGTGTATTATATAACTTATTTTAATTCAAATCAGCAGTTGTTGTACAAAAAAAAATTAAAAGTGCTACATAGTATAAAATGCAACTTTATTTTCTTGTCGTCTCCTAAATTAGGAAATTTGACATGTTTATAACACAATTTTAAAGGAAAAAATTTTGTCAGAATTTTGATTAATGTAATTCAATTTTGACCAAAATGTCGGATGATACCTTGATGTTCCAAAGTCGCGAAATAACAAATTTCCACTGTTCACTCTGTCACGATAGATGTGATTAATTTTTAATACGTATGGTGTAAACTTTTAAAATTAAGTATATTAATTAGAATCTTAAACAAATATCTATTTAATTTTTTTATTCATTTTTCATCGATTGTTACTAGTTTAAGGGCTTAGTGTATAAAATAATGATTATTCAGTAAATAATTAGTAAACTTAGTTACTAAACTAAATCTAAAATCTCAATATTTTTTATTTGTTTTCTTGTCTAGAAAGATTAAGAAAATGATCAAATATCAAAGAATTTTTTTTAACAATTTTCGTTAACATCCTTTTATAGGATACGGAAATTTTGAGTGGGGAAAACTTGTAAAAATAATTTATTATCAATTAAGAAAGTATTTAACGCTAATAATACATGTCATAAAGAAGAAAAACAGGATTAGAAGATGTTTATAAAGGTGCATGTCCATGAGGCCTCGTGATACTCGCGAGAATAAAGATAATTGATTTACTGTTCCCTACATATACAAAAAGGACATATAATAATAATAATGTGCTTATTCCAGCGTGATCAGGTTTTTTTTAACCCGATTCGCCATACAGATAATACATATGTTATACATTAAAGATTATGAAATAAATATAATGCTATGAAAAAGAAAACCATGGAAAATATTAATAAATAAAAAAATAATAAAAAGTAAAAAGTTCACACATATATACACACAAAATATAAATATTACATATATAACTAGTTCAGTCACGGAATTGTTGTATATGTAGCTATTCTGTAGGCGCTGCCATTCTCTGGTCAGGGAACCAGCTTTCCATGAGTGCGCCGCTTGCACCAGAGAGTTGGTACCGAGCTCCAGCCGCAGCTTTACGCCAGCAACTCGATGTCTCAGAAGCGGTACGAATCCATGTATACGGCCTTCGGTAAACATTGTAAATGCGCTGCAATAACGCACCAATCCGAAGAGTATTCTGTGTAATATAAGTTCATGGACGCGCATTCTTAAAAAAATCATAAAAAATTATATAAAACAAATCATAGATATCTCATAGAAACGAAACTATTTAAAAAAAAAATTTAATGGAAATATATGAAAGTATGGGTAATTACAGGGCTTATGACCTGTCTTTGACTGGCTTAAGTGATCACTTTATACAAATGTATCTATGAGACATCTATTATTTGTTTAATAACAGTGCCTTTGTAGGTGAAAATCTAGTAATCGTGTGTTCTTGGACATATTCAAATATTGCTAAAGAATTATATTGCTGACACGTATTTTTTTAAGCTTTCTAAATTATTTTTTAAGAATTAACATACTTTATCTGAAAATGGAAAAAAACTTTGACTTCAATTAAAAAATAACTTTTAAGTAATCACAAATTTCCATTTCACGAACATCTTTAAAGTTTTATTAAAATTTGTATAATTAAAGAAAATCTGACCAACATTTAATACATTTCCTTTACCAGTTCCGCCCATCTACAAAAGTAAGTGGGTGCTTCCTTGGGACGTCGCGGAAATTCGCGATGGAAGTTCAGCGTCGCGACGCCCGCCGAGCCGACGCTGTTTACTGAGGCAGACGACATCAACATTAATGGCAGGTAGCAAAAAATGTAAACGTTTTTTGTCATTTTATATTTCTAAACAGTTGTTCCAGCGAGGCGTACGTGCGGGGTTCACGATCAACCTTGACTCAGACTCTGTAGATAAAATCTTGCATCTAAATATTATAATCACAAATCTAGAAGCTTCGCTTCTCATAAAACACGCGCCAAATATGTGCTCATTATTATGAAAGTTATGTAAGTCAAGAAATTGAAAAAAAATAGTTTATCAATTTTTAAATTATTACAATTGTGAAAAATTTGAAGCGTTGTATTCAGTGTATTGTACATTCAGTGTAACGTACAACGGTATTTTGTTAATGTTTACTTTGGTAATAGAGTAAATCATCGCTACCTTAATCTTTTATTTCCTTATAAGCTACATGCAAAATTTATATGTCGAAATAAATTATAAATCTAGCAGACTAAATAAATTTTAAAACATTTTATTGTATTATATAAAAATATTTTTTAATCAATCCAATCGCAAACTTTTAAATATCTCGAAACGAAAGAAACATGGCTTCGACCACTTTCATAATAATTGACAAAAATGGGGACTATGTTGTGTTAAACTGAAATGATAGCAACACACGAATGGAGAGTCTTAGGAGGGTAGATATATATTCAGTCTCTATGTTGTACATTTCGCGGAGAGGGTACGATATTTCTAGTTGTTAGACGAAATCATGTGGAGAATAAAATTGGAAAATGCATATTTGAAAGTTATTGAGAGAATTCTATTGAAGGACCAGGAGTCTTGGGTGACTGGTATTTGTAAGGCACACACAATACACAATATATATATATATAAAACAATAAATCTAATTCGAAAATAACACTAAGCTTATCTCATACTAAGGGATCGAGCATTAGAAATGGATCGAGAGAAGCTAGAATATGTTCGCGGACAACATCACTTTTTAAGGCCGACATCTAAGTGCCCGAAAAATGTGCGTGATATGAAAATGGAACAGCTTTGTTGAGATGTCACCAATTTTGAAGATAACAGATGTATCATCAATCTATAAATTAATGTATCTTACTAGTTTACGAAATGCAAAGTATTTTATGTGCAAGTATGTTCTGCGATGTGTGCAAACTGTAATAGAACGTAATGCTTTGTAATCAGTAAATTGATTAAAATTGTGAAGGTCTATCGCTTCCGCAATCTGCATGCATCCTGGGGCTCTAATCAATCTTAAAACCACACCAGTACCGACAAAAACACTGACAACAATACAACGCGCCACAACCGGCCAGAGAGCTGGTCTTAGCGTGTCATTTCTCTCACGGCCAAGTCCCGACAAGTTCATTATCAATGCTTCTCTGTAGACCTAATATCGTATATTAAAAGTAGTATTTCACTGTTCATCCTGCTCTGGCTACACACTCGCACACTACGCGTTATAATTCAACCGATCATGTGAGTGGATGGGTGAAATATAATGGGGCATTCATCTATTCACGTTAAAGCATATCCTTCTGATCCATAAACATTTTGTAAATGCACACATTGAACTTTATAACATATTTTCCCCATAAAACAAATACTCACGATTTATATTCAATTTATTCGAAGTTTAATCACACGGGTTTGAATCTACTTGTTATTTATATACGATAGCGAGGAGTGAATTTCAAAAGCTGCTGACATATCCGATACCGGGAAGAAAGTGGCGAAGGCAACCCACACGGAGCACGGACGCCGCTGGCTGCGTTTGGGTGGATCGCTCAAGTGTAGTCGTCTTACGTAATGTAGTGAGATCTGGAGCATATTCTCTGGGACTGTATGATTTTGAATGATGCACGTGAAATTATGATTGCGTGATTTGAAGAAATGAACAGAATCTCGGACATTTCCGGGTATTTATTAGGATGTGGGTCTCTCGCTGGGGGTTGCTGGGATGGACGATGCCGGGAAGATCAGAGGCTAGAAAAACCTAACAAAGCATTCTACTGGCTCTCCCTCGCACCTTTTTCGACCTGGACAGGGTAAATTTCTGCTGGACCGTGACCGAGTTCTGCGACAGCAAAACATAAATGTGACGTCTACCCTCCCCTTTTGGGGGTGCATTATTTCCATAGCTTCTTTCTGGCTGCCTTCTGAATTTAATGTGATAACGAGTCTGGCTCTGGTACAATGATACCGGAGCCAACATATGATGGTATTATGATGATAATGTTAAATACTACTAGATGATAATTTTAAATGATTTAAATGAAATTGACTGAATGTAACTGGAGCGTTCATCTTCTTGGAAATCTGCCCGTGATGAATCACCAAAAGACCAACGACTTAGCTTGACTTTGTTAATATTTAAATTTATTTTCTTAACATTTTTTTTTTATTATATCATATACAGTCAGATGAAATGAGCAGAATCTGAGCGGCACTTGTTGCGCCGCGTGTCCTGGCGTATGCACGCCAGAGGAGTGGAACTTCACGTTAAGTAGATCACCTATCCAGCGCTGCTGTGGGAGAGCATTTCAACGTTTGCTTCTCTCACCGACATACACTTCCCGCTCGAGCAATTACGCTGAACGTTCAGTGTGCACAGGGGGGCGAAATGTACGGAGCCATCCTCCCTCCGCACAGGGATAGTACAACATCCTTTACATGGTTTTCACCGTTTAATGAATTAATTTAGATACGTGCCACAGGTTGAGTGACTGATTGCTGACAAAGTAGACAGTTTAATAATTGATCATTTATTTTCATATATAATACATATAAAGTACACTTTATTGCTACTTTGCTTTACGAAAACCACTTAAATTGTACATGATACTCAGAAAAACAAACTTTAGTAATAGTTATATAAAATCTTGGTGAAACTAATGCTTACCTACTTATCAAATATTAAAATTAGGTATACAAGGTAGACTTAAAATCACTTAACTATTAAAAAATTGTACAACTATTTGTATTTTTATTCTTTAATAATTGTAAAGTTAAGACAACACTTTGTTTATACCACTATTTATTGATAAATCAACATGTTTCAAGAGCAATGGTCCCAGTAAATATTGAATAAAATATAATATATTTATTAGGAGAACACATTCTTATTGTTAAGTTATAATTATTCAGAACATAAGTCTGTGATATTTTAAATATTAATTAGAAATATATACATACAAAATCAATATTATCGAAAAATATTTTAAATAATGGAACGATTAAATGCATTAATATCAAAAAGGTAACATGTAGGTTCGAAAATTTGTCGCTAAAAATATTGTCGCTGTAGCGTAGTTGGATATAGCACCTTCCCCGGTTTAGAAAGAGATCCAGGTTCGAATTCCGGTGGCGCAATAACAATATTTTTCGATAAAATTGTTTTTATATGTATATCTTTCTAATCAATATATTTAATTCATATTTATAATATATTTAATAAAAACATTATATTTAAAATCAGCAAAATCAACTTTATGGTTAAAATACATTATTTTAAATTGTTAACTATGTTTTATTAACCACTTAATGAATTATAAATATATCTACCGCTTTCGAAAAATATCATTTTCTTCTTCAGGATATCATAAACCAATATATTGTTCATATAAGATGTATTTTTAATTCATTAAGTAGTTAATAAAAAAATGTTAACATTTTAAAATAAATAAAAACCTTCTTCAATAAATGCAAATTTTCTTTGTAGCAACATTTTATAATAATAATGAAAACCAGTTAATATTATGTTTAATATTTTTATATCTCTAATTCATTAATAAGAGAAACATCATTACGTTTTAATACATATGTCACCTAATTTCAAATACATCACCTGCGTTCCTCCTAGCGTAATCCTATTGGTTGAATTGTGAATCGATCACGTATGTAACGTTGCGCGGGAGTTTTATTATGTGTTACTATTCTCCCATCTCGAGAGATGCTGTTGATGCTTCCATAATATATTATGTACTAGGTTGCATAACTGTAATTTATTGTAAATTATTTTATGCGTGTGTGTGGTGTACCTAAATGCTATTTTATACTGTATTTGCATAAGGGTTAATTATTAGATACTTATACACATACAGGGTGTAACAGACCCAGTCCACAATATTTTATATATGGATGGATACCTGACTAAATAACAAATCGAAAATGTTCAAGGGATATGTTTAAGAAAAAAATATTTTTGTTGTGATGTTTGTGCTAATTAATATAAATAAAATAAATCAACTAGAAATGTATACAGAAAAAATATTTTGTCGCTATCGTGAATCCAGTAATAACTAAATATTTTTTCAATAGATTTTTTTTTTTCTGCATTAGAAAATATCATTGTTCGAATTTTTTACTAAATCATATTAAGTTTTAAGTCTACGTATTTCAAAATAAATGTTTGTAAAATTTATCCACTATCTTAAATATATTATTGTCTCTATTTTTTGTAAGTCTCTGTCGAATCTTACTCTTTATTTTTATTTTTAATTAAATAACACCACAACAGCACGAAAAAATCTGTTTACTTTAATACAGGCGGTAGTCTAGAGACGTAGCCAGAACAATGCTATATGCATCAGAGATGGATACCTACTGCATCCCACACTGTAAACTTATAAGTATATTATATAATTGTATGTTCACTTCTGATGATTATGTCAATAAAGGTTTATCTTATCTTATTTTTGCTTCATGCCCTAAATCATTAAGCTTTAAAAATAGTGTAGCCACTCAACATTCGATGACCTTTATTTTTTTGCATTCAATATTGTATAATTTAAAATCAATAAAATATTTCAAATAATTGCATTATTTTTATTTTTTTTGAAATGCTTATATCTTTGACATAGTTGAGATTATGAACATATTCCTTGAACTTTTTTGACTCATACTTCAGTCATGTCTAGGTTTAGACTAGGTCTGTTTTATTCTGTATATATCATCATCATAATTTGCTATATAGCCTAATACAAGAATATACCTCCATCGGTTTCTGCGTTGGGTTACGTTCTACCAATTGCTGATGCCAAGAATGAATAGGTGTTAACTTGTATTTTCTTAATACCTCATCTAGCTAATATTGTTTTTTTTTCAGATTTATTATTGAGCATTCATTTCAAGGGTGGCTTATCATTCATATATCTTCGTTATCTAGCCAAATGAGAAATATTTTCCAGTGGTAATGAGTCGCTGGTCGTGAGCGCACCGCGCGTTCGCAGTTGAGCAATATTTAAAGTGCGGTGATTCATTGGTTCGTGCGCGTCGCGCTTTTTGTACTCACTTTAATATTCAACGAGTACGTGATGAGCTGAGCACGCAACTTATCTGGTGTTGGGTTCAAAAGTGCAGACAAGAAGGGACAATGGTTAACCAAACTCCTCCGGAACCATCAAAGTCAGCAGCGATGCCAGAAATTATGCGCAATCCACATAAATGGATAAGAAAGATTGCAGCCTGTACTGCAATAAAAATATAAAGAAACTACAGTTTCACCCATACAAATTGCAAATCGCGCAGTTTCTCAACGAAAATGACTATTGTTTACGTGAAACTTTAGCGAGAACGATGCTGGAATGTTTTGGAATAGCACTTGGAAACATATTGTTTTATGACAAAGCACATTTTCATAGCGATGGCTATGTTAATAAACGGAACATGAAATACTGGTGCCCAGACAACCCAAGTGTTGCGAAGTGTTGTCTTTATATACTCTTAGATACAATACAAGGAACGTATAAATATTACAAATGACAATATAATTTACATACAAAGATCAGATATCCAAACAAATAATAAAATATGTTATATAAAGGACAGAAACCAGTGGGTACAAGACAGCCAAAGATCTTACTAGTAAAAACATTCTCTCATAAAGGTACTGGGACTAAACACAATGATGTTATGAGTCACGACATACCCGATACAGGCCACGGGAGTTACGTAAGAGATTGTTTGTTTCATGAATTTGATTCGGTCATATAAAAATAAATGTTAAAGTGAAATATCCGCGTTCTCGCTGACATAATATTGTCATAATCTGCCTAATATACCCCACCTCGTAGTCCATGTGGAATAGACTTTACCGATGGTTTAGTTGACCCAACTCGAATTGGAGCAAGATAGAAATAATGGCAGATGGATCTGGACTATCTTAATCTTAGTCCTGGGTTACATGACAATTTACACCTCCAGTTGACTTGCACTTTTGTAGTGAATAATGGAGATATAACTGCACTTCATGGACTCCCCAGACCCATGATGTACCTGCAGTCAGTTGAGGCAAATGCCAGAGCACATTCTCTGGCATTGTGTGATTCTAACGGATGCAAGGCAGTATCGAGGTTCTGTCAGGAACTCCGATCTGCTCAAACGTGGCAGGAATCTGGAGTTGTATAGGAAATCCTTATTATTTTTTAAATTTATTTTTTTAAATTTTCTACTATCTGTTGTATCTGATGTACTGTTCTTGTGGGTTAAATCTACCGGCAGTGGTGCGTGGAGGGTGAGTCTCTTAAATGTTTTTCTTTTGTGCCATCTCGTTTCTTGAAAGATAGTGCCTCTTCACTTTCCCTCTGCTCTTCGGCCTTAGTAATTGTATTATTTTATATTATCTTTATGTTATGTATTATAAATATTATTTATTTATTTACTAATAAAGTGATTCAACCAGGGACAATGAGAGCAAATCTTGTTTTAACAGCTGTGTGGTATCAGCCTGTCAATACGCGGGGTGCTATTGAAGAGTTGCCTAGTAGTAATAAAATTTTCCAACCAGGCGGCGAATGAGATAGGAGCCTTGAGCTTATTGCATCGGTCCTGGTTAAGCGGTATGTTCACCCTCATTACACTTCATGGATGCTGAAGAAAATCGCTTTTTCATGATCCGGATTTTTACGCACAGCGACACTTCGTCATCGAAATACAATCTCGCCTCACGTCGGCGAAATCCCTAACTAATAAGTTGGCCAGAGCGGGAAAGGTATATTAACATTTATTGGAAAGACGGAATGCACACGGAGTATTCAACTTGCGTCAACAGTCCATGTTTTGATGAAATTCCTGTACAGCTTGAGATTCCTCGCATTACTGATCAGGTCCGCGTTTTTCAGACAACCACGAGCATTCCTCATTATCACACAATGCCACAAGATATGTTCCGGCGTTTGATTAAATCGCTCACATACACACCACGGGGCATCAATCAAACAGTTCACATCGGAATTGGCCGTGCTCCGTAATCATCATCTGCCACTCAGATCAGGAGGATCCCCCCCACTACATACACCATACACCCTTCGATTTAACAGTGACGCGGGGAAGAAAATAATGAGTTCATCTACTCTGCGACGCTGTATCCCATCTTTCTTACCACCCTTCTAATTATTATACCCTCATTCTCTTAGCCTGCTCGTTGAAGGGAGTGTCCGAAGGTCTGAAAAGAGTGCCTGAATAATTTACTTAATTTCGTATAATAATTTCGAGGTCTACAGGAAGAACTCCAGTTATGACAGATAGCATTACCGTCTGTAAGCCATCTTGTTTCGAAATGGTGAATGATCAAAAACGTTGTAACTAAAGAAAAATGTAAAAAAACACACAAATATGAAATCTACCCAAACCTAGCGGGCAGTGCAAAAATAAATTTTATGTATTGTCAGGGATTATTACACGTAATGTCCAGAATCTTATAATCAATTTAATATGAAAATATCTTGTCATCTTACTGTTAGTACAGTTTGATGACTAACTGTACAGTTTAGATCAACAGAATTACGACTATATTAATTCTGAAAAGAATTTATATAAGGGAATATTAAGAATGTCAGATGTTTATGGTAAATAGCTCGAGGCAAGATGAAATAAATTGTTCCAAGAAATCTGAATACAACTTTCTGTATTTCTCGTGTAGTATTTTAATCAGAAAACAAAGACTCTCTTACATTCTTTGTGCTGTTCGTGTATTTTTTTAAATTATTTCTTATACCTACCTACTCGCATTTTTTCTCTTCTGTCCTTATACAATTCTCGTATTATACATATTATCACACAAGCTAGCAGATTATTGTCGCTTCTAACATGACCATCTCTCAGTATATGGTTTACCTGGTTGTGCCAAGTCTTTCGCGGACGTCCTCTTTTCTGGTTCCATTAATACTTGCGTTATATATCTTTCTTACCATTATCTAAGTTATCCTTTTTTAATCTTACTCACTATACTAGGATCAGCTTTATATTAATTCTTTACTATGTCATAAATATATTTGCCACATATACACCTAAGTGATCTCATTTTCACTGCATTCAGTGTAATTTTGTTCCTCTTCAGCATTGGTACCAAGACTCCATTGTATACTCCTAGTATTGCATTAGTTTACAAGTTCCTATTAGATATTGTTCCACACAAAACACCGTTCACATTGTTCCCTGCAGTCATGCACCTTCCAATGTTTTTCTCAGACTTTCCGTTTCTATCAAACATACTTCCCAAATACATAAACTCCATACCATATAAAAATATGGTATGGAGTTGGCCACCCTAAATATGTGAATTATAATACCTACGTAACTTTCTTGCATTATATGTATAATTTCCTAATAAGAGCTAAGTCACCAAATATAAGAGAAACGTAAATATACGAGTAGCATGTTAAAAATATACACCTTAAAAAATATAATACCAAGATGTTTTGCTTAGTAAAACTGAAACGAGTGCACCGACTATTTCAACAGATTCTGATATGTGGTGTCTCATAAAAATAAATATAATTTTAAATAATCATAATCATAATCTTAACATCACCCACAAAGCGATATTTAAAAAATATTATCATTCGTAAATTCCTCCCTTTGAGTAGGGTTTTCCACAAAACTGCATTACTTGACATTACTTTTTGAGCGTTCAGCGCGGACTTCCATTGTATAGTGCTTTTTGATAGCATTATCCCGGTATTAGAGTGGAGAAAAATGGAGGCTCTGCGAACCCTTTTTACACATAAAATTGGACGAATATTGACGCCAGGTGATAGCTTTGCCTGTATACTTGAAAGGGAGTTCGAGTTGCCTGAAAGCGTGTGGAAATGAAAGCCTTTGTTGTTTAAAATCAAACTGGAAAGGAATATTAAAGTATTAATGAAAAATAGGTCGACTAAATTTATTTTAAAATAAATAATTAATAGAAATATGTTTTATAGCCATTTTAATTTGCAAAATATTTTTCAGTTTGAATTTTATAATCATAAAGAGTAATTAATTACAATTTATTATGGAGCATTTAACGTCTCAACAACGTGTTAAAGTTATTAAAACATTTTATCTAAATAATAATTGAAATGCTGTAACAATTAATGGTGATCTGAATTGATGAATTCAAAAAATTCTTGTGGGTTTAACAGGATGGTACCATCTCACACACAGTCCGATCTACGCTTGAAATTTTGCGAGAAATTTTTTAAACTAAAAGTTTTTTCTAAAAATTATTCTAATAATTTTATATCATCAAGTAACAATTTAAGTTAGGTATTTTTTTTTTAGTAATTGTTTTAGAAATAATATTAAATATGGTTTTGATTAGGTGATGACATCCTGACAAAGAAAATAATAGTTTTAGAAACCGGTAGATATATTTAATTAATTAAATGATTAATAAAACAAAGTTGACAACCTAAAAAATGGATTTTAAGCACAAAGTTGATTTTGTAAATATTAAAAATGTAATTCAATTTTTTATTAACTTCAATATTACAATTGTTTTTCCCCAAAATAACTAAATTATCGTCGTTTCTCATTCTCATTTTCCTTAAATAAGTTGATGATTTAATTTCAGAAACAAAATCTTTACTCGAATTGGGTTTCGTGGCAAAGCCGGAAATATACGGGAAATAATTTACGATCGTTCGCGCCGATCCGGAAGCGGATATTGGTGCAAGGCCGGAAACGGATCTACGGTAATGATTGATGAGTGACACTCAGATGTCAAACTGCCATGACTCGAAGTATTGAGTTAAGGAAGGAACTGAATATATTTTACACAAAAACGCTGCGAGGATAAAACGATCTGGCTAATCCAGCAACACACCAAAAGGTCTTGATTTTTTAAATATATCTACAAAGTTAACATAAATCTGTATAATAAATCTTAATATGTATATGTTAGTTAGTATGTCAAGAAACACTAACATTATAATTTATTTAAAACATTATAATATTCTCACATGATGTATACAGGCGTACTTCTCTTATATGGCAGATCACGTTCCAGACTACAGCCGTTAACCTTTCTCTTACGGTGCTAAAATAAAAACTCGCGTTCCGGTGCTGTAAACTCAGTGTACATGTAGACTTTTGCTATTTTTAAGTCGGAATGGTCAGGCATTAACATATTTTTTTTAAATAATAGAAAATTTCATAAGAAGTGCAATACGCAAAAAAAATACATATATCAGCATGTTTTTACATATCAAAATTTAAAATTCAAAATTATAAAAAATGTGAAGTAAAGCAATTTATCTGTCACCATGTTCGCAATTAGCTAATGCATGTGTTCTGATATTACCACTATAATAGAACAATGAATTGTGTCTCGATGGTGCGTGAAAGTAGAGCAGACCAACAATCTGGGGGCGGTCTATCATACCATTGATGATCCTGTATAGAAATATAAGGTCGGCCATTGTACGTCTCACTGATCATTTTAACAATTTCAGACGGCTAAGGAGATAATCGTAATATTAATCATTCAAATAATAGTTGATATATATATATATATATCAATTGATATGTAAAAGTGCTAAAAATGAGAAAAAATATTAATCATAACGAACGATAGCATAAAGATGCTAAGACACGTCTAACTCGGCCAGCGCACGTTTTGTCACTAAAGTGACGATCGGCAACCGGAATGCCGCACCCCGCGCACTGCGCCTTCCGGATCTCTCCGCGCGTTCGAGAAAACATTTTTTTTTTATGTTTTATTTTTATTTAATTTTTAAATTTTATATTTTTAAAGAAATAGACGAATGGTAAATACTTATATACTGTAATTATTTTATCCATTACATAAATATATTACGGAGGAATGAACTCTGTATTTAGTTTATTTACAGAGATATTCACATAATTAGAGGCAATGTCAACTCAGTTTACATCATCGAAAAAGAAAGGTTAAGCTAATATAACCTAAAACGAAGCACCATTTTTTTACCCTCCATGGCATATAGAGCCTAGAAATATATTTACAATATCTGTTCTGAATTCGTAAGCACGCTTCTGGTGCGTGTTTTTGAATCAGCCAACACATTTCCGCATCTAAATTCCCATCCATACATTTCCTCATGCTCGTCTTGTCAGTGTGAATTGTGACCTTGACACCAGCAGACGTTAACTTGACCGATATTTGTTCGAACTAGACATCGCGGTGTGGACCCTTCAGCTCTGTATTTTGTGATATTGTGTTTTGATCACGTATTGTTTGTTGTTTGTGTGCCGTGGGTGTACTTGTGACATCGCCGTATTCTGCGGGATAAAAAAACACCATAGAATTGCGCACAATTGATGCGCTCATCACCCGATCACGTGCACATCACATGATTTCAATTGGGTCACGTGATGTGCGCGTGATCAGGAAGATAGAAGCTGTGGACTCTTCTGTTCTGTTTGCTGTTATTTTTATTTTCTTCTCCTGACTGTAGCGTGCTACCATTCTGCTTCGAAGTGTTGGCTTCACTACCTTTCAATTATCATCGACTTCTGAAGCTTGCATCCGGGTATCGCACATAGTGTTAAATTTACAAGATTCAAAGAGTTTTTGGGTTCCATGATGAAGTTTATAATCTTATTCAACTTCGCCTTCCTTTTGATGAGAATAATCGTGATCTTGTACTTATTATTGCGGATGACGGCATGAGTGGTCTTGTCTCCACCTATTCTGGCATTTATTGAGCATTTCATTAGTAGGTAATTTTAACTAGATTGGTCCATTGCGTTAGTAATATTTCACGAAATCTGGTACCTTCTACTCTCCCTTGGATCACCATATTTTTCATGCTGTCCTCGTAAAACATTTACTAAAGTATTCAAAATATCTGAAGATTTAGAGTCATGCAGTTGAGGATAGACGTTACCAGATGTTTAATTCCTCTTTGATCTGGACTATCGTTCTGCAAGTTGTTCACAGTATGGAGATCATGTATCGCTAGTACCATAATTTCTGAGCATCTATCCTCTTGCGTCGTGAGTCTATGTTTTAGTACCGTAGAGAAAGATCGGGAAGATAATAGTTCGGACCAGTATCTTTTTCTGTTTTCCTGGTTATGCTTTGGTCATATCAAACCCTTTTTAAAATTGTCTATAGATGACCGTATCATTGAATAGCTGGGAGTACATTATCTCATTTACTAGTTCAGTTTCAGGCATTTTGAGAACTTGGCCAATCTATCAAAGTTGTCGCTGAATTATTGGCATCTATGGTCGTTACTTTGGCTTCTTTAAGCACTGTCATTTGTGGGTTAGTATCTCCATTTTATATTTAAGATATTTTTAAACTATATATAATATATATATATATATATATATATATATATATATACATCTATCCATCAGACATGTCATTTTTTTTTTAAATGCGAGCCCTAGAGGCGCATTTGATAAAATCTGTGATATTAGATTTTGAATGGAATTTACAGCAAAATACCGACATAAGTTATTGCCGCTGTAAACAATGGCACGGCCACATTAGAAACCATCGGATAGGAATGTTGAGAATTTTGACATTGAATTGGCTAGAATAGAATACACAATGAATTAGCCCGCTCAATGGTAATAAGTGGTCGAAACATAAAGCCGGAATCTTAATGGAAATTCCTGCATTAACTGAGAATTCATTATTAATTAATATATTATCCCAAATTATTGTTCATTGTTTAGTGCTAGGTAAACAAAGGAATGCAAAATATAATATAAATAGCAGATTAAAAATAAAACCATTAAAATAAATAATACAAGTGTAAGTAGGTAATTGGTGTATGTAATAATGATATACGAGTATACATAATATATCAATATGTTATATTTAAGGTTTTCACATCTTTTACAGATTATTTTCTGGAGGAACCTGCGGTGATTCATTGATGTGTACTCACTTTTATTTCGACGAGTAAGTGATGGGCCGAGCACGCAACTTATCTGGTGTTGGGTTCAAAAGTTCAGACAAGAAGGAATGGTTAACCAAACTCCTCCTCGACCATCAACGTCAGCAGCGATACCAGAACATGTGGCTCAAGTGCGACGTGAAATTATACGCAATCCGCGTAAATCAATAAGGAAGATTGCAGCCTGTACTGGAATACAAAAATCAACAGTGCACGTTATTTTGAAATAAAAACTATAGTTTCATCAATACAAACTGCAAATCGTGCAGTTTCTCAACAAAAATGACTATTATTTACGTGAAACCTTAGCGAGAGCGATGCTGGAACGTTTTGGAACAGCACGAACGCTTGGAAATATATTGTTTACCGACAAAGCACATTTTCATATCGATGGCTATGTTAATAAACAGAACATGAGATACTGATGCCCTGACAACCCAAGGGATCGCCATCAAAAACATTTACATTATCCAAAAACGACAGTGTGGTGTGCAATTTCTGTACGAGGAATAATTGGCCCTAGTTTTTTAACCAGCGAGAGAAAGTATTGACTGACGTGTATCGATTGCCAAATGATCGATGAGTTTTTGGTACCGCAACTGCAGCTATTTCTCGGGTTTAACAATAAAACACAATTTTTGCAAGACGAGGCCACTCCACACACAGCTAGAGTTTCAATGGAGAAGCTGAGGGGAATTTTTCCCAATAAATTAATCAACAAGTACATACCCTAGGCACCTCAGTCACTGGACCTTACACCGTGCGACTTTTTTTGTGGGGATACTTTAAGTCGAGAGTTTACAACAAACAATCTTCGAACAATTCAGGCCCTACAAGAAAATATCCAACTTGAAGTTGCTGCCATTGAACCAATACTTTACTCTCGCGTGTTTGCAAATTTAGGAGTCCAATTTGAAGAGTGTCTTGAGAGAAATGGACGGCATTTAGATAATATTGTTTATAAAACGTAAAATCTACATCGTTAAACTCTATTTTTTATATACCTTTATTAGTTGACGTCGCAATTAACTGCATCTTAAGGTAATCAAATGTAACTAACAAAACGTGAAAACAATTTAGTCAATTGTTTAATATCCGACTTTATGCATGCGTTAATGATGTTTTTTTTTAGATAGATGTGTTTATTGTGAACGGCTGTGTCTACGATATTTGTCCAGGTGTGAGGAATTCTTATGCAGTCATTTTTATTATTCATGTTATTTTTATGTTTGAAAATGTCTATTATTTCTCTATATATATATGGGATAATTCTAAGTTAAGGTTAGCTCTAGTTTCTTCCTTCATACTGCAAAAAAATTGTTTCACGATAACCTGGCAAGTTATTTAAAAAAAAAGCTTATTTAGTATATAGTTATTAAAATGGTATTACATTTGCTATGTTTTACTTTAGAAAAAAAGATATTGGTAGTTTACTGCAAAAAGAAGCTTATTTTGAAATTATTTCAATAATTCTCTCACCCTAACTCATGCCAAACGACGTCACTATCTATCTCACTCTAGCTTATGTCAAATGGCGTCACTATCTATCTTAATTTAACGCACATCAAATGGCTTCACAGCAAGTCACTCAGATTAATTATTAAAATAATTTCAAAATATGTCAATATCAATGGTACTTATTTCGATGTCAATTTTAATAATGGTTATTTAAATCAATCATGTTCATTATTAGCAGAGAAAAATGTTTTTGAGTTTGAAAGTTCGTCATCCACGTTTGTCTCTTATGACTGAGAAAGGCATCAATCCGTCTTCCCTCTCTTAACTTCAGAGTACCTGACTAGTATCTAATTTATCTTATATAATCTAATAATGTCATGGAATACCATCATTGCAATACCAATGCCAAACAAAACATTTTTTTTACCGAGCCTCCCATTTTTTTCAATTCACACCTAAACGAACTAGACATTTTGAATACTCCAGTTACCTCAATTAAATCTAAATTTAATAAATAAACTTTAATACCCTTCATTTTATGTTTATCACACAAATTACATTACCTAGCCCATTTTCCTTTTCCTTTTTCCTCACCCTCTCGTTCCCTTAGAATATTTTCTTCTTAAAATCTTCAATCTCTCATCTTTTTATATTTTTATTTTCAGTTTTTCTCTCACTTTTTCCTGAATTAGAGGAGAAAATACATTATAGTCCTTTTTAAATTGTATTCACTGTTTGAAATATACAGTATTTTCTGAGAAAACAAGTAATTGGTTAAATTATTGTTTCGTTTTCATTATGATTTTTGTATTTACAGATAAACTATAAAATAAAAATAAAAATTCGACCAAATAATATATATAATCTATTTACATTATTTAAAAATATTTTAAATTTATGATATGGGTAAGAGCTATACCAACAAATAATCAACCTTTAAATAATATGGATAAATAAACGTATTGTAATTTCACAAAATATAAAAATTCAAAAAAGTTTATTTTAAAGTACACTCAAAATAGACACAATCATGAATTATTTATACCTCTCCTTAAAATTAAGTAACTTTCAACCCCAGAGTTAAATCCATTCTTTAATTCCATCCCCTAGTACCGTTACTTTGCGAGCGAAACATGAATTTTTAAAGACTTTCCCTCAACACACATTCTAACAATAATACCACACATGGAAGAAGTTTTTAATACATAATTAATGCCCCTTAATTACATAAAAAACAACGGTTTAAATCTATTAAAATATTTTAATAAAAACCTCTCAACTTTCTTCATGTATCCACTTACCAACTTCGATACTCCGCCATTAATTAAATTTATTTTGAAAATAACTAACATAGTTGACTAATTTAAAGTGCTTTCGTAGAGAAACAATATCTGATTAGCACTTCTATATTTGTTTGTCGCTGGGTAGGCACCACAGTGTAACTAAAAATAGATTTTATTTTCAATACCTCCCGCAATTAAATCAAATTATATTTTATATTATATATTTTTGTAAATATATTTTAATATTAATAATTATACAAAATACTTTGTTTAAACCAATATTTATTAATTATTATACATGTTTCGATGCCTATGGTATCATTTGCAGGAAACAATATATACTGAAATTATAAATACAAGCATAGACAAAAACAAAACTGTAAAATGGTGAAATAAGTTATAACTAATATGAAAACAAATGTAAAGGTGACTATTTGCAAAGAGGATTTGGTTATTTATAATATTAAGCTTGCTGTTAATACTTATTCTTATTTCTAAAATTTCAAATATATCTAACTGTAAACTCATTTGTATGCTTAATTTCTAAACCCTTATTAACATCAAAAGAATGGTTTGTTTCCAACAGGTGATTAGAAAATTCTTAATAGTTATTGTTATTAAGGCATCTCAAATGCTCCTTAACTCTATAATATATATTTCAGCAAGTTTTAAATTTGTTTTCATTAGTTCTTACTTATTCACCATGTTATAGTTTTGTTTTTATCTATGCTTGTATTTTAAATTTCAGTATACATTGTTTCCTGAAGATGCTACCAAAGGTATCGAAATATGTTGAATAATTAATAAATAGTGGTTTAAACAAAGTGTTTTAAATAATTATTAATATAAAATGATGCCACAAAGTAAATATTGCAAATATTGAAGATTCATATTTTATTAACCAAAAAATATCAAAGTTTCTGTAATAGCAAAAATCGTTGGACCAATGGTAATGTATTAAAATTCCCAACTGAATATTCAGGACGTTTGAAAAGTGGAAATCCTGTTTTAGTTTCCAGTGAGATCTTAATTATTACTCGACCCCTTTTTGGAAAAAAGTCGTATATTTTAAATATTTTTCCTCTATAAAATTAAATTTAAATGGTAATTTCATGAATTGAAGGAAATTTCAAACACGCTTATTCACATACCTATTTTTTTATGTACAAATTTTAATTTGCTACAAAAATAAATAAAAAAACACATTTTTATATTAACGTAGACATAATGCCAGTCTTATCATTTATGCAAATAGCACATATAACTATAAAATATTAAATAGCTTTTTTGGTCTATTGATCAAGTGATTTTCGAACCTAAAGACCAGTTTCAATTTACTTTCTATATAAAAAGCACTTTAAGAAAAGTAAGAACCTATTTTGAGTAAAGTACAACACTAAAAGTTTTTAAATAAAGTAAAAATATTATACAGTATGCAATTGTAATAATATAGACATTTAAAAAAAAATACTGTCAAATTTTTACCGATATTTTTCTTCCACACGTGTGACTATCATTCAACGTGAAGGTGCGACTCTCGGTAAAGAGTTTATTAATTTTAATACCAAATAGTATCTATCACAAAAAAATTATAATATATAAATATATACCTAGTACCTATACAACGATTAATGTTATTTTAACGTTTTCTAAAAAAATTAAACATTAAAATGTTTAATGTAAATTTAATTCAATTTATTTACTTTCTCCCTTCCCAAAAAACCATGCACATAATACACACATCAGTATGATCATGGGAGAACTAAATATTGTACTCGCTAGATTTTTTTTTTAAATATCTTACTACACTAAACGACTGACAGTCTGTTTCAACATTTCTCGTTAATAGAGGCATGGACTGCATACAAGCAAAATAGCTGTGCATTACTAAAAATTCTGGGAAATACAAATAAATTAAAAAATCTTTATAATATGAAAGGACTTTATAAAATTCTAGTCGTTATTAACCTGATTAGCGTAACCATGTTTATGACGTAACCCATGACTTTTGTCTAGCTGTAGGTTATATATAAAAATTGCAAATCATTTGCATGCTGCTTAATAGCAATTTGTTGGCACTTAGGTATTATATGAATCTAACTTGTTTTTATCAATTCTCATAATAATTGTACCAAACATAGCTTTTTTAAAAATTTATTTATAATTGTATTCTAAATTTAAATTTATTGAATTTTTCCCAATAAATTAACCAGCAAGTAAGGTGACATACTCTGGGCGCCTCAGTCACCGGACCTTACACCTTTTTTGGGGATATCTTAAGTTGAAAGTTTACAGCAACAATCCTTAAACAATTCAGGCCCTACAAGAAAATATCCGCCGTGAAGTTGCTGCTGCCATTGAACCAACGCTCCGCTCTCGCGTGTTCGCAAACTTAAAAGTACGATTGCAAGAGTGTATTGAGAGAAATGGACGGCATTTAGACGATATTGTTTATGAAAAATAAAATCCATATCGTTAAACTTCTATTTGTATAAATAAAATATGAGAATAACATTATCGTTTTGTTTTTATTTAATATTAAACTTGAAAATTTTCCGCCAGACACCTTTTAATATGCCTATTGTATACATAGCATCGTCGGTAATAGTGACTTAAACTTATGCCTACTGCACGCCACTGCTTCTTAAGTACTATTTAATATTACTTAATGGATAAAATTAATAAATCAATACGGCAAATATAATATCTGAAAATCAATAGGAAATTTCTAAAATCAAATGCCTGTTTCACTACCCCCAGTTATTTATAAAATGAATTCAGAATTCTACGATAGTCTGAATAAATTATCAATTTATTTAGTTGGGGTCAGTCGAATGTATTATGTTTTATGCATTGATATAATGTACCTATTATGGCCCGTATCTATGGATGAGATTTTTCTCGGAGATTCGACTCGAATGCACCAAGCAATAGTACAAAGTTCAGCGCGATGCAGCGATCTATGAATAGTCGTCACGCGTGTATTACTCACGGATATAATGAGACATCCAGGACATATGTAACTTTAATGACTCTCAAAGATGAAAGTACCCGTTCTGTTCAAGAAACAAGAAATGTAGACAAGGGTGGTTCGCTGATCTCCGCTTCTCTCAACTGACGACGACGATGATGGTGATGATTATGAGGTTCGAAGAAATGAATACAAAAGATGTTCAATCTACGGATACTACAGCAACAGAAAGGAGAATGGATCCCCGCCGGTAGAATATCTCGTTTTATTTCAATTACAAACAGTACATTCATTATTTCATATTTTTTCCACCGTATTAGCAAGTGAAGCAATAACAGTCATTGTTTACTAAATATTGAATATGAATTAATTTATCTAGCCTACGTCTTTCTGGCGCCACTTCGATAATTATACCTCCAAATCACTGCCTCGTGTCCTTACAACATCAATTAATTGGCGTCACCTCGGCGACTTCTCAATTCTGTGCGATAGTCTCATTTGAGAGATCATCGTGGATATGAGTTATTAAGATACACAATGTTTAGAATGCCAGCACTAATTATAGATCCTACAAAAGAGGTCGTTAACACTTGCTTTGACTTGCAGAATGTATTATCATCATCATTAACATTAACATGTGTCTCTCTACTGCTAGGGAGCTTCCACAAGAATGAACAATTCTCTCTGCTTTGAACATTTACGATTGCGTATTGTCTTCTTTTTTCCCTCTCTGTGCCTTTATTATTATGTATTGTGTTGCAAGCATTTGTGTTATTTTATTGTTATTTATTATATTAAATATGTTATTATATATATTATTATATGTTAATTTTTTTTTATTGCACTGTACGGACAGTAAATGATCTTTAGTTGGCAGCTACGCCGTGTTGCGTGGCAGCTATGCGGAATTGGCATAGCATGGTTGCCAAGTAGTATTAAAAAATGCCAACCAAGCTTTTGCTCATTAATTGGTCCTGGGTAAGCGGTGAATCACCATTCACTGCCTTCAGCATTTCTCATCTATCGTTGTCTGTCCAACAGAGAAAGATTTAGCCCCCAGGGTTAAATAACCTTTAATATTGAAGATTCTATATGACAAAGTAGAGATTTTAAACAGTAAAAACCATGAAAGATCTCTTTGTTTTTTTTGGTTTGTTAAATATTTACACTATGTTTTAAGTTCATTATATAAAAATGCAAATAAAATTAAAATTAAAAACTGAACTAAAATGTTAAAACAATAAATTAAAAATGGTTTATCAAAATTCGTTAAAGTGGTAATATTTAAGTGGTAATATATGAAAACATTTTAATTATCTGGAATTATATGAAATTTTGTGCAAGAGCAATATTTTTATAAATTTGCTCTCATATAACATTCACGAATGCTGATATTTACGAATGTAAATAGGTAGGTATTTGAAGAAGCTTTGGGGGATCAAGTGTCCGGGGTATCAAGTGGCAGAGGGATCAACTGTCGAGCGATCAAACGTCGATGCACCGAGTAGACCAACGCCGTATAGCTCAATTTATTTATTGAACTCTGTGAAACATTATTTTGTAAGTAATTTAATTATTACATTATTTGTTTTATAAAAACCTACCAAGCGAGCGATATGTATTCTTTATTCTTTAAAAATAAACACAAGTTTCATATAATATATTCTGTTTTTATTTTCACCTTATGGAACAATGCTGTCAAGCACATGCCATACAGCATTATTATACTGAAAAAAATGTTTCGTATGTGCCTCAATCGTCTTATTTTCATCTTAGATTACAATTTGATAAAAAGTATATTATTGTCATTTATAATTTATTAAAAATACATATTGAATATTGTTTTTTCCCATCATTAGATAAAATAAACAGTTTTTCTCAGTTTCTGTAAAATCACCACCACGTACATCGTTGTTCGGGTGACGTATTTAATTTTAAAATCGTCACAAATCCGTCAAAAATTTGATAGAATTTACCCTAGTTATATACAGCACTTCACGGTTTCAGTGAGATATTTTACACCGGAATATAACAAAATGCGTATTAAATATAACACTACAACCCAGGTCTTCCCTATTTAATCTGTACTCCGCACAAACTCTACTTTAAACGAGCTTCTTCATACTTAAGCTGTATATGTGAGCTTTTCTATAAGCTCTGCGCCGTAAAAGAGCTTTATTCCAGTACCTGCAAGCGATGATAATAGTATCTATGTACACTTTAACGTCTTCGCCATTTAAGAACACAATCATTCCGATTTTCACCCTTCTTATCCTCGCTCGAGGGGAGGCTGTATGAAAACACGACAGCTATAATGCGAATAGAGTATATTATAAATAGTTTTTGACTTTTTTTTAAACTGAAAATATGTCCGCGAATAAGCTTTATCCATTTTTTAGGAGTATTTTGCGCAAATGTCTAGATTTAAGTGACAGAAAAACATTATTATTTTGTATTTTTATAATATAACTAGCGCAAACAATTCGTATTTTTTTAGTAACGTTCTATTTTATCTAACAAAGGGAGATTTATTTCGATTGCCTGATTTACACATTGTTTCAATGATATTAACACGCATAAAGAACGATATAAATAAAATTAAAATAAAGAGATATCCTATTTATATAATTTCCTTACTCGCCCGTTCATCCGTATCGTGCAGCAATAAAAAATGTAGATAATGTGTGAAGTATAGAATTAAAATTAGACATGTCTAATTTTTACAGTTTTTGAGTTAGATGTGTATAATTTAAAAAAAATAATTATACTTTTAAAATCAGCAATGTTATCTTTGTGGTTAAGATTCATATTTTTATTATTATTATTATTATTATTTATATTTATTAGTATTATTATTGGTTAATAAAACAAAGATAAAAAGAAAAAAAAAAAAATAATAATAATAATTGTTTACATATGTAATAAACAGCACTGGTCCTAATACGGTCCCTTGGGGGATACCGAAATCTGATGTTTCTTGATCACTGCAGGTATTATTATTATTTACCAATTGGGGGTGATTTTTTAGATAGTTTCTAATTCACGTTGTCTCTTAAACCAATATTATTTAATTTCTTTAATGGTTTCTGATGTGAAATACTGTCGAACGCCTTCTTGAGATCAATGAATATTCCTGCAGATTTTTTCCCTTTGTCTAGTGTTTTGTATATGGTTAAAGTTACATTGGCTATTGCATCTTGTATGTTAAGTGATTTTATGAATCCGAACTGATTTTTATGTAATATTTTATTATTTTCTATAAATTTTACTATTTGCTTTTTTATAATTTTTTCAAATTTTTTACTTATGTTAGAAATCAAAGAGATAGGCCAATAATTAGATACTTTTAATGGGTTACCAGATTTAAAATATTATACTAGCTATTATTGATATAGTTAAAATAATTTTGATGTAATTATACCACATTTTACGAAATGTTCTCACTTTTTTTGGCCCATTATATATATATATTTTTTTTAGTTCTACAATTTCTCTAAAAAATGTGTAATTGTATAGAGAAGAGGTTAACATATTATTAATTATTGTTTACAATAATTAGTTTATAATAAAATAAAATACAATAAATTACTAAATTAATAATTCATTTCTATTTGATTAATTTAATTTGTATTAAAAATAGCACAGAACCATGTTTTGAAAATTAAAATTCACACTAAAAACATTTATTCAATTTTGACTGCAGGCTCAATATCATCACTCTGACGTACAACGAATCTCTGAGACGTGGCGTGTACACGGGGACTCTCAGCTCAGGAGAATTGCACATGAACAAAATCTGTAACTCAGATTGTCTCGAGTCGATAATTTCTTAAAAATCTTATTCATTGACTCAGACCATGACAATAAGTGATGATTTACAGGTGATTTCATGGACAGACCATGCTACAAGAAGTGATGATTTTTAACCTTCGTAGTAGTGTGAAATGTTGACGAAGATGATAGTTTAGTAATATTTCTTAAATTGTGTTATTTCAGTAATTAATTCTTGTAATATTTGAATATGTCCAAGAACACATAATTACTGGATTATCACCTACAAAGACACTGTA
Organism: Eubasilissa splendida; assembly: GCA_031772225.1. NCBI lineage: Eukaryota > Metazoa > Arthropoda > Insecta > Trichoptera > Phryganeidae > Eubasilissa > Eubasilissa splendida. The sequence continues at coordinate 7,816,299 of CM062866.1, read as the reverse complement.
TTATAAACAAATAATAGATATCTCATAGAGACAAAGTTATTTTTTATTATATATGGAAGTATGGGTTACGACCTGTCTTCGGCTTGCTTATGTGATCACTGTATACAAATATAACATTCACCATTCTCACCCATTAATCAATCTTCATATCTATAATATTTTTGGAATATGTATATTTCTTGAATTGTTTTGTTTCAGTGATTATTTCAAAGGCTAGGAATAACGCGAGCAATTTATTAAATCTGGTTACAATTCCGACCCGTTTCAACAAAACAGGCGCTGAAGTACGACGGACGAAGTTTCCCTCTTCAAAGTGCATTTTCCTTTGTCGAATAAAGCTATTATTAGGCTTACAAAGTTTTCACAATAATTCCGGCAAAGCTAGGAAAGTAATTGCAGTTTGCAAATTATCCACAATGCAATGCTATTCCTTAGCTTCAGCATCCGCTCGCTGATGAATATTTGATGAAATACTTGAGCACTCATGGGCATGCTTTAATTGTCGCCTTATAAAGGTTAACACGAAAGCTTGATAGATAGTACGAAATTAATATGTTATATACTAATATTATATATTATATAACAAGGACACATTTATGTGTAATTAAAACTGATTTATTATGTTATGGATAATAAATAGGAACTAGCAGAAAGCAATCGGTTATGGCCGATTACTTCTGCCACAGTGGCCAGTGTTTCCGTAAAATTTATTTTTCAATGCTACTACTATAATGTACAATTTAGCTCCAAGCGTTTCTGTCCTGGATCAACACACTCCAGTCGAAGATAGGAATATGCAGAACCTCCAAAGTAACTTTATTATAATGTGGGTAAGCCAAAAGTTTTCTGTCGCATTTGAGATCCCTTGACGACAAGGGCTCACATGGCGATCGATATTCATGCGCTCCGTGTGTCCTGCCTATCCTTTGCAATTTTACCATTAGGTAAATCAGGATTTTAATAAAGATATTTTTACTTGAGACGCGTTTCGCCTTGCAAGTGCATTATCAATCTAAGAATTTAAATCAACGACTTGTATTTACAACTATAATGAGGGACAGCTGTACAACTTTATTTACATGAGGTGAAAAGGGATAATATTATTCGTTGGATTTCTGAGAATTTTCAGACATTTTGAATGATTCTCATTAAAACCTATTACAATTTTTCTTGTTTACATTTTAATTTAATTTCATAAATTATAGACAATTCGACGATCTGATTCTGCAGAAACTTTTTCTGTTATAGATCTATCTATCAAGGATGTAGAACGAGATTAATAATTTGACAAAGCTGTATTTATCCTAGAATCATGCAAACATTACATAAGTTACAGAATACCAAAAATGTCTCTCTTATCGTATTATCTTCTTGTAAAATTATATAGCTGTCCTTTCTTACAAATTACCTATAACATTAAAATATTAATAATGTTTTATATCTGTCCCCAATTATAGTTATAAATACAAGTTTTTGAGTTCAATTATTAGATTTATAATGCTCTTGCAAGTCGAAACGCATCTCAAGTAAATTAAACGAGTAGAATAAAAAAAACAAATATTTTATTTCGACATTTGTGATTATGGAGTTCTACAAATTTACCTCGGAAACAGTAAAAAAGTTTATTATTATCGCTCACTGGCCCGTATATTTTCGTTTTAAAAACACTCTTCTTTTTTTCCGAGGATAATGTAAGAAAAAATATCTCACATATGTATGTAGCAGTAGGGCGCATTATTGTATGAAAGATTACAATTTTTGAATAATATATATATATATCGATTTAATTATTTTTTGAAGGACTAAATTAATACAATTTTCCACTATAAATCCTTGGCATGATTATATTTTGCATATAATTCTCTAAAGTCAACTTGACTCCAAGATGCTTAAAATAATTGACGGCTTTTGGAAAAACGTTATTTATTTTCAAAGAATTAGAAACGGTCTACCACTGTACAACTAACATAATAAATTAATTCAAATAAATATGTACACAATCAAATATATTCTTATAATAATTTAAATAAGTAATTAAGTACATAAATGTGTCGTTTCAATGTAAATGCAAATCCACAGAGTAACTGCCGTGCGACTCCGCCTGGTGACAGACCACCGGCGTTTGTAGCGTAATATAATTAATTATAGAAGTATTAATAAATTAATAACTATTATCAAGTATTAATTGTAAATTATATTTTCAAATTTTCTCTTCCATGTTAATTGAATAAATAACAAGATACATTTTTTAAGGCCCGCTAATGGCGATACCTGCATCTGATGTGTCGTATTATGTACGCTTGTCGGCGCGTAGTCACGTTGTGATTATGTTATGACCTTGATGGTGCCTTCTATTTCATCTTAAGTCGTATATTTTCATCTCCTGAGAAGTTTATCCGTATTCTACCTTAAGTATCCCGTTATGGCATGTGTTCCCCTATAACATCAAATTGCTTAAATTAATACTTTAATAAGCTTTGACTTGAGGCAGTTAAACTAACAATGGTGAAGATTTTAGAAGGAAAATACAGTCAAAATCGACAAACATATTATTGTAGCAAAAATGTTAGCTCAGTACCTGTAGAAACATATTTTCTTCATGTACTGTTGTTAGATACTTAATGTTTTTGGCGATGTATTTTTTATAGATGATCGGCTTTTAAACTTACCCTTTTTCAGATAATCAAGCCGACATTTGAGGGGCTGGCGGTAAAAAACGTGGTATCCCACAAAAACTTTTTTTTTTTAGTCCAGTGCAATCCCCCCTATCACGCAAACTTACAAAAATAATCCGATTTTCGCCAATATATGGCATCCATCAATTTAAAATTATAGCAGTACATAATAATGTTATCTCATCAGCTTATAGTTCAATCGTAGGTTTATGTGTGGTGTTTTATCAATTATTAAATCATATTATTTCAACTTCTCATTTTGAGATATACCATGTTTTTACCGCGAGCTTCTCATTTATTATAATTATTGTACTAGTGTATTAACCTAGATGGTATTTAGATTATCGAACACAAGTACTGAACTAGGCATCACTTTTATACCAACGGATGGGTCCTTGAAAGATCTAGTTCTAAGAATAAGGCAGTTAACTCTTGGAAAGTGGCAAGAGAGGTGGGATACAGCAACGCAGGGAAGATGGACTTATTAATTTCTTCCTAACGTCGCCGTCAAGTTGAAAGGCAATCAAATTGAAACCTCCAGAAATAAATCATTGAGAATGGCAAATGATTACGGGGCTTGGACAATTCTGGAGTAAGCTGTTTGATTTTAGACTTGTGGATGCCCCGTGATGTACGTGTGGTAGAGTGGAACAATGGATATTTTGTGGACTTGTGAGATATTTAGAGATGCACGTGAACGTATGATTGGTGGTTTGACTGCACTTAGACACCGCCCGCCTAGGAATGCAGACCTTAATTAGTAATAGGGTGAATCTTGTTTTATATAAGAAATTTATTCGGGTATGGGTGACTCGTTGGAGCTCCTTAGGTGGGTAGTTAGTCCACCTACGCGCCTACCTCTCATTCTCCATACCTCGTATTTCGCAAGTCTGTCCGTGAAGTGTGACTCGTCCACTGTCCCTCTTTTGGGAGTGTTATTTTATAAATGAGTGTCTGAGTGTCTACCTTGAACTACTGCACCTTAATTAATTAAATTAATTAATTATCCATTTGTATATGAAACTATGTTCTATGGATTTATGTTGTATGATTTTTACGAATAAAGACACGTTGAAGGGTCTAAATTTTAAAATATTTGCGATAATTGCTAATAACCACATTGAATTTCTTCTTTTTTTTATATACTTAAATGTGTTATTGAATTAAAGTCGGGTATTTTTATTAGCTTTGATAAATGGGACCGACAAGAAAGCCTTAGCTTCTAAATTAACATAAGTAAAAATATGATTTTACATAATAAAGAAAAAATTGTCTACGTGGTGAGGTTCTTCGGCTAAACATCGCCATAAGACCACCGCACACTTCGAGTCCTAACTTTGATACCAATTAAAAGTTACTCGCGTTAAGTCTAAAGTAACTTCAATCTCAGGGAGCTTTCAGAACAAGTCAGGGTGATTTCGGAGAGTGGTCGTGATTCGGTATTTTAAAAAAATATTTAATAGCCATTAAATTTATTCTTATTTTCTAATGCTTCTTTCAAATTAGTTTGACTTTTATTGGTAATTCATTCATATTTTATGATTTTACATAATTTAAATACTACTTATTTGAAGGTCCTGTACTGCTTAGTTATAAATATTTATAAAATATTTTTCTTATTTAATAGTTTCTTCTATTTGCGGCTGAATCGCCAAATATTAATATTATAATATTGTAACGAAATTTTTTTATTTTTTTTATGAAATTTCAATTTATGATCACAATTCAGTGTATTGCTTTAAAAACGGAAAAATAGATGTATAATCTGTAAGAACTACATAATATAACTTCGAAATTTTTAGATACATGTATGTTTTAAGTGGCAGAATGGTAGGTAATAAGTTTCACTGGATAATACAGTTTTGGATTCGTATTCTTGTGGTAATCAAATATTTTTTCGATTTTTTCTCTATATCCAGTTGATTAATTAAATTTGTACTTAAATTAAATATTATTCGTGTTGCTGAGGTCTCATTATGTAACTTCAGGAAAAAATGATGGTTTTTTTATATTCATTATTTGAAAACTTCAAAACCATCTTCGCTTATAAAATACATCTATATAGGTTTGTATAATATATACTGTATTACGCATTTTATGGGACCGATAACTCTTGTATTTCTTATCAGATTTCTATAATTTTTTTTACGAAAAGAGGATTTGATAGATATTGTGGATGTCTATCACCTCCATAGTCATCATCACCACAGACGAATCATCCTGAAAGCACCTCACATTTACCGGTGCGTAAAACCAGGGTTCCTAACAGCTGCAAAAACACGTCTGGTACCGACGCTAGAATATTCATGCGACATTAACATGCACCCGCAACCATCTGGAAGACCCACTCGTGAGCTTCACTCTTCTCGCTGCCGCCTTCCTGATAGCGTTTCCAGAAAATGCTCCTCTGTATCGTACAGAAATTACGCACCATATTAATTAATACGATAAAACACGTGTTAATAATTTAAAGGTGTAATCATCGGCGCGGTGCCAAAAAACCCGTGGAATAGATTTAGGAAAACAATGACGTATTGGAAGAACGTCTCAAGCGGCGGGCTGTCGCCGTTTTACGTACGTACTTGAAAAATGACTGTATGTATTGTAATGAATTTGAATTAAAACAGGAGTATTCTGCTGCTGCAGGCATTCTCCATTTTGTTGCCCTAGTGTCCTTATATTAAACATATTTTGTGTTTCATTTCTTTTGACCCCATTATCATCATCGCCGGTTAAAAGAAGCTGAGATCGGCGAACCACCCTTGTTTACTTGCTTCCTGTGCGTAACACTCCTCTATGTAGACTTTTCATTGTACAAATATTGAGTAATTTGCGACTGTAACTGTAATAAACTTGTAATATTTCAAAATTTTCATGATCAACTTTGTGAAAGTCCATTGTAATTAACTTTTAACAAAAATTTTAACCTTTTGAAAAAAAGTAAATTATTAAAATAAAATAAAATGTTGATTACTTCACACTGCACTTTAATTAAAAAAATAAACAAAAGAAGAACACCTTAAGGGGATAAAAAACTTCAACATAAACTCAGAGATGGCAGATCACGCAAGATCAGAGGGTCATCATTTTGCTAGCATAGAAGTACTTCATGTGTACAAAAAGGGGAGAAAATTAAACATTCTAGAAAGTACAGAGATTAATTTTAATATTTAAAATGTATTTAACATACAAACACCCCATATTACATCTCCTCTCCTGTTCATATAAGCCCCGCCCATAATCACTTTCACTTTTCACCGAAAACCCCCTCTCCCCATCGCCGCTCTCATATCACCATGTAGGTGATAGTCTATCTTCTAGTTTAAGGATTTAGTTAATTACTGAAGATGATGCATTAAGCGTCGAAAACATTTTAATTTTATTTTATTTTCATAGCGTGAACTTAATAACGCTGTGTTTTATTTTAATTATTGTTTTTATTCAAAAAGTAAAAATTTTTGTTAAAAATTAATTAACATTAATCCACTAAGCGCTCTTTCACAACCGAATTTTCCCATACCCCATAATATCTATGTTCAGTTTATTAAATACTCTGACCAATCATTTGGTTATAATAATAATAATTTTGTTAAATTGACGGCTGTCCTAAAACTTCCGTTCACTTATAATACAATAAATATTGTACCAGGAGTTGAAAGAAATGGATTATTGCGGCTAGTAAAGGACAATTTTTTCAGCGATAGGTGATTTGTGCTCAGTTTGGTTTACCATTTCATGAATAGATAGTTCGAGAAACTTACCGTGCGCTACGTCCATTTTACGCTCGACCTAATTGTCCTTATATGCATCCGCAGAGACGTCGTACAGTGCGCACCGAAGAAGCTGTTGCTACAGTGAAGCATTGTATTTAGGAGGACCCGAATGAGTCGATTCGCCATCGTGCACAGCAATTGGAGCTGTGTTCATTCACTTTATGGAAGATTTTGTAAAAAGATCTTGGTTTACGACTTTACAAAAACCAGCTCAAGTACACGGCCCGCGCCACAATCAATTTATTTAAGAAAACTTTCAATAAGCGCATAATTTCGCGTAATGGACCTGTCAATTGGCCTCCAAGATCATGTGATTTAACACCTTTGGATTATTTTCTGTTAAATTATGTAAAGCCGTTAATCTAAGCCGATAAAACAAAGACATTAGACAACTTGGAAGCCAACATTCGTCGCGTTATTGCCGATATACGGCCCAAGCTGTTCCAGAAAGTGGTCGAAAAATGGACTCCTAGACTGCGCATTATTCGAGCCATAATTAAATACTAATGCTTTAAAATTGCCAATAAAGTCAATACTATGGCTATTGCCATGATTTGTGTATATTATATTTCATTTTAAATTTCTATACTTCTAAAAAAACACCTTTGTAATGTACGTATAATAATGTATGTATTATTTGAATAGATGATTAATATGTACATTTAAACCCACACCCGAATATTTCAAGGCTCGCTTGTTTATGTATTAAATAGAACCATCTAGTGGAAGACTTTAAAAATAACAAATAAAGCTCGGCATGTGTTTTGCATAATTTTTGGCAAAATTTATCCCAAACACACAGGGACTAAACTCAATATTTATTTCACTCACGTCTTATACTTTTTTTAAAAATATTTAGTACATTTTTGCCCTAGCTAATGGGTTTAAATTGCCTACTTTAAGTCTTCTACCCATTTTTAATTGCTGTATACATTTGATTAAATTTTTAATTATACTCTGTAACGGATAGCCATAAATCAAACAATATTATAACTCTACTTGAGTTTATTAGCACTACTCGAGTTTCAAAAGAAACAGTAACTCTCGTCAATAGGTGAAGTAATAAACGTTTAATAAAAAGTAAAGTATTAAATGTTTACTACTTCACCTGTTGATGAGAGTTACTATTTCTTTCGAAACTTGAGTAGTGCAAATATACTTTAGTAGAGTTATAACAATGTTTCATTTATGTACATCCGTTTTGATGAAACTATTAAAAGTTAACGCCGATTCTAACAATAATATACTCTGTAACATGTATTACGTTGTGTAACATATCCTAACAGGAATTAATAATACGATGATTCTTAATGTTTTGAAACAACACAATTATTCACCCTTGAATTATCTTGTATAGCTCAAAGGCTTTTCGTTTGACCGAAAATAAACAAAAGATTTTATCAAAATATTAAGGGTTTCAGTATAATATAATGTGTTGATGTATTTACTATGTCTATTGTTTATCAGTATTATATTGTATCATGCTTAAAAATATAAATATGAATTAAACATATTAATTAGAAAGATATACATATAAAATCAATTTTATCGAAAAATATTGTTGTTGCGCTACCGGGATGTAGCATAGTTGGATAATGCATCTTCCTCGTTTAGGAAAGAGATCTCGGTGGCGCAACAACAATATTTTTCGCTAAAATTGATTTTATATGTGTATCTTTCTAATTAATGTATTTAATTCATATTTAAAATATCACAGACCGTGTGTTCTGAATAATTACAACTTCACAATAAGAATATGTTCTCCTAATAAATTAAAAATATAGTTTCAAGACTAATATATCTAATATTAGAGTCACATGGATAGTCAGGAATTTCAGAGTCGTCAGATTCGACCGTACTGGACAGATCTTTAGATCAGAAAAATTATAAATGTTCGATCAATAAAGAAGCTCGGTTGATGATGTTATTAACGACAAGATGATGATTTAGATGGAAAAGAAAATATAAAATAATAAAAAATTTAATGTTTCGGTCATATAATACAAATTTAAAAAAAAATCAGATCAAGGCAAAATTATTCGCAGAAGAGATCCAAGAAGATGGAAGACGTTTAGATTTCGAAGACTGCAGTCCAACTATTTCTAGCTGCTGAAAATACAATATAATCGCCAATATGATTTGCTATTGATCGATAATAGGACAAGTATTAGAAGAAGAGAATCAATGAATAGGCCATAAGAATAAGATTGAGTCAATTGTGGCCAAATAATTTCTGCTGCAGGACGCCTTTTGAATGACTAATGATCACGATTGTTCTTACAAGAACGAGGCGAAGATGGTGGAAAGTAGTGGATCAATAGAATATTATCACTTTTACACATGACAAAAATATTATTAAAATATTCTTTAAATTTAAAAATCATTCATGGCAAAAATATATTTAAACATAGATTATTTAACTTTGTTTTAAACCACTCAATGAATTATTTTAATACATTAACCGGAAAATACTATTTCCTTCAAGAAGTCAAATTAATTAACTAAAATCATATATCACGTTAGTCTTATGTTTTTAAAAATCTATATAAAAAAAAAATTAAAATAATACTTTTTTAAAAAATGTATCTAGAACCTAATTAAAATTATTATCATGGATCTATCTAGTATCTAGAACCTAATTTAAATTATTTTCAAGAGTGTTTCTGATTTTGACTAATTACGTTTTTACATCCTGATGCCCACCGGTTATGGAGTGACCTTTGAAATAGTGTAAAACAGATCTTTATTATTAATTATTATATACGAGGTGCGTTTTTTAAGTACCGGATTTTTTTTTAAAGAAACGTAACATCATTTTTACAACACTTTACTTTCTTAGGACGCTACACATCTTAACTGCTTCTCAACATAAGGTACTTGTTATAGCGGGGCACCAATTTTTGTATATCTTCGTCATAGAATGACGCCGCTTGGAATGAAAACCATGTCTGTACTCCGTATTTGAGTTCATCATCGTCATCTCTTGCCACCAAGGAACCGCTTTAGATAAAAGAAAACATGTAAATAAGTTGGCGCTTCATTAGGATATACTTAGCGATGAATGTTAGCTGGTTTCATATTTCGTGCAATCAAGAAACGAATCATGGACAGCGGGCTGATCTATTGTCTTGAACTTTTCAATCACTCACTACAAAATGGCCACACTATGTGAATATCTTTAACGTTACATGTGGTTACCTTAATTTTATTAAAAAATTTTCATCTGTTATCATACGTGATACAACTTGTCTTCTTAACTGGCTCCCAAAACAATAGTCGTGATTGTATATTATCGACAATAAACTATATCCTATTGCTTTCTGCTTCAATTTTATTTTAATATTTTCATATTATATTATACTACTCATAAAATATGTGTAGACCTTTACCGATGTTCATTGAATCCTTTGATTAGTTCCATTATTCTACGGTTAGCAATATTCTGTGAATAGAAGCGAGGCTATTGAATTTGACTATTAAATTTTGATATCATCCCACAACCCCAAATATATTTGCCTGGCCATCATTACATTTAGATAGGTCCGGGTCTTTAATTAAACATATATGAACAACGCATATATAAACTTGTCAAATAAACATCTAATTGAAGATATTCTCCGAAGTCAATTTTATTACCAAAGCAATTCTGATAATGTTGATATAATTTCAGAATACCTATTTTGAAAATGATATTCTTGGCGTGGTAAATAATTTTTCATATCACATACCTTAATAATTCGTTTTATTTGATTTTACTGCGTTAATTAGTGTAGATTGAAGATTTTCATTTTTTAATACAAAGTAAAGTCTACGCTAGAAATTTTATTATGGTTCAGTATTTATGACAGATTCACAGATCGCCGATGGCCGTACGCGTGTGGATGCTCCATTATGATTACTATACTCATCTATCCCACCCTATACCTCACATACCTCAGAGCACGATATTTTCTGTGTATTGCTATTATGTATTGTGCGTTAAATCTGCCGGCAGTGGTGCGTAGAGGGTGAGTCTCTTATATGTTTTTCTTTTATGCCGTCTCGTTTCCCGGAAGGGAGTGTATCCTCACTTCCTCTCTGCTCACCGGCCTTGTTAATTGTATTATTTTATATTATCTTTATCTTATGTATTGTAAATATTATTGATTTATTTACTAATAAAGTGGGTTAACCGGGGACAATGATGGCAAATCTTGTTTTGGCAGCTGTGCGGTAACGCCCTGTCAATATGCGGGGCGCTATCAAACAGCTGCCTAGTAGCATTAAAAAATTCCAACCAGGCGGTGAATGAGTAGGACCAAGATACGAGCCTTAAGTTTATAAGCATTGGTCCTGGGTAAGAAAAAGTCATTGATAATATATTGTAATGTATTATCAATGACTTTTGAACTGTCAAAGAGAGTGGATGTTCTGCTATGTGCTTGTCACTAACTTGAAGTTTTTGTAAAGTAACTTGTTGCTAGTGTGTTCGGTTCCTCGCGTGTGCATATCGAAGCTGCTATTGTGGGTCACAGTGTCTCGTGTAGGAGAGAAAATCCAGGTTAGTCGTGATATTGATGCGAAACAACCCTCAGATGGATTATGCATAAGACATAAATGAAAATACACACACGAAAGAAAGAAATTACCAATTAATGACGAGCTCAACATTGTCGAAATTAATGGTGTTTGAAGTATTTAAAAATTAAGATGATAGCTAATTCATTGTAAAGTAAAAAATAAAATAATAAATAGTTTAATGATTTATTTCCTTTAAATTCTTTTTTTTTCGTATCTCGGATGAGTTGAATTTGTATACTGGGCTGTTCTGCCGTGTAATCTCTCTGGTTTATGTGTCGGATCTCACTGCAGGGTTCATCGTCAAGGCTGATGACACTGATGTGAGTGTTGGCACTATGATTAAGAAATGATTTGAAATACCGTATCGAAAGCAGGATGTGGTGTCGGAGTATATTTATTTTTGTGTATTACCGGAACACTATATATGTGAAATTTTAGTCTGGATTGATTATGTAGCAGAGCGGGTACTATGAAGTTTTCAATCTCAGACCATCAACTCTATTGATATTCAACAGGTGATTATATAATAGATTCAGAGTACCTCTTTGACAAGGCTTGCGTGAACTTTCCTAGGATCTTGAGATGATTGCAGATTATTTTAACTAAATTAGACTACAAACAGTAAAGTTCTTGGCGATGAAATGTTCAGCAGTTACATTCAGTCACTTTCTTTTTTTCTCAATACAGTATTTCGGATAATTATGATTGTAATGATAGCGTATTCATAGCAACTGACATCTACGAGAACTTTAAATAATCCAGAATAATAACAACTATAAGTTTGAGGTAATCACGTCGAAATAATTTTATAAAAAAAGGGAACCTTGACCGGAACTTGACCACTAATCCGACCTCGTATGAGACAGATACAACAGAGAATGTTGCAGATTGAAGGTTTCATCTCAATAGTCAACAATCAAAAAACACACATTAAAAGGATCGATATAAATATTATTTAATAAAAAATTATTGTATTTTTGATATCAAACTTGATTTAAAATAATAGCTGAAGCCTCAATGCATGTAAATAAATATAATATATAATTAAAAATATTTTGTTCTTACTAACATAAAGTGTTTTAAAAATGTCGAAAATTGAATGGTATATAACTATTAATTTTCTACATTTTGCTAATTTGGTTCAATGTAGATTTGTCTCTGTAATCTTGGCTTTAATATTATAGGAAAATATATTTCTATTATGAAAAAATTATCTATATTTAGCTAATTTTGTGGCATGCTGAAAATAAATTTAATGGTCGCGGTCTTCCTTATAATGCTTATATTTTCTTAATTATGGTAAATAACATTCAGTTTATTAGTTTTACATTAGTGTCAAAGTCCTATCTTAATTAATGGTTTTAAAAAAACCTCAATTCTATTATATAACTTGTAATATAAATTAATAAGAAAACCCATATTTTCGTAAATATTTCAGTAATTTGAATTATTTTTGACAGGTAAGCTTTAAACCCTTTTCCATCCATTTTTATTTGAATGGACATAATCTTATAAAATTATTTTTTTGTAATTAGGTACATAATTATTAGGTACATATTTTGATTGTTTTTTTAAGGCAGTACCGAATTACGCTTTACAACACTGGATTTTTCCGTTAATTTTTTTTTTATTCATTACGATTTATATCTACAGAAGTGTATAAATTCTTATTATTCTATGTCAGTACATCTCAGGATAGGATTTAGATTCCTCTACCGACTTCTATCGGTGGCCATTCTTCTCTAGTTCCTGGACTTCCCCATCCTGCTACAATCCTCTTCCAAACACTCTTCCTTGGTCTGTTTCTAGGTCGCTTTCACTCGAATATTCACTCAGTCATGATCTTTGGTATTCTGTCATCTGACATTCTTTGAACAGGGCCAGCCCATCGCAGTTTTTAGGACCTATAAAATCTTACGATTGTTTTTTGTTCAATTAGATTTTTTAGCTCATTATTCATTTTTATTCTCCAAGTATAATTTTTTAGTGTAGGTTGTTACGGTACGCTCTGGCTCCTGCGGATAAAACTCCAGTCCGGCTAGACAGTGGTTATACGAGAAATGTGGTTCGGCTGGAAATAGAGTCCTGGACACATACCTTCGGCCGATGACCTTTCTTTCACCCGTAGAAAATTTATTTCAGCGTTGTACACAATTACAATTCGGACTAGGGATCAAAACTAAAAATAAATAAGAGGTTAATTTAAAACAAGATTGTTTAATATAAAATAAATGTCAAGTAAATTATATCTCCTTTTGGCATCTGTACACTAATCATGATTAGAATGTGGAACAATAAGTCCAACATTGTAAACAAAATTCTTGCAGCAAGCCTATCGGATAAGACGCAAGGCCAATCATCACCGTAAAGTTGATTCCACCTCCACGGTGGTGAAATATCGTTCTCTCTTGATGTTACAATTAAGTTAAACTGATGGTCACATAACCTGGAATCCATCGTGTGGAATCGTGGCCATCACGCTGAATATGCCGAAGATCCCTCCATCCCAAATGGAGACTGTCTTCCATCGTACATCCCAGCTACCCGTGACACCAACTCTAGATTAAAACCGGGTGCCCTTAGCCCGGGGCCTGAAAAAGAAAATTGACATTTCTGCATTAGAAAATAATATAATGCAAATTAGATACCACAATAATCTACAGATGATGCGCTAGTATCCGCAAGTAGCCGAGTGGCCGCGTGCGGCAGAACCGAATAAACTCAGAGTCGGTGTTTACCTTTTGTAAATGTGGCGCGTCGTAAAAATTACTTTGAGGGATTAAATTCTAACGTGACAAGGTCTATAATTGTTTTTTTTACTATTTTTACTTCAAAAACTATTAATTTATTTTCTTCGATTTGGCTTAGACACCACGTTTCGCAACCATAGGTGAGCACTGGTCTAATTCTTGTTTTATAAATTATCACGCGATATTTAAAAAAACTAATTAAATAATTTATATTTTTATTTATTATCTTTGTTTTATTAACCACTAAAATGAGTTTAAATACATCTACCGGTTTCGAAAAATACAATTTTCTTCTTCAGGATGTCATAACTAACTAAAACATATATTGTTTCTTTGACAGAATCTATTATTAAATTATTTTTTTTTTTTAAACCTTTGTATGAACCAAAATTATTTTCAATTTAATAATATAATGTATAATCAAATAGAGGGTCTTCCTATGGGAGCACCCACAAGTCCACTAATAGCAGATATTTTTGTAGATAATTTGGAGAGGAATATTTTTGATTGTGATTCTCCTTTGTTAAAAAATGTTTTATTGTGGAAAAGGTATGTCGATGATATATTATGTATTTGGTCAGGTTCACACTTCAACTAACTACATTTTTAAATTTCATTAATTCATTTAATAATAAAATATAATTTACTTTAGAAATGGAAAATAATTCGACCCTAAATTTTTTGGACCTAACATTGATTAAAAATAATAATAAAATTGAATTCAAAATTTTTAGAAAACCAACTTTTACAGATACTATCATACACAATGAATCTAATCATCCATTATCACACAAACATTCAGGGTTCAAAAAATTGGGATTGTCAATTTTGCATATAAACGGTGTTGGTCACAAATTAAATAATTTGGAATCGTTGGAGATAAATAAAGCGTGTAAAACTAATCAAAAAATAATAAACAACCAACTAAATTTAACTACGAGTTCCATTCTAAAATTTTTTCCTAAAAATTATTCGAGTAAATTTGTATTAAATAATGATTTGAGTTAAGTACTAAAAAAAAAAAATTTTTTTAAAATAGATTCTGTCAAAGAAACAATATATGTTTTAGTTAGTTATGACATCCTGAAGAAGAAAATGGTATTTTTCGAAACCGGTAGATGTATTTAAACTCATTTTAGTGGTTAATAAAACAAAGATAATAAATAAAAATATTAATCTTAACCACAAAGATAACATTGCTGATTTTAAAAGTATAAATAATTTATATTTTTTCAATGTCACTTAGAATTTATAATTACTAAAGATTTTTATGTATTTTATTCAGTTATTTATTAATTTGGTTACTTTTTAATCGCTACTTATTAATAATATTATAAGTCAGTCAGTGTCCAGTGATAGCTGGAATTCAGATTATGCTATGATTAGTAAATGGGTTCATATATTTTTTATTGATCCAGAAATTTTTCTAAAAATTAATTAAGGGGATTTATTTGTTAGTTTTTTTATAAATATCGGTGAAAAATGATTTATCTGTATTTAGTGAGATGATGCGTAAAGCATTACATTACAAGTAGCTTCGAACTGTTCTAATTTCACAGGCAATAACCCAGATTTTGTTAGAATTGAAAATGTTTGACAAAGTGCTTTCGAAACTTCTACCTGGAATTTTCTATGCTTAAACAAACAGCTTTAGAATCACCGGTTGACGTTGATTGATGACCAAATCTTTCTGATTGGTGTTTGATAAAACGCCCCGAGAAATTGAAAATGTAGCGAGTCTTAAGTATGGGATAAAATAGAAAGGTTGTTTATTTAATTTAATTTTATAGTATGAGAATAAATTAGCGAATTGTAGCAGCAAAATCAAATTTTTAAAATTGCGCATTTTTTTCTCTTGCAATTCAAATGTTGAATAATTAATACTTGAGATGCTATCAACAAGAAAATGATTCCGTGATAAATGCACACAAAACAAGTGTCCACGCGTGACAACTGCATATACAACAGTTAGCTTATTACACTACTGTCGTGACATTGTATAACCTAACCTAACCTAACACAACACAACGTAGTCTATTTTAAAGAAATGTAAGATATCGTGAGGTAATTTTTATACATAAGTGTGCATCTGTCTTGTGTGCAGTTATCTGAGATGAGGAAAAAGCAGTGGCGTGCAGCAGGTAAAGATTTAGGTTATGCTGTTACCAATAATATTATACAATCATATATAATATATGTTCTACAATATATATTATACATAGGATTATGAACTTTTGTTTAACCAACATCCTTAAACAAAATAAATCCGTCGTTCATACGACCCTACCATTAATTTATTTGTAATTTTAAAGTACTATTAACAGTGTTTTTAGTGTTTAAGTTTTAACGTAAAATAATTAATACCTTTTTATCCATATGAAAATCAACATAAAAAATGTATGGACGCTTTTAGATCACTTTCCATGACTGAACATGATTATTTTATCGTTTGAAAATTTTTCACGTGATAACTAAAGGAAATAATTATTTGTATAATTCTGACAATTACTTTTTATTTTTCCTAAATCAAAAATGAATCCACGCATCGAATGTAAAGAACGATTATTAAATCAACACGTTAAAAACAGTAAGATAAAATTATCGAATTAGTAAAAGATAAAGTAGTCACTTCAATGATTTTCACGCAGTTGTAAGCTTTTCACATGTTATTCAGTTAAAAAAAAACAGCATAAGTAACCACTCCATATAAAACGGATCAACCGAAAGGATTTTTCAATTCAGTTAATAGCCAATTATATGACTTGAGTAATATACTACCTTAAAAAGTAGAATACAATAATATGAATAACTACAGCGGTGGGTTGTCATGATAGTTTATAAAACTAAGCCATTAAAGTTTATACTGGTACACAGATGGCGCTAACTGTAATAAATCCGTAAATATACGTTCACTATCCATATTATAGATTATTTATTTTATATTTGTTTCCCAGATTTTTTATTAATG
The DNA here is from genome assembly GCA_031772225.1 of Eubasilissa splendida. Lineage (NCBI taxonomy): Eukaryota > Metazoa > Arthropoda > Insecta > Trichoptera > Phryganeidae > Eubasilissa > Eubasilissa splendida. The sequence continues at coordinate 7,799,573 of CM062866.1, read as the reverse complement.
CACAGCTTTTTTGCTTTAATGCACTGCACGTCTCTGGGCAAGAGATAGGCTTTATATACATTATTTTTTTTACATCAGGGGAGAACATTCAATAAAACTCGTATAATAATACATTTATTACAAATGAATTGCTATTATGTTCCACTCAAAAATGTGATCACTTTAAAACAGTTAAATACGCAGTGGTGTGTCACAAACGGTGAACAGGAATATTACAATTCACTTAGGACAGTAATTTAAGACAATCAATATAATTGTGCAGTATGTTGTATACTCAGTCTTGTATATCTTTGCCATGTCATTCGCTATTTTTTTTTAATCCTTATTACAATGTACTAGGTGACGCCTGTATTAGAGCGGCCTGATTATTTTTGATCTATTTCATTGTAATTCATCATTCAAATTAATAAAAATATGATATACATAAGAAAAAAAAACGCAGAGAAAGAATAAGCGTTTTGGTGTGAAGGTAGTAAACACAAAATAGAATAGTAATTAATTTTGCGTATCGTGTAAAAAGAGTAACTTCTTTAATATTTTTAATTCTTTAAAGGAGTAAATTATCAATGAACAATATTTAACTACATCTAAGAATATACAATTATTGGATTTTTACCTCCAAAGGCATTGTTATTAAGACACATTAAAGATATCTCATAGATAGAATTAAATTATTAGACAGCTATTCAATAGCGCCACGTATATAAAACATGGAGATACCGCACAGCTGCCAAAACAAAATATGTCCTCATTGTCCCCGGCTGACTCACTTTATAAGTAAATAATAAATATTTAATTTAATTTTTTTTTGCAAAATAAAGAGCTAATTTCAATGCATAGATAACACCCACCTAATTAATACCCAGTGCAAATATTATGAATTAATCAAAAAATCATTATTCAGTTGAATAACTATAAACAAAACTGTTGTGGATGGTACCAGATAAAGGTGCTACGTAATAATTAAAAAATATATTATGAGTGTAGACGAATGTGCCATGCGTATATCATTATAAAATATTAAAGGATAACATTTTTTAATAATTAAATAACTCCTTCACCGAATAGGTGTTTCAATTATTATAGAAAAACAAACTTTCTATTAATATATTAATACTTATTCAAATTAATTTCCCTGTCGCCTGGTCGACGATTTTCTCCGGGGAAATTAATGAAGAAGGTTTCGCTGGGTAAAGCTTAGTTTTAGGGGAGAAAAATGACAGTTTTCCGTGTAATGTTGACACCAAAACGATTCAATCTACATATTCGAGCGAAGGCTATTTATTATTTTTAATATAGAATAAAATGTCTTGACTTTTGATTCCAATTAAAAATGCAAACAATAATAACATTACTTTACTTCAACACATATAAAATTTATATGGCTAGTCAATAAACAAATTTGTTAAGAATTTTTTATATATTCCCAATAAGTTATCACATTTTCTCCAATAAATTAGTATATATTCAAGAAAAAATAATGTATACGAACATATGCGAGTTACATGACTGATATAGTTTAGCTAGGAGGGCATTAGAAAGGTCCAGTAGTAGCTTTACTTATTTTTTCGAAAAAAATTGTTTCGTCAATTTTTTCGATAAAATATGTACATTTTATTAGGACAAACCTATGTTCTGAATAATTACAACTTCACAATAAGAATGTGTTCTCCTAAAAATAATAAAGTTGTATCAATGTGTCCAAAATTTAATAAAAATGAATTAATAATTCTAGCTTCTACTATCAGATTCACTCAAAGGTATTTGAGATTCTGTAAAAATAAGGTAGATGGCTCTGTCAAATGATGGAAAGATTAAATGTATTGATATCAAAAAGGTAACATATAAGGTCGAAAAATTGTCGATAAAAATAGTGCCGCTGTAGCTTAGTTGGATAAAGCACCTCCCCCGGTTAGGGAAGAGATCCAGGTTCGAATCCCGGTAGCGCAACAACAATGTTTTTATTATTCGATGAAATTGATTTTATATGTATATCTTTATAATTAATATATTTAATTCATATTTACAATAAGATGTGTTCTCTTAATAATATATAAGTTGTATCAATGTGTCCAAAAATTTAATAAAGTTGAATTGTTAATTTTGGCGTCTGCTATCGGTTTACTCAAAGGTATTTGAGATTCCGTAAAAATAAAGTAGATGGCTTTTAAATAATGAAACCATAGATGTATTAATTTGAAAAAGTGTAACATATGGGTATGAAAATTTGTCGTCAAAACAAGTATCGCTGTAGCATAGTTGAATAATGCATCTTCCCCGGTTTGGAAAGAGATCCAGTTTCGAATTCCGGTAGCAACAACAATATATTTTTCGATAAAGTTGATTATATACGTATATCTTTCTAATCAATACATTTAATTAGTATTTAAACTATTAAAAATGATGGTTCCAAGTCATAACTTTCCTCAAATCGAGAAAGGTCAAAGTTGATAGGCTAAATGATTGGAATGTTGGTTCAGTGTGTAGGCACATACATAACAACTCTGCCCGTAAGGATTGTTTATGTAATGTATCATGATGTAGCGATTGTATGACGCGCGCAAGTTGGCAAGAATGGCAGCGTGGAAGGGATAATATTTTAACGCAACAACAATATTTTTCAATAACATTGATTTTATATGTATGTCTTTCTTAATAATACATTTAATTAGTATTTATACATTTAATTAAAATATATATGCCTAATGTGTTAAACGTAATTATTAGTGAATCTACCGTATGTATTGGTCAATGAAAATTAAAAATAAAATAAAATAATAATAATAATAATAAATTAAACTATAACTTATTAAACTTACTATCACGCCGTTTCCCCGCGGGAGTAGGCAGAGATGATAGAGCGCCACACTCCTCTTCCGCGGACTTCTTGTGCCATCAACATTTGCGTCATATATATTTCTTACCATTTTCTCCTCATTCATCCGTTCCATATGACCAAACCACCTAAGTGATCCTTTCTTATTCTTACTCGTTATACTAACATCAGCTTTACGTTCTTTCCTTATTTCTTCATTCTTTACTCTGTCATAAATAGATTTTCCACATATACTAAATATATACATATATTTAACTATACCTATACATATATTGTCGGTTAAGTCTAAAAAGTGGCTAACTGCAATTTCATTATTCTGAGATAAATCAAAATTACGTTTTTTCAGCTTACTTTCATTTTGCGATAATATACAGGATTTTATGGCCCAATGTTGTTTATGCTCAACTAGGAAATTAAACACAATTTTTTAATTTGGTTTTTATTTATCGATTATTTGATTTATTACAATTATGTATGGAATATGTCATCGGCTATGTGGCCACTTCTGGTTACGGCACAAATTCGTGCTCTTTTAACCATATTTTTCATAACGTGTTATTTCAGCAATTTCATTTCGAATATTGTCCTGTAGCATCGGAATTATTGTTGGCTTATTGGAGTAGATCTTTCCTTTCATGTAGGGTAGAGTGCTCTGAGCGTGCGCATTTAAGGTATAATTTATCATATCAATATAACAAATATTGTTACAAAAATACTTTCTTTATTTATATTACAATAGATGTATATTATTTTATTATTATAAAGTTTCGAGCGGAGCGAGTTAAAAGTTTTTGACTGTCCTTAACACAAAACATAAGGATTTCATCGTCTTGTTGCAAATTTCGTTGTAATGTTGAATAAATGTAAATTTTTCGTCAAAGAACACACCTAAATCCCGCTTAACTGCGATTCTACTTAGATCAATATTGTCAATGCTGTATTGAAAAAGGAGTTGATTTTTACTTCTATTAAATCTTATTTGTTTACATTTTTCTACATTAAAATTTGGTTCGTTAGCACAGCACCACATATAAAGCAGATGTAGGTTATTTTTCAAAGTAATACAGTCATTTATGTGAGAAATTGCTTTATATATTATCAGATCATCTGCAAACAACATAATGATGTCAACAATGTCGTTTATTAAAAGTAAATATGAAACATGTGCAAGGTGGGGGGGTCCTCGTGGTACTCCACTGAACGATTAAAATTGAAAAGATTTATAATTGTGTATTTTAACGTAAAGCTTTTATTTTTTTTAATAGTAGTTCATGTGAAACCTTGTCGTATATACCGCGTCCGTCTGCAAATGGTTATTCATATTTGTATTGATATACTGTTCGTATAAGAGTAAGTTTGTTAGTGTTGCTTTGCCGTTTACAAATCCATGATGCAACAGAGACATAACTTTTTTTGTATCTATTATAATCGAGGAAAACTCCGGACTACAAAGAAAAGTTAAATATTTTTATTAATGCATTCGTAAGTCGGTTTCTACATTTAATTAAAAAAGATGGAGGAACATTATCTGGGCCTGCTGATATTTTTATGTCGAGTTGCTTATTATTTTACACTTAATTGGTATAGGTACTATTGGCGTATCAGTTATTATAGATTTCAACAAAGCATTCGGGAAAAAAATCAACTATACGTTGAGGATTAGATAGCCGTTTGACCATTACACTGCATTGTAGTAGGAATACCAGATTCTTTTTTTTCTTAATTTATGAGAACTTAAAGATCGTTTACGGTTTTATTACTACAGTTTTTTCAAAGTTGTCAACGCAATAATTGAAACCGTTTTGATAAATGTTTTACTCTATTTCGTAATTTGCAAAATTCTAAGAAATCATTTATAATATGAGTTAATTTACACTTTTTATGTGCAATTTTTTAAATATGAATTAAATATATTAATTAGAAAGATATACATATTAAATCAATTTTGATGCGCCACCGGGATTCGAACCTGGATCTCTTTCCAAACCGGGGAAGGTGCATTATCCAACTATGCTACAGCAAGGATATTTTTAGCGATAAATTTTCGAACCTATATGTTACCTTTTTGATATTAATACATTTAATCGTTCCATTATTTGAAAGAGCCATCTACCTTACTTTAACGGAATCTCAAATACATTTGAGCAATCTGATAGCAGACGCCAGAATTATCAATTCATTTTTATTAAATTTTGGACACATTGATACAACTTTATTATTATTATTATTTGAATTTTTTTTTCTCTGTCATTTCAATGAATTTTTTGGTGAACTATTTAAGGTACAATGCTATTGTTTTATTTGTTACTGGAATAAATAATTTAGTTAAGGGTTTGGTATAATTGATGTCTGTAAAAAATTCCAATTAGCACATGTTAGAAAATCATTGATTTTGGAGAAGCCTGCTTTATGGAAATTTTATAAGTCATTTGAACAGTTAAAATGATTGATTTCAATACCACGATGTTTAATAAATAAAGATGGATGTATTAATGTAATAGAGTTTTATATTTTTATTTTTTATCTTTGTTTTATTAACCACTAAAATGAGTTTATTTTAAATTTAGTGGTTAATAAAACAAAGATAAAAAATAAAAATATGAATCTTAACCACAAAGATAACATTGCTGATTTTAAAAGTGTAATAGAGTTTGTTAGTACAAGGTCAAGGAGAAGACCATTTTCGTTGTTTTCATAATTTACACTACGAAGATTATTATTATATATACTTGATGAACATAATTTGTGATAGTTATTATTGGCCCGTAATCGGCAAGAAATGCTGGCCGTAGTCGCACACCGCTATCCTGTAGAATTATATAATATAGGAGAATTCTTTACACCAGCTCATCTCCGACGAAACAATCCTGATCAGTTAGATATTGATTTTATGGGAAATTTCTTATCAATATTGTTGTTTTACAATTATAAGGAAATTTGATAATGACAAAATCAATTTTAAGAAGAAAATTAATACGTGTTGGAAAATTGAAAAGGGGTGGCCCTTTTCACGGTACAAAGGATCTACAAAGGAAAATTTCAAATTGTCGATGAAAAACAATCGCTGAACACACCCGCGGGGAATTTGGAAATTCCTTATTAAGTTTTCTGTAAATTTTGAAAATCTTTCTGTGTAAAACTTCCACAAAATAAGGTGAAATATATTATTTATTCCATTTTCACATAACCTCGTATATTATTTTGTGTTTGAAAGTTATAAGACAGGATATCGTCGTTTCTTTGAAAGAAAATCTTCATTATAATATGAATATTTTCATGTCATGTAATGTTTTTCATTTTTTTAATATGAATGTAATATTATACGAGGTAATTTAAATAATTTTCTTGCTTAAGCCTCTGCTATTCTTAAAGGCGGCTCTGTAAGTACCATATAAGTAAAGATATATATTATTCTCATAGTATTTACTTGTTTATACTCCAAATATGAATAAAATATATTAATTAGAAAGATATACATATAAAATCAATTGTATGGAAAAATATTGTTGTTGCGCTACCGGGATTTGAACCTGGATCTCTTTCCTAACCGGGGAAGGTGCATATAGTAATATATTTAATTTGTATTAGTAAGCTTATTTCGATCAAAAATACATTATCTTAATCGCAATTAGTTTTATTTCTTAATAATTTAAGGAACTACTAAATATAAGAAGTATTCACTTTTTCATTCTTATTTTGTAAAAAAATTGAAATTTGTTAAAATGATTTTGTTCACTGGCATTGATATATTTTCTGTTTCATTACCAATATTTAAAATCTTTAACTCGTACTGATGATAATGTTGACTATTTGTGTGCGGGGTTGTGTCGTCAGAGTAATACCCGTACGTTTTAACAAAAGTATTTATTCTGAATGCTTCGATGCAATGTATTACAGATCAATATAATATGATCAGTTCAATGGTTCGGAGGCAAGAAGCGCGATACATTCATCTCTTTCACATACTCCATCGTACCAAACTTCACGCGCTCATGCACATGTCCCATAGATACATCACACATACTATTAAACTTGAAATTTTTCCGCTGGACATCCTTTATCAGTTATTGTACTGTTTGTTTCTCTCAAAAATAAAAAATATTACACATTTATGGACTTGTATTATTATGCGGTAATATAAGTTAGTACAATATTAAACAAATAAGAAGTAAGATTAATATATTCGCTTAAAATTAATAAGTGAATATCATAATGATATAATAAAATGATTAGGATAAATATATTTTCAATTAAAGTTAGAAATTTTATTAAACTCGAATTTCATATTATGGGGACTGTTGCCATAGTACATATCCAATTCTTATCACTTCCAATTAGTTGTTTAGCATTGCGCTATTCTTTAACTAAACTCTCGTTCAAATTCAATCTTGGTAAGAAATTAAATTCCGCTCCTTACTGCTATTCCTGGTTCTTTGTAAAACCCCATCGGATATGCGGAACTTAGAGTAGCACCAAGAAAATATTTTAATAGTTCTGAAAAGTTTTAGGTAGATTTTGTCAGAGAACCTACTGCAATGGGTCTCGTCACTCAACTTTCGGTTAATTTCAGAATACTTTTTTCATTCATAAAATTAATATTATAAATTTGGTATACAACGTTTTATGTTAATCCAGTAACTCTCATAATTTTTATCAGATTTTAGTTAAACTTTTTTAAAAACCTGACCACTCAAAATTCGATGAACTTTATTTTTTTGTATTTAATATATAATTAAGAATATATAAAATATTTCAACTGATATATATATATATATATGATTTTTTTGAGATTTTATTTTTTTAATTTTAGAGAAACTAATAGTGTAACAATAATAACTAATAATACATAGAAAATAACACCAGTGAAGTTTCTTCGGAATTAAATAACTAGTATATAATAAAAAATTATACTTAAACAAACTGATAAACAAAAGTCTTTTACGTTGAAATAAATATAATAAACTAAAATATAGAAGTATATATTATATAAAAAAAAAACTGAAAAAAGAAACAAAAGAGTGTTTTTAACTGAACATACAAAGTGGAAAGGGTAAGGAGGGGAGGGAAATGGGATGCAATATATATAATTTAAGTTAATAGTTGTTGAAAAGTTGGCGTAGTTTAATTTTAAAGGGAAGCAATTTATCGTTGAAAATGTTCAAGTCATTAGAAAAATTTACGGCATTATATTTTGATGTGGAGCGGATCACAAAACAATTTTTTATGTTAGTTCGGCCAAAATTTGGGTAAAAAGATTATTTGATCGTTTTGGGTGTGTGGAACAGTTTAAAGTTATTTGTTCTAATAAATAGGGCGAGTCAACTAAGTTATTTAAAATTTTATAGAGGTAGGATAAATGATTATATCTCTTAGGCACATATTTCATATTTTAACATCGTAATTTAGTCGGTTATCTACTAATATAATATTGTGGACTAGGTCTGTTACACGCTGTATAAAAAAAATGTGAATCGATACACAATTATTTTTTCTAAAAAAAAATATTTCTTCATGCAGATAACACCTGGCGAATTTAGATCCCGGGTCACGCAATTGCACGGTTTGTTGGTCCCAATTTAAACGTCATTTGTATTAATAATGACATTGACAATTTTCATTTGGTCGCAAGAACTAGCCATGAATCAACAGCTATGCGTCATTCATTGTTGAATAGTTGAGCGGAATACAATTTCTACCTCCTACTCGGAACCTATCCGAGAACGACGAAAATACAACAAATTGTCATGACATGTCGATTCAATTTGTGAGTTACGTACAGTACACAAAAATATTTATTTAAATAATAATTAACTAACTAACTTACCATCAAGAGCGCCACACTCTTCTGTCCTGACACACAATTCTCGCCTCATCCGCATTCATACATCTTCTCATACAACCTCGCCGATTATTGAGACTTCTAACAGAACTATCCTACAGTATCTGGTTTACCTGGTAGTGCCAAGTCTTCCGCGGACGTCTTTTATGGAGTCATGAACACGTGTCATATATCTTTCTTACCATTCTCTCCTCGACCAAACCACCTAAATAATGCTTTCATCATCTTGTTTACTATACTAAGATCAGCTTAACCTTTCTTCTTCATTCTTAACTCTGTCATAAATGGATCTGCATATACGCCTAAGGGAAAGTAAGAGGCTGACAGGCCACCTTAAAACCCACTGTTCTAACAAAATCATTAAACTCTGCCGGAAATCCGTTACAGCGAATTACAATGGAAGACACTTGGGGAGGCCTTCATCTAGAAGTATATAGAATACAGGTGATGATGATGATACCAATGATTACATTGTTCTTGGAAATACAGTTTTCAGTTTTTACATATATTTTTATTATTATAATTATTTGGCGAATCGTTCGCAGCATTAATGTATAATTAATAACCAGGTAAACCAGATTCTGGAAGATGGTTCTGTTAGAAGTCTCAATACTCGACGAGCTTGAGTGAGAAAATAAAAGATCCATCCGATCCGCGATCTCCATGAGCTCCTGCACTCTTGACTATGCTCCTCCACTTTTCTCGGCATCCTGCAGATCTTAGGGCTGTTATCATAAAAGCGTATGTTTCTTTTTCCATTTAATCAGTCCAGCAAATGGGTAAACTACCACTCCGCCCACTACAACAAACTTCTCCAAGTTGTCATACCTTTTCGCAAGGTGCCAAAAAATTGAAGGAACGTCTCAGGTTGAGAATCTGTTTTTGATGTTTAGTTCCTGCAGAATGGAGACATTCGTGCGTCTCTCCATCCATGGTTCATCCAGCACCACATATCAAAAGCATCATTCCGTCTTCTCTCCTTTGCCTTCAGGGTTCATGACTCCACACTATATGAAAATATAGAATGCACCAGAGACTACACAAGCATGATCTTCGATGTCTTGGAAATACCGCGTTATTTCCATATTTTGTTAAGTCTGGATATAAAACTTAGTTAGTTAGTAATAGTATATTAAATTACCACTTTTAAGGGTTAGACGTATATGTGAACTTCTTCAATATTAGAAAAAATAATTTGTGGCCACAAATTATTTAAATAATAAGACAAAATGCTTTGTTATTCAACATATTTCGACACCTATGGTATCTTCTTCAGGAAACAGGATATACTAAAATTAAAAATACAAGTATAGATAAAAATAAAACTATAAAGTGGTGAGTAACTAAGTAGGAACTAATATTAATAAAATTTAATGGTGACTATTTGCAAAGAGAATTTGGTTATTTATAATATTCAGCTTGCTATTAACACTATTTCTTATTTCTTAAATTTCAAATTAATCTAACTGTAAATGCCTAGTATTTGTGTGCATAATTTCTAAACCCTTGTTAATGTAAAAATAATAATTTGTTTCCAAAAGCTGATTGGCGAATTCAGAACAGTTATGCATCTCGAGTGCTCCTTAATTCTAATATCAAAATTTCTGCAAGTTTTACCTACGTAAAAAATGTTGAATAATCAATAAATAGTGGTTTAAACAAAATATTTTGTCTTATTATTTATATATATATATATGTATATGAACCATTAAGCTTAACTCCACCAAATTTTCGCTCACATGAAAAATGATCTAGTTTGTACAGATATGTAAACAGATGGATTAACTATGACAAACCGCTATTATTACAAGGATTCTACAGTACTCTACTTGGTTTAACGGTGAGGAATGACAAGAATTGAAACAAGAGGCGTGAATAAAGATAGTATTCACTTGAGACACTCAATTTAATGAACAAAGTTTCACAATATATTGCATGATTAATATGTACTAAAGCACTTTGATGATCGTTTATTTAAAAAAAAAACATTTTTTTCAAGCTTACATCAATATAAAAATTCCATTTATATGCCAGCTTGTTGGCCGCTTTCTACCTTGCTAGGTTCATATAAAGAACCTATTACTTTATAAAATAAAATAAACAAACAAAACGTGATAAGTACGAGGTAGGATGTAACGACAAAAAATAATTACATAAAATGAATAGCTTTGATCATTTAAGCACCTCTTATAGCTGACTTCTTCCAATTTTGAGAAGCCATTCCTTTATAAACACGCAGAATTGAAAAAACGATACCATTGCCATCTCTTGTGGTAGCTTATTGTATATCCGCGATTCTGTCTTTGAGCAAATGAGGTTTTCATTAACGGGACATCTAGTTTTCTTAGAGTTTTTGCCCGAGTACACTTTAAATGTGTGATAAGGCGCAGGGTTCTGTTTTTATGTATGTCATGATGGGCAGCTATAGTCCATAATACCCCTCGTCATTATGCGTGCCGCTGTGATATCATACGGTGCTGTCGTTATGGCGTGGTTATCACCATCGTCGCTAGATGTCACCTTGTATCTATTAAAGTAATCATTCTTGCAATCATTGGTAGGTTAGTTATGTATATTGGAATATGAAAAATAACTTAATAAGCTGCAGATAAATGCAGTAAAAGTAAAATTAATTTAATGAAATAATATATAAAACTACAAAATTAAAATCTGCCTGAACCAAATTTTTTGTCAATTTATTATATGTGTAATCGCCATTTATGTATAATATTTTTACTGGAAACGCATTGGTTAAAACGAAAAAACTATCATGGATGAGATTTCTCTCGAAAGCGAGTATAGAGTTCAGTGCGAAGGATCGTATGAATCGTAATCACATATACCTATTTCACTCCCAGATTAGAATGACATATCCAGTAGCAGGGACGTGCAGTTAAGGGTTAAGGGGCGATCAAAAAAGCTGTGCATAACTAACAATTCTGGAAAAAAAATATAAATTTAAAAATTGGATTAACATAAGCGAAAACATTATTTTGCAATTAGCGCCATCTGTGTACCACTAGAGACTTCAATTGTTACTAATTTGCAAATTTTACTATCTTACTGTTGCATGGATTGGTTTTTGATTTGAGAAAAATATAAAACAACTAGCAGAACTATTTCCTACGTTAACCTTTAATAAAAAAAATATTTTCAATACTTATTTCGTGAAGGATTTTCAAACAATTAATTAATCATGTTCAGTCATATAAAGTATTCTTAAAAGCGTCCATACATTTTTTATATGGATTAGAAAATATTATTTCACGATAAAACTTAAACTTTAAAAACATTATTAATAGTACTCTAAAATTATAAATAAATACATGGTAGGATCGTATAAACGACGGATTTTGGTTAAACAAAAGTACATATATTGTATTACTTATATTATATATGATTGTATAATATCATTGGTAAAGGCATAACCTAAATCGATACCTACTGCACGCCACTGTCTAGTAAGTACATAGTATTAATCAAAGCTTCATGATGTGCCTTTTTATTCTGAAGGTATAAAATAGTAAACAAAAAAGTCTATTGTCAGAAATTTGAAAATTGAAACATTACAAGCTGCTGCACGGTAAATGATTTTAATTAATAACAAGAATATTTATGTAGGTAAGTTCTTATTTTTATAAAAATCGGTTAACATCATTTTTCCTGACTTTTAATGTGACGTTGGCTGTTAAAAAATGTTTAAAAAATAAATCTAGTTCAGAAAATAACGACGCTCAAATAGAAAAACCGCAAAAATGGTTAGCTCTGTTAAGTGGCGTAATTTTAAACAGACTGCTTTGGGTAAATAATAATAATAATAATAATAATAATACTAATAATGTGTTTATTCTAACGTGGTCAGTTTTTTTTAAAATCCTATTTGTTATAGAGATAATACATATTATGCTTTACATTAAAGTTATGAAATAAATATAATGCTATGACAAAAAAAGGAAAACCAAGGAAAATATTAATAAATAAAATAATAAAAAATTCAAACATATATACACACAAAATATAAATATTACATATATAACCACTTCAATGACGATTGTAAAAAAATGAAAATATAAACAAAACTTACACGAAACATGAACACATTACGAAGTTGAAAATTTTCAGAACAAATGTGATATTTTTAATACAAACTAAGTGAATTAATTAGTAAGATATATATATACAATTTATCGAAAAAAGGTGTTTGAGATTCGGTAAATATTCGGCAAATAATGAAGTGACAGATGTACCTATTTTAATGTGCAACATAAAATTCGAAAATTTGTCATTAGTTCACTGTATTGGTGTAGCATAATCGGTTAATGAATTTCTCCAGATAGGAAGAGATCCAGGTTCGAATCACAGTAACAACAACAATATTTTTTCGATTAATTGATTTACATTATTTGAAAGACATCTACTTTGTTTTTACAGATATCTTTGAGTAGACCAATAGGAGACGCCAGAATTGATAATTCATTTTTGGCAAACATTGGAACGATAGACGTATTAATTTGAAAAAATGTAACGTATAGGTTCGAAAATTTGTCGATATACGTACTGTCTGCTATAACATAGTTGGATAACATACCTTCTCCGGATTGGAAAAACATCCAGGTTCGAATCTCGGTAGCAACAACAATATATTTTTCGATGAAATTGATTATATATGTAGATCTTTCTAATTAATATATTTAATTAGTATTTAAACTATTAAAAATGATGGTTCCAAGTCATAACTTTCCTGAAATCGAGAAAGATCAAAGTTGATAGGCTAAATGATTGGAATATTGGTTCAGTGTGTAGGTACATAAATAACAAATCTGTCCGTAAGGATTGTTTATGTAATGTATCATGATGTAGTGATTGTATGGCGCGCGCAAGTTGGCAAGAATGGTAGCGTGGAAGGCATAAAAGAGCGTCGCGATTGGGCGCGCGTTCATATTCACATCTCACATCTCACACACATCTCTTATATTCTATTCATAATTATGAGATCTGCAATAAACTGTATTGTTGTACATCGAGTTCTTGATTACTTGAATTGCCGCACACAAGAAGACCATTGTTTGCAGTAATAATGGTCGGGTTAAGGATATAACAGTTTAAATAACATTTTTGTTAATGATATATCTTATCATATAAATAAACAAATAAATTATGTTCACATAAACGATCTTCCTACTGAGTTTTTATTAATATATGATAATTTTCAATTCTTTCGAAAATGATGTGATTAAACACACTCAGCACCAACTGGAAATGGTTCACATCCAACAAAATTACACAAATATGGACCCAATATATTATTAATTTGGGTAGAGATCAAACAGAAGCATCGCTTTACAATATTCTAACAAATCATTATAGAGTGTCTACACTAATAATTCACTAGTTCTACAACACTAACTACTTTTTTTTTCTTACTCTATTTTTATTTAAAATCTGTCGAATCTTTATCTTTCTTGAATTAAATAACACCACAACAGCACGAAAAAAACTGCCTACTTTAACACAGACGGCAGTCTATCATGTTATATTATAATATATTCACCTCTGTTACTACAATAATATGTATGTCAATAAAGTTGAATAAATATATTTCGAGTAATTATTTAATTTGTGTTTGTATTAAAATATTCTAATTATTCACACAGCATACAAAAATTATCGTTGTTTTGGTTAAATATCTCAAAAAAGAACCTTAACACACTTACGAGACTGCAATGTAAATATTCATTTCCCACATACTGATGCAGGGCACGTCATGTACAGGCAGTTGGCTCTCACGAGAGTAAGTAGTGGCAACTTTGGTTAACATCTCTTGCATGCTGCATCAGGAACAGAATCAAAACTTTAATAATTCATGCAGATTGTGGATTCATTAGCGTCTTATAGTTCAAAGTTACCGTTTCAACAATACATGATAGTAAACTTTATGACAGTGTAAACAGAACGAGTTAACGATGCTTACGTTATTCTGTAAAGTTAAATATAACTTTTTTATTGTTTCCGATGTAAGTCTAGTTTGTAGAACTCCATAATCACATAATTATTTTAAATATGAATTAAATATATTAATTAGAAAGATATACATATAAAATAATTTCTGTCAAAAAATATTGTTGTTGCGCCACCGGGATTCAAACCTGGATCTCTTTCCTAACCGGGGAAGGTGTATTATCCAACTATGCTACAGCGACAATATTTTTAGCGACTTTTTGATATTAATACATTTAATAGTTCCATTATTTGAAAGAGCCATCTACCTTATTTTTACAGAATCTCAAATACCTTTGAGTAAACTGATAGCAGACGCTAGAATTATCAATTCATTTTTATTAAATTTTGGACACATTGATACAACTTTATTATTAGGAGAACACATTCTTATTTATTTTTAATATTGTGCATATATATATATGCTCTAATATAAAATAGATCAGAATGATCCTTTTTACCATAACTTATCTTGCACATATTTGCGGAGTTTTATTTTGAATCTATGTAGTTTTTCCTCCTTTCTTATGTCTTCTGGCATTTCATTGCTCATTATCGATTATTAATATTTAGCCTTTTTTCTGAATATTAATCTCAATTTATCCTTTCCTCTTGTATGATGTTTGTGCTCATGTTGATTTACATCAATTTTTCTTATAAATTCTGCAGATACATGAAAATAAAACACTTGTTTTTTTATTCTACTCATTTAATTTACATTGGGTGCATTTCGCCTTGCGAGGGCATTATCAATATAATAATTTTACTCAATAACTTATATTCATAATGATGTTAGTTTATAGTAAAGGACAGCTATATAATTTTATTTATATGAGATACAAATAGACAACATTCTTCATTGTAATTTCGATGGCTTATATAAATTTTTGTTCGATTCCAAGTGATTTTAGGTAACAATTCTGTTTTAACACTTTTTGATATATGAATATCATATTATTGATGTGGTGTCCCTACACGCGCCCGTAGACATGGCCGTGTAAGGGCTCACCTATCAACCATTAAGGCTCGACCCATAGGGCCTCAGAGAGACTTCTCCGCAGACTGTCCTATCACCATCATTGCCATTCAACCGCATCTCCAGCGAGCCACTCCAAAGTTCAACCGCGCATTTAAATGCATTAATTTACCACCTCAATAAACGAAAATTTGTAAGTGCTTTTTCATTTATACACCCTGCTCTAGTTACAACAGACACCCTATACTGTGACATACAACCAACATGTGTGAGACATGAATATGTTAGGAGCTTTTGTCTCGCAGCATCATTAACTTCAGACACAATCTCGAGTCAATCTTAGTTTAAGTAACTTCAACACGCACACCACTAACTCCTACAATGGTAATATAAAGGGCAACTCTTTAATTTGATAACATAAGAAAAAATCGTAGACAAGAATGGTACGAGACACGTTTTGGATCATAAATGTTTGCATGATTCTAGATAATAATTATGTTAAGATATTATTTTATTCTTATGTTTTCAAGGCCGTTCAAAATCTTATGTGTACAATTTTATGGTCTAATCTGCCGTGTATATCTAACCTCTTGACCGACGTTTCGGATCCCATTGCAGGGTCTATCATTAGGGATGATCTAATGTGTAACTTGGTGTTGTTATGAACTTTGTGGTATCCGAAGATTCAATACTATATGAGTCGAAGAATCCGCACATATAGTAATCCAACAGTAGGTGGATATTACACAAAACACAACTCTACTTATTTCACATAACACCTTTTTTAGACACGGTATTGCAAGCCAGTACCTAAAAACACACACCCTGCTTTCGACACGGTACTGCAAGCCAGTACTTAACCGGTGCATAAGCTGACCCCCCAAGTATCTCCATACTATAGAAACTGCATAGGAAGGTGAGACACTAAACCATTTGTCTAATACGAATGCTCCAATTATTTGGACTCTTTGCGAGAAAATAAGTTGGTTCTGGTAGGCATGTAGCGTGCATAAAGAGATACCAAATGGTCGTCGATCTCTTTAATAAACCCAGATTGACATGGATCGACGATATAACAGAGATACGGAGATGCTCCTTGTTCTATCTATTGACGATGCCTGGCTCTGAGTTATACATCAGGCAATGGATCGTGAAACCTTATGAGAGTTATAATATTATTTATATTCACAAATAAAATATAAATTATCATATCAACATCATAAAAATAAATTCCTTTTTATGTATGTATCAAAATAAACCCTACCCTAATACCCCTTCTCAACGAATTAACCTATTTTCAGCGTTCTCAATATCATCTCTGACAGCTGTGATGCAATTGTTCCGGTTATGGAATTGCTGCATTTCTGGGTCAGGGTATATTTGGCTATTCATGGACCTGCATATTTGATGTTGCCGTAACAACGCGACTGACGTCACAATATTACATCGTCACGTTATAATTAGCATCGTAGATTGCCGACGGTCATCTAATTCAGTGCAATTATTACCTAATCGACTTCAAAGAGATGAAACTATTATGACCGTGCTCTGTAATTGTCTTTATGTATTTCTACGGTGAGTATCATTTATATCTTTATAGAAAATATGCTATAAGAAACAAACCATTATTTTATAATATTAATATGATAATTCTTAGATTACAACCAGATTCCCTTGAAGTTCTATCTTCTGATTACTATCTAATTACTTGGGTCCCAATTCCTTGTGAGAGAAACTCAGTCTTTCCAGGTAACAATATTATACGTTTCTAATAACACGTTACACAGTAATATAAATTATACATTCAGAGATAGAAGAAGCAGTGAGGAAGAGAACTGTTCCCCCAGAGACGTCCCCCACCACTCATATACTCACTTTCATGACACACACACACACACACATATATACATTTACAATGCGCCAGTTCTTACAATTAATATTTGAATCAATGATACTGTGGTTAGACATTTTATCATTCAAAATTTAGTTGTATTCCCAGTTATTCAATTTTCACACTAGTATAGATTTCTTGATCGAATCACCTCAATGAAAATGACATGATTTAAATTTATATATTTTGAACTTCCATAACATAATCTTAAAGGTATTAAAAACGAACATTTAGTTTTTTGTTTAATCAATAGGTCACTTATAAATTTAATTACGTTATAAAATAATGTATTAGCCTCAAATATATATTCGATGTTTTGTGCTCAATTTTTATGAACAATTATTTAAATATATTAATTAGAAAGATATACATGTAAAATCAATTTTATCGAAAAATATTGTTGTTGCGCCACCAGGATTCGAACCTGGATCGCTTTCCTAACCGGGGAAGGTGCATTATCCAACTATGCTACAGCGACAATATTTTTAGCGACAATTTTCGAACCTATATGTTACCTTTTTGATATTAATACATTTAATCGTTCCATTATTTGACAGAGCCATCTACCTTATTTTTACAGAAAAAAAATAATATTTAAATATTGTGAGGACTGAAAGATATTATCCCACAAGAGTAAATAATCTTAATATAGTTACATTAATGAAAACTACTTGTGATCAAAGATTATTCACCTTTCAAGCTCCCAGAATATACAATCAAATTGAAAATATTATTAGAACTTTAAGTGACATTGAGGCTTTTAAAAGGGATGTTTCAAGTTGGTTGTTGAAATTAGGTAGAGCAGATACTGTAGTAGTGAGTAAACTGCATTTTGTGTGTTTTGATCTTGTATATATATGTACTTACATTATTTTACATATCGTATTGCACATTGGTATTTTTCTCTCTCTTTTTATATATTTTCATATTTACTTGCCTTGTATGTTTCGTATTCTATTTGATTGTGTTTTGCCTTCAATGAGTTATTTGGTTTTGTGAAATGTAATTTGTTTGCCAATTTGCCCTAAAACAGGCTTGCCTAGTTGGACAATGCATTTTAAAATTTGTGTAAAATATATGTAACAAACTGTCTTTTATATTGTGTACGTGACTAAATAAATTTTAATAAATTATTACAGAAAGTACCTACGTATGGATAGTTTAATGTTAATTGACATTGATATTAATACCTATACAAATGTACCCTTTTAGCCTGAGTGTGAGTCGAACTTATCAAGAACGAATGTCCATGTCGAATACTATATAATAATTATTGCGTTAGTAATACAACATTTTTTGTATTCCATCTTCAAAGGAAATTTAGGCACCCCACCTTATACATTGTATGGTAAATTACCATTGTGAATTGAGTAAACGAGACGAAGCAGTAAATACCGTTTCGAATCACTATTGCTCGCCTTCCTTGATATGACATTTATCTCGTAAATCATAGCAAGTGTTGCATAAATATTTTAGAAATTTTATATTTAATAAAATTATTTCCATTTTTATATTATTTTATTCAAATGTAATAAATCCGAGAGAAAAACACAAATAAAAAATATATTAAATAATTGAAAGTTATTGATTTTTCAGGCGTATTCTAGTATAATATGTTAAAAACATTTTACCGATAAAGAATATTACTTTAAAACAATTGTAAAAAATAAAAATTAGATTCTCATAGTGATGACATATACGCTGTTTTAAAATAGGAGAAAAATGAATTATCATATTTGGTCCATAGATGGCGATGGTGTAGTGGTACTCGAAGCGAGTCCACATTTGAGGGGTGAGAATTGGTGACCGTTGGCAATAAAGTGATCACTTAAGCCAGCCGAAGACAGGTCGTAAGCACTGTAATTACCCCATACTTCCATTAAATATAATAAAAAAATAGCTTAGTCTCCATAATATATCTGATATTTGTTTAGTATAAGTATATTTATATCACCTTGAAATAGCCCACATTAAATAAATTCGCGGGTATACGACAATTGAACACATTTCACACATGTCGCCGCTCCTAGTGTGTCAGAGTTTGGGGCTCGACTGTAAATAGTCCCTGGCAAGCGGGTATGGGGAGGTTTTACGAACTTTACCAATATAAAATGAAAAAATCCCCTCGGATCAGGGCGTCTGCGGTAGGGTGGCGAATCGTCTTTTCAAAATCCCATTCGTGATTAAATTTGTTTTGGAATTTGCCGGGACGCTGGATGCGGTGAAATCCTCTCAAATCTTGTTTGATTACTCTGTTGAAAGCCGAAATAAATCCTAACATGATTCAATAAGGGTTAAAAATTATTTACGATCGTCCAAAACTTAAATGGGAATTCGGTGCAGTAATGTTTCCGATTGTTAAAACCCTTTGTTAACCTAAAATATTAATTAGCAATTCTTAACCTTGTGATCTTTGTAAGATCGAATTTTTTTATATATTTTACTGCAGCTGTGAAGATTTTTTACAACCATTTAAACGCATAAACTAATACAATACGTAAGCCAAACACAAAGCAGACTTGAAGCGCCTAATTCCAAAACCCATTAAATCGGACATGGATAATTAGAGTTGTAGATTTTTTCGATCTCGGCGGAGCCGATTGCTTACCTACTAGTTGTACATTCATTAATTAGGAAATGCATATGTTAATTAGCAATCTGTAAATATAAAAAAAAGAAGCATAGAAAATTGAAAATAATAAAAAAGAAGGAAAAAAGGCTGTTTAAAAAAAATTTGTTTAAATGTGTTCTTTTAAATTTTAAAATAGACTGTACTTAACTTATCTGATTAATCTACGAGATACGAAAAAAATGATTTTTTAACAATTATTTAAACATGCACTAGTTTTTTTAATTTTCCATTCACCATCGCTAATCAGTCAAGGATGTCGTTTCTATTTCTCAGTATTATGCACAGTCCGTCAAACGGTATCATTTTCGACAATGCCCAATTCACCATTGGCTTCTCATTCCATTCTTTCGTATTCGTAATTGTCTGTCTCATGTTGTCTCATATGCTACATATCCACCCGCAGAATGTTTCACACCAATTGATGTAAGTCAAAACTATCGCCAATCGATTTAATCTGAAGAACTTAGAGATTAGTTTAAGATTGGTAGAAAGAGGCAAAATTCATACAGATGTTGTACGTGTCGTTTGATATAATAGCGAGATTTGATACGTTCACACAAATGTCATCTAAAACCACTATAGATCTGCACAACTATCTATTTTGAAAAGTTAGAATAAGTCATTAAATATTGACATTATGGGTAGAAAAATTATAAGATATGTGCAGGTACGAGTGACAAAATATGTCCGAAAAATCAGAAAGATTTGCTGTGATGTGAATGATGAGTTCCCAACCATTCTTCATTCACATTGGTGGAAATATGAGGAAGAAAGGAAGGCGCTTACTTTTCGTCTGCCGGATGCTGATTCATTAATAGATTCCTCTCCACCATAAATACAAGCGTTGCGACGTGTATAATAACACTCGCGATAAAAGGATTATTGAGTGTAAGCGTAATAAAGGTAAGATTATTAACTAAAAAGCGGAGTGAAACGACGGTAGTGTTTCCGTATATAGTTCTAAGCGCACTGAACTTGCTGTAGTTGGAGACTTTTAATTATTGCGACATCTTTTTTCTTCTTTGTGCTTAAGGATAGGTTAGGAAAGAAAGGAACGAAGATACGCAGCTTAAAATGTGGTAATCGTGAATCGAATGTATGCATGAGTGAGACAACAAGTCAAACGGCAAAAAACTTAATAGAATTTAATTAAATTAAACAGCGCTAACTCACATGTTCATTTGATTATGATCGCAGTCATGTATTGTGTGTATGTGTGTATGGCCAAAGTAGGTTGGGCAAGAGAAATTACTAATAGTTGACAGAAGTTTACTGTAGCTTGACTACAGGTACAGTTAGAAAATATGCAATAAAAAGTCTACACCGAGGAGCGTTTACTAAAGGTCTCGACGGGAAGGTAGTTGTTGGTCTGCCGGACGGTTCTGGTTAATGGTTACTATGGCATGTCTCATTGTCGGTAATGGGCGTTTATGTGGCTGTTTGGAGCCCAGCTTTACGCAAAGCTAACTGTGAGGTACATTCAAACCTCTGCAACTTTAATATAAATCGTTTAATTACAACTTTAAAACTTTATTTGATTGCCGCTAGGGAGATTCAAAATCACTTAAAATGACATTATTTGACAATATTACAAAAAATTGTACTTTACAATTTACGTGGTTAATAAATAAACCGATAAACACGTTTTAACTAACTCACACACTTTACTTGTATTGAAATCATACATGCCACTAATAAAACATATTTATTTATGATTATTTCTTAAACTATTAGAAAATTACAAAATTTTGTAACAGTTTTAAAAAGAAATTTTTTACAAAAATGTTGATACAAAAATCAATTTTGAATAAAATGTTATTCCAATGTCACGATATAATAAATGCTACAATATTTATTTATTGAATGTGTCTCGAATTTCTCAATTTGTATAAAGATTGTGTTAATTAATGACTAAAGAAAATGGAGTGTCAAATACAAAAAAGGAAAAACTTCTCGTGCAAAAGCTGGTGGCGTCCAACTATATAAGGTAGTGTTGAGCATTTGGTTGGACAAATAAGGTGTTATCTACTATGAATTGCTTCTGAGGAATGTAACCATCACTTCTAAGGTTTATTGCCAACAACTCCATCGCCTTGAGGCCGCAATTAAAGAAAAACGAGTGGAACGACGGCATTAAGTGATTTTTTAGTATGATAATGCCCGTCCATAAACTACCAATATTAAAAAAGTGGGTATTCAAGAGCTTGATCCGCCTTATTCTCCTTATCTCGCTCTAACAGATTGTCATATTTTCCTCTCTATCACTTTTAATAACGAGACCTTTGACATTTCTTCAGCGGTGAATTAAAAAAACTACCAGATCATTGAGAAGCAATTGTAAAGAATGCAGAAAAATATATTATTTATTAGTTTATGCATTTTCTTTATATGGTGCAGGGCAAATATTATGTTTCAGATGTTTTTTTTTTGAATAACTAGGAAATTAAACATTTATTATACATATTATTATATACACATATTATACATATTATTTTTTAGCATCGGAAATTTCAAGCGTAGCTCGAGCTGTGTGTAAGGTGG
Source organism: Eubasilissa splendida (assembly GCA_031772225.1). Classification (NCBI taxonomy): domain Eukaryota; kingdom Metazoa; phylum Arthropoda; class Insecta; order Trichoptera; family Phryganeidae; genus Eubasilissa; species Eubasilissa splendida. Next base: position 7,776,861 of record CM062866.1, on the reverse strand, counting down.
TACTGTCTTGTTGAAACCACATGTGTCGCAGGTCCAATAAACCTAGAAGTTTTTCAACATGTAACGATAGCGATCACCATTAATGGTTACTGCATTGCCTCTTGTATCCTAAAAGAAATAGGGCACAATTAATCCGCCGTTCCACATGGTGCACTATACAGTTACTCCACGTAGGTGTATCAATTGAGGATTTTCAGTGCCCCAATAATGGCTGTATTGTTTATTAACAAAAACCCGTCAAGTTGAAATGAGCTTCGTCGCTCATGAAGATTTTTTTCCAAAAGTCGGGAATATCAATATTGAGCTACAAAACATGTGCTCCTGTATATTGTTGAGATGTTAGATACTTTATAATAAATTATAATCCTTTTAAAATTATCAATATTAACTTTGTGGATAAAATTCATATTTTTATTTATTATCTTTGTTTTATTAACCACTTAATTGATTTAAAATACATCTACCGGTTTCGAAAAATACCAAGAAGAAAATGGTATTCTGCGAAACCATTTTCGATGTATTTAAACTCAATTAAGTGGTTAATAAAATAAAGACAATAAATAAAAATATAAATTATAATCAACTATTATCTATGAATATGAAATTTAAACTAATAAATATCTACTAAACCAAAATAGCGGTCAAACATAATCGGCCTGGAACATAATATTCACTTTGTATATGTATTTAAATTAATTTTATGCGTCAACCTAATATATCTGTAATATATTTGTAAGTCAATAGTTAAGCTTGTATGTTATGTAATTGATATAAAACTTTTACTTTATTAAACTTTTAATTTATTCTATATAGTCCAATTTCTACCAAAACAGACCAAAAGTACTACTATAATTTACGCTTAATATTTTATTTTTCTTTATTGTTAATTTGTAATATACATATTATGTCTATTTTTAGAAAGACATCACGTACTTAGTACGATAAACAAGAATATAAATAACGATTAATTGTATTCTTGAAAAATAGATACAATATTCTCAATTGAATTTTTGGACCTTAATTAAGATAAGTACTGGGAAAGAAGCATTTGTTAAAATAGTTACTGAGCGTATTTAATTTATGGTTGATGAAAATAGCGGACAAGCCCAATAGTAAGGCTTAATTAGGGTTAATATAAGAATCAAATTTCCCAGGAGGGTGAGATCTTTGATAGGATGGGGTGTTTTTACTCGAAGAAGTTTTCATAAAAGAATTATTAGCGCCTGTCTATTATACACGAAAAATACGATTCCTTTTTGTATAAAGATTTTTTCGGTTGTGTGTGTTTTATGAACATTATTAAAACATTTTTTACCGTGAAAATACTGTTTGTTTTTTTTGAGTCTCGTTAATTTCCGGCCCGAGTGATTTACATTGTTTAAAAATACAAATAGTTAATTTTAAGTTTATATTATCTTATGGTCCGAGTCTACTTAATAATATTTTCATCTCTAAGGTACTGGAAGTGTCATTCTAATCCGCACATAAAACACACGGGCTGATGATTAATAAATCGCTTCTATTACATACAGTCGAGTCAAATCTCTGAGAGAAATCTCATATGTGTACACGGGTTTCTTCATTATCTTGCATCCCCCATCTTGAGGTTCAGTGGAAGAAGGTTGGTAGACTAATCACCTTGAGTGGCATTTCAATGTCTATTTTACACAGCCGTAAGTTAAATTTTTGAATGTTGATGAATCTAAGTTAGAATATTCAGCAATATCGACCACAAAATTGGGAACTAGGATAGACCCAGCACTTTGGAAATATTTAAAACAGTTACAGTTCAATAACTTTCGTATCATTTATCAGTTACCATAAACTACTTAGTTGTTTCATTTTTGAATTCTGAGCAAATGAAGAAATACGGGATGTAGTAAGGGTAGAAATGACTCGGGAGAGGGATAAAAATAGGTAACAGGGGGCTGAAGGACCAACCAGAACCAGAAATAAACACGACCCACCTGAAATCTGCTCCTTTAGGTATCTGGATTTTCTTTCTCAACTGGATATGCAGGTCTTCTGGCTCCAGAAAATGCATGAAATGTTCTCGAATTCACACTTCATTGATGACACGAATTATGATACGACAAGCACAATTGCAAAATGTACATGTTTCAGCGCGTACAGCAAAATCAAACTCACAAACAGTACACTGTAACACACAGCAGAACGATAGGACACAGAGCCAACAATTCGTTCATACACGGCAGGAAGAACTTGGCGGCAGTTAACGCATCCAATGGTGAACTATGTAAGAATGAAACGCGGGCTAGGAACGAAAGAATATGAGAAGTTCCAGTTTTGTATCCCAGTATTATTAAGTAACCAAACATTTTCAATCAAATGCTTTTCCGATGGATAATTTTTTGTATTTTTTTATAATTGATTAATTTAATTTGTTACCAAAAATTTCACAGAACTGTGTTTTGAAATGCATTAATTTGTGGCAGAAAAGGTGGTTAAAAATCTATATGTTTTAAAATAGATCAAATTACAAATGCAAACAAGATGAGGTCTCTTTTAGTACTAAAAAAACTTTTTTTTTTCCTGTATTATTATAATATCAAATTGCTAGAATATCCTACTGGATATTCCTTTGATAAAATAACCCCTTGATTAAATTTAAATATTTCAATTATTAAAATGCAAATTTCATTAGTTCGGATTGAAGGCGTATAAGTTAATCAAACATTTTTTATTATTTATTAACCAAGAGAACTTTACTAATTTTTATACGCCAATTGATTTAAATAAAAATTAAAATAATAAGATTTTGAAATATAAGAGATTGAACTTTATATTTTTCTAAATGTGGGATGACTCAAATAAAAGATGAAAAAATGAATCAATCAGACAAAAGCAACCATCCAACTCAAAGAATGAGATAAATTTCAGAGATTTAATTGAGATAAATATCAGTACCATGTACAATATGTAAGTGTAGAGATTTTAATCTGGAAAAAAAAATTTAAATCAACAAAAGGACATTTGATTTGATAGAAAAACCTGAAAAACTTAAATAATGAATATCTACTTTTTATTCTAAATATTTAAAAGAAAATAAAAAAACACTTTGTTCATACCACTATTTATTGATAAATCAACATGTTTAGATACGTATGGTATCTTCTTCAAGAAACAATGTATACTAAAATTAAAAATGCAAGTATAGATAAAAACAAAACTATAAGAGTGGTGAGTAAATAATTAATAATAAAAATATTTGAAATGTGACATTTTGCAAAAAATTTTTGGTTATTTATAATATGTAATTCGCTATTAATACTTTTTCTAATTTATAAAATTTCAAATTTATCTAACTGTAATTCCTCTTGTATTTATATGTAAAATTTCTAAATTTCCAAATTATTTTTTAATTTATTATTTCATTGTAACCGCTGCTGGGGATATTCATTTTCGCCCAACTGACGAACGGAAAATCAATGTTTAAAATACTGATATTTGATGAACAAAAAGAGTGAAGCGATGGCGAATTTTTAAAGGATAATTTACATAAGTTTTAATTATATTTCGTCAGCGCATTTTTCTGTAGAATTCATGGAGAAATCCGAGCCATGGAGCCAGGCATTTAGCATGCAGTTATGGAGAGCATTTTTAAAAGAACTCGCATTTGTGAACATAAAAATGAAGATCATTTATATGATATTATTTTGTACGTGTAGATAAAAAAATCTCAACATTTTGTCGAGTAATCACATATAAAATAAATAAAAATCCACACTTTTGGAGCGTCTTTTCGAATCAGCTGCGATCACCGTAATTGACCATTCCGCATCCAAATTCCCATCCATACGTTTCCTCATGCTCGTCTTTTCAGTGTGAAATATGACTTTGACGCCAGCAGACATCAACTTGACCAATATTTGTTCGATCTCGACATCGCGACAGCATTCGCGATGTGAACCTTTCAGCTCCAGTGTACCAGCACTGTATTTTTTGTGATCCTATGATTTGTGTGCACAGTGATTTTGTTTGTTTGTGCCGTGGGTGAATTTGTTGCCGTATTCAATTGGAAGCGGAAATCGGCTCATCCGTGTTTCATTCTTTTGTGATTTTTGGCAGCGACCACGGTGATTTGCGGGGGCGTCATATGTAGCCTTTCGATATTCGTTGATCCTTCGAATAAACCCCTATCCCCTCATCGACCTCATCCTGTACCACGTTTCCCTACTTCCTTTCCCTACCCTGCGGTGATTCCGATTTATGACCGGAATTGTCGTAATCCATTCCGCGGGACGTGTGACCCGGAGATTGCACAATTCGGTAACTAATTTAAAAATAGTAAGCTCACCTGCAGGTATGTATGATATTTTTATAAAATATAAAAACACGCCCGAAATATAATATTTCAAGTCGCTGTGAATGCCGAGGATTGTCAGTTATATTGTTTAGTTTTTTTCTAATTTAATGGCCTTATTTTGCAATTCCTGTGGATGAACATTAACAAATAACAATATTTTGCTATATTTGATCAAATAATCTATACAAGCTCCAATTTCATTATATTCTAGAAGAAATAATAGTAATACAATTAATGAATTTTTGCTTCTTCATTATTAACAAAATTACTTTGTGGCCACACATTATATAAATAATAATACAATATTTATTTAAACCACTATTTATTGATAAATCAACACATGTTTTGATACCTATGGTATCTTCTTCAGGAAACAATGTATACTAAATAAAAAATATAAGCATAGATAAAAATAGTCACCTTTTAAATTTGTTTTCATAGTAATTACAGCACACAGCACACAGCACTTTTGACGGCAAATTTTCGTACCTATATGTTACACTTTTCTAATTAATACATCTATCGTTCCATTATTTGAAAGCCATCTACTTATCTAGTACTACCCGACTGGTATGGACTACTACTTGGAAAATCTGTCGTCAAAAGTATCAATTTGTGCTGTAGCATGATCGGTTAATGCAGCTTCCCCGGATTGGAAAAAGATCCATGTTCGAATCCCGGTAGCAACAATAATATATTTCGATAAAATTGATTTTAAATTATTAATATCTAATTAATGTATTTAATTAGTATTTTTAAAAAAATGTACTTAATTAAAAATTATTTATGTGTAGGTATATTTGAACATTATTGTACCGATATTAAATTCGAAATAACTGGATATATTGTCTCTCAAAAACCATAGGCCAATATCGCTAGCCAGATACAGAAGTACATATTTGAACCTTCAAAAGAACTAAGGTACATATGCATTTTAGAATTATTTAAAAATATGAATTATTTTTTCCGCTATTGCTATTTTACATTCTAACATACTTATTGCCTTTTTGTATGTTTTCAGAAACTTTTTTCACGATTTTAGGTCAGAGAAACCGTGGCAAAAATCTTTGACATCTGTAAATAAGTACTATTGATTTTTTTTCATCCAGAAAGATTAATGATTTTCTCTTCGACAAAGTTAACAATAGTATTTTCATTTCAAGGAACCCTCTTCAACAGACGGCCCATAAATTACATAAACCTTTTCAGTGCGATGCCAAAAAACTTTAGTCTATTCGGGTGCGGGGTAACTGCGTTACCTCAAATAATATCATATTATTAGATATTTTAAAGAGGAAATTTGATTTATTTATTTACGGTAATCTCTGATAATAGTTATACAAAGCTGATTCTTATTTTTATTGTAACAAAGAGCTTCATCGATACCCATCGCACAAGTGTCCTATGAAAACAAAAGATAATAGGATCACCATGAAGCCTAACATGCGAACTAGCTTTGGTTAACCCTTCCGTATGTTTCTGGCACCCAAACCATACAATATTTTGCCGAATAACATGAAACAATTCTCGATGGACAAACTCAAACACCGTTCCATGAGCTGGTAATTGAATGTTGAAATAAGAGAAACTGACCAAAGATTCATGGAATGAAATAAATGAACAGAATATCATTTCTTCATTTTTATTTTTGTTTTTTAATTCTTTTCGTTTTATTTCAAACTCCCTTTTTTGTATTTCGTTTAAATCAATGGCAAGCGAGAATATTTTTGTTAAATATATACAAATGTTGTACAAAATCTCCGCGGATTCTTCGCCTCAGCAACTCATATCCACTTTATTTTGTCACATTCTGCCTTCATCCTAAACTGGGAAAAATTTATAAGTAACAACTGGAGGTGATGTTAATCATTATAAAAATAGCTTCTAATCAGAAAACCAACATAAACAAAATAAATACAATCCACTTTAACTAATCCTCATATCGTTGGGTTGGGCGCGATTACGACGTTAAAATAATTTTATGCCATATTGTTTAAATATGATTTCGCGCATATGGGGGCCGCGGTTGGTTCAAATAAAGCGCAATCTGGATGTCCAATTTTCTGCCACTTTTTGGAGCAGCTGGGGTTATATATCTGCAATAACGCGACGAATGTTGACTTCCAAGTCGTCTATCGTCTCTGGTTTATCGGCGTAGACTAGCGACTTTACATATTCCTACAGAAAATAACCCAATTCGCAGGTCCATTATGCGAAATTATGCGCTCATCGAATATTTCTTTCAATAAATTGATTGAGGCATGTTTTGTTGAAACCACAGTTCTTCCACATTAACATTATTCATTGGGGGAACGAAAAAGTCTACAGTGCTCTCCATTGACTGTAACGTTCTGGCCGGCATCATGTTTGAAGAAACAACAGCTTATTCGGTGCGCACTGTACGACGTCTCTGCCGATGCGTATTATCAATTAGAGAATGCGTGGTGAGAAAATGATCTATGGTCATTCGAACTACTTGCTCGGATGGACGATTATGTTAACTGTAAAATTGACGTAGTGCACGGTAAGTTTCGCAAACAGATCAACGATTTTCGAAATAAATTTGCAGGCGTTGTTCTGGGATAAGTCTATTCATGGTGAAATGCCAAACCAAACTGAGCACAAATCAGCTGTAAAATTGGCTGTCGCTGGAAAAAGTATTGCCAATTCTAAAAGCAAACCTCTAAAATATACCGTGACATTTTTAGGCATGTTATCTAAATGCTATCAAAATTCATGATATGAAGCAAAATATTAAGTTTTATTCTACGATTCTACATCGGAAATCATTAATAAATTTAACTTAACATGCAATGCGTGTGCTACAAACTTTTTCTGTGTTATAATGTTATTCGAGGTAACATCGGAAAAATTCGGAATGTGCGTTCTGAGAAAATCAATTTGAATTGGAGTTAGAAAAATATGTATTTTAAATTTTATATATACCCGAAAGAAGAAAGTCGTGTCAATTAGAAATATAAATACATTTGAGACAATAAATTAAGGGCTATAGATTTTTTTTTTTAATTAACACTAGACCCACAAAACGTCTTGATAGACATAAACATAACAACTTATCAGTCACCGTTAAAACAATTCATATCATTCTTTCAATTAAGACAGGTTATTATCGATAAGCCATTTTTTAATAATTTCTTATAAATTAGTAGAAAGCGTACTCTTTTGTAAAAACCCAGATAGTTTATATTTTTTAGTAGGAAAAAATGTTTTTGCTATTAGAAAATATAATGGATGGTTTTTTAAAAAAAAATTTAAAAACACCAAAATTCGCTTCTGATAGATTTAATCTGTTTGTGAAAGTTTTTTTTTTCTCTAGGTCCAACAATATTTAAAAAAATATATATTACCAATATTAACAGTCTCCATTTTGAAATAATATGGAGGATCAGGATAGCAAAAAAATTTAGTTATTCTCTCGGTCAAGATCGAAGAAAGTGTATTGAAATTTTTTGGAAAAATTTTGATATCTGCATTAGATGGTATTTGCATCGAAATGTAATTAATTCGCAGCCAATAAGATACACAAACTTACATACAGAGAAGATCTACAACCTACGATACAGAGAAAATCTGTGTTTTTGTCAAATGCGACCTGTGTGGATAATATCGTATTTGTTAGAAAGTGTTAACATACACATATTTTTTAAATACATATACAATTAAGATATTTATATTTGAGGTGACTGCAAAATCCGTGCCGTATGAGAAAGGTTAACAACACATATTTTTTTAAACTATCAAGATTGCTGATACCATTTTTAGCTCCTAATAAAAAGGTCACGGTGTTGGCTGTTGTCTCTCTGGTGTTTGTTCGGCAGAACCTTTTACTAGAGAAAATATTTGAGTAGTCCTGTGTTTGGTCAGCGTTATGTTATTGGCTCTATCTTGTTTTATTACCTACCCTTTTTCTTACAAATATACGAAAAACGCAGAATAACAGAAATATTCATCGATTTTCAGACGAATCGTCGTGTTTTAATGCTTCTGTTATCGTTGAATAATAAAATCGTAGTTATTCTGAAGACTATCGGAAACAGTTTAAGAATACAATGAAAATGATTCCACCAAATACAAAAACCGTTAATTAAACGGTTATTTAAAGCGAAAATTACACCGCTGTTTTAATAGTGATTTAAATCGTTCTTAAACGCGTAATTTAAATCGTAAATTAAACTGTTATTAAACCGATATTTAAATCGTTATTTAAACCTACATGTACCTACCGTAAACTTCCAGCAGTTAAATTATAGTTACCAATAATCGTCGCAATCATAGCAACATATTGGTTTAACATCAATTTGATTAAATTTGTAATATATACTAATGAATTCATACATCAGAAGTTTTGATTTTTTAGATTATTCCTATTTCCTTACCAAATAAAACAAATTGTACCGAACAAATATTAGACATGTTATAGAGACAAAGTTTTTTTTATTATATTTAATGGAAAGTATATGAAAGAATGGGGTAATTACAGGGCATACAACCTGTCTTCGGCTGGCTTAAGTGATCACTTTATATATATAAAACGTTCACTAATTTTCACCCCTCAATCTCCACATTTATCAAATTTTTTGAAAGTTGTATATATGTTAGTATGTGGACTCGCTTCGTGTATCACTACACCATCGTCATCTATGGAGAAAATTTTATAATTCATTTTTTTCTTTAACAGCATATATGTCATCACAATGAGAATCTGTTTTTTTTAAAATTATTTTAAAGCAATACTGTTAAATGTTTTTTTAATATATTATACTAGAATACGCCAGAATTTTTTTTTTATATTTTCTTATTTTGACCAGTACATTATGTAAGCAATATTTGAGTATGTCCAAGAACACAAATTGTATCAATTATGTATTCGGTAAGAAAATCACAATAATCTATCAATGGAAAAAATGTCTTACCTGTACATATTTCATCGTGTATTGAATATTGAACGTTAACGATCATTATGTTGGTAATCATTATTTTATTTGTGGCAGCTCGAAATGTTGGACTGTGTTTTTGAATCTTACAGCCAGAATATTATTTGTCTCCTAGCGCTTTTTCTGCTAGCAATTCTGCTTTGATCAACGTGCAGGATATAATATTTTATGAATGGCTCAAGTAAATAATACTAAAAATATTTCAATTTTCGAGTTTTTATTGTTATCTTACGCATCAGACTCGCATCAGACGCCTCGTGTTTTCGGTTTTTCAACCGTTTTGAGGGAGATTTTTTATAGATATTTCATTTTAAATATATTTTAATGAAATAGTACGATGTGCCGTAATGTTTCTGCTGAAAAATTTAAGTTAAAAATTTAAAAATATTTTGAATAATTTTCATATTCTTACACATCAACAGACGCTCTGCCCTACACAGCCAAAATAAAAATATTCACTGAGCATGTGATCTTCTCGTCGGAACCCGAGCAAGTAGTGTCATAAAACTTACAGGTAGGCGCCCCTCAAATAGTTATATTACTGGTATTGTCTAGGGGCCGCCAGACGAAAATAAGGCATACCTAGTATCCTTTGTCTACCCGCTCAAAATGTTGACAATATAAGTTTCGGCGTAAGCGCTGAGATTCAATCCAACTGTCTTAGGTCAGGTTTTGAGCGTTTTTTCACATTTTTATCAATAACTCATTTGAATTTCGTCCGATAACATTTATTTGTATCTTAAATTATTTGAAAATATTTAATAAAATATTAACTAGAAGGAAAACAGCATTACACGAATATTTTAGCGTAATTCATATTTTAACAAACACCCGGGTCAAATCTGACCTACCACCGCAGAGTATGTGTTAAAATGTTTCTTAATCTTATGAATATATAAATACATTTTCTTATTCTTTGATATGGTTGTGCCATTTTAGATGTTGATCAATAATAACACCAAGATATTTGATTTCTTTTTTAGGGTTTAAGATTACAATCAGTCGTTGCACGGAATTTTGTTGCAGTTGTTGTTATGGATAGTAATTTTTATATTGGGCGGTGTTTTAAGACTTTTCATTGAAAAAGTAATATAATAGGTTTCTTCTGAGTATAAAGATAGTAAATTACCATCGAAACAGGATTTGAGTGTGTTCATGACGCAGTTTGAAAATGTCGTAATTCATATTTTTACAAACACCCGGGTCAAATCTGACCCACCACCGTAGAGTATGTGTTATTTAAATGCATGCAGCATTTGAGAAAATTTTTAATTTAAAAAATGCAAAATTTCAGCAACAATAAAAAAGTAACAAACGAGTCGTTTACTTGCAAACCCCTCTATAATAAAAAATGTATATTTGAATGTGGTTTTACAAGAAAAAAAATATATTTTTGCGATTGGTTCAAATACTGTACCACAAATAATTATTTAAATAATAGAACAAACAAAAACACGTTTAAGTTTGGTGTCAAAACAATCTACAATTGAGAACTTAACCTCCAAACGGCTCAATAATGAAACAGACCATTAGTTTTAGTCGTATTCCACTAGCTTGTGCTAAAGAAGATTAAACAATGTCAGCCACAAACACCTAAAATACGCGTGTTGAGTTTCAAACACCTCTATGGTATAACGTGGCAATAAATTTTGTAATTTCTCAAAATGGATAATATTTTTTTTTTTGCATTTCCTGTAGTATCGATACATACACCGTGTCTTCAAAATATCTATTGGAATATTTAGATGAAGATTCTATTTTTAAACGTTTTTCTTAGTTTGAGTTTTGTTAAAAATCCGCCATAAAAGGGTTTAGGATTAAGCGATTCATATATATTTATCAATTTTGACAATTATTTATAGAGTTACCATGGCTTAATTGGTAAAGTCTACTGGCATTATAAAGTTTGGGATATATTTCCCTAGAGAAACAATACTTTTTTTCTTCATTTCTCTTTCATGTCAATAACAACATATCGGCCCCTTAGAACAACACGGTCCCAACTAAAATTTTGGAATAATTTGAGTTATGAAAAGGGTTCCAAATGCATTATTCTTTATTTCTACCATATACATCAACTCTATTTAACGGATATTAAAGGAAATAGCAAGAGCTGAAAATTCTAACTGCATCAGTTATTTATTTCAATTTATGGATCATTAGTGTTAATTTACAATGTTTTACTTTCCCTCATCTTACAATGGTCATTCATAATACTGAAAATAAGTTAAGACCTTAAAACTGATCATATTTGCATACTCAAAATAAAATATACATAAATACATGTTGAAATTCAATCAATACTTTTGAGTTCATTATCTCAAAAGTGTCAGTATCAGATGAAACCTTGTTATTCTGAATGGTCCATAGAGTGACATTGATCAGATGAGATTTGGCTTGTAATGCACGTCCACAAATACCGGTCCTGAATTACCTTTAGAGCCGACTCGTGAGTCTCTCCATCCAATCTGTCTAACGATCGCCATAATCTTCCAGATTTTCATCAGCCCAAGGTTGTTCCCAGAATAATCTCCTTTTCAGAATGTTAATAATTGAAAGAGTCTGATGTAGATAAGACTTGCTATGGATGAATTTGATGCAGGATTGAAACATTTGTGCATCAAATGCATTTCAAAAACGTATGCTACTAACGTGTATAACCAAGAATCCATGTACGTGCTACCTACAAACGAACAAGTACATAAGTCCTCATATACAACATTTATTAACAAACCGTAAAAAAAAGAACACCTGCAAGCCGAACATCAGACAAATTTCCACATTACTTCATATATTAAAACACGTATCCTCCATTCCCCAGTAAAAAAGCATGTAGGCAAATATTCTGCTTATATAAAACACCTGTAAATGTTTTTTAAGCAGTTCTCTTAAATAAATCCAACGTGAAACAACCTACTAATTTTTATTTGAGGAATAACATCAGTTACAAATTAATTAAAATATTTAAAAGATTGACAAAACCAGCATCTGAAAAATAATCTAAAACGAAAAAATACAGTCTTTATTTTATATGTACTAGGCATCTTTTTTACGCTTGTAGCTATTGCGAACTGTCCTAGTCTCTGCTGCATACATACTAATATAACGAGACGAAGCTATTTTTTATTGATAGAAAAATATGGAAGTATGGGTAATTAGAGGGCTTACGACCTGAAAATTCAGTAATTGTGTGTTCTTGGACATATTAAAATATTGCCAACATAAATTTAGGTGCTTGCTTGATATCACTGTTTTCCCATCTGGAAGATCTGAAAATGATAACCTTTAAGCAGAAGATATATTTTAATATGATGGTGTTTATTAATAAAATCTTTAATAAGAAAATATCAGCGAAATTTACACGAAAAATTGATGCAAATCAACATGAGCACGAGCATCGTACAAGAGGGGGGGATAGACTGAGACCGCCATTCAAGAAGAAGGCCAAATCTCAGAAATCGATGATGTACAGTGCAATGAAGATTTTTAATGAAATGCCAGTAAACATAAAGAGGAGAAATTGAATAGATTTAAAATGAAACTGACTAAATATGTAAAAGATAAGTTTTAGTAAAAGAAAATACTTTAATCTTTTTTATATTAGAGCATATGTATGAGAGCTTATGTATGCAATTTGTTAAAAATCAAATAAATATATTTTCTACAGTTAGTTCATGTCAAATTTAGCTAGTTATATGCATCATCGAGTTTCCACAAATGTTTATAATCAGCTCGTCCAAATAAATTTCTTCTTAATCTACCTCACATCCTGTTATTTGGGAAGTACATTGTGATGCATTATTTCCTTATAGATTAATTATTTGCTGTATATTTTACTAACTGATTGATTTGTTGTAAATATATTCATTCTGCGACTATACTTAGTTATGTATTTTAAGTGGAATTTTTTTTAGAAATTTATATTACATTACCAAGAAGATTTTTCATCGATGTATAATATCTTACTAATATTCACATCGACGTGAAATGTGTAAGGTATAATATATCATTAATTTTATGCTGAAAGTATTGGAATTTAACCGTGAATGTTGTAATAACGGCAATGACAAATAGGTTGCCTCCAATTTCTTAGAAATTTTGATATTATCAATTTATGAATAGATTAATCGAATATCTAGATAGTGTTAAGGGTAGCAATATAAATATTCACAAGTTAAATATTAAAGATATTATTTATTTTATTATTATTAAAGAATGATCACAAAAACGTTGGAAAAATTAATTACTTAAATAATACTGATAAGGAAATAAGAATATATTTTTTATTTAATATCAAATACAAAAAAAAAACAAATATTGATATTCAATATCACTAAACGACATGGCAGTTAAACATTGTAATAAACACACTACTGAGTTTTATTATTGTCACAACTATAGTTTAGCAGCGAGGAGCAGTCTGCATAAAATAAAACTCAATATGTGTGTTATAGATAGTTTAGCGTATTAAAAAATATATATATATATTTAACTCGTATATAATATGAATACATAAATAATATAATTTTTATATATAATATGCATAAATAAATATAATTAATAAAATAATGAAACTAAATTAACATGAAAGTGTCAAAAACATATCATCATATAATTAAAATATATGTAAGAACTAGCGAACACTAACCGCCACCGCGCACTGGCTGCATGAGACGTCAACGCCCGGTGTCCGCCACCTTAACCCCATACATTCTTTCGGTCCTCTATCTTATCTGCAGCTTACGCTTTTCACTCCATGTCATCGCGTTTAATTAATAACTTAAATAATTTATAACTAGACAAAAATAAACACAGAAGCGTTTTTATATATCTGCCAATTATACTATTACAGTCTACTATTCTCTTTCTTTTAACAACTAGTACATACTCCTAGAGAACTCAACATTGGAGGCTGGCATCCTTCGCATCTTAACCTTCTAAAACCGTCCTCACATCAATCACACCGTACACCTCGCAGGCTAAGGGCATACTTTCACCTAGATATTGATGACATATCAGTTCCATAACCTTCCAACCTTTCTTGGTAACACGCCTTATCACAACCATACATAACCCTAAATACCGTAAAATAGTTTCAGATTTTTTTGTTTATAATAATATTTATTAAATAAAATTTACATTCTTAAGTAATCGTGCCGTGTAGTTAAAAATTATAAAAATCCTAGACATCAACTTTCCATGGCGCCTAATGTTTTTAGAGGTATTTATTTTTTATACACTTGCTTTTCTAAAATATTACCTGTTTTATGATTTTTTCACAAAAAAAGACTATAAATTAACTTATTGCCTCACGTCAGTGAACTTTGGTATACATAAATCACACAAAAAAATGTTTTTTGTTCATTTTTAGTAATATTTTCGATTTAAAGATAAATAGGGAAATCTGCTTGCCATACTCATTAATAACGGTTGTTTTTATGAAGGATTGTTTTTCGAATTGGCAACACTTTTTCCAGCGATAACCAATTTGACAGCTGACAGCTGATTTGTGCTCAGTTTGGTTTGCCATTTCACCATAAATAGACTTACGCCAGAACAATACTTGTAAATTGTGCAAATTTATTTATAAAATCGTGATTTAGTTCGCGAAACTCACCATGCGCTACGTCTATTTCACGGTCGACATAATCGTTTATAATCTAACATTGAAACTTATATAATAAAGGTGTTTTTTTAGAGGTTATTTTTTCAAATCGGCAACACATTTTCCAGTAATAGCCAATTAGACGACTGACAGTTGATTTGTGCTCAGTTTAGTTACCACTTCATAATGAATAGACTTACGCCAGAACGAAGCCTACAAATTGTGCAAATTTATTTCTAAAATCTTGATTAAGTTCGCGAAACTTACCGTGCCCTACGTTCATTTCACGGTCGACATAATTGTCCATACGAGCAAGTAATTTGAATAACCATGGATTGTTTTCGCACCATGTGAACTCTAATTGACAATACGCATCCGTAGAGATGTCGTTGCAGAAGCTGTTGCTGCAGTGGAGCGTAGTTTTGAGGAGGACCCGAATGAGGCGATTCGCCATTGTGCACAGCCATGATTACTAACTTCTTCGTTCCCCAATTGAATGGTATTAATGTAGAAGTACTGTGGTTTCAACAAGACGCAAAATACCACATAGCGCGTGCTATAATTAATTTTATGAAGGAAAAATTCGATGAGTACATAATTTCGCGTAATAGACCTGTGAATTGGCCTCCAAGATCGTATGTATTAACACATTTGAACTATTTTTTGGGAGGATATATGAAGTCGCTAGTCTACGCCGATAAACTAAAGATGATAGATAACTTGGAAGCAAACATTCGTCGCGTTATTGCCGATATACGTCCTCAGCCGCTCTAAAAAGCGGTCGAAATTGTGAATTAACTTCCAGATTGCGCTTTATTCGAGCCAGCAAAAAAATATATTTAAACACTAATGGTATAATTATCTTTCAAATAAAGACAATACCATGGCCATTACCATGATTTTTATGTGTTTTATTTCATTTTAAAGTTCTATACCTCTTAAAAAAACACCCATATATCCAATATTTTTAATGTTTCATTTCAATTCAATTTAATGTTCAATATTTCAAGTTGATCGTGCATATATAATTATCTTTTAGGGTAAAGCAGAAAGGAGGTCGCAGAAGTACAACACAAGTAACAATAAATCATAGTATCAGTTTATGCGGCGCAAGGTACGACGGGTGATCTGTGTGGAACCACCGTGAGAGCAAGTATGTGATCTGTGATGTATTCTGAGTCTAATAAAAAGTAATGCATGTGTCACGCGATGATAAGGATGATGTCAAAAGGTTTAGATGCAAAGAATAACCCGCATCCAAACACAGGTTCCCAATCGGTTTTCGCGTAGGTACGTCGCTAGATATATGTACTTGGGTACTCGTGTTTGAGGATAATCAACACTTGTGGCATAAAATAAGAATACGAAATACTGCTCATACTGAATTCTATTCATTCTACTTATTTACTAAATACAATGGTACGTGGTGAAAAGGGTAACCTTTTGATGAAACTGAGACCGGTAAGAGAAGACACGCTTGCATGTCGCCGTCAGTTGTTGACGACGCATGCGAAGTCTTTGCCAAGGCATGCTCTGTTCAATGATTATTATTACTTATTTATTTTATCAACGCCCTTATGGGCTTTTAAAAAGTTGACTTAGTATAAAAAAAATAAAAACATGAGCAGCTACACAAAATATACATATATAGCTTAAAAAAAAACAAAACAATAAAAATTTAGGTTTGACACAGAATGGCTGAGTATCAAAATCAATTGTATCTTTGACTCAGAACAGCATCAAACACTTTGAAAATCGTTCCCAAGCCTGTGAAGTGCAAGAATTCAGGTAGTCAAGAACTTGATGTATAACAATACAGTTTGTTACAGATCTCACAATATAAGATATGTGTTCTGATCTACGATTTTAGAGAGAGGGAGAGAGCCCCTTCCCCCTGCTTATCTGTACTCCCCTTCCACGCCTCATGCAGCCACTCTCGAATGCAAATCATCATTTGTCAAATGTCACTATTTCGATATTGACGTAATATTCAATTTAATGTTATATTATAGTTATTTAAACATGATTGTTAACCTTTACCATACCATGATATAAAATACCCGAATGCAGCCATGCTGTCAACTCGTGTTACCGTAAATATCTATTAGAAAAAATGTTTTTGTTGGGTTAAATGGCCTTAATGGTACGAATTTATTCTAAATAATAAGCATTCAATTTTGAAAAAAATGATTAATAACATAATTAAGAGCATTCATTAAGTCGTATACAATATGTCCTTCCTTCTTGTCTCTCTTTATTTAATTAGTGAGAAAGAGAGAATTATATTTCTATGTTTGTTGTTCTTTTCACTGTAAAAATAGTGTGTGATGTCTGTCTTTTATATCACAAATTCTATTTTTACCAACGTATTAAGTTTAAAACGGATGGAATGGAAAAAATAATTGTTTTTGTATGATTTCCTTTTCATAATTGGTTTTTCACTAGTCATTCCTAAGCGCTAACATTTTCTTCAGGATTATCTAAAATATGAATTTTATGTTGCATGTATTTGCCGAAATATTACAGGTTTAATTATGATGGTAGATCTGTGTTACTGCGTAGTTAGGGAAGGGTTAAACAAATGATTATAGGTTCTTACAAATATGCATACGTTTATCTAAAATATATGTTATTAAGGAAAACACGTTCTAATTGTGAAGTTGTAATAATTCAGAACATAGATCTGTGATATTTTTATCTATTTAAAATACAAATTAAATGTATTAATATTAGAAAGATATAGATATAAAATCAATTTTAATAAAAAATATTATTTTTGCTACTAGAATATAGGTATATTTAAAATATATTAAACAAACTCCGTTCGGACCTACAACAATTTATTAAGAACTATTGAGAGAGATAAATAAAATTACTTTTTAAAATGGTATGTCTCTTGCTATTTTCCCAGCCATTTTCTTAGCCACTTTTTTTCACCGCATGCTGGCAATACATTTGAGGACAAATATTTGGCGGGAAATTGCCGAGCGAGAAAAATGAAATGACACGAGAAAGTGAGGTTACGGCCAATTATACGACATAAGATGTCAACGTACAAACGACGATATATTCTGAATATTTTCTGGTGAATTTGAAAGATAATATTGAGCGTTATATTTAGAAGTAAAGAATATAAAAATGTAATGTTTCGCATATTTTATTATGAAAATCGTGTTTTGTGCTGATTTGTATCGACAATGTGACGCGTGAAGCATTTGTATGAAATGAATATGTTTGATGTTGAATTTATAAGAAACGTAACGTTTTGTATTTTTTTAATCATCTTTGCAAATAATTTTATTGAGAAATATAAATATTTCAAAACGTGTTTGATACGATTAGAGAGAAATTGATTATTTTCTTTTATATTATTTGTTGCGTACAGGAGTACGACCAAACAAGACAAAAAAAAGAGTGATTCTGTAGGCCGAGTGCGGCGAGAGAATACATTTCCGGCCGCAGTGTACCTCCTTTTATTTAGTCATGGACAATAAAGCACTATTATTCATTTATACTAATATTTTATCATTCATTGCAATTAATGTTGGGCCATATCATGATATTTTCCTAACATTAAGGTTAAGCGCATCTTATAAACAAATATTAATCTTATCTCGCTATTCTTAACAATGATTCACCATTTTCAGATTACTGTCAAAACTGTGCATCTTAATTTTATCACATTACTTTTGGAAATGTGTCGTTCAGTACTATGCAGTCGTTGCAATTCTTCATTGATAATGTGATGTCCTTGAATTTGTATATGTGCATGTGTGCGTGTGTCAGAACGCAACACCGCCGGAGAGAGATGTATATCTGTGGATGTGTGTGCGGGGATAAAAAGGGCGACGCGCCAGGCGCGCTCTCTTTCTACGTGCTCTTCTGCGTTACGTTTGATTTATACTAGTGATATACCTTGTTCCTAAATGGTATCTTCTTCTTTTAAATAGACAATCCACCCCTCAAGAGTGATTTGTGCCATTGATCAAGTTAAAACTTTATTTTATAGATAAAAGTACAATAATATCATAGAATAGGAAATATTATATTACAAGTCAATACCATTTGTCGTTCAAAGAATTTGCTATTATGTAGATTAAATGTGGCGAGTTAAGGGAAAAAAGATGACACGAGTTAAACGGGAGTAAAAAATTACCATTGACGAGATTACTGTAAAAAAAAACTTGTTATCCGTAATGGACAGGCAAAATAGATATGGTCAAGGGTTTCCTCCTAAATGGTATCATACTGAAATAAATATATAATTTTCACAAAGAGTGTCTCTTGGACCTTCAACATTTATAAGGTGTACACTGAAGACGTACTTGTAAGGCAAGTTCGTAACAGATAATAATATATATTGTTTGGCTAAATGCTGGAAGCGAGTATTGTGTAGGAGTGCCAGACATGGTACTCAAATTCTTTTCGCCATATTATTAATTACGTATTAATTAAAGCCTACAACGAGTGCATACTCCCAGTACTTATATGCGGAGCCGAGACGTAGACCCTCACCATCAATGTTATACACAAATTAATATTATTTAAAAATCTTCACTTTTTATATCGATATAAATATATATTTTTTTAAATCTTTCATCTGGTGTATTTTTTTTAAGAATTTCGTTAATTTTAGCATCGTTATTATATTTATCTTTAGGTAAATATCTGATATATATTCAAGTCATTTTAGGTAAATACATATTTATTTTAGCAATCTGCCTTCGAGAGTTCATTATTTCCCTTAGTCTCAAGTGAGTTATTGCGATGTTTTCCATGATAAAATAATGATCATTCGATACCCTCTTGGTATTAAAAAAACCTTCATAAATTTCCCCTGCTGACGGGAAGCTGCAAAGCAAAATATTAAAACAAATCAATTCGTCTGGAAAAATCACATAAAATATTTCCTTCAGTTCCGGAGATATATTACGAATACTGTAAGGATAAACAGGAAAATAAGTTGTTTCGGTTATAAGATGTTCAACATTAAACATACTAATATATTAAACTGGCGCTTAAGAAGTAGAAAAAATACCCGCGGTGAGAAAATATTCAAATGTCTAGTATAATAAATAATTATATAAATAGCTTACAAAAGCTATCTCTGTAATTCCGACCCTCTATGTATTTCAATTTTAATGCCAGAAAATATTTCTGTTTTTACTGAGTTTTTAAACTTTTCATAATAGTTGTTTATGTAAATGCCTTTGATAGCTGGTTCCCAGGTTTCCGATTAACAATAAGCACACATATGATATATAAACTGCACTAACCTCTTTAATTTTGCTGTCTCTCTGATCCGATGTTGTTATTGTTTTAGCTAGGTTGTCTTTTTTAGATTTCGACCGACCGAAGGACGCACTAATGGTTTATTTGGACCCCTAGAGTGGTCGAAGCACGAAATGTAATAATAATGACGCATGTTAGTTATGTCTTCTTAACTTAGTACACACATGTACATTATTATAAACCAGGAAACCCAGTGGTGCCAATCGAAGTAACAAGGCGCGTAAACATTCCCCCCCTAACCAAGGCCCGACTTGGTTACTTAATTCTGATGATACGAACTATACATTTTACTGAAGAAATATTAGCTTTACATACGGTAAAACCTATTAAAACTCCTATGCGGTGATTAAATCTCTGTTAAATATTAATATGAAGTGTCATGAAATTATCTAATGC
The DNA here is from genome assembly GCA_031772225.1 of Eubasilissa splendida. Lineage (NCBI taxonomy): Eukaryota > Metazoa > Arthropoda > Insecta > Trichoptera > Phryganeidae > Eubasilissa > Eubasilissa splendida. The sequence continues at coordinate 7,756,286 of CM062866.1, read as the reverse complement.
ATAGAAAATTCCAAATGAAAGCGTTTTTTTATCTTGACAATCTTACTGAATTGTTAATCTAACTCAAGACCTCAAGCAATCTGGTTGTCAAACATTGAGACGGAAATGATGAACGCCCACATAAATCATGAGGCATAAAACATCCTAGTACTTTCATGCAAGGAAAAAAAAAACCTCAAGTAAATGGGGAAAAAAAAGATTAAAGAACTATGTATGTTTTGAAAAATCACAACTTCATATTAAAAATACAAGTTATATATTATATATTATTATATAACATTGCATGAAATAATATTTCTTTTAACAATAATACACAATTATTTTTGTCTTTTGTATTTATGATTTTTATGATGATGCCTGAATGCACTTAACGCGCTGAATGCACCCAACACCACAAGCGCATGCACAAAGAGCCGCGCACTCTGGATCATCGAGTTAGTTAAATAAAGAATTGAACCTTTTTAATCTTTCTTAATTTGAATAAATCAGTGTACTTAAGTCGTGAGTGTATCGCGCAGAATTGCGAGGTCGCCGCGGAAACGTCAATTAAATGATAGGATAAGACACGAGTCAGTAATTTAAAGGTATAATTGAAGGTATGACTGATTTTGCGTTTCATGTAAAAATGATTTAATACAAATTATATGTACCAATCAGAAAGATATACATATAAAATGGTTTTTCGTATGTATATCTTTATAATTAAAACATTTAATTTGTATTAAAAATATCACAAACTTATATTCTGAAAAATTGCAACTTCATAATAATAATGTATTATTATTTAGGAGAACACATTCTTATTGTGAAGTTATAATTATTCAGAACATAAGTCTGTGATGTTTTAAATACTAATTTAATGTATTAATTATAAATATATACATATAAAATCAATTTTATCGAAAAATATTGTTTTTGCACTACTGGGATACGAACCTGGATCTCTATTTCCAATCCGGGGAAGTACACTACCAATTATGTGGTTTATTGCGCCAGTATTTTTCATGACAAATTTTCGAACCTATATGTTACACTTTTTCAAATTAGCATTAAATTAGTATTTAGGATGTATTCTCCTTAAAACGACTATTTACGAGGCTGACGTAGTGTAATTGGTTATCGCACTTCCCCAGATAGGAAGAGATCCTGGTTCAAATTCCGGTGGCAGTTAATCAGCATTTTATTTGTATTCAAATATCACAGATCTATGTTTTGAAAAAATTACTTCACAAAAAATAATGTGTTCTCTTTAAAATACATAAAATATTGTCTAATTTTATGTAAAAAAAATTTTTTTTCAATATTTTCCAATCATATCTGAAAACTTATGCCCGTATGAAAAAGGTACACCCCCGGGACGGACATTGAAGTGTTTGTGAAGGTTGGGCGAACATTGACAGTGAAATTGGGGTGGCACGAAAGTGGAGACGTGGGGAACAGGTCTGCCAGTAATATGAAAACGTCAATTTTCTACATCCGAAAATAGGCAAAACTTCACAACCTGTCGATATTTCTTACACTATTATTTATTTACACGCATTTGAAACGATTTTCTCATATTTTGTTATATGATATCTCGATTTGAACACGCATGCCAATCTAGAAAATGTTTTTTCGCGGAAGCTATATTAATATTTGCTTATATTAAATATTGATCAAGATGTTTTTATGCCTGTGAAATAAGCAATTTTTTCTTTGCATGGCTTTTTTATATTCTACTACTTCTCCATTGTAATTCTTCGTCTGATATATATCTCAGTACCAGGCGTCTTTATCCTGGGTCAACACTAGGACTTCCGAACCTGGTAGAACCGCAACCAGAGAACCGGGCAGCCGTGTGTTTTAAAAATAACCGAAAACCGGGTTAATTTTGAAGGGTTACCGGTTCTTTTAATTTTTTAACACTTACTACCCGGTTAAAAAAATCATTTTAAATAAATAAATTGTTACATGTTAATAGTTTTTTTATACAAACATTACTTATAATACAACGTTATCTATTATACATATGATTATATAAAAGTTTATATCCACAGTAATATTACATATCCCCGTCTATTTTAAATGACTTTCTGGATGTCTAGTATGTAGTGTTAAAATGGCTAAATAATGTTTGATTAAACGGCCAGGTCTGTGAGACGCCAGCAAGGAAAAATGAACGTGTTTTTTAAGTAAGGGTAAGATAAGTTAAATGTTTTCTTTTTTATTTATTAAATAACAATATGTAAATATATATCCGCGTATTAATAATAATTGGTGAAATTGCAGTGACGAAATGTTGACAGAGATAATTTATAGTGCAACTGGATTTCACACAAAACTTCAGAGGATTTTAAAAAGTATTTATTGGAAGATATTTAGAATAGCCGCCAAGGAAAAAATATGAATTAAATATATTAATTAGAAAGATATACAACAGATATACAATTTTATAAAAAAATATTGTTGTTGCGCCATCAGGATTCGAACCTGGATCTCTTTCCTAACCGGGAAAGGTACATTATCCAACTATGCTACAGCGACAATATTTTTAGCGACAAATTTTTGAACCTATATGTTACCTTTTTGATATTAATACATTTAATCGTTCCCAAATCTCGGTGGCGCAACAACAATATTTTTCTATAAAATTAATTTTATATGTATATCTTTCTAATTAATATATTTAATTCATATTTAAAATATCACAGACCTATGTTTTGAATAATTACAACTTCACAATAAGAATGTGTTCTAATAATCAATAAAATACCGTAAGCTTGACTAGTGATTTCAGCAATGCGGAGAAAACTCCACAAAATTAGAGGTAAACAAAACACTCAATGATCCTGCTTTCTGCAAATATCGCCACATTATACCATAGTTTAAAAATATTATTAATATAATACATAAAAAAATTGAAATAATTTAATAGACTTACTTACTTAGTGAGTGGGGGGGAACAGATGGGTAAAGTCAACATAAAGAAGCATCCACACACACGCACGGCGACCGGCGACTTAGTGCTGTCATAAATACTAAACAAACACATAATAACATAAATAATAATCGAATGAATAAAGAAAAATAAGTACCTATTTAAAATAATATAAATCCAAAAACTACAATATCTCGAACATATAATGAGTCATCCGGAGATGTATGAGATCTTGCACCTCATAATGCGGGACAAGATTGCTGAAAGTCGGAACTCTGGAAGAAGGAGAACATCACGGAGGAAGAACCTAAAGCAATAGTTTGGCTAGTCTACTATAAATCTTTTCCGGGCCACAGTAAATAAAGTGTTGATATCCAACGTCCGTTGAATAGATAGGGCATAAGAAAGAGAAGAATAATCAAATACAGGAACAATAATGTAATTATATCAAAATATTTACCTATATACACAAATATGGTGTCCGATCTTTATAACTTATTTATGGATCGCCGGTCGCTATGCGCGCGCATGTTAACATGACAAACGTAGATCGGTGTTTCTTGTCTATTTTATCTATCCACTACCTCCCTCCTCCCACAACCAAAACATGATCTTTTTCTGTGGTTTTAAGCAGTTGAAGTTGTATCTTCGAACTGAAAGTAGCGTTTACCATTTTAGGTGCGTTGACTGCCGCATAAATTTGTCCTGTCGTGTGGGAACGAATTGTTGACTTGTGTTAATTATCATCCCGCTGTGCAAGGCTGATATTTTTTTGTATGTAATCTGTTTCGCCGATTTAGTGCAGTACGTCTTGCCATTGTGCATGGTGTTGTTTGACACCTTCGCGCTATCACCAAAATGTATATCTAAGTGTACTTTGTTCTGACCATCGGAGTACGTGTGGATCCAGAGAACTTGTAAATCTAGTAGAAAAAGATCCAGATACCTGAAGGAGCACTTCACTTGTGGGTCGGGGTGATCTTTTAGCCGCCCCTGTCCTCTATTCCAGTCCCTCTCCCGAATTCTTCTACTTTTCCTGCATCCCTCAATTTCCCACCACCGTATTCAGATATATGGCTCGACGAAGAAGTGTCGTTTAAAAGTTTTTTGTGACTTGTAATTGTAATGTCATTACACAATATACACATTCGTGAAATTACTATTAATGAACTTAATTGTCAGTCATCGTATGTAAGAAAGTGTACTCTTTTTTCCAATAAACAAGCCACAGAAATAGTGTTGAATGACATATTCAGGGAAATAACATACATAAAGTTCACGAGGCATGCAAATACGATAAACCAATAACGTAGCAGCGCATAGTCGTAAATAAGAGAGACAGCCTGTCACTACGTGGATTCTATGCACCTACAACAATTTACTTTTTTTCATATGTGTTTTGTGAAGCGTGTTCAGCAATGTCAATACTCTCTTTTGACAGTGATGGAATAATTTTGAAAAATCTATCTCGATTATTTCCGGAAATAGCGGGTTTAACGGTGATCGTTTATTTTGCTTCAAAATAAACTCCCAGACAATTTTGTTAAAATGGAAATGAAAATAGTGAGTGGTTTAATAGATCGCCTCACTCGATCACTAGTGTTAACGTCTCCCACTGTAGATAAATGATGATAATTTGTTGGCACCTAAAAAGCTTATTTGTTATGTACTCATTCGAGAGATTGATATTAATACTTAGTACGTGTGATCACTAAATCAGTATGTTCATTTTGTAAAACGCTAAAATAATGTTATATATCAGCCGCGGCACAGCAGTTAAGGAGTTACACGAACAGAAATCAGTGATTTTATCGGGAAGCGTAGGTTCGTATCCTATCGACTGCAAGTATTTTATTTTATTATTTATTTTAATATTATTATATATAATACATTTTTAGAATAATCAGTAGGATATGTATATTTTTTTTATAATTTATTTCTTCTCTATAAGAGTAAGACTCGTGTATAGATGAGTATATACGAGAGTGTATATTTTATGTTTCAGTTAGTCTGTGTACATATTTCTTGACTTCAGATACAAATTTATAGTAGTCCTTAATTTTTCTAATTGTGATGGGGAGATTGTTAAAAAATTTGATGCCTTGGTAAATATAGTCATGGGTTACGATATATTTTAGTTTTAGAATATCATTTCAGTCTCTAAATCTTGTAGATCTAAATTTACTTCTAAAATTTAATTGATTTTTAATTTTGTAAATTTGGATTATTGATATTTTTTTTGTATATGTCTATTATTTTTAGTATTTTGAAATCTGTGAAGAGTTGTTTACTTGGATAGTCTATTTTTTTTAAATTATTTTTTTTTTCTTAAAATATGACGTATTTTTCTTAATCATTTTTCAATTTAATGTGCACAATCGTGATATTATTTTTGTATTCTCACAAAATCGCGTGTAATGATATAGTTAGAGAAGACGCAAACCTTTCCGTTCCTCTATTAAATTATTTTAAAGCAGTCTACCAGCCACCAGGTATTCCATATGTCACTGAAATGATAACTATACGTATTTAAATCATTTTAATCAAAAATGTATGCATAATATAACGCACCCGAAATCAGGAATTGTTTTATTTTATTGTTATAAAATATAATATATCTATATATATATATAGATATATACAGAGTGTAACAGACCTGGTCTACAATATTGTATGAGTGAATACCTAATTATATTTCGAGTCGAAAATATTCAAGGAATTCGTGCAAATTCGGCACTGTTACGGAAAATATTATTGTTAGAAATTTTTACAAAATCGTGTTAAGCTTGAAGTCTACGTACTTCGAAATAAATATTTGCGAAATTGTTCTATTATAAATCTATATCTTTGCTTCAGGCCCTAAATCATGTTACAAAAAATAGTCCAGCCGCTAGAAATTCGATGACCTTTAATTATTTGTATTCAATATATAATTTGGAATTAATTAAATATTTCAGTTAATCTAAATAATCGCATAATCACGATTTTTTTGAAATGCTGAAAAATCTCTAATATGGTTGAGTTAAGGTACATATCTCTTGAACATTTTCGACTCGTATTCAGATGCAAAAATAATGTTATACTAAAGACTCGAAACACACTAGAGACAAAAAGCGAGGTGAGTTAATCTAGATCGTGCTGTGGTTTGCTAATGTCATTGGTAAATAGCGTTTATAGCAATGGGCAGACCATTTTGCATGACACACATATAATCGATGAACAAAGAAGAAAGTGACGGCGTGATAGTAATTAAGTAAGAATGGCGTGTTTTTAATAATGTAATGCTAATTCTTGATTAGATTGTGGAATTGATATATAAATGGTCACAACAATATATCTATTACTTACACAGTTTTCGGGATAAATTTTGTATCCCGAAAACACACCGATTAAATATATTATGTTTTTAAATTTTACATATTCATATAAAATTAAATTTACCCTAGCTTCGAGATTCTATTTTTTATGGGTTACAACTGTAGGTAATGAATTTCATATTTTTACTGCGTCACATACGCACACGGGTTGTAAATGTTCAAATAACGAGTAAGCTTTGCATATTTTGTAAGCATTATCATATAAATTGAAAACTAGCGATTTATCATTTTTGAGATTTACAACTCATATATGTCACTGTAAAAGTCCGAAAATTGGTCAATCTAAAACATAGGCGTTCTGACTGATTCTGGCTGCCTCAAGTTTACAGCATTACCCACATAACTGAAATGATGTACATTTCGTCCCATACCTACATAACCGAAATGATGTACATTTCGTACCATTACCCACATAACCGAAATGATGTATATTTCGTCCCATTACCCACATAACCGAAATGATGTACATTTCGTTCCATTACCCACATAACCGAAATGATGTACATTGTAATGTAATGAGCGCATAATTTCGCGTAATGAATCTGTGAATTGGCCTCTAAGATCGTGTGATTCAATACGATTGGATTATTTTCTGTGGATATATATAAAGTCTCTAGTCAACGAAAATAAACCAGAGACGATAGACGACTTGGAAGCCAACATTCATCGCGTTATTGCAGATATACGGTCCCAGCTGCTTCAAAAAGTGGTCGCGAATTGAACTTACAGATTATGCTTTATTCGAACCCGCAACTGCGCCCAAATGCGCGAAATCATATTTAAACACTAATGGCATAAAATTATCTTTCCAATAATGCCAATACCATGGCTATTACCATGATTTTTATACGTTTTATTTCACTTTAAAGTTCTGTACCTCTAATAAAAACACCCTTTACAAGAGGTAAGTGGTACAAGTCGGCTATTAAAGAGCCAAACAAATCATATACTCACAGAGGGAAGAAGGACGAGACACATATATGGTATGAGTCACGTCAAAACACGGTGCACGCCATTGGTACTACGCATGTATTATATGTGCCCGAGGGGCAGACGACACGCACACCAATACTATACATTCAGCCACTATTATTTGTACAAATTAAATGTTAAATTAGAAAGATATACAGGAAAATTCAATAAATCGAAAAAAAATTTTTTTTGCTACTGGGATTCAAACCTGGATGGAAAATGATAAATGTATTTACCGATTACAACACACCAGCAGTTGGCTACAAAATTTCCAACTTATATGCTGCAGTTCTTTCAAATTGATATATCTATTATTCCAAATTTAAAAACTGTCACGTTTTAGTACGAAAATCTGAAATACCTTTGAGTAATATTCGCTAGAAGACGCTAAACAATGATACAACTAATAGATTAGGAACACATTATAATTCACTTATTATTTATTATGTATATCGTTCTATTTATTAGTACGTAATCAACTTGAATTCGAATCGGTAGTTTGGAACACACGATATCCCAAATACTAATTTAATGTATTAAGTATAAAGATATACATATAAAATCAATTTTATCGAAAAATACTATTTTTGCGCTACCGGGATTCGAATCTGGATCTCTATTTCCAATCCAGGGAAGGTGCATTACCAAATATATGCTACAGCGCCGGTACCTTTCGTGACAAACTTTCGAACCCATATGTTACACTATTTCATATAAATACATTTGTCGTTCCATTATTTAAAAGCCATCTACATTGTTTTTACGGAATCTCAAATATGCCTTGTAAATATTCCCATGTAGAAATAGTAGCTTCGTCTCTGTGAGACATTTATATCTTGATGACAATTTCTCAGGAGATAAATGCCAGTAATTGGTTCCTACAAAGATTTGGACACACAGAAAATATTGTGAAATACACTGGTCTAAATGTGAAGTTAAAAATTGAAAAATACTACCTAATACTAATAAAATACTAAATAATATACAATTTTCAGACATATTCTAGTATATATGTTCATAATTTGAATGAATTTCATATATACACATAAAGGATATAGCCCCATAACTTGGAGAAAAAAAAATAGTTTCAGCTTCAGCGACATCTATACTGTTACATGAGATAGAATATCAAATTTTCAAAAAAATCCATAGATGGCGACAGCATAGTTGGTAATAAATAATTTAAATGTTTCAACATGATATCATATAGACAACTTCCAAAAAATTGATAGATGTAGTAGCATGAATAAATAAGTGAACGTTACATTGCGTAAAGTGATCACTTAAGCCAGCCGATGACAGGTCGTAAGCCCTGTAATGCCCAAGACTTCCATACTTCCTATGTAAAAATAATAGCTTCGTCTCTGTGAGACATTTATATCTTACTTCATCTTGATTTGCTATTTCACTGTGGTGAATTCTAAAATTAACCAATTTCGGGCTTAAACAGTAGCATACACACCGTCGTAATATTGAGAGATTGTAAGAAATACGCAAGCAGATGGTCCATGCAAGCTGTGCGCGAAATGCAGAGCTCCGCCACATATTATTCATGACAGAATGAAATGAGACGCGTTTAAGATGAAAGTGTCTGAGAATTTCAAATTTAATATGATTATGGCGCAAATTACGAAACGGCTATGAGCTGCGCATTAAATTACAAAATTATTTTAAGATTTTTTTCTGCACTGTGATTTACTTAAGTGTTTAGAAAAATATGGCCAGCATGAAAAATGTATACTTAAAACATTTTACTTTTCTTATTAATATTTTTTACTCTGGCATAAAACAGTAGATTATCATAATAACATTTTATGTGTAGTTAAAATAATATAAATATATTCTCCAGCCTCCCTTCACAGCAATTTCAGTGCTTCTGATTAAACTTAATAATTACTCAGCGGATAATTTTAATTTATTGTTAGGTTAGATTATCTCAACGATTTGATTTATATTTTTATTTATTATCTTTGTTTTATTAACCACTAAAATGAGTTTAAATACATCTACCGGTTTCGAAAAATGCCATTTTCTTCTTCAGGATGTCATAACTTTAGTGGTTAATAAAACAAAGATAATAAATAAAAATATGAGTCTTAACCGCAAAGATAATATTGCTGATTTTAAAAGTATGATTTGATTTATTTTTATTGAAAACTCATTTTTGTAGTGAAGTTGAAATAAATATCATATAAATTAAATGAATAAATTAGAAGCCAACTCGGTATCAACCCAATATTGTTTCAATAAATAAATTTGTTTCTGTATATATTTCGAATTGATTTGATTTTTTTTATTTTGTTTATGGATTTATAAGTATAGTATTGTTTGTAAGCTAACAAAATCTTTATTTTATTTGTCGTGATGTCCCCTGATACGTCCGTAGCTTGATGGATAGTATATCTCCATTCACACCTCCTTAAGCCATGTTGATTGTAAGGTTTGAACAGGACATTCATCACAGGATAGTACTAAAACAGACGTGATGTAATACAGTCTTAATATAATATTTAAATTTATTATTATTTTTTAATATTGTTTAACAGTAATATGCACATCTATAATATTCTATATTATGGTGAGCTATCTAAATTTGCTGTGACGAGTGACGTGTCCGCCAGCGCTGCCAAGTAGACGGCTGCGCACATTGCGAGTCTCGGGTCGCTACGCAGTTATTCTACCTAGTTGTGATTCAAATTGTAACTTTTATGAATAAACCATGTTATTTTTTTATAAGTATCTTTTGACACGATTTGATCACATGAAGTGAAAATAGTGGCCTGGCCCGCCCGGGGCGCTGCTGACGCGTATACACTGTTTCACGCAGCCGGTACTTTGAGTCTTTATGGCTGATAGTAGCTGGTAATAAGGTATCACCTTGCCGGCCACATTCAGCTTCATTCTTCTGTGCATGGCTAACTAGAGTGTGAACGGAGGCGATAGCCCTCCAAACATTTTAATTTTTAAATATACAAACAAAAATTAATTCAATGTATTTTATATTCCGGTTAATTACATTTTTGATTCTTAATAATACTTGAATTGTAAAATAAATGAGATTGAAAATACTTAGGTCTACCTAAGTGGGATTACTTTTGTATATACCTACATATATGTATATTATAAAAGTATTAGTTTAAAAATTCAGATGGCTCTAATGGATTAAATTAAAACTAATTAAAAATATTTAATGAACATTTGCATGATTTGAATAAAGCACTATAAAATATATTTCTATTAAAGATTAAAAGACAATCAATGTCTACATTATTTTATCAGTCGATTCTGTCATAGATACTCTAATGTATATTATGATTAATTGCAAAATTTTGAAATAAATATCTACTTTTGGTCGACTGCGAGATGGTTTTTGATTGGTTAATATAATATCTCCCTTATTTATGTATAGCATTTTCAAACTACCCTGCAAAATTTTTAATCCGTTTGCCGAAATTCGGTCCATGTTTATAAAATAAAGGATAACCTACCCCTATGCAATGTTCTTCTCTTTCGCGTTTTGTAAAAACTACCACATTTTATACAAAGAATTTGCATTAATTACCCCGTATTTGGACAACGTTGGGGTATAACTAACCCTCAACTAAGCTTTGTTCTCCGAGTTTTATTTTTCATTTCAACTTTTTAGTAAAAATGAAAAAAAAGATTTTTTTTTCTCCAGTTTGATATGTACTGTAAATAAAATATCTATTGTTAAATGTAAATGATAATATTATTATAAATTTTAAGAATAACTCATTTTCAAAAAACCGTTATGTTTAATTTCACGTAGACCGGTTTTGATACCACTGTATTTACTTTAATCGTTTTTTTTATATAAAAAAGACGCGTATACGTAATATGAGTCACATTAACATTTTTACTAGTTTTAAACTGAGATAAATACTTGACCACTGATTCACTAGGCGATTATCTTAGCCACTAGACCGACAAGTACGTTAAAATAAATTAAACATCGGACAGGAGCGTGGCCATTATTGTTGACATTGATAATATATTCCACATTTCAACCCCCACCACCCCGACGGCAGACATTTTGTAGATTAGTTAGTATACGTCCGTCCTGAGTAAGATGCAGTGAAGTTTAAAAAGATCGGTAAGATTAGGAATCTGACCAGTCTTGTTTTTGTATACCTCGTTATGCTTTGGTTTTGCTAGGTCTTTTGAGCGTGTTTATAGCAGACCGTGTTGAATAAAACAACACACGTAAAAATCGTTAAAAATTTTTGATACAAAATATATGTTAAGAAAATTGCCTTCGAAAAAGCGAAGTTACATAATATATGATTGAGGCACTTTGTACTGCACACACAATTAAATAGTATTATTATTTATTCATACAACACTTCTTTGTCGCATTGAAGAATGTAAAAAATTGGATCTTGAAATAAATAAGGAATAAACAAAGCTAATGATTATTGATCAACATGTCAGTTTTCACGTACAGATGCCCTTCCAGACCTTGAAATTGTTAAGGATTTCAATTATCTCGGATCCTTAATTATTGACAACGCATACAGTCCAAACTTGACAAAATGTGGAAATACCGCAGTATTTCCAAGACAATAAAGATCAGGTTTGTACAGTCTCTGGTGCATTTTATATTTTTATGTGGTATGGAATCATGAACCCTGAAGGCAAGGGAGAGAAGACGGATTGATGCCTTGATAAAAGAGGAAGATGAAGAGAAAGATCCCCCACCTCTTGGACCGACCAAGTGGAAAAGGCGACAGGAACTTGTCTGGTGACAACCCTAAGACCTGCAGGATGCCGAGAAAAGTAGAAAAGTATAGTTAAGAGGGCAGGAGTTCATGGAAATCGCGATCCTCAGTCATGAGATGATTATTATTTTTTCTCAACTAGACTTGTTTTAAAGAACCCCTTCGATAGCTTATTATTTTCCCAGTTTCCCATTGATAATATGAATGTCAATGCAAACATAAATGCCACCACTGACCTGATATTAAATATGCTTGGTTCCTTGCTCGTCGTGGACTGTATTGTTCTTCATTGTGCTCAGATGTGGTTCAGATGCGCCGACTGCTGACTTCACGTATCGTTTCGACCGGCCGAAACAATTCACTATCGTGGAGGATTTGTATGCCCTTATCTGACAGGAGGCCGGCTGCGATTAATATTTGTCGAAAAAGCGACAACCTTACACTCGCACGGAAAATCATAGATACCAACATGCAAAACCTAGGGCTGCCGACCGAAGGAATAATAATGTGCGTAAAGAAGAGTAGACAAGTTTAATTAACAACTAAAAATTCAATATTGATTGAGTATTGTCAGGTAATGGCTTTATCAGACGTAGCGGTGGGGTATGAAAGGTGGGGGTAATTGAGGTATTTATTAGGAATATTGATAATAAGGGTAAAGTTCTTGGAAAAGTAATAATGTTGATTAACATTTTTTACGAATTCGACCTTTTGAAATTCTATAATTTCTAGGTTGCTCATTTCATTCAAAGAGAATTCTGAGAAATTATTGTTTTTTAGACAACAGCAATGCTTTTTTATTCGCGTATTTAAATTTATCGTGCTTTGGTAAATGTATTTTTATCACAATCTCCGCTATTTATTTTAAAACCCCCGAAACTAGTCGTGAACAATTATAATACTCAGTAATAGTGTATAAAATTCAATATTTAATTAAATAATATTATTATATTAAAATATTACAGCACAAAATGACTGCCAAATTAATTAATGATGTCACACAAGCTATGTTTAAAAATAATATTTTCATGGTATTTTCGACATTGCAATATTTATTTACAAACTACAACATGTGAGGTCCCGAGCGCGGGAGTTATTTCCAACTGGACATTTTGATTTTTATAAATGAGTACATCGTCGTGAATTTTTTTATGAAAATGACGCGTTTAAACCAAAATAATTAATCTTTCGATCAACCATTCATTCTCGACTGTCATTTTCAAGAAAAAAAAATTGAAACCGTTCCAAAAAATAAATCACGTCGGATTTTAGATTGTTTGAAACGTGCACGTTTTGGATTTACCGGACATTGATGTCATCATAAAACAAACTGCTTAGTCGTTGTTTGAACATTTTTAAGCTATATCTTTCAAATATAAACATGTGTACGAGCGCGAAGAGAATATATGATAATACAGAGGGCGTCTACAAAAACACTAGTGTGATCAGATAATCTAGATATTAGAGAACGATTCTGTTAAAAGCTTCATCAACCGAAGATCATGCATGAAAAATGTGGTAATGTGTACATAGCTATAGGGTTGTTCATTATAAGACAAAGATTCATACGAACACGTTTACCCTTTTAAGTTACATAAATCTTTATATAATTATATTAACATCGAACAATATTTTGATGTACCGACTACTAAGACTTTTGACTACTAAACAAAAATTGCAAAAACGAATAAATAGTAATTTTAAAATAAAACAAAAGAGCCAGCTGTTTTGTCTGCTAAATCTATTTTTAATCTGCAGAGCTTTATCCTGTTTAGACAGTTCGATATTCGTATACCAATTTCTAAGTGCAAAATACAGTATAAAAGATTTCTAAAAATCATATCATCTTACATACATTCCTAGATCTTTCATCTCATCTTATTTCACGCTGCATCTTAACACAATCAACAAATTTGGTCGATTGGTATAAAGTGACGACGTTATATTAAAACAATAATTATTAATTAAAGAGAACACATAACTATTGTGAAGTTGCAGTTTTTTTATAAAGTAGTTCTGCGATACTTTAATACAAATTAAATGTATCGATTAGAAAAATATACTGGAAAATTCAATTTATCGAAAAAATATTTTTGACGCCTTTTGATTTGAACCTGGATTCTTTTCTATCCGGGGAAATGTATTTAACGATTACATTACACCAACATAGTAAGTTTCAAACTTATATGCTGTTGTTATTTCAAATTGATTAATCTATTATTCAAAATTTAATGTTTTGATCGTGTATTTTGTTTATTTGTATTATTTTTTCTCTGTACACGAATATTTTTAAATTTTAAATTTTGTTCATCTCAAGTACCTACCTACACATAGTTTATTAAGTGAGTTTATTTATAAAATCAAGTATAAAAATAGTAGTGAGTGAGATGAAAAATATAGGTAAATGTAAAATCCGAGAAAATTGAATCAATGCAAATGTATCAGTTCTAAGAGTAGATATAAAAATGTATTATTTGATTAAAAAGTGTGTAAATCAGTGTGGGTTAAGAAATAATTGACATTAATTACTACTTTAAGAGTTTGATAATATTATCCAAGGAAACAATACAAAAAATAGGTGACCTAGATATAACAAATATGTTAGTGTATTAGTATTTGTATCTGTAGTATACTATTTCAGTATTATTGCAGATGTAATGGCTTATTTTCACTGATGAGATTTTCGACTCGACACAATCTCTGATACAGATATGATGCTCCTATGAGATTATTTCATAGCCTTTCATGTATATCAAATTACAGAGATTTATCTTCTCGAACCACACTTTGCGTTTATTATAGATACGTCAGATATCAGTCCATTGATCATTGATGTTACGTTCGTCAGTTGGATGAATGTGAATCTCCCTAGCAGCTGTTAAAACAGAATAAATATTTGTTATTTAATGTATTTTAATTCGCAAATAAATTATTGTTGTTCTAGGTGACGTTTGTACATATGTAGCGAGTGTCACTATCAAATTGAGCATCATATAGTTTGAGGTTTTGGCTCTTTGTACCGATCTCAAGCTGATCTCTGAGTCGTGTACGTAGCACTGAGATTTATCTCATCGTCTCTCATTCCTTAGACACGGGTCATAATATATTTCGTCTTGACATAATAAATTGGCTTTTATTGTCTAAGCTGGACCCAAAAATATCTGCTACTAATATGAATTTTAATTGAATAAATGATAGTTTTTTTTTACTGCCTCATAAATAGATTTTTGGCTCGAGTTGTAGACAGGCCGTTAAAAAATATTTTACAAGTAGTTTCATTCTTCATTTAATTTATTCTTCATTTTCTTAAATTATATTTCTGTTATTTAGCGAACAAAAATAAATATAAAAATAAACCAACATTTTTATCTAAGCTCCGATCACAACAAACAAAAAAAAATGTCATTTTGCTCCACGCGAAGATTTGAGCTTTCTTAAAATACGTGACACATTTTCAAATATAGAACACATTTGTCTTTTTCATCGATTTGGTCATCTGTCATCTGCAACAAGATCATCTGATCAAATAGATGTCAAAAATGAACGTGGTTGACTGCTTGGCGTCGTAGAAATATGATAGTATTGATGTTGTTTAAAGCGTGCCATTAAAATAGATGGAATTTAAAAGCAATATCATTTATTTCACATTGATTTATATTCAATATATCTGATGCATTTTTTTGTAAATCACACGAGAATGTAAATATATGTATGTATAATTTACAATCAATGAATAAAAAATATCAACAATAATAAAAAATATATAATAATATAAACATTTACGTTAGGCACTGCTAGCCGTATTCTATCCTTGAAACGAATCCTTATATTTTGTTGGTATTTTGCGAGAATGGAAGATTGTTGCGGTGGGCTACAACGGAGAACGAAAAGGAATAAATAAATATGTAAGAAACCTCAAAGGGTTACATCCTATTCCGGAATCGTTATGAGAGCTGTGCACTTGCGCTGTGATTCTTTAGGAATTGATTTGATTGTGTATTGCGGGAGTCACTCGGATGGAACTACTGATGTTTGTAGGTTATGAATATCAGATGTATTGTTTATGAACTGAGAGCCCTAATCATTTTCAGATTCTCACGCATGTATATGAATATCACAGTATACCTATATTAATATTACTGAGCGTGCGTGCGAGTATAGGTGTTAGTGTTGCGACTAGAGTAGGTTGATAAAAAAGTTGGCGTTAATTATCGAATGATATACAAATAAATTAACACTATTTAAAGGTTAAATTTTAAGTTAAAGTTCATGACTAACGAAGCTCATTAGAGGTGGTTCCGAGAGATGCCTCCAAGAAGGCGGTCAGAGAATAAATTAACGTTTCTAGTAGCTTCTCGGACCGGTTGCGTCGCGATGTATTGTTGTCTGAATTCTGTTGGTACTCGGCGGCATGGAATGGCTGCAAAATATTTGGTATGACTGCCAGGTCTGTGAGCACTCAACAAAGCAACGCGTGCAATAATTAACAGAAACTTTTTAGAATAAGTTTGATTAGTTATTTAATTAATACCTTGTGGTACAGTTTACCTATATTCTTCGTTACTATATGGTATAATTAGCAGAAACATTTTTTATTAAATTTGGTCATTTACTGATATAGGTTGGCTCCGGTATCATCGCACCAATGTCATACGTGTACATTCATTCATACGAAGAGGAAGAGAACCCCATTGGATCTACAAAGTGGAAAAAGGCGCTTCTCTGGTGACAGCCTTAAAATCTGCAGGATACCGAGAAAAGTAGAGGACTATAGTCAAGATGGGAATGATTTATTTTCCTGATTTGATCCTCTCTTTACCCAACAATTTACGAGGAATCTCATTTAATAAGGACACTACTCTTCAACATTGGCTAGATGATTTCATTACTTTCAAACCAGTAAATTTCTTCAAGTGTTGAATCGAAATACTGCCAAGACGTTATGTATTTTATTTTTGTAATTTTAATATAAACGTTGCAAACATACGCATAAACTTAATAGTTTAATAAATAAATCTTCAGATGCTATTGTCAATTTATAAAGTATAAAATGGCGGATATGTAAAAGATGAGTGAAGTGAGTGATTGAAAGTAATAAAAGTGAAATGTACCAGTGAAAGAATAATCTTTTCTAAATGTTTGGATAGATAGAATGTTTTCAGGGTAGTCATTTCGATAACTACATATCGCGACACGAAAAATAATAGAGACACTTTGGTTAAGGTATATTTGAAATGTAACCTTTTTTGTTCAATAGATTTTTCGAGCTCGAGGGAAATCCATCAATAAAACCGAAAGGAAGGGAACGAATTGATTTGGGATGACTGCAGATATAGACACATCCCTGTTAATATTACGGTGTTTTGGAGGAGAGGTAAAGTAGGGTAGCTTTATTAAAGGCTCGAGGGTGAATTGTTCCATAAATAACGATTGCAGAACACTATATATATAAATATTTATACTAGCGGTCCATGTATTGCCCGGGATTATGGGTGGAGATTAGATGTGGTGCGGAAGAGGTCTCCTTTATTTACGTAGATCCAAAGAGTGAAAAGTTTTCTTTGAAAGGTGAGAAAATTTTCCACAGGATACTAGAGTGCAACTGAGCATAATTAATCTAAAAATTTATTAAAATATTTAATTAACCTCGTAACATTAACTTCTAATAAGTATATTAATTAGAAAGATATACATATAAAATAAATTTTATTGTTGCACCACCGTGAATCGAACCTGGATATCTTTCCAAACCGGGGAAGATGCATTATCCAACAATGCTACAGCGATATTATTTTTAACGACAAATTTTCGAAACTATATGTTACACCTTTTTCAAATTAATACATCTATCATCTCAAAAACCTTTGAGTAAACCAATAGCAGACGCCAGAATTAAAATATCACTATATGTTCGGAATGATTACAACTACTCAATAAGAATGTGTTCTGCTTAATAATATATAAGTTGTATCAATGTGTCCAAAATTTAATAAAAATGAATATTTAATTATATTTCTATTACTAAAGGTATTTGAGATTCCGTAAAAACTAAGTAAATGAATTTCAAATAATGGAACGATAGATGTATTAATTTGAAAAGTGTAACATATAAGTTCGAAAATTTGTCGTTAAAAGTACTGTCGCTGTAGCACAATTGGATAATGCGCCTTCCCCGTTTTGGAAACAGATCCAGGATCGAATCCCGGTATCGCAACAACAATATTTTTCGAAAAAATTGTTTTTATATGTATATCTTACTAATTAATATATTTAATTAGTATTTAAAATATCACAGACCTATGTTCTGAATAATTACAAGTTCACAATAAGAATGCGTTCTCCCTAATAACATTAACTTCGTAAATGGTAAATAATTAACTCATTTTATGTCATTATATAGCTTTTATTACAATTATTTTTTTTAGTTACTTGAGATCTTAAAATAGTTATAATTTTTGGTACACTTTTTTAGTACGATACAAAAATTTTAAATAAAAACTTTTTCAAAAGTTTTTTACAATACAACATGTAAAATGCATAGTAACACAAATATATTATGTGATAACTTCAAAGACTGAATTGTTTCTAAAAGTTGATTTTGTATGTAATTTTTGTTAAATTTTAATCAAATATACGTAAAAAAAATATTTTTTAAGATTAGTTAGTATTTGATTAAAAAAAGTTACTTTGCATTTTTGCATGAGTTTGGTGCAAGTGTAACATTTTGTCACATATTTCCCGTCTTTTTCTCTGTCACACAAGTGACAGCGACCTCTTTTCAGGGCAGTTTCGCTTGGGCCAGCAATTCGAGAACTCGATGTCGACGCTCTTGGATGGCCACTAAACACTGGTTCAGAGTCAGAACCTTTGTTCGAGATTTACTCGATCATTTTGTCACTCAAAGCCCGCATCATGTTGGCAAAATCTGTAAAAAACAAAAAATAAAATAATAAGTGATTTTAAAAAAAACCTGGTATCGTGGAGGTTGCGCAACCCCCAACAAGCACGTATCTCCGTCCGAAAGTGCTCGAGCGCCGAACGTCAGGCACCTGCCGTGAATTGCAACCTAATGAGATTACTCTAAATGGCGGATACGCACGATACTTAGATTGTTAGAAAAACTTAAAAATATAACGCGCGGGGGTCGCGCTGCCCCCACGATACCGATTAAGGGTTAATTTAAATATTTAACTTTATAATTGGTTTGGGGGGAATTTCAAGACTAACATTTACCTGTAGAAAAGGTTCAGAGACTAATTTTCATAGACATTCTTCGAAAACCATTAACATTTCCAACTACACAGCTATTGAAGTCCGTAATGATTCTCAGTTTAAATAAAATATTAAAAAATAAAGCATTGTTATAAATTCACAAAAACCATTTCAATTCAATAATTTCCACAAAAATAAGTAAGCGAACAAGATCGCGTGGCAACTTATAAATCCCCAGTTCTAGTGCTTCTCAACATTATTACGCTTATCAAGGTATACCAACATTCACTGCCCTCCTACATAAAATCAAAACAGAAAAAATTATAAAGCCTTCAAATCATAAATCAAACAATTACTATAAAACTCCGAAAACAATTACAAGTTCTAATTTCTTTTGGTTCAACTCTTGATTATATTCATGAGTCACGTTATATTATTAAATTGGAAAAATTTCAAAATACATAAAAGACGGGATGGGGTGGCCAGAGAGAGAAGAGTTTTACACACGATTCTAAAGAGTGAGTAGTAACATTATGAGGCACAATGAGGCTGGATTCACCGTTTACTCAAGACCGATGCAATTAGCTCAAAGCTCCTATCTCGATCCTACTCATTCGCCGCCAGCTACTAGGCAGCTCTTCGATAGTGCTCCGCATATTGACAAGGCGATACCGCACAGCTGCCAATACAAAACTTGCCCTCATTGTCCCCGGTTGACTCACTTTATTAGCAAATAATATTTACAATAATACAATTAAAAAGGCCGGGGAGCAGAGGGGAGGTGAAGAGGCACTCCCTTCCGGGAAACGAGACGGCACAAAATAAAAAAATATAGGAGACTCATCCTCAACACACCACTGCCGGCAGATTTAACCGACAATAACAGTACATCGCAAATCATATTTGGACAAAAGGTAGAATATAAGAATTACAAGAGATCATCAGAGAGTAGTGACATTAGGATTGTATAGAGAAGAGAAAGATTTATAAAAAATAACTAAATATACATACCAGAAGCCAAACATTAGGTAGTAAACTATCTAATTAAACATGGTGAAGATTAGTGATTTCACTAAGCGCTAAACTGCCGGCCTGAAAATACGTGTTCCACGATCATTTCATAGCGACACTTTACCGATAAGGCATCCTCTGAAGATGGGTAATGAGATAAGATGACGCAACAGGTGCAGGATAATCAAGAAATATCCTTTTTAACATATATATACGAGTATATGTATATTTTTTATTAAAAACAAATTTTAATTGTGAATAAATAATTTTCGAACATTGTTATCTGATAAATGTTTATGTAAATGCCTTCGATAGCTGGTTCCTAGGTTTCCGATTAATAATAAGCACACATATGATATATGAACTGCACTAACCTTTTATTTTTACTGTCTTTCTGATTCGATGTTGTTATTTGAGCTGGTTTATCTTCATTAGATTTTGACCGACCGAAGCGCGCACTGATGGTTTATTTGGATGTAATAAAATAACGCCTTTCGGTTACCGTCTTGTTAGCTTTCCGAAAAAGGGCGGCAATACACTCACTCACACACACACACACACACACATACACATGTACATTATTATAAACCAAGAAACCCAGTGGTGCTAATCGAAGTAACAAGGTGCATAAACGATAGTTTTTAATAGGAAATAGTAGATGTCTCACTAAAATAAGAGGACTACGTATATTGAAGAAAACTTTACGTTAAACAAGACAGAGTTTCGTGTTCGAGTCTCGGTTGTAACCACATTTTTTTTTCGATACATAGATTATTACTCTGTATCTTTTTAAATGGTTCACCAAATATAATCTATTTAATATTATGGCGTCTTACCAAAAACAGGGAGAATAGCACATCACTCTTCTGTCCTCAAAAATTTACGATTTCAATTACAATTGAATCAAAAGCATTCCATAACCATAAACCATTTATCACTAAACTTAATTTCGCTTTAGTTTTGCCAATAACTTTTATTTCAAAATGAATTTTTTGACAGTCCATTTGTGAATTTTTAAAATCGTTTTTGAAATAATTCTAGTATACTCTGAATAGTGATATTATTCTCGGAACATTATTTAAAACAGTCCCTGTCAGTCACAATGTAACGGGATTTTTAGAAAGTTTTTTGTTCCAGTGATTCGGATTTTCGCTGTTCGCGTCGAATATTCGTTTTCATTCAAAGCGAGCGTTAAATTTGCAAGAGTATCATTCTACACTTGTAAGTACCTACCCCAAGGGTGGAGGGAAGGATAAAATTAAAACTAGTATTTCGTAAAAGGGTTTTTTTTCCTTTTTATTTTTATACGCTTTCAAAATTGAATCCAGTATCTACACTGTAGGTCCTGATACCATTGCTACTGATGATTAGTCCTCGATCATCCGTAAATCTTTGCCAGGTCACTCTCACTGCTTTATTAATTTACCAGTAATCTACCAATCAACATTTCAACTATTCTCTAACATAGATAAGTCACATCTGGCTGAAGAGACCCTGGAGCCGGATTCAGCTGTGAAGGCGACCCAGGACCAGGACTTGTGACCAGGACCAAGCCGAGTCTCATCTGATTGAGGCCATTACATGTCAATACTAACATGACAGATTTTTTTTATTTATTATTAACTATATTCAAATAATGGGTTCATGCATAAATTCAATGCATTAGTTCTTCGGTAATAGTTTTTTTGACATAATATGGTGTTAAAGTCATTTTAATACCACAGATTTATTAAATACGTCTTGAATTCTTTAGTTTGAAGAAAGTTTGTTTATTTATTCGCTAAATAAAATTGAGTGTCGATCACAAAAAAGTAAGGTAAGGGTGTCAAGTGATACTAAGAAGGTGTCATTGGTATTTCTGTTTTGTCATTAGATACTGATCTGATTTGTCATTACTAATTCGGTATATCATTAATAATCCGGTTTGACATTACTAATCCGGTTTGTCATTACTAATCCGGTTTGTTATTACTAATCTGATTTATCATTAGTAATCCGGTTTATCATTACTAATCCGGTTCGTCATTACTTATCCGATTTATCATTACTAATCCTGTTTTTCATTACAAATCTGGTTTGCCATTACTAATCTGGTTTGTAGTTTTATACTTGTGAATGTTTCACAAAAAAAAACACTTTATTTATTTTAACAGTTATTATTCTTTATTTTAAGTGTGTACATTTTATTAAAAAAATATTTGATTTCTGTTAAAAATATTTACGTACAATATAATTTATTTAGGTGGAGTATATTTAAATCATTTTTTATATCTTAATTGAAATGCTTACCATTTTTAATATATGTATGTATATAATACATATTAATGTTTTTTTAGGAGAACACATTCTTAATGTGAAGTTGTAATTATTCAGAACATAGGTCTGTGATGTTTAACAACACATGTCTATAACAAAATTTGTAGTGTACTTCCCCGGATTGGAAATAGGTATGCAGGTTCGAATCCCGGTAGTGCAAAAACAATATTTTTCGACAAAATTGATTTTATATGTATATATAATTAGTATTTAAAACATCACAGATCTATGTTCTGAATAATTATATCTTCACAATAAGAATGTGTTCCCTTAATAATATAAGTTGTATCAATGTGTCCAAAATTTAATAAAAATGAATTGATAATTCTGGCGTCTGCAGTCGGTTTACTCAAAGGTATTTGTGATTTCGTAAAAACAATGTAGATGGCTTTCTAATAATGGAACGACAGATGTATTAATTTGAAAAAGTGTAACATATAGATTCGAAAATTTGTCTTGAAAAATACTGACTCTATTATACAATTGGTAGTGTACTTCCCCGGATTGGAAATAGAGATCCAGGCTCGAATCGAGTCGAATCGCAAAAACAATATTTTTCGACAAAATTGATTTTATATGTATATATTTATAATTAATACATTAAATTAGTATTTACTAACAATAGTATTTTTAAAGTTTAAGTTTTAACTTAAATTAATACCTTATCAATATAAAAAATGTATGAACGTTAATAAGAACATTTTTTATGACTGAACATGATTATTTTATTGTTTAAAAATCCTTCACGTAGTAACTAAAATAAATAATTGTTTTTATTAAAGGTTAACGTAGGAAATAGTTCTGCCAATCGCTTTTCGTTATTCCCAAATAAAAAATAAATTCTTGCATCAAATGCACCTCGAACGCAAAGAACGACCATGAAATCAACACTTTAAAAACAGTAAAATTCGCGAATTAGTAAAAAAGGAAGTAAACACTCAATTTCAATTTATGTTAAAAAAAAACAGCATAAGTAACGACTCGGTACAAAACAAATTAACTGAGAGGAATTTTCAATTCAGTAAATAGCCAATTGTATGACTTGAGTAATTCACTAGCTTAAAAATAAAAAAAGTATGTAAGTATTGTACAGATTTTTTGCTTTTTACACTGCAAGCCCCTGCTAAATGGTGAATTTATCTGAGTTAGAGCCGAGCACATATTAAACAACAACGATTCAACATAATATAAATAAATGTTCTTAATATTTTCAAATAAAGATGTAAGAGTAGAGTTAACATAATTGGCCACCAGTAAAGAGGGTTATCTTAATCACTAGATTAAAACCAGACAGTTAAAACTAAATTTCTTATGCTCAGTAATTGTTATTGTATGTTAATTCTATTTTTTTAAGTGGTTGTCTAGACCGCTCGACTAAGCAAGTCAGATGCTTAAAAAGTTCCAGGATTTGAAGGATGATCCCATATTATTTATTTTAGTAAAAGAGGTCAGCCTAGGATCTCGTACAGCTTTAATATAATCGCCCAAACTTTAAACCCTATTAGTATAAATCTTATCCAATGATTGAGCAAAGTTGTCTCCACAATAACTATTATTGTAATATCTTTATATCCCGTATCGCAACTTAAAACAAATAAGATCATATGTAAAGCTCACGTGAAAGTGTGCAATTATCACGTCAAACAATGTACATAATTTAACTTTTGTATTTTAGTTGATTTATTTACTTTTACAGTTGCAGTCGCAGAACTCGGTCACAGTCCAGCAGAAATTCACCCCATCCAAGTTGTAAGAGGTGCGCGAGAGAGCCAGTAGAATGCTCCATTAGGTCCTCTCTAGCCACTGCTCTTCCCGGCATCGTCCATCCCAGCAACCCCCAGTGAGAGATCTACACCCTAATAAATCACGAAAATAAATATTTATCATACATTTGAATTCTGTAAAAATGACATTCCTTCAATATTGCTTTCTAAAACAACATTTTAAAGTCTAGTTAGCCTTGGCCATGGCCACATATAGATTCATATTGAACAATTATATAATTTAAGTACATAATTTTTATATAATATATAAGAGTGCGATATGAACAATGATTCTTTTTTGATTCAATGAGCCTATTTTGTATCAGAATATAGAATAGACTGACGCAACCGAGAAGGAGGTAATTATCAAAAGTGGTCAACTCCTAATGTATTTTTTTTTCTGGTAATGCTAGATCATATTCTTAAGAGTATTTGACATTATGTGATTTTCAAATCGAGCCAAATTCAAGGAAAAATTGTTTAAATAAACTTCTCAATACAGGAATAATTTTTCAATAGTGAACAAATCTAAACACGTTTATTTTCAAACTATGCCAAATCCATATCCACCAATCACGTCATCACAAAGACATGCGTCATTTTGCTGTAGAGACTAAATATTCGTTTTTGCTTCCATGAAAATAATAAATTTATTAACTTTTAATTATAATAATCATAACCACCCCTCCACCATGTAGTCGATAGTCTCTCTTTTAGTTTAAGTTTTAGTTTATTACTAACGATGACGGAGTAAGCATCGAAAACATTTTAATTAAAGTATTGTGTGAAGTAAACAACGTTGTGTTTTATTTGAATAATTATTTTTTCATTAAAATGTCTCACAGAGACGAAGCTAATATTTTTATATGAGAAATATGAAAGTCTTGGGCATTACATGGCTTACGACCTGTCATCGGCTGGCTAAAGTGATCACTTTACACAATGTAACGTTCACTTATTTACGCACGCTACCACATCTATCAAATTTGATGACAATTCCCCAGGGGATAAAACCCAGTAATTAGTTCCTACAAAGATTTGGACATACTCAAAATATTGTAATTTTTATTTTCAAAAAGTTAAGAAATGTTGTTAACAGTTAATCACACTGGATTTCCACAAAGTTAATGATAAAAATTTTGAAATATTATTAAATTTATTTTAAAACTTTGAAAATTACCTTCTGAATTGTATATGTGTACTCGTTACAGGTATACGTAACTACAAAAATAATTAAAATTTGTACAAACTCAATATGGAAAACGCTTACATCCAATCGTTATAATAGATTGATATTTTAATTAAACACGCAGGCTGCATAGGAATATATCCTTTAACTATTTCAGAGCCCCGTTGACCATCCGAAGCTAACAGCACTGAACGTCCGCCCTCGTTTCGATCTATAATTGCAGCACACTCGAGCACACCAAGCACTACATAAAAACACTTCAAATATAATAATTATTGGAGGCTACACACTTTTATTTTAGACCACCCCCTACCCCTGTGTAATAGTGACGGTATAATTTAAACAACAGTGTAAATTTATTTCGTGCAGCCTTTGACAATAAACACATTTTTTTGTTAGTACTGTTTCATTTTAATCAATTAATTGTTAGTGCCGCAAGATCAACACTCATAATCACACGCACACTTGGTAACATTAGTGGTCACTGTGATATTTCGTATAACTGCGTGAGAACTCGAGAAAGAATAGGGCCCTCGGTACTCATCTTATACAATCCTTCTGATACAACATAACCTTAATCTTCAGTGGCTTCATCTGGATGACTCACGTAATAAATATAATCCATATTGGTGACCTTTTTGAGTACATATTAAATTAACTAACAAAACAAAGCCCTTGTATCGCACAGAATTACTTACAAAACACGTGTCAGTAATTTAAAAGTGCAATCATCGGCGTGGCGCCAAAAAATCCATGGGATAGATTTCGGAAAACAATGACTATCATTCTTAATAAAACGTCACAGCGGCGGCCTGTCGTTATGTTGTACTTACAAATATTGTGGGAAAATATTTTATGAATGTACGTATAGAATGTAACTGTAATAAAACAGGCAAGAACGTCATTCCTAATTTTACCGCTGTAGTTTGTCGCTATTGAACATCTTTTGTGTTTCATTTCTTTCGACCTCATTATCATCATCATCATCTTCGGTAGAAAGAAGATGAGATCGGCAAACCATCCTTGTTTACGTTCTTATTTCCTGTACGGAACAGTCCTTGTATAAGTATTGATCACAAAATTATTAACTACACGCTCAACAATGACAACGTCATTTTCATCCCCTTATCCTAGAAGGATTGATGGCTCAAATATTTGACAAGACGTTTCCAATTTCCCCTACCTTGGGCCGTTTCGGTACTAATTGATCAGTCAAAGGTTAATCTGTCTTCATACAATATTTTTTGTAGATTTTCCAACTTAATCTGTTACAAGCCATATTAAACCTTTATACGTGTAGAAATAGAGACATACATATAAATGTATGAGCAAGTTATGATTCACTTACTGTTATTTGTATGATGTAACTGGTACATACCGATCTTTACCGAGAAATTCTCTGAGAAGCGAAATCAAACACTCATAAAACGTGGCGAATATGTGTCACTACCGAAATGATACATTAATTTATTTAAAAACATGTCTGTTTGGTTATTTATTTATGTCAATTGAAATAGATTATTTCCAATTTTTTTATATATTTAATTCCATTATTGAAAAATTTATCTTCTGCTACAGCTACGGCTTCTACAATGAAATATTGATTACCTAAGAACGAAACACTTCGACATTTGAGGCATGGAAAAGTCATTAGGTAATTAAACATTTTAAATATGAATAATTTTAATGTATAGTGAATGTGTTTAATTATTTTAAATACATAAATAACTGAATATATACCATAGATACCATAGAACTCGTAAAAGTTCTGAAGCCGTCGTTCAGTGGTATACATTTGTAAAGATATGTCGAAAACTTTATACATTGGTATCTCTCCAAGCCGCTCTGAAGATATAACTTTTTAAACACCTGATAAAAATTTTAAATGCAACTGTGGCTGTAAGGCAGTCAGGTTGCGAAATAGCTAGATTACCTAGAAACAAAACTTTGACAGAGGTTTACTGCAACCTCTTAATCGTACGTATTGAGGACTACGAATGAAAATTTATTCAGAATAAACTGTAATAATTCTACCAATGCTACTATATTTATTTAAAATATCTATGTAACTTACTTAACTATGAAATTAAACATTTGTTTTATTTTTGTTCGCCTTCAAAATACTAAATGTTCACACAAAATATGATAAATAAATCACGTATATATATATAAAACTAACCGTAACCGCGTAGCTGCCATTTACTGCTTGTCTTGTTTTAAATTATTTTAATGTTTTAAATTTTTTAATAAAGGCAAAATAACCACAAAATTTAAACATTATTACAGGAGTAGAAAAAAAACTATAGAACATGTGATTCTGAAATGGTCCAAAATATTAATTAGAGATATGCGTCGTGTCATACATTACATACTCTTAGACTAATGTTAAAAAAATAGAATAAACAAAAATATGTAAAATAAAGTTATCCTAAAATAGCTTAAAGGTCTTCAATAAATCATATATAGTATATCTTTTTTATTTCTAAGTTCTAATTTTATTAATTTATTTTTATATTTATTTGTGTAATATAAATGAGTTATTAAATTTTATAATGTATATACCACTAAAGATTTTGATCATGTTTTTTTCAATATAAATATCTAAAACAATCTTTTAATTTAAGATTTCCTTATTTGGGTGTGAATAAAGAATTCATTATGGTATTTATTAATTTAAATATAAATTATTTTAACTCTGTTTTTAACCACTTAAATTAAAACACCAACTTGTTTTGGAAAATACAATTTCCTTCAACAGAATGTCAAATAAACGAACTAAACACCATATATTTATCTAAAGTTTTTAAATTCTATTTATAAAAATATTAATTATTATTTAAAAATAATAATTTTACGATTAAATTATTACAATGATGAAAGATGTGGAAATTGACTTAATAATACAAAATAACTGGAATTTTCATTGGCAAAATTTTTAAATATAGGACTTCTGGTTAAATTTAGTTGGTTATTTATAATATTTTGATTCATTTTACACGCTTTACTTATTTCTAATGATTCGAAGCTATTTAATTTAAGACCACAATTCTTTATATGTAAAACAGACAATACCAAATTAATATTACAAGTATGATCAATTTTTAATAAATGATTCTGAAAAAAATCTGAAAAATCATAATTATTTAAACATCTTAAATGCTCTTTGACTTTTATATTAAAATTTCGAGCTGTTTTTCTAATATAGAAAGCAGTACAATCAAATTTGTTCCATAGATGGCGATGGTGTAGTGGTACTTGAAGCGAGTCCACATACTAGTTGAATTTGATCATTCATTTTTCCCTTTTTTTAAATAGCATATATGTCATCACTATTAGAATCTGATTTTTTTTAAATTATATTAAAGCAATATTCGTTATCTGTAAAATGTTTGTTAACGTATTATACTAGAATACGCCTGAAAAATCAATATTTTTCATTTTTTTATATATTTTCACATACTAACATATATAAAACATTCAAAAAATTGATAAAAAGATAGAATCAGACGTGAATATTGGTCTGAATGGAATTGGAGAACGTTATACATATATTTATTTAGTGACCAGCCAAAGACAGGTCGTAAGCCCTGTAATTACCCCATACTTACAAATATAATAAAAAAATAGTTTTGTCTCTATGAGATATCTGATATTTGTTTAATAACAGTTCCTTTATATGTAAAAATTCAGTAATTATGTGTTTTTGGACATATTCAAATATTGCTAATTAATAGTAATCCATGAAATAATAATGTTCATGTAATCGTCCGATTTTTCAAAATGTTTATTAAAATTTTTATCCCACAGCTAAAATAAAAATATCTTAAATTTTTAATCATCGCTATGACGATACGCCATCGGTTTTAACTTTAATCCACTAGTTATCTGATTAAAATTTTAATTAACAAGCTTCGTTAAAATTTCCTCTCACATAATAAGGAAGGGGATTCAAATCTAATTTTTCACCTTTCAGGGAAGCAGCTTTTGTAAAGAAATATTCCAGGAAATAGATAACGGATATAAAGTATATTTAAAGAATTTTGACGACGCTGAGATTGCAGAACATTATGTACGTAAAATTCTTGAGATTTAGATACTTTTAACATATAAATACTTTTTGATGCGATGTAAGTCTATATTGTACGTACATATATTTTTATATTGTAGATCAATTGTATGTCTATATTCTTTGTAAATATTTGTATTTGTACTTTACATTTTTTTCATTTTCATATTTTTTTTATTTTTATACAGAACTTTTTTACAAGATGATATGATGGCAATTTTCTACTTAGGGTCGGTTGTGTGATCAGTTGAATCTTTTTGCTATTGTTAAAAAAGTTACTAGAGTGTAAAAAAATTTGCGAAAACGGGTTGGTGGGATAAGATCTCGTGGACTGTATCGATTTTAATAATGATAAGTTGACGCAACTCGAAGTGGATTCAGGAAGGAAAATAATTAATCTGGCCTACCTTGCTTTCAAGTCCTGGGTTGGACGTCGTTTTTACTTCCAGTTGACTAGCACCTCTTTTAAGGAAGAATCGAGATATCACTGCACTTCCAGAACTGTTTAAAACACCGCATCTTCGTGGTCCAGATCTTGACAGTTCGGTATCAGAAGGCAATCTGTTCCCCCATTGGCGAAATCCCTTGTTATTGGTTGGCCATAGCGGGACAGGTATATTAAGGTTTATATTGGATGGACAAGTGGACAGGGAGTAGATACTCGACTTGCATCAATACGGGTTACTTGATAGTTGGTAAAAAAATATTTACTTCTCAAAAGTACATCCAGTAGTAAACTGATTTCACTTTCCAATATCCGATAGTAAAAACGAGAATCGTTGGTTAAATTTGGCGAAATCTTCACAGCTGTTTCAAAAGTCATGCGTTACATTGATACTTTGAAAATTGCAGTATACGATAATTAATCATTCAATATCATTTAGTGATGAGAGTTCGTCCGATGGTCATTTCGTTGTTCAATTTACATTAGAACATAATCAGAAAAAAATTCGCCACTTAAGTGACAGGTCCGAACGCAGTGAAGAATAAAACCATAGATAAAGCAGAAAATAGAGCTCATTTCATGATTATTCGCCACGCCACACTGAGAGGCGAGATAGTTTTTTACCATCTTTGACATTAGTAAATTTGATGTACCAACAACTCGCAAAGGATTTTTACTACGGGCGTTAATAAAAAAGTTAATATAGTAAAAAGTTACCATGGTAAAAAGTTACTACTGATCACACAACCGGCCCTCAGGCTAGGTCTAATCTAGGGAAACCGCATTATATTTTTAAATAATTTCAATAGTTAAGGGCGAGCTTTAATTTTTCCAGTTTGAAATTCGAGAAATTCTACACGAATTACATATGCTTTTAAGATAAGATTAATAGTTAAATTCTTAAGAAAATATCAGATAAATAATTAATGACGTTATTTGTTACGTAAATCGTGACAGAGTGGAAGAATTGAATAGAAAGGAACAACAATAAAATTGTTGGTTTTCTCGCATTTAATACTAGTGTTAAAAATAACTAATGTCTGGAGTCTTTTCCACGTTTTTTCATATTGATATATGGAATCATATCAAAAATTTGTGTTGTCATTTGAATTAATCAATCGAATATTTAATAATTTATTGGAGTACCTAATTAATACATATGAATATGTTTTGAAATCATCTGATCGCTTAGATCAATGTTCTAAATTAAAAACTTTATGACAACTTCAATTTATTATTTTCTTTAATATTATCGATTTAAAACGCCCCGTTGCCATACAGCTAGTATTTAAAATACAATAGTGTTATATTCAAATGAAATATTTCATCTTGACTTACATAAAATATTTACTTTGTTCAAGAATACGTTTTTTCCCTTAAAATCAGTAAATAGACATGTTGTTTATAAAATTTGCTACTAATGTTGTGAATACGTTCAATATTAATTCATATTGTGAATAAAATATGCGTGAAAACACATATTTTCTGAATTTTTTAACGAAAATAATGACAGCGCGGACTCGACGACCGTCACAGCCGGATCGAGCGGCGTATTGAAATTCGATGTACAATTAAAATTATCGTATTTTATAAGACAGAAAATATATTATTTAAATACTGTTTATTATGTTTTTGATATAAAACTTAGTTTTAAATAGTAGCTGAAGCCTCAAAGCATGTGAGTAAATATAATATATTATTTAAAAACGTGTATTTTCACAAAAACAAATTTGTTATTTTTAAAACGTCGAAAATTGGTAATATGTCCCGCAAATTGAATGGTTTATAACACTTCTAATTATTAAAATTTTGTCTCAATAGAGATTATTTTTTCGTAAGCTTGGCTTCAAGATTATAAAATATATTTCGTTTATGCAATAATTGACTAAAAATTAAGTATTTATTTTAATGTTTGTATTGTCTTAATTATAGCAATTAATATTCAGTTTATTAGTTTTTAATGAGTTTAAAGGTCATATCTAAGTAATAATTTAAAAAAACGTCCAATAAATAAAAACTCAAATTTTCGTAAAAAACGCGAAAATTTGAATTATCATTGAATTGAATCAGTAGCGCCTTAAGAATACATAGTTTTAGTTTAAAGATAAACTTAAATACATATCAAAATAAATAAATAATAATAATATTGATAACACACAGGTAAAGAGTGTTTCAACGCAGAAAATTTAAATTTAAAAAGAAATGGCTTTGCTGGTACATTTGCGTTTTTTTGACGTAGACACTGAAGGATTTAAAAACGTATTTTATTTCTGATTGGATTACATATACTGCCTTTTCTCAGTTCCCACCCCATATTTTGTATTTATATATACTACGACCAGCAATATATTTATTTATAATCCAAAAAAAGTAAAGTTTTTTTATAAAGTTCACCAAGTTTCACATAAGGTCATTAATTATTTAGAAGGAATCTAAAAATATTAAGACTACTTTTATCCAAGAAAAGACAATAGAAACGTTCCCAAAGGCCACACTGTACGTTGTTGAAAATATGTATATAGTTAGCGTCTCCAAGTAAACATGGGCTGTCACCACTTTAAAGGTTGGTCTATTTCCGGATAAGAACGTAGGTTGATCGTAATAATTTAAAAAACGGCGTTGGTACAACCTATTGACAGAACGCCAGTTTGACGTGGAATTATCGATTGTTGGCATTCAAAAGGCTGTTATATTTAAAAAGGCACTTAACTTATATTTAAAAGGTTATAAACTATTAGATTATTTCTTTCTTAAGATAAACGTATTTTTTTGGTATTCCAGTGATGATCTCAATCAAGTTATTTTTGAAAATTATTTTTTTAATAAAAAATAACACATTTTAGTTATGTTATTTGTTTTGCGTATTATTAAATATCAAATTATTAAACACATGTTAAATAATAAGTTATTTAATTAGTTTTGTACTAGAAAAAAGTAGCGTTAGCCGATGACCGGCTCGTGGCCATCGTTGGCCGCCGCACGTCCATGGCCAATATCTTCAAAATTGATAAAATAGAAAAGAGAACAGAATGCGTTGTATCTTGTTTTTTGGTAAAATTAATATATAAGAGTAAATAAAAATAAAAAAACATTTTTGACATGTGTATGATGTTTATTAAATTTAAAATCTGTCATTTTTGTAAGCATTGTCAGAAAAAAAATTATGAGTAAGAATAGTAAATACGCTTAATTAGCTATGTTATGTATAAGTATGAGTCGTTCTTCAAATGGAAGTCAGTGCGACTTACGATTTATTCAATTGACATCTCCAGATTTTCTGTTAGTTTTCCATATCAAATATAAATTAAAATATTTCACTTAGTTTTTGCTATCACCAACCGGTTTAGGAACTACCGTACCTTCTTCAGGGTGTTCAATATACCTAGATATAGATATTTTTCGTTGTTAATCATGCATTCATTATTATTTATGGACTTCTTCATTTCTAGAGCCTCTAAGTTATCTAAACGTTTACCTTTATTATTAATGTGGAGAATATTGACTCCTATATTTCTATCGAAATTATATTTATTTTCAACAATGTGATTAGAAAATTCGTAAAAACTATTATTATTTAAGCGTCTCATATGTTTCTCCTATATAAAATGAGGGGCAGTCCTTACATTTCAATTTATAAATACCTGAGTGAGTCAGTTTATGATCATTATATTTAACATTTTTTATAAAATTTCTAAAAATATTTTTTTTTCTTCAATATTAGCAAAATTACTTTGTGGACTCATTTTATATAAAAAAATAGACTAAACTTGAGATGCCTAAATAGCAATAACTATTCAGAGTTTTCCAATCATCTTTTGGAAACTAACCATTCTTTTGATATTAACAAGGGTTTAGAAATTATGCATACAAATACTAGTGGTTTACAGTTAGAACATTTTGAAATTTTAGAAACAAGAAAAAGTGATAATTGCAAGCTAAATATGATAAATAACCAAATACTCTGCAAATAGTCAACTTTTGAATTTATTTTCTTATTATTTCTTACTTATTAACCACTTTATAGTTTTATTTTTATCTATGCTTGTATTTTTAATTTCAGTATACATTGTTTCCTAGAGAAGATACCATAGGTATCGAAAAATGTTGAATAATCAATAAATAGTGGTTTAAACAAAGTATTTTGACTAATAAATTTTCGTATACAAGGTTGGTTTAATGGTGGAAAAGAGAGTTTTTGAGCATTGTATTAAAAAATTATTTGTAACCAAAATTATACGCTATTGCTAAATTTATTAATATTTTTGTTTAAAATTGTACCATTTAAATTAAGAGATATATCGGATTATACAAATTTAATAGTTAAAATATGTATAAGTATTCCAACAGTATCTGTGCTTTGCATATTAACACACACACACAGCATAACCGTGTTCAGCAACTAACCGCTTACATTAATTATTATCGGTAATTTTGGTTGGTTACATTTTCCAGTCATGTGTACTGAGGAAATGAAGGCTCTAAGTGCTAGGAGTAACGTGCGACAGGGATGTTAACAAATATTTTAAAAATATTTAGACATCGTCAATGTTGGAAACCAATACACGAAAAAATTCTGCTAATTTCAATAAAACATATTAAATAAAATTAAAATACTGATGCGTCAAAATTTTTTTCTACAGCCAACGTTCCTCCACTGTTAGATATTAGACTGCCACCCATATTCAGAAGTTTTTCGAACGACGTGCGTTGCGGATTTCAGTACGCCTCTAATTTTACTCCAACTGCTGTTATTCCTTCGGTTGGAATGCCCAGCCTGACACCATTTTGTTTTTTTTATTCAATGGAATACATGTTCTACTTTATTTTTTATTTTACCCCCTTGATAACAGTCCCAGCACAGTTCGTTTTGAAAATTTAACACACTTCTATTAACAAAAATTGAGATTTTCGCAACCCTGCCAAAATGCTCGAATAATTAACTTCTCCAACCGGTAATGCTTTCATCAAAAGATGTATAATATACATATAGTATCATCACATCATTCAATTAGTGGTTCTAGCCACACAGGATGGATTCAACATATTATTTTGGTTCATAATTATGATAAATAATTTTTTTATCTGGACATTTTAGAGGACCACATTTTATTAGTTGCTAAAAACTTATTAGAGCTTGAAGAACTACATAAAGGGTATTTTTTTTAGAGGTATAAAACTTTAAAATTAAATAAAACACATAAAAATTTGTGGTAATGGTTTTATTGGAAAGATAATTTTATACCATTAGTGTTTAAATATAATTTTGCGCATATGGGCGGCTGGCTAAAATAAAGCGCTATCTGTAAGTTCAATTTTCGACCACTTTTTGAAGCAGCTATAAATAGGCAATATCGCGACGAATGTTGGCTTTCATATCGTCTATCGTCTCTGGTTTATCGGCATAGACTAGCCACTTCACATATCCTCACAGAAAATAATCCAAAGGTGTTAAATCACACGATTTTGGAGGCCAATTCACAGGTCCATTACGCGAAAAAATGCACTCATCGAATGTTTCCTTCAATAGATTGTGGCGCGCGCTGTGTAGCATGTTTGCCGTATTATTAAAACCACAACTCTTTTACATTAATGCCATTTAATTGGGGAACGAAGAAGTCAGTAATCATGGATCTATAGCGCTCTCTATTGAATGTAACGTTCTGACCGGCATCATTTTTGAAGAAACAACAGCTTCTTTGGTGAGCACTATACGACGTCTCTGCGGATGCATATTATCAATTAGAGTATGCACGGTGCGAAAACAATCCATGGTTATTCGTATTACTTGCTCGGATGGACGATTATGTCGATCGTAAAATGGACGTAGCGCACGGTAAGTTTCGCAAACAGAACCACGATTTTCGAAATAAATTTGCAAGCGTTGTTCTGGCGTAAGTCTATTCATGGTGAAATAGCAAAGTAAACTGAGCATAGCTTAGTTGTGAGCCGTCAAATTGGCTGTCACTGGAAAAAGTGTTGCCAATTCGAAAAACTCTAAAAAAACACCTTTTTATATCATGTAATGCATTTATTATTATGAATTATTATTATATAATATGTTTTTTAACAACTTCTTTAAAAAATAAGCTAGTTTCCAAACAAGCCATGTAAATTTCATAATATTTCCTAATATAATTTGACTAACAACTAACATCGATTTTGAATGACTTATCAAAAAAGCGGATTTTTTTTGTTAGTAAATTGACACCACGCGAAAAGCTTCAAGAGAAGACATAAAGACACAAAAAGTTTTAGTATATGTGAAAATATTTTTTTTTATTCTACTCATTTAATTCACCTTATACGGGCATTATCAATCTAACAATTTATTTCAACAACTTGTCTTTATATCTATAGTGGGGAATAGCTATACAATTATATATTTATAGTGGAGGACACCTTTATCTATAATACAATACAGTTAAAGAATTAAATTGTTAGATTGATAACGTCCTTGTAAGACGAAACGCGTCTCAAATAAATTAAACAAGTAGAATAAAAAAACAGGTGTTTCATTTTCACATAAGTGATTATGGAGTTATACAAACTTACCTCGGAAACAGTAAATAATTATTAATTTATTATTATACTTTCTAGATAATTATCTGTATATCAAAAATTAATAATTCTTAAATTAAAACAATTTATTTTTATCCTTTTATCTGCCAACTCTATTTGAAATAGAAGACACCACATAGAGTAAGGCTAGGCTCTAAGGGTCTTGACTTATCTATCAAAAGCTGGAGTCTACAAATGGCAACATGATTTAAAAATATGACTTTAATCCCTGCAAGTTTGCAAGGTCCAAAAGTGCGTGTTAACACGCTTATATCTTAGCCTGACATACACAGTTTGGGGTATTAACACGCTCATGGGATTTAAAAAGTGTCATATTATAATAATAAATATAAGGTTTTTTTTAGCAGCATAATTTTTTTTAAAATCTTCTTGAGTATATCATGAATAGTAGGGTTCAAAAATTAAAAAAATCGAGTGAGTACAATAATTACTTGCATGTTCAAACATCGCGTATGTGTCTAGTTTACTTTTAAGGAAGGAAGGAAGGAATTATATTAAATTATATTTATTTTTGCAATTTTAAAATTTCATTTGTACTTTGTGTAGGTATGTATTTTTAATAAATTTTCAAATTTGTTGATGGATACCGTATAGGTGCTAGATTATCAAAAGAGTTCTGTCGTATTTGGCTCTGTTTTTTACAGTTAAAGTTTTGTATATGTTTATATAAAATAGTATCAATATTCAATTGTATTATTTTAATTAATTTAACCCCCAATATGCTAACATTATTTTTTGTCTATATTGTACACGGTGTCTACTGATTTTTCTGGACCCGATTCAATATTTATGATGAACTATATTGTCACTATAAATTATCCGATGAGTAGTGAAATAGCCTTGAAAGTATTTATTGGGGAAGAGGAAATAAAACAGACACGTGACAACAAAACATTTTTAAAATCTTTAATTTATGCCAAGACCCAAGCATTCGGGTGGAAAAATAAATAATGTAAATTGAGATACCTACTGATCCGTGAAGGAATTCGATTGAGCTGAGGGAGATTATTTTTAAGGTATTCTGCTTTATTTAAAGGGAAGTGAAACTCTCCATTCATCTCGTTTCTCTGTTAATTAAAATGATCTGGACGAAGTACTGAAGTACGAAGTACCAACAATCACTGTGTGAGCAACGTGCAATACTGCACGCAGCTGGTGGGACCAACCTCGAATCGCATCAAAATGCGAATGATAATCAAATATCTATCCATATTATATATAGATTAGTTAGGTGTGAAAAAATACTCAAATACTTTAACATGCAGCTGTTGCAAGTTTCGTGAATAATAAATAAACTATTAAGGAGAACATATTCTTATGGTGAAGTTGTAATTGATCAAAACATAGGTCTGTGATATTTTTAATACTAATTAGAAAGATATACATAAAAAAATAATTGATATAATAAAAATATTGTTATTGCGCCACCGGGATTCGAACCTGGATCTCTTTCCAAGCCGGGAACGTGCATTATCCAACTATGCTACAACGACGATATTTTAGCGACAAATTTTCGAACCTATATGTAAATTATCGTCGCTGTAGCATAGTTGGATAATGCACCTTCTCCGGTTTGGAAAGAGATCCAGATTCGAATCCCGGTGGCGCAACAACAATATTTTTCGATAAAATTGATTTTATATGTATATCTTTCTAATTAATATATTTAATTCATATTTAAAATTTATTATTTATTTTTATATTTATGTGTGAACTTCATATTTTTTTCTTTTATTTTATATTTTTTCATAATTATTTTATTATTTGAATGAATTATTATAATGGCGAATCGAGTCTTGGATAAACAATCCGATCACGCTGAAATAAACACATTATTATTATTATTAACTTTAGCTTTAGCACTGAGGCTAATCGAGATATTGTTGGCGTTGAACGGCGAGCATCTCTTTGCTTCAGAATACAGATTATTATATCGAAAATAACACAAACTTTTGATGACGTCACAATAGTTCACCTTGTTGGAGTACCCGCTACCCACGTACCTTGGCAAAATTTCATAACTAATACATGTCCCGTGATTTAAGTCATGGTGAGTTTTGTTATGATACCTACCCATCTCAAGACAATCAGTGTTAAGTAAAAGAAAATTATTGTCTTTCTGTTGACTTAAAACTCGAAAACGGATGAACTGATTCTAATATAGTTGAATCCAGCATTTTGATGAAAATATTGTAGGTTAAACAATGAAGAGATATGTTGAGCAACGTATAATGTGTCTGCGATTTTAGTATTATTTCAAATTCCCGATTCACAATTTAATATCATTGGTTGGTCTACACCGGAGTATATTTCGATAGAAAAACTACCCTTACAATTTTCTCCACTTCTTCTGAATTTTGCTGTACTTATCTATGGTTGTCTATTATCTTCTGCCCATACAGGCTAAGTTAGGTTAGGTGTGATGTCTATGGAAGTAAGACGAATGACAGGCGCACGCGCATACGGGACGAAAGTATACATGTGTATGTGTGTATATGAAGTGGTATGTCAGTGAGAATTTTGAAGTATGACGGACAATTAAAATTAAAATTTAGACCCTCCAGCGTCCCTTAAGTGCTGTCCTTATTAATAAAAAATCATATAACATAAATCCATAGAATATAGTTTTATATACAGATGGAAAATTAAGGTGTAATAGTTCAAGGCAGACACACAGTGATCCATTCATCAGAAACTCTCCCAAACAGTGGACGAAACACAAAATGGATTGAGTCACATTTACACGGACAGACTAACGGAGTTGCAAAACATGAGGTATGGAAAGTAAATGGTAGGAGCGAACGTGGAGTCCCACCCACGCAGGCTGGCCTAACTATCCACCTACGAAGCTTTAACGAGTCACCCATATCCGAATAAATCCCTTATATAAAACAAGATTCGTTCCATTACTAATAAGGTCTGCATTCCTGGGCGGGCGGTGTCTAAGTCATACGTTCACGTGCATCTCTAAATATCTCACAAGTCCCACAAAATATGGTCAGGCGTCTGTTCCACTCTCCCACATGTACACCATGGGGCATCCACAAGTCTAAACTCAAACAGTTTACTCCAGAATTGTCCATGCCCCGTAATCATCTGCCATTCAAAATGATTTAAGTCTGGAGGTTTCATCATGCCTTTCAACTTGACGGCAACGTCAGGAAGAAATAAATAAGTTAATCTTCCTTCAGTCACAGAGGACTGTAAGATAGTCACACTATTTCTACACTGCCATTTACATGTGTTGCCGTGAATATTTTTATTTGATTTCTTTAAACTAATTTGTGAATACTTTTTCAGACCAAAATACATAATTTTTGGAATGATGGTATGATACATATGCTTGAGTCAAGTATTTATTTTTATTTTAATCTATTTTTGTCCTTACTGTAAAAAACATTTCAGCATTTTTATTTTTATTAAAAATATATTAAATTTTTTTTTTTGGTTTGACATATTATATAAAATATAATAACAAGAACTTTGTATGAAACCATGAAATATATTATACGTCGACCGGTTTCGCTTATCTCAAGCTTCATCAGGATGTATTTAAAACTGATCATAAATTCAAAAGGAGTCGGACAATTTAGAAGCCCTTGAAATAAAAAAAGCAATAAATAGTGGTACACAAGTTCTTAATAATCAAATAAATTTATCCATTAGCCCCATATTATGTATGTTTCCTTTAAAATCAATTTAATATCCATCAACACTATATTTTCCCATTCCTTCATGTTCCGTTTATCTGTATATGTATTCTGTCTCTCTCTTTCACATGTAATTTTATATTCTGACTCCCTCTTTATGTTATTTTATTTAATTTATTTATTTCACAGAATTTGAATAGTCGCCAAGTTTAATATATATTTTTGTGTGTTACATAATAATAATATAATAATTATTTTATTTAAAAATTATTTATGTTTCAATAATTCAGTAAGTAATATATTAAAACACACTAAATAAGTAATGTCCTGTATTGTTAACCAAAATATTATTAATTTAAAATTAACTTGAGTAGAAGTTTTAGATCTTCTTTATAATACGTATTAATAATAAATAAATGACAGATTCCGTGTAATCCGCGGCTGATAATGCTGCTACTATGTTCACCAGCACGCTGTGTCAGATAGCTCCATTGTATTCACGGATTATTGGCTTCGCCCATCAATATTGTTATTGGGTGGTCAGTATTCAGGCTCTGCCCTGATGGTCCGATATGAGCTTCATTGTTCCAGACGAGATCATGTGTTTTCAGACCGCCCTCGATCTGAAATCAACTCGGTAAAGGAAAATGAGAGGCTAGAGAAACAATCTATTTAATTGGGACGGCAATACTACAGCCAGCTCTTGCGATAAATATCATCAAAAATATATGTATTATTTATATTTTTATTTATTATCTTTGTTTTATTAACCACTAAATTGAGTTTAAATACATCTACCGGTTTCGAAAAATACCATTTTCTCATTTTCAATAACAATAATAATTAATAAATAAAAAATATAAATTTTAACCACAAAGATAATATTGCTAATTTTAAAAGTATAAAAATATATGTTACTATTATTTAAGTTCATTCTAAGGGTTAAAAATTAAAACAAAAAAAATTGTGTTATTCATGTTATTGTGGTGATCGGGACACAGTTCTGAACTTGCTCCGGAGAAGTACCTAACCACCACAGTAAGATGTCAGCAAAAACCAGTAGGCAGAATGCAAATACTACCAACTCCCGCCTCTAGAGCTGACGGTATCACATAATCGTGATAAAACTATTATTGTGACTGATTGTATTGATAACTGATTATTCGCAATTCTTACCTACCTAGTTAAATTTAAATTATCAAGCATCATTTCAATTAAACACAATCGCAGTCATAATATATTTACCATAACTTCATATACTTCAACGGTATAGATTCTACACGTATAGTACAGTAATAAATTAAAACTATAGTATAAAATATTCAGTGCCATCGATACCTTGTTCTTAAACCATAGCGAATATCACAATATATATCCATTAGTCCCATATTATGTATGTTTCTTTTAAAATCAATTTAATATCCATTAACACTGTATTTTACCCTCTCTTAATGTTCTTTATATCTGTATATGCATTATGTCTCTCTCTTTCACACATAATTTTATATTCTGTCTCCCTTAATATTCTATCTACCTCATCTCGTATTTATGATTAAATTTAAAAACGTCCTGATAAAGCTTGAAATAAGTGAAACCGTATAATAAATTTCGTGGTTTCATACAAAGTGATTGTATTTTATTTAATCTGTATATGTCAAACCACAAAGCGATTGCTTTCTACGAAA
The DNA here is from genome assembly GCA_031772225.1 of Eubasilissa splendida. Taxonomy (NCBI): domain Eukaryota; kingdom Metazoa; phylum Arthropoda; class Insecta; order Trichoptera; family Phryganeidae; genus Eubasilissa; species Eubasilissa splendida. Next base: position 7,714,365 of record CM062866.1, on the reverse strand, counting down.
ATATAATTTTAAAAATGCCGAATGTATATGGTCAGTTAAAATAGACATCGTAATTGAATATTACCGCTATAATCAAAGGTATAGATGTTCACTAAGTATGCATGGATAGGTCAGTATATCCAATTGAAGATGATTTCTTGTGTGTGGAGTCGTGGGAGTGGTTTTTTAATAAGATCAAAAGTCAAGACTTTTTTAAAATTAAATTATATAATAATATAATAATCAGTGGAGTCCTCTAAACGAAAGAAGTACATTTAATTGTAACTCAGACAAAATTATTTAATTAAAAATCAAGAAACTTAGTTACCAAAAATATTGAAGTCCAATTTTAATTATCAATCGATCAATATAACATTGGACCACCCATCGAAACAGGATTTTACTCATGTTTTCTTGTATTTTCGTAAATTTTGTGGCCAAAAGTAATTAAATGACATTGTAAGAACACCTAATAATCAAATAGTTGCATCTGACTTTCTGAAAATAACAATATCACTAAAAAACATCTCAAAACGGTCCAATGTTACCCGGAATGACTACTTATTTTCCTTTATTCATCCGAATCATAATATTTTCAAAAAAATCAAAAATATCTCATGGAGACGAAGATATTTTTTTGTTTTTTTATTATATTTAAATGGAAATATATGGAAATATGGGTAATTAAAGGGCTTACGACCAGTATACTGGTTTAAGTGATCACTTTACACAAATGTTACGTTCACCATTCTCACCCGTTAATCAATCTCCATATCTATCAAATTTTTGCATATTGTATATATGTTACTATGTGGAAACATTTCGAGTATATAGTACAACTACGCTATCGTCATCTATTTTATTTCCTATTATTAAGGGAACACATTCTTATTGTGAAGTTGTAATTATTCAGAACAGACGGTCTGTGATGTTTCAAATAAAATTAATTTAATTAATTTTTAATAAAAATGAATTGATAACTCTGGCGTCTGCAGTCGGTTTACTCAGAGGTATTTGAGATTCCGTAAAAACAATGTAGATGGGTTTCAAATAATGGAACGACATATGTATTAATTTGAAAAAGCTTAACACATAGGTTCGAAAATTTGTCACGAAAAATACTGGCGCTATGATACAATTGATAGTGTACTTCCCCGGATTGGAAATAGAGATCCAGGTTCGAATCCCGGTAGCGCAAAAACAATTTTTTTGGACAAAATTGATTTTATATGTATATATTTATAATTAATACATTAAATTAGTATTAATAATTAGACAAAATACTTTGTTTAAACCACTATTTATTAACTATTCTACGTGTTTCGATACCTATAGTATCTTCTTTTGGAAACAATGTATACTGAAATTAAAAAATACAAGCATAGATAATAACAAAACTATTAAATGGTGAATAAGTAAGAACTAATACGAAAACAAATTTAAAATGTGACTATTTGCAAAGAGGATTTGGTTATGAATAATATTAAGCTTGCTATTAACACGTTCTTATTTCTAAAATTTCTAATTTATCTAACTGTAAACCCTTAGTATTTGTATATATAATTTCTAACCCCTTGTCAATATTAAAATAATGGTTTGTGTCCAAAAGGTGATTGGCCAATTCCGAATAGTTATTGTTGCTTATACATCTCAAATGCTTCTTAATTCTAATATAAAAAATAATTGCAATAATTTCAAATTAATTTGTAGACCCCCGATTTTTTTTAAATATCATCCTTATCCTTATTATTTAATATATAATATATAATGTCTTAAACAAAGCATTTATTTATTTTATTTCCATTCAAATATATTTTTTTTAAATAAAAAATAGCTTCGTCTCTCTATAATTTGTTTAATAACAGTGCCTTTATAGGTGAAAACCCAGTAATTGTGTGTTCTTGGACATATTCAAATATTGTTTATAATATTTTCATTCGTGACTCTATTTATCGAGCTTATTTTGAACATTCTTCTATAGATTCACGTTGCAAATGGTCAGTCTACTAAATAATATGATGTTTAGCCAACGTCTGTTAAACGAATAAGGCACAAGAAAAGGGAAAAGTCTTTCAAACACATATATGACAGCGAAATCTACATACATTCTAAAATATATTCTTAGTAAAATATTTCGTTTTCAAAATATGAAACTTTAAAACCCTCCTTAAATTTGTGGAAAGATAATTGTTTGTCTTTTTAATATAGAAGCTTTTATATTTTGTTTTTCTGTTGAAGGAATATTTTACTTTGCAGGTCTGCCATTTTAGACCAAGCCCAGCGTGATACGCTGCTGGATTAATGAACAAACACTACGACACAAAACCTTGGCGTTCAGTTTTCTTGCAAAATACACAACTGCGAGTAGTCCCACAGACGTGTTTGTTTTTCCACCACAAACTAGCTTGATTACCGAGGCTGGAGAATCCGGAAATGCTCAGATATGAAAATATATATCAGATGTTTCATTACATTTTCATGAAACGCATCGTTACAGCGAGGGGCGGTGCTATCGAACTAAGATATGACGAGTTCTTGACTTTAATGGAAACGAGAATGTGGTGAAAATTACAAACAATTTATGTTTGTATATTTTTACTATAACGTAAGTACGCAATAATATGAGGGGTAGATAATAATGAAGAAAAAAATCATAAAATATACACTGATTCATAATCCGATCATCATACAGGTTGAATATTATTGGTGGGATAAGATCCCGTGGACTGTACCGATTAAAATTATGTTTTAGTCGACGCAGTTTGAACTGGATTAAAAAAATAATAATGGTAGATGGATGACAATTTTCACCTCCACTTGACTCGCACTTTTGTAGTGAAGAACGAAGATATCACCGCACTTTCGGGTCGTGTTGAACACCGGCGACAATTTTGATCCACAAAAAAAGCCTATTGACAGCTCGGCGTCGAAATGCAATCTGTTCCCACGTCAGCGAAATCCCTAAGTAATTAGTTGGCCAGAGCGGAAAAGGTACATTACAGTTTATTGGATAGACGGAATGTGCATGAAATATTCAACTTGCGTCAATAATTATGTTCCAGGCCAATTTTGTTTGGTAGACATTTGTTAATTTGCATTTGGTAGTCGTAGAGAGAAGTCGATTACAATTTATTTTGGATCATCTAACACCTCAACAACCTGTTGAAATTATTAAAACATTTTATCTACATAATAATTACCATCAATGGTGATCGGTATCGTCTGCAAGTAATTTTTCCCGACCTCGTAATGTCAAACAATGGTTATATCGACTGGCCTCCTCGATCATTTGAAAGGAAAGGTTAACACCGATAAGCTAACAATAATTTCAATGCTATAGGACAATATTTGAAATAAAATTGCTGAAATAATACGAAAATGTTATGAAAAATATGGTTAAAAGAGCACGCATTTGTACCGCTGTCAGAGGAAGCCACTTGGCCAAAATCATATTTTATTCATAATTGTAATAAACCAAATAACAGATAAATAAAAATGAAATTAAAATATTATGTTACATTGTCTAGTTATTTAAAAATAATATCGGCCTGGAACATAATATTCACCCTGATTGTTACAGTGAAGTTATATTTTCAGCAGTACAAATATTTTTTAATTCCAATAACTTAGCCATTTCAAATGCAACAAACAATTCTTTTACAATTTCACTACTCAATGAAACTGTATATGTTTACAAACCTGATGATCCGATATACACTTTGTATGCGTCATGTGTTTGTGTCATTGATGCCATCTGACGTCGAAACATTTGAACCTTACCTGGTGATGTGTTGCCCTACAACTGTGTTTCAAAAATTAGTTAGGTTATTATTGTTTATGTTATGGTAGTATAAATTTTAGAACTTTCATTTTAAAGCATATCGGTAAAATTGTATTATCTATGTATTGATTAGAAAGAATAAAAAAAACATATGAATCGACATAAACACGTAATTTAACTGAAATCACAAACACTTAGACGGATGTTTGACTACTAATTAAAAAATATATCAATTTACTCACCGGAATATCTTTACATAATTTCAGATAACAATAAGACCTAAAAAATATATGAACCTTTCATCTCTGATAATGTAAACTGAGTTGACATTATCTCTAATTATGTAAATATCTCTTTAAATATACTAAATACAGAGTTCATATTCTAGGTATTCTTCCGTAATATATTTATGTACTAGATAAAATAATTACAATAATTAATATAAGTATTTACCATACGCAAAAACAAAAAATATTTTCTTGAAGAACCTGATTTGATCGTATTTGTCAATACGTGTATGTGTACGTGCACAGAGGTAAAAACGACGCAGTGCGCGTGACGCATGGTGCCGGATGCCGATCGTTAGTATAGTAGTAGAGCGTGCGCTGGCCTAGTTAGACGTGTCTTATGCGTCTTTATGCTGTCGTTCGTGATGATCAATGTTTTTTTTTCATTTTTGAAGATTAATTATATGTTATTTATATGCAACTATTATTTTAATGCTCAATATAAGTAATAAATGTAAAATATTCGTATTTATCCGACTTAAAAATCGCAAAAGTACACATGTACACTGAGTTTACAGCACGGGAACGTGCGTTTTTAGTTTAGCACCGTAAGAGAAAGGTTAAAAAAATATTTTTATTTCCTATTTAATTAAAGCAAATACATACTGTTATTAATATTTATAAAACTAAAATAAATCTATTAATAACCATTTTTCTTTCATTAATTTTCATAAATATCGTATGTACTTAAATACTATTTATTAACTTACTATTTATTAAATACCGGTATCTTTGTTAGATACAATATCAAAGATTGACTGCTAGCTCTTTGTAGGGACTCCTTTCAATCCAGACGAAAAATTAATATTATAATTTAATTTTAAGTACCTACTAGCTTTTTACCTAACCAATATCACATTTAATGCTTATTTTATTTAATAATAGTGACTTTATTATAATAATTAGTGTAAGTATTATAAGAGCATATATATAAATTAAATTCACACATAATGACTTCGATAGCTAATAAAAACAAAAATACAAATTATTATCAAATCTAATAGAATTTAAAGTACTTAGCTAAAACACAAACAATTTAGTCCGTCTATTAGATTATTTAACAGCACAGTAATAATACAACGCTACGTCTGGTACTATTCGCTGGATAGGAAGCGAAGGAAATGAAAACCCCTCTTTCTTTAGAATCACCATTCCGCTCTTAATCACAACGGCACCCAACGAATGAGGACTCTTCATCACCAGTCGCTAGGATGCACGCGTGTCACCGAAACGTTAATTACGTTATTATTTTAAAATTATGTCTGATTGGATATCTGTTTGCATTACTTGGTTGAGCTTAGTTATATATACTGTCGTTTCTTTTTTCTGTTTAATTAATTGATAAATGCTTTCTTAATATGCATATAATCACATTTTATGAGTAATTCAACTAAGTTACTCGTATGTGTAAATGTAGAATAAACTATACCAAAAATTTTGTATTATTATCCTGTTTACATACTACATTCATATATAGATTTGTATATACGCGAGAATATAAGCTTGTGTATACAGTAGTGGATTAGGACGGGTTTGGGTGATTGACGTCATAGAATGTATTTGGGTGGAGGTATAATATTAAAGTGTCTTGAATAAAAGAAAGGGAATTTAAATTAGTAGATAGGAAAGTGGATTCTAAGAGATTTTTTAATAAAGATGGGGATATTTTGAAATATAATGTATTCAACATTTAATAATTTGATATAAAAATAACAACCCTGAATGGAGGGTGAGAGATATTTTCGGAATTGTGAGTTTTTTTTTAAAAGTCAATGGGAAATCATTTTAAAACTGTAGAAATAAATTAGGACATTCTTAAGGAAAACAGATTTTAATACAATTTAAATGTATCAATTAGAAAGATATACATACCATATAAAATCAATTTTATCAAATAAATATTTCGTTTGCCACCGGGATACCACAGAACCATCTTCTGAAAAACTATAACTTCACAATAATAATGTGTTCTCTTTAAAAAATAATAAAAATTTAAAATAAAAACACTTGATGTTCTAGTTCTGTAAATTTTTACAATTTCAGAACATAGTATCAACTAGAAAGATATATACAAATAAATCTGGATTCCACCTGGATTCAAACTTGAATCTATTGGATCCTGGTGGCAACTTAATATATTTTGATACAAACTAAATTAATAAATTAGAAAGATATACATAAAAAATTGATATATCGAAAACATATTTAGCAACTTAGTATTTTAACGATGTATGGATTTTTTCTGTCTTTGATTGATTCATTTTATTTGTATTAAAATACCACAGAACTGTGTTCTTCACAGCGAATCAAATGCAACTTCACAGCGAAAATGTGTTTTTAATTAAAATATTTTTTTTTCTGTTTATCTTCTTGATTATATAATTAACTAACTTAGCATCACGCAATTTCCTCGTAAGGGTATACAAGTAACGGCGGTTTGCAGTCAGTACTTTGTTATAAGATATACTTTAATACAAGTTATGTGAAATAATACTAATTATATTTTTTCTTATCGCAATTATTGTCAGACTTTAATGTGTCATAATATTTAATGACATTCAGCTTATTTTATTGTACTGACTGCACGCGTCTGGCAGATATATTAGAACGCCACACTCTTCTATTCTTTCACACGACTTTTCCCTCGCCCACATTCGTACATCTTCTAATGCAGCTTCTTGAGTTATTGAAGCTTTTAACAGAACCGATCTCTAGTACTTGATATAAACCTATATTTTATAATATACAAAAAAAAAGATTACATCTGAGGCGGCTTAGTTACTAATATAATAATAATACATTTATTAGGTTCACTTTTGACATGTATTATGTACTTACATTGATAAATAATGTCTAACGGTCTGACGTATTACTTTTCCAAATTAATATTCATTAAGGATACATATACACCTAGATAATTACTATGAGTGTTGCGTAATATTTCAAATATCAGACAAATGTACTGAGGGTATGCATATAAAATTTGGCAAAGTAAATACAACATATCAGTAAAAACGTAAGACATATACTTGGGTACCCTGCCTGCTACACTAGTAATTGTAATGTATTATAGCAGACAGTGTTCCTCCAATATAACAGTAAACAAAGTGCATTGATCAATGTACAAAATATATATATACATATATAAACAGTCAATCAAGAGATGCAATTAGGTAATTCAATATACTGTTGTAGCAGTTTATTGAATTACCTAATTGGACATTTAATCAGCACTTCCATCAATATAGGACTAGGGCACGCGTGCCAGAGATGGCACGTTCATCAATTTAGCTGGCACGCAACAATTAACAGATATAGAAATGCTATTAATTGAACACCAATCAAGTTCGATCTGAAAACAAAAATTAGTCAATTTGAGAAATGAATTAGAAATAATTGAAAATGATCGATTATCGAACGTACTAAAAAAATGCAGAAGAAGAAATAATAAGAACTCGAAACACCATTTCAGAAATCTTTAGCTGTTTAAAAATCTCGCGACTACTAGCGACGGTAATATTATAGATTTTCTTATTCGCGTATGCTTGTGCGTCATTATTTACCGAAATGAATTTAATAAAATATGATACAAGAAGAAGATTGACCGATGAATCTAGTTGAGCATGCATTTTACTAAAAGTGACGACACATGAATCGGATATAAAGTATTTGGTATCGAATATACAACAACAAAAATTTTAGTAATACTAATAACATAGTGAAGTTTTTAAATAAAATTTTGAAAACTCTTTTATTTTATTTTTCCCCCATTAAAAATTTCTTAGAAGGGTGAATGAACTCATTATTATGTTATATATTATATTTTATATTTTATACATTAATATATTTTTAAAAACTACTCGGCACGTCAGTCAGTCGATATATATTATTTGGAGATTTTTGGCACGCGCATGTAAAAAGGTTCGCCACCACTGATAAAGGACATTTAATCAGCATTTAAAATAGTTAAATAACATGTTTTTTTTATTTAACAGTGGAATATGTGAACATAATAAAAAGTATAATCATAAAAAATATTGAATTAACGCGTCGGTTCGTTCAATACAATTGAAACCACATTTATTACAATTGAATGGATCGCAACCAATTGTATAATCACCCATGGCGACTGATCTAGAATGAACCTCATGAGTGATTAAATACATATAAAGTTGGCATTTAAAAATAACCAAAACATCAATAACAATTTTAACCACCAGTCCTGTACTAAAAATATTTCCAATATATTCAAAAATTAGGAGAACACATTCTTATTGTGAAGTTGTAATTATTCAGAACAGATGGTCTGTGATATTTTAAATACGAATTAAATATATTAATTAGAAAGATATACATATAAAATCAATTTTATCGAAAAATATTGTTGTTGCGCCACCGATATTGGAACCTGGATCTCTTTCCTAACCTGGAAAGGTGCATTATCCAACTATGCTACAGACCTATGTTCTGAATAATTACAACTTCACAATAAGAATGTGTTCTCCTAATAATAAATTTATAATTCTGGCGTCTGCTTCCTTTCCCGGTTTAGAAAGAGATCCAGGTTCGAATTCCGGTGGTGCAACAATAATATTTTTCGATAAAATTGATTTTATATGTATATCTGTCTAATTAATATATTTAATTCATATTTAAAATATTCTAAAATGTTTATTTTATATATGATATTTGCATTCCTGCCGCGAAAAATTGAAACTTCATTGTAACTTCTCGGATAATTGAAACTTCATTGGAGATACTTTTTTATTAAAATGAAGTCAATTATATTTGATTTTAATTCTAAAAAATACGTCCTCAATCACTAGACGCATCATATTTATATACACATTATATATACATAAAAATTATCATATAAAATGATATTTATTATGAAGAAGAAAATACAATGACAATTAAAATCAGTATATTATTAATATACTTTTGTCTTTAATATCACCATTTAAGCCTGAAACTTTTTACCGAACTCTTCCGCATGCACAATCACTTTTCGCTTCACTACAACATCATAGTACCATATTTTTGAAAATATTTTAAGCGACAATTAAGGCCACAACTGTATTAAAACGCATTTAGGTAGTGGCAACTGTACTGCAACTATCTACTGCACTAACGACACCACCACCAGGATTTTTGAGACGCCATCGATTGTAGGTAAGACATACCCCCGAAGTAAAAGACCTCAAAACAGGTAAAAAATGCGTCTTGTAATAAAACGATTTAACCTTTACCATACCATGATATAAAATACCCGAACACAGCCATGATGTCAACTCGTGTTACCGTAAATTAAATAACTGTTAAAAAAATGTTTATTAGGTTAAATGGCTTTAATGGCATGAATTTACTCTAAATATTGAGCATTCTATTTTGAAAAAATGATTAATAACATAATTAAGAGCATTCATTAAGTCCTATACAATGTGTCCTTCCTTCTTATCTCTCTTCATTTAATTAGTGAGAAAGAAACAAATATATTTGTATGTTTGTTGTTCTTTTCACTGTAAAAATAGTGTGTAATCTCTGTCTTTCATATCACAAATTGTATTTTTGCCTACGACTTAATTTTACAACGGATCGAATGGAAAAAATAATTGTTTTTGTACGATTCCCTTTTCATAATTGGATTTTCACTAGTCATTCTGAGCGCTAATATTTTCTTCAGGATTATATAAAATATGAATTTTATGTTGCATGTATTTACCGAAATATTACAGGATTAATTATGATGGTAGACCTGTGTTACTGCATGGTTTGGGAAGGATTAAAAGAATAATCAAGTAATATATAATGGGAAAATTTCAATTTCAATACATAAATTTACCTACATATATATTACGACCGTATAGGATTATAATATAAGGATATATAATAAGTTATTTCCTGTATTTGTATGGATATGATTCAAGTTTACCATGTATAGAAAGGATGTGATCGAAATATTTGAAGAAGATTCATTTCTTCCCATAAACTGTTGTTACACGACGTTCAGCTATTTCACTGCTGAATAGATCCATCCTTATTGTAGGGTTGTGCTATTTACTCGACTGTGTCGGTAAAACGGGGTAGATACGCATGCATGCGTATAACGCACTTGCAAAATACAATTTGGATCTGAAAAATGGCACTATATAAAGTATATGTGTTGCGTACAATGCATAGATGCCGGAAGAATGTCAGGATAGGAAGGTGTTCGGCACTCACCACAATCCGGATTCTACTGGCATCTCCGAAGATGTGGAATGTATATTTTAATCACTATTTCGTCAAAGATTCCGACACAGTATAGACGCGAAGTCTTGAATTAGTATAATATTGTTAATCCTTGCCGTACACGTATTACCATGTTGGTTCAAGATCGCCAATCAACTGGGCGGCGGTGAGGTCGGCAAGGGACGGGAAAGTGGGGGAGGCACAGTGCAGTACCAAATAAATATATATCCCAAACAATATGGCTGCACGAAAAGGGAAAAAATCTAACTTCAGACATGATTGAATTAGTATTTCAAAAATATTATTAATTATTACCTACTATTTTTCCACTTTTTCCTTGTATTTTATTTGCACGCCCCGTTTGTGATTAAACAATTCAAAAAAAAAAAATTGAGTTTATGGTTTAATTTGTAATTTAATCGAATTTTTCTCACCATAACTTTGCAGTACCTAATATAATAAAAATATATACCAAAAAAAATGTGTAGCCGCAGGGCACCAAATGAAGTATTTATTTTTCTATCAAAACCCTCAGCACAGCATTCCCACAGAAATTCATATTATTTACCTAATGTAAGAATCCCTCTCAAAAATACTAAAAATAAATAAATGTTTTTTTTATTCTCGGCTTCGTCTCTCTTTAAGTAAACATTTTAAATTTCAAGATTGATCAGTTATTAATTATCTTAGAAATGATTGTTTAAAATATACACAGTAATGGAAATATTTTTGCCACGTGATGACTTCTAAATAAATACACACAGAACATGAGTTGCCGATCACACACACTACTCTGTTTCTGAATATCTACCAGGTTGAAGGGGTGACCATACTTTGGTACCATCGATATTTTTCAATTGATCCAAGTTTTTATGGCAAGTAATTATATAACTTTATGCGATAACAATAAAACTTATTTGACCTATGCAGTACACATCCTAGAAAGTATTATTATAATCATTATTAGTAACTTGTGATTTTCAAACTTTACTGCAGTTATTGGTGCAGAATGGAGTTATTTTATTAACACTTATTTTTTATATCTAATTATGCGTATATAAATATTTATTGAATTGTTAGGTGGGTCTTTACTAGGTTCATCGCCTTTTCTGGAGAAAACTTATTTGTGTTTTAATAAATATGGATATTTAATGTCATTTAGAAATATCATTATTAATGTAAGTATTTAATTGTGTTATTAAGGCAAATAAGTGAAACCCGAAGATGTCAGACTCGGAAGTTTAGGAAGTTTATAAATTACAAAAACTCTATTTATCAAATGTTTTATTAAAAAAATTAATTATTAGCAGTTTTTTGCCTCGTTTCTGTTATTATTTGATGAAAAATTCACTGTCTTTACTTATGTAACTTAATCTACTAACCTCTCTATGTATTAAAAAATAAATTTTATGAACAATGTTTTACAAGAAATGTTCCACAATACTTTTTCTAACAGTGTAATGTAACGTAATATCGTTACACCACAGACCAGTAAATGAATATATATGAAATAAAGTGTACATATAGGAGAGGGGTTTGAAACATTAGGTAGTTTTTAATACACTCTAACGAAGCGTGAGCTAAGCGAAATTGATTGTTATATTTAATCTAATATGTGAAACCACAAAGTGATTGCTTTCTACGAAAGAAAAAAAATTCTTCTTGATTTTAATGGCCATTGCTGGAATGGTTTTTAAAAAAACTAAAAAGAATCCTGCTGACGTTTTTAGCTACTTGAAAATATATATATATATATTAATACCCCTATTAGATACGTGCTAAAATATAAACATGTTAGATTATCTACACACCCCATTTTACGGCATTTCTACTGTGTGAATTCTTCACCAAATACTCGCGAGGGAACAATCTGAAAACAGTATCGAAAATTTGAAATAAATTTTTGCGTTGTATCTTTTCAAGATTTTGTAACAGCATCGATTATCTTGCTCGTTTTTCCAATTCTCGTGAGTGCTTTGTAATTTCAGCCTAAATCACTAAATAAAAATACATTATTTATGGTAGTCTACAGCTTATTGTAATACATTGCGTGAAAAACAGAATATTGTGAAATACCGGACTTCGCATTGACCGGGGTAGGGATGGAAAATGTATTTTCTGCTTTATTAGAATCACAGCGTTATCCATAAAAATAATATTACCCTGGATATGTAGGAATAAGTTGTAAAAAGATATTATGTAAGTTTAATTAAACATTGAAATGTAGTCAGCGATAAATAATAATTTATTTTAAAATTTGACGCTATCACCCGCTCGCTTGCATTAAAAGTAAAAATTGAATCTGAGCGTGTTCAAAGTTTCAACTGATTATTTTTCTGTTTCATATTGTGTAGTTGAATGAAAAAATATTTTAAATAAAAATTACTAATATTATAATATTATATGAAGTTGTAATTTTTTCAAAACATATTTCTGTAATATTTTATTACAAATTATATGAATCAATTAGAAAGATATACATACAGATAAACTCAATTTATCGTAACATAAATTTTAGCTGTCACCGGATAGGAAGATATCCTGGTTCATATCATATCCTGGTTAATTTGTGTGGTAAATCTTGAATTACCACCAGAATCCCTTGAGGTTATATCCTCTGATTACTGTCTAATTACTTGGGTCTCATTTTATTGTAAATGAAACTAAGTCTTTCCAGATAATAATATTAAGTTTATTGAAACACGTTGTACAGTAAATATAAATTATATACTTCAGAGATAGACTAGTTATTCAGAAGAAGCTGTGATGGAAGAGAGCTGTTCCTCCAGAGATGGCACACACACACACACACACACACACACACACACACACACACACCACACACACACACACACACACACACACACACGCAAGATTTTTAATAATATTTCGAAATGTTATTTAATAATTTGTGCCCAGGTTGATTCGCAACCCGGTTAACGCGACCCTAGATAATAGCTGTTTCTTTTATATACAACTAATTGTGTTTATATATCTAATAATTTTTGCTGTATTTATATTCATAAATATTATTTTAACAAATAAAGAAAAAATTTTCCGTTCTCTACGAGCCGAGTACAAATCTAATGATGTGAGTGAGCTATGAATCAATGTTTTTTTTATTATTAAGGAGAACACATTCTTATTGTGAAGTTGTAATTATTCAGAACTTAGATCTGTGATATTTTAAATACTAATTAAATGTATTAATTAGAAAGATATACATATAAAATCAATTTTATCGAAAAAAATTGTTGTTGCGCTACTGAGATTCGAACTTAAATCTATTTCCAAACCAGGGAAGGTGCATTATCCAACTATGCAAGCGACAGTACTTTTGACGACAAATTTTCGAAACAATATGTTACACTTTTTCAAATTAATACATATATCGTGAATTGTTATTTCGGGCGTCTGCTATCGGTTTATTCAAAGGTATTTGTGATTCCGTAAAAACAAAATTGATGAAATTCATGCTTTGTGTAAATTTTTGATGTAAGAATAAAATAATTCAGTATCCTAACTTAATTTTAACTAGTTATTGGCTAAGTGAATAGTCTTAAGTATCTGGGATACCTACATATCTCTATTATACCTTAAAGAACTATAATATTTATCGAATAACACAGCATAAAAATTATGTTTTAATGGGTAAAAACAATTCATAAAAAAATTTTAAAAACCTATTTTTCTTTGTGTTTATATTGCAACAATTTAATATCATACATTAATAAAAATACGCAAATAAAAAATAATTTAATTACAACTTTAAAGCAAAGATATAAAGAAAAAGGATTTTCCTTGAAAACTGGCAACTCATGACAATTTCTCTCCAGGGAGCTGGTCCACTCTGAGGAAAATAAACATAAATAAAGGTCCCAGTCGCTTTTACGAGAACATTTCTGACATCCAATGGCTAAATTTGAAAATTCATATTTAATACACCTTCGTCCATAGCTCCTCAAGTATACCATCATCATAAATTATTTAACATGTGGAAAGGACTAAATTTAAAAAAAAAATCTGCTAAATATTGTAACGTTACACTATGGTACTTACCCCGATAACTAAATTTATGTGGGAAACTTTTATTCTGCAATGGTGATAAACAATCTATAAAATTAAAAATCTATGCCTGCCCGCCCGGGCGGCGGGAAGGTAAATCGCAGCCGTCAGACGTCGATCGGGGCCCGGCCGAGTGAGGCAGCAGTTATGTCTGATATTTTAAAATCTGTAAAAGGAGTTCGCTACCTAGACGGAGAATTGTTGTTAAGCAGGACTGCTAAGCTAGTATTCTGTGGCGATATTATGGGTTTGTACTGAGGCCGCATCCTGATATTTCTACCACACATCGGCGAGAGTCGCGCTGAGTTCTGTGCCTCGGCGCGATATTAGACATACAATCATGCAATATAGAATGGAGGACCGTAAATGTTAATTATGATATGAAGTTCGTCAGAATTTCATGGTTGTTGCTAAGTAAAGTAAAAGTATTTAATTTTGTTCATTTAACAATCATCAGGAGAACACATTCTTATTGTGAAGTTGTAATTATTCAAATAATAGAACGACAGATGTATTAATTTGAAAAAGTGTAACATACAGGTTCGAAAATTTGTCATGAAAAATACTGGCGCTATAACACAATTGGTAGTGTACTTCCCCGGATTGGAAATATAGATCCAGGTTCGAATCCCGGTAGCGCAAAAACAATATTTTTCGACAAAATTGATTTTATATGTATATATTTATAATTAATACATTAAATTAGTATTAAATCATGTTTTTATTTATCATGAAAAAACTACTTTTATCATTTTTATATTTCAAATTATTCTTCTTTTGCCTCGAGACACGAATGCAGATTTAGGAGATCATTGGTAAGGTAAGGAGTTCTGACAGGTTTGACTCGGTGAAATCCACGTCTCATGTTTGTCACTGAAATAGCCGGTGGAGATGTGGAGCCTCCGGCTCCATAGCTCACAAAAGGTTTTCGAGAATGGAAATAGAATGGCACAATTAGCAATGAGCATACGATGAAGAAGAAGAAGAATAAGTTGGAATGGAATGAATAAAATAGAATGTCAGATTTAATTTCAATAAAATATTATTATAAATCTAACGATAGAGAAAAAATTAATAGAAAAACTTGTGCTGGAAACATACAACAGGTACTATAAATATAATACAATTTATAAGCATTTTCATTTAAATATAGATAAATATTTATGTTAAATATCCCTTTAAATTATTTACTGTCCACTTTTATGCTCTCACAACAATTCTCGGTGAGGTTTGAGTAATTTACTTATTTTTCTTTTATACAGTAAACAATGTTTGTTTATTTTAAATATTTATTATGCTTCAAAGTATTCTGGAAAGTAATACAAAATAATATATTAAGAACGAGTGATATAATATATTTTTTAAGAATACATTCTGTGGTATTTTAATAAAAATTAAATGATTTATTTATTCGGGGAAATGTTTTTACCATTCCATTACGATTACGATTACGACGAATTTAAAACTTTTATCAGTATATTTTTACAGTTGATATATTTATTATTCCAATTTAAAAAGGAATCAACCTTATATTGCGTTAATCTCAAATACCTTTGAGTAAATTACTATAAGAAGAGGTCCAGGTTCGAATTCCGGTAGTAACTAAATATTTTTTCGAAAAATAGTTTTTTTTTTTGTATATATTTCTAGTTGATAGATTTGTAGCGTCAATAATTTCAAATCTTCCGCCATTCAGTCGGCATCGACGCTAGCGACAGAGCTGCCGGCTGGCTGCCAAAATCTGCTAATTCACCGCCAGAGAGTTCCGTTCAGGCGTTTCACAAGGAGCGGTCTTGCGGCTCGTATTAGGCCGAGCAAGACCAGCAATTCGTCTCATTTCATAATTTTCGACTTCTTCATTCACTATTCATTTATATCTTGTCTTATTGTTGTTATCATTTGGACAATAAACTTCAACACGCGCCAATTACATGTATATTCATTAAACTCCGTCCGTAACCCCCAATTATTGGTGACCGACGTGATTTAATCGAATGTGGGGATTAACGGGGTTAAAAAACGCGACAGTCTATTTATCAATTTGTGACAAGTGCTATTTTAAATTGTGATCGAGAACGAACAGCGGAAAAGGTGTCAACAGTGTTAATGGGCGATAGACGCGAACAGTGTCTGAAATTTAGCATGGACTAAATGACAAAACAAGGGACTGGCTGGGACACCAAGCTGCATTTCATCATTGGACGACTTTATCTACACCAACGCCGACTAACCGGCGTTTTTCACGCACACAGCGGCCGACTCACCGCGCGCTGACAATTCAAAGCAATGATGCATCCATTGCATCACGTGTTTGGTCCGCTCGATGCAACGATCTGCAGACACAACGCGACTCACAGGAGGCAACCGCGGGGAGGAGCTACACGTATGTGCCACGACTCATGGTCAGCGGACGATTGTTACGAGCCCTGCAAACCGGCTCAAGCGAATGCCTTGCGCCCACGTCCGATCGGGCGGCGATCATGTCGGGCGGGAAACAACAACACTAACACCAACCTGCTTTACGTCCACGACTACCGGACGGCGGAAAGGTTGGACATTCATCACCAACACAAACACAACGCCTTTAGTCACGATACTCACGGTCGCGAAGGTTGGGACTTTCATCACAAACAAACCCAACTGCCTTTACGTCCAGACTCACCGGACGGCGACAGGTAGGGAATCCAGGAATCCAGGGGGCTCCAAACACATTCCGCTCCGCCTGGGCTGGTCGGTCAACTTCAAGAAATTGCAGCCGTCATGCCATCAAAACTGTGTGATGCACATGCCAGTAAATTGTCCACCGTCCATCTGTAGCAGCGAAATCCCATCACGACCACACAGGGACAGTCATATCCGACCCTTTCGACTGCGGTCTTGGTCGCTGGAGGGGGAGTCCTGTAGCGACCCTTATTCAAATCTACCGCCATCTCAGTCGGCCATCGACGCGATAGCGACAAGCTGCGGCTGTGCTGCCTACATATTGGTCAATTCACCGCCAGAGATCTCCCAGTTCACAGCGTTTCACAAGAGCGGTCTTGCGGTCGTCTTAGGAGCAAGACCGCAATTCGTTTCTTTATAATTTTCCTACATCTCATTCACTATTCATTTATATCTGTCTTCATGGGTGTTATCATGTGTACATATACCTCAACACGCGCAATCACTTGTATTTCATTTAACACGTCCTATCCCCAAAGATTTAATTTGTATTTAAATAAAGTAAATTATTATAAACTTAAGAAGTAAAGGGCTGTATCTACAAATGAGATTGCCCTGAAAGTTGGCTCAAGTATGCCAGTGTAGAGTTCAAAGCGAATTATATATGTATTTTGTTCACAGATTAGAATAACGGAATATCTAATGGTAACTTGTCAACTGAGGCAAGACTAGCGGTACACAATAGAGTCCTGGTACTGATACTGAAGTATAGAAGTGAGGCCTGAGGCTGGCAGAAAAAGGGCGAAATGTAGTGAAAATGAAATTACTTAGACGTATATGTGGCAAATTCATTTATAACAAAGTAAATAATGAATAAATTAAAAGGAAATGTGAAGTTGATCTTAGCTTATGTAGTTTGGTTACATGGACCGGATGAATGAGGAGAGAAAAATAAGAAAAGTATATGTCGAAAATGTTGATGGCACCAGAGAAAACATCCACAAAAAACTTGACCAGATAAGGTAAACCAGATACTGGAATATGGTTCGGTTAGACGCCTCAATAATCTACGAGCTTGTATGAGAAGATGTTTGAATGTGGATGAGGCGAGAATTGTGTCAGAACAGAATAGTGTGTAATTAACATAGTTAATAATTAAAATGACGTATTTAGTACATACATAGTTTTCCTGCCTCTCAGAGATCAAAGTCTCATGAGGGATCATTGTAGATACGGCCCATTGTAGCGACGATGTCAAATATTATCATCGCAAATTGGACCAAAGATCTTTCTCAGAATTTTTCGCTCAAACACCAGCAATTTTTTGCTCTGTATATCAACTGGTTTAATACTAGTCTAATAGGACTCTTGTATAGACCAATTTGGGTATTTCTGGTAGATTTTAAGTACTTTTATTTCATTACTGACTTTGTATAACTTTATTTAATTTGCACACAAACAATATAATAAAAAAACTTATAAAATGAGCAATGGAGAGTTGTAAAAACGTTTTTTATAATTGACATTAGGTGAAAAATGTCTATAAATCTTACGATATAATTATTGAAGACAGAAGTCATATAAAATTATACATTTATATTGCACGATAGTAAAATATTATGGAAGGAGTAAAAAATAAACACATAAATTATCTTCAGATAAAACAATAAAAATACGAGAAGTCAAAATATTTTTTTATAATCTATTTTATTAAAGAACGCACTTCATTGATTTAATTAATATTATTTAAAAATTTAAACAAATCAATTGAATTATGAAAGAGTAAAGTATCCATATTAAATTATTTATGTGCCTGTATTTTTCGGTAAGCGTTGGATTCGTTTATATTGAGTGCATCAGGTAAACTTTATTTCGGATTTGAAATGCAGTTTGCACTCCCCGGTGTATCGGATGCGAATGCAATACTGAAGAGAGTTTCTACCTTACTGCAGGAAGTTTACTACCGTAGCAGATGGAAACTTTGTGAACTCATAACTTTGATTGTTTTTTTTATATTTTTATTAATAAAATGTGCGCTTTTCTCTTATTTTTACAGATACTCTTTACGACTAAGTTGAGTTGGAAAGAATCTTAAAATTGCTGTAAAAATCCAATATTATCACATTTTTATCTGATGTGCATAGCGTACATAATGTATGAAGTATGTGAAAATATGTTTATATAGGTTCTAATAAAATTATATATATAGTTATCTTCTAGTTTTATATCTTATCTACAACACTGAATACATTTTAGATTGATTTAGTTAACCCTTTCTACCCCGAATCACTAAATTTATGTAGTATTCTTCAAACATAAAATAAAAAATTATGGTGGAATATTAAAAAAAATCCAAGTACATAAATATTATATATTATAATTTGAGGTAGCTAAAGCTAAATACCCATACTTTACTTATCTTCTATTATATTCAATATCACAATAAGAAATCACTCAAAAAATAATTATAAAAATTATTACAAAAAAAAAGAAAAAAGACTATACAAAAATCCAAATCTTCACAGATTTCAAAGTACCTAAAATAATAGACATAAATGTATAAAAAATTCATTTAATCAAATTTTTTTAATTAAATATTGGAAGTAAATTTCGATCTATAAGATTTAGTGACCAAATTGATATTCCAAAACTTAAATATACCGCGACCAAAATCACTATATTTATCAAGGCATCACATTTTTTAACAATTTCCCCATCACAATTAGAAAAATTGAAGACTACTATAAATTTGTATCTGAAGTCAAAAAATATGTACACAGACTAACTGAAACATAAATTAGGCACTCTTGTATATAATCTTTCTCTATATACGAGTCTTACTCTTATAGAGAAGAAATAAATATCTATATATCCTACAGATTATTTTATGAATGTATTATATATTCTAATATTTAAAAAAAATATTGCTTTGATAAGATTAGACGTAGTTGTACAGTT
Organism: Eubasilissa splendida; assembly: GCA_031772225.1. NCBI lineage: Eukaryota > Metazoa > Arthropoda > Insecta > Trichoptera > Phryganeidae > Eubasilissa > Eubasilissa splendida. The sequence goes on along the minus strand of CM062866.1, from coordinate 7,694,403 downwards.
AGCATTTTAAAAAAATGTCAACCTGGCGGCAAATGAGAAGGACCATATAGGAGCTTTTGATTATAAACGGTCCAGGGTAAGCGGCGAATCCACCTTCATTGCTAATCCATAGATCACGGAAGGCGTCCACCACAAAATCAATTTGCCAATAAAAAAATAAAAAATATTGCTGCTAAAAATGAGCAAGAATGTCGTACATTTCTAGAAACAGATATGGTTAGGTTAAGATAACTTTTTGAAATTAAATTTGCTGGAGGATATGTAGTATGATAAGTTAATACAAGTTAAATTAATCAATTTGGAAGATATAGAGAAAAAATCCATTTACCGGGATACAAACTCGCAACTTTTCCGATCGATAGTTTTTTTTCTGATTTGTTTAATTTGTAATAAAAAATCACAGAACTAAGTCCTGAAATTGTAACTTCACGACAAAAATTTATTTTTTATTAAATATAAAAGAAAAAATAAATTAATTAACACATATATCATATTTATTTATCACTCTGCTCAATTAATAGGTATTCACTCGGTTTATATCACACGTATGTAACGTTGGAGAATTGTTCATAGCCGATTTAAAAAAAATCAGGATTATTCATTACACATACATTTCACACATAAGCCTGACTACCTCCCCCCATCATCCCCCAACCGCGATGTGTAATTTAACACGTAAGTACATAAAACACTACCAATTAAGAATATTTCATGGCATTCGTGATGAGGAATTAAGACTTTTACGACGAACGACACACAGATAAAAGGCAACATATTTTGTGACCATGAGTTAATATATATATGTATTATACATTATAACGTAACAATATTTTTATATTTTACTATAAAAAATGTAAAGCACTAATACTTTTGGGCTTTTATATTGTCAGTAATACCTAACGTTAAGGCTTTATTCAATTCTTTGAATCAGAAAAGAAAATCATTGTTTCCAATTCAAGGTTGCAGAAAAAGTTAAGGAATATAAATATTATATGTGGGAGGAATAAAACCATAATACAGATAATTTTGTGTGAATTGCGCAATTTCCGGGACGGATGGAATACAATAATTCCGGTCGTCAATCGGAATCATCGCACGGTAGGGGAAGGGAGATAGATAAACGTGGTACAGGAAGAGGTCGGTGAGGGTAAAGGGGTTTAATCGAAGGACCAGTGATTTTGGAAACCAAAATTCGGAAGGACTGCTCGCCTTACATTGAATATGACACCTTCGCTAATCCCCGTGGTCGCCGCCAAAATCACACAATGATGCACAAGGCTGGTAATGATCTCAATCCGCTCCCGACTGAAGACGGCTATGTCAATGTACATCTACGGCACATACAAACAATAGACACTGCGCACTGTGCTGGTGTACTGGAGTTGAACGGCCAAATATTGATCAAGTTGACGTCTGTTGGCGTCAAGGTCACATTTCACACTAAGGCAAGCATTATGATAGGTCATGGATATTCAAAGTTGGACGCGGCCATGTGGCAACAATAATTTGCGCGCCTGATATTACAAACGCGTTAAAATGTGTTTTTCAAGTACGGAACAGTGTGTATATGGGGGTCGGTGAACTTCCCTAAACTAAAATATATATTTTGGGTAAGTATATATATGAAAGGAAGTGCATTTACATCTCCTAATTACGTTAGAAATTGAATTTCAGTACCGCAATCTATTAAGAAATGTTGTAAATCAATATTTAAAGAGACAGTCCAGAGATGGTACAAAAACAAACTACGAGTATATAATACCATTTCAAATTATGACAGTTTTTTAATGTCAACTTGAGTTGTGAATGCCTCTTCAATATTTTAGGAGTAGATATGTATACAAAAAAAATATGATTCGAAAATGTTTAAGCTGCATGTGCCTTATCTCAATCGTGAAGAAATATAAGCATTTAAAAAAGTTAAATTGTTTCTATTAATTAAGATAATTCATTGATTTGAATTAATATATTGATCAAAAAAATAATAAAAGGTCATTTAGAAGCAAAGATATAGAAAGATAATAGGCCAATTTTGCAAATATTTATTTATGAGTACCTACGTGCCTATACATACACATTAAATCAATGATTTTGTATTTATAAATCTCATACAGTAATATTTTCCGTAACGGAACAGTCTTTTTACACACTTCTTGAACATTTTAGATTCGTAATTTAGTCAGCTACCTCATATCTTATATGCAACTAGCCTCTCTTCTGAGTTAGATCGCGCTCCTTGTATAATATATGATTTTGGCCTAGAAACCGATTCTCGAAAAACGAAAACTCCTTAATTCAAGAAAACTATTGGTAGTTGTCTCCCATACTAATTCACCAACAGCACCAATGCTTTATTCTCCGATGAAAACTCTGAATTTTTAACACTTACTGCCCGGTGAATCAAAAAAAAACACGTCCGGCGGTGGTGGGTCATTTTAGACCCACTTCAAGTTTTCAGTTTTTCAACCGTTTTGTGAGAGATTTTTTATAGATATTTAATTTTAAATATGATTTAATGAAACGGCATGATGTTCCGTAATGATTCTGATAAAAAATTAAAGATAATAATTTTAAAAAAACTCAAATAATGTATATATTCTCACGCATCAACAGACACAGCCAACATTCAAACATCCACTGAGCATGTAATCTTCCCGTCGGAACCCGTACAGGTAGTATCATAAAACTTACAGGTAGGTGCTACGCCGCTCAAATAGTTATATTACTGGTATTGTCTAGAGGCTAGCAGACAAAAATAAGTCAAAACAAATATATGGACGCATACCTGGTATCCTTTGTCTACCCGCTCAAAATGTTGACAATATATATTTCGGTGTAAGCGCTTAGTTTCAATCCCGTAAAAGTGACTGATTTTTGAGCGTTTTTTCACATTTTTATCAAAAACTCATTTGAATTGTCCGATAACATTGATTAGTATCTCGAATTATTTGGAAATATTTAATAAAAGATAAGCTAGAAAGAAAACAGCATTAAACGAATATTTGTAGCGTAATTCACATTTTGACAAACACCCGGGTCAAATCTGACTTACCACCGCAGAGGATATGTTAACCGGTAACGCACAGTTTACCCACCACAAGCAGCAAAAAAAGTACTTAGGTAGCCCTGCATTAAATTTTAAGCGATTTACGTGAATTGATTAGTTAAAATCGATAAGTGAATTGATAAGTACAAAGTGTATTTCCTCATTTTCCGATTCTTTAAATCTTCTTGGATATTTTAACTGATTGATAATGATTTATAGAGACATGCGACATGATATTTCAGGATGTCAATAAAAACACAAGTAGTTTTACTTGGATTTTTTTAAGGGAACTGGTTTTTAAATATTTACCGGCGTCTTATAAATGTACATTTCCTGCCTATGTGCTATTTACACGTGTGTTTTATGTGGCGGACGTGACATAAATAGGCCATTATATTAAACCTTAGAGCATGCCTGTTTTTACATACTAATAATATGGGAATTAATCGCAGGTATGGCTTGCAGGTATCCTTTTTTACCGTTAAATATGGTATATGGGGCATCATCATGTACCTGATTTTTCGGATAATTTTGTGAAAATTTGTATAATTACATACATAATATTTTTAAGTAATTTGGAATAACAATATCAGCGATGACCAGTCTGACGATTTAGAGAAATCGGTCCACCCTAAACATAAATGAAATTTTTCTGGTGAAATCTTTGGTATTTTCTATATTACTGGGATATAATCGGGTATGGGTATAAAATATAATTAATCTTTGAAATAGTGTATGGAATCGGTGTATAATATTGTTTTTTAAAAACACATACCAGAAGAGTTAATTTGGGAGCAATTAATACATAAAAGCCTCGAAATATATAATATATAAAAGCCTTGTTTGCTGATTAGTCTATACAACAGCGATGGCAAACATTTTCCACAAGTGGGTCAAAGTATACGCCTAATTCTAAAAAAAATACTTGCGTGTTAGATGTATAATATTAAAATCAAAGTACGTCTTACTTTGCACAATGCATATTTATTGTCATTGTCTTCTTCTTTTAAATAAGCAATCCACCCTTCAAGAGCGATTTGTGCCATTAATCAAGTTACAACTTTAATTTGTAGACAAAATAACAATGATATTATAAAATAGGAAATATTATATTACAAATCAATACTATTATCATTCAAAAAATTTGCTATTATATATATTAAATGTGGCGAGTTAAGGGAAAGAAGCTGACACAAATTAACCGGGAGTTGAAAATTACCATTGACCAGATTACTGTAAAAAACCTGTGATCCGCAATGGAAAGGCAAAAACGATATGGTCAAGGATTCAATCTAAATAAATGTGAGGCTACCTGGTAATGGCTAATTCTCATTCTAGAGATATTTGATATTGTTCTCTTGGAGACTTTCCTTTTGGAGAACCAGGGAGTATGGGGAATACATCTTTAAATTATTTTAAGTCGATTACCCTTATGATTATTTGTATGCATCCATTATGCAGTCCAGATAGAATTCGTATGCTTTTTTACCATATTAAGTCTGTGATACATCAAGATATGTAATTGATCATCCACGATAACTTGTCAACTCATAACAGTCTAACGGGATCCACAGCAAACGTTAATAACTGATTCTAAATCATAGACAATATACCACAGCAAAAGGTCGTACTCTGAGGTATAAAGTGGTGATGGGAAGAACAGCTGGAGGAGGGAAGATCCACCTTTTTCCGGGACCGGTTTAGAACCTAGGGCTTCCTTGTCGGTCTCACTCAACAAAGCTAATAAAAATACGTGACTTTAATTTATCAACATATTTAAGTATATGCAAAACGAAAAAAAGAGAAGAAATTCAATGTGGTTATTAGCAATTATTGCAAAGATTTTAAAATTTAGACCCTCCAGCGTCCTTTAGCCTAATGATCGCGTTCATGAATACTCTTTGGCGGCATTATAATTTACGACTTGACACTACTGATTTTTTTAAAAAAATCGATAGCAAACGTTCTCAAGTATCCTCACAAACATAAACAAATACAGATATCAGAACATATTTTTATTTATTATCTTTGTTTTATTAACCACTAAATTGAGTTTAAATACATCTACCGGTTTCAAAAAATACCATTTTCTTCTTCAGGATGTCATAACTAACTAAAACATATGTTGTTTTTTTGACAAAATCTATTTTTAAAAAAAAAAAATTTTTTTAGTACCTAACTCAAATCATTACTTAATATAAATTTACTTGAATAATTTTTAGGAAAAAATTTTAGAATGGGACTCGTAGTTAAATTTAGTTGGTTGTTTATAATTTTTTTTTTTTATGACATCCTGAAGAAGAAAATGGTATTTTTCGAAACCGGTAGATGTATTTAAACTCAATTTAGTGGTTAATAAAACAAAGATAATAAATAAAAATATGAATTTTAACCACAAAGATAATATTGCTAATTTTAAAAGTATAGATATCAGAACCATAATTACAAAATTATCCATGATTGAACACAACAGTGCCGACCCAGTGATAGTAAGTACACTAGCGCCATTTGTGGTGATGTTCATACGCACTAGAATAAAGTAGATTTCTGAGATTAATGCATACTATTTACAAGGTTTTAAATACAGACATTAAATTAAACTCTATATATAGTTTGAAATGCATTACATTCTACACGCATAAACTGAGTTTGAGAGTTTGAATAACTTTGTGATATTGGATGATACGAGGACTTTCGCGATTGTTTATAAGATGACAAATATCGACAGATGTCGGTAGCATAAAGATTCTGAATAATTTTGGTACGATTTTCACCGCTCCTCAGCGCGTATGTGCGTATGAGTGAAACACGGCGACTCGTATTTGAGTCACCCGCTCTGTGGGTATGTAAGGCGCGACTCACATATGAGTCACCCGCGCGGTATAAGTTAAGTGCTGTCTTTGGGAACGCCTTAATAGGGACAGGATTTATGAGATTATTACGTAGGTATATTGAAAAAATCTTCCTAACTTCTCTGCCTACCCTTATCGAAAATATAATAAATATTTTTTAGGAGAACACATTCTTATTGTGAAGTTGTAATTATTCAGAACATAGGTCTGTGATATTTAAAATATGAATTAAATATATTAATTATAAAGATATACATATAAAATCAATTTTATCGAAAAATATTATTGTTTCGCTACCGGGATTCGAACCTGGATCTCTTCCCTAACCGGGAGAGGTGTTTTATCCAACTAAGCTACAGCGGAATTATTTTTAGCGACAATTTTTCGACCCAATATGTTACCTTTTTGAAATCAATACATTTAAAAATAATGCCGCTGTAGCTTAGTTGGATAAAGCACCTCCCCCGGTTAGGGAAGAGATCCAGGTTCGAATCCCGGTAGCGCAACAACAATATTTTTCGATAAAATTGATTTTATATGTATATCTTTATAATTAATATATTTAATTCATATTTAATATAATAAATAATAAACTTCCACGTCATATTCATGCAGTAGCGAGTGGCCAAAGTTCCACCCTACATTCAAAACAACGAAATGAACGATACAATTCTTCTCAAATGTTGAAATAAAATTTGACCTTTGTCCGCGTGTGATCGAAAGGTTCACGTGTCACGGTTCACCATCTCTGCTATATACCAACCATGCATTATGATGTGATGTCCCATATTTTCTAAGCGTCTTATTTCAACACTAACCTAGATTGCTGAACGCCATCCAATATTGTGACAAACAAAGCGGGTAAAATATTGACAGAATATGTGTTGACTTTGAAAATTTTCATTTGTATCTGCGTGCAATATAAAACTTGATACAAATATTAAAAAAAAACATTTTTTTACAAGAATATTCATGATGTGACTCTGTATGGTGTGAAACAAAAATGCTAATCGCTTATGTGATTGTGATTGTGACGATGATTGTAACTAATATTTAACTGTTGGAGATTTATAATAAAGGTTTAAATAACAGTTTAAATAAAATTAAACATAATACTTTAATTAACAGCTTAAAAATAGTTTAAATACAAGTTTAAATACCAATTAAAATAACATTTTAAATAAGAGTATAAATAATAGTTTAAATGACAGTTTAATCAACCGTTTACGTAATAGTGTAAATAACAGTTTAAATACTAGTTTTAATACCAATTTAAATAACAATTTTAATGACATAATAAATAATAGTTTAATTAACATTTAAAATACCATTTGAATAACGATTCAAATAATGAGTAGAATGAAGCTTGATCTATCACTCTATGGCTCAATACGTGATAGGAGAATTTAAAAAGGTATAGAACTTGAACCATCGTGACGTCTCAGATACCCCGAGAAAGATGAAAACAAGAAAGGCTGCAGACATGCAGGATGAGTAGATGAGTCTCGTAACACTCACAAAGCCTTTTTACAGAAGCTAAGATCGAGTTAGAGATCAAGACGTAGATAAACATACGATATCAAGATAGACCTGGAAGAGACAGTCGAGTGAGCTGTTGTAGTATTTCGGCAACAATACCGCACACGCAAAAATACAAAGTCTTTATATTGTATTTTCTAAATTACGATATAATAATAATCTTCCTATGTAAACTGTTTACATTATTTTTCATCACCATAACATTTCAACTCTATACTGTCTTTGTTCTGTTCATAATATTTTAACTTGAATATATGTATATAAGAATGTGTTCTCCTAATAATAAAGTTGTATCAATGTGTCCAAAATTTAATAAAAATGAATTGATAATTCTGGCGTCTGCTATCAGATTACTCAAAGGTATTTGAGATTCTGTAAAAATAAGATAGATGGCTTTTTCAAATAATGGAATGATTAAATGTATTAATATCAAAAAGGTAACATACAGGTTCGAAAATTGTCGCTAAAAATATTGTCGCTGTAGCATAGTTGGATAATGCACCTTCTCCGGTTAGGAAAGAGATCCAGGTTCGAATCCCGGTGGCGCAAGAACAATATTATTCGATAAAATTGATTTTATATGTATATCTTTCTAATTAATATATTTAATTCATATTTAAAATATCACAGACCTATGTTCTAAATAATTACAACTTCACAATAAGAATGTGTTCTCCTAATAATGAATATATGTCATTTTGTACTCTTTTATTTCGATACCCTGATCATAAAAGCATATATTGAGTCGAACCTCGAGCCAACCTTGAGACGTAAGAGAAGTGTTCTATCCGCTGAGTTGGCAACGAACAACAAAAAATTGGCAACAACCAACTTCAACTTCAAAGGTAGGTCTTGGTGAACCTAATCCTAACCTAATAGTTGTACTTATACGAGTATATATTTAATAACACCACCAAAAGTTTACGTTACACTTGGACTCCCGAGTCCCACGAGACTGTTGAAAAAAGAAGAATATCTATTTATGATGCATAACTACCGAATGTTATTTGGGTCCGCTGTACGATTGGTCAATATGAAAAATTAAATTTTGCCTAAATGCCAACGCACAATATTGACATTTACTATATTTGGAAGAAATGTTCCGTGCCAGAAATTTTAATAGAAAAAATAACGCGCTAATTAATTTATATTCTATGACATTTAATATTATCTTATCATATAATCTTTGAAGAGTTGACTGACTTAGTTGCCAATAATGAAATACAATGAAGTAAATTATGATCTCCACTTGTGTGATTAATGTATTATTACAAACCTATAAAATTATGTATGAAATATATTCGGCCACCGTTATGTAGATTCTCTTTAGTAGAATTAATATATTTTAATCAAAGTATGTAAATGATGAATGGATTAACAATCGTAAAATTCTGTAAGATTAAGAAATGATCGCTATTGTGATTTAATCTTATGGAATTGATGGCACCAGAAGTAGAGGACGTCCGCGGCACGACCGAGTAAAACAAATACTGGAGGTGGTCCTGTTAGAAGCCTTAATAATCGTCGAACGAGCTTGTATAAGATAATGTATAAATGTGGATGAGGCGAGAACTGTGTTCCAGAAAAGATTGTCGCACTATATCCCCTCTGCCTACCCCCCGTGGGAAAACGTAGTGATGGTAAGTTAGTTATTTAGTTACAATAAAATATGTTTTGATTAATACATAGATTTTTTCTGTATGTTTTTCTAGTTTTATTTAATTTTTATTAAAATACCACAGAACTACGTTCTAAAAATGTAACTTCACAACAAAAATGTGTTCTCCTTAAAAATATAAAGGTTTTTATTATAACGTATTATTTTAATTTGTCTTTATTATATTTAATTTTGTAAATTAAATTATTATATTTACCTTGTGTAAGAATTCTAGAGAATACTGCATAACAGTGTGCTACATGTATTTTGCGGAAACAAACTTCAAATTATATTTGTTCATGAACATTTTTAAGTTTATAAATTTAATTAGGAATTTTATTGTTAGAGCAATTTATTATTTACTCAAATATAAAAAAATCACCGTTAAATATTCAACGTTGACCTAAAACCGCAACCCTACATCATACATGTACTTTGAACCAATATTTTAACCTTTATTATTAACCTCAATACACAGTTTACCGCACTCGCTATTTTTGAAAACAAAATTGATTCACCCTACTGTACACCCTACCCCCTATATGATGTTTGGAATAAAATATTGTTATTTTTATTATTTTACGCAATTTTCAAACTCATCGAAACCTTTAATGTAATCACATTCTACGCATACCTTTGATTACAAGTTTAATAAATGCATTAGAAGCTAGGAAGTATTAGACAGTGGCTCAAAAATCTAAATATTAATTAAATGTATTAATTAGAAAGATATACATATAAAATCATTTTTCCTCCTCGAATACTATCACTCTCGACTTGTTCATCACGAGGTCACTTTCTTTGCATACATCGTAAATTCTACTCACTAGACTCTGTAGTTCTTGTTCATTATTCACCATTAGTACTGTATCATCGGCGTACAATAAACAGCATACAATCAAATCGCCCATTTTTGCTCCTACATTCATACATTCCAGTTTTTTCACACATTTATCCATATACAAGTTGTACAGCCATGGAGATATTACACAACCCTGCTTGACACCCTTTGTAATAATCAAACCATGGTGTGAATGTTCCATTGATTCTTACACACACATAACTTTCTTCGTATTCCTATTCAGCCTGTAATCAGAGAGTATGTTCCATAACCTTTATTTTATAACTCTGTAGATCTACGAAGGCACAAAAAAGTTTTTGGTTTTTTGCCAAAAACTTTTCCGTCATCCATCACTCGTAGAGAAAAGATCTGATCCATGCATCTTCTTCCACCCACTAAGGCCCCTTGCACGTCCCATACTTTTTCTTTCGTCACCGTGTTTGCTCTTTCTATTAAAATTCTTCCATACAGTTTACCAACTAGACTCAACTACTCAGTAGACTAATAGCCCTATAGTTACCACATTCCATTTTCGACCCTTTGCCTTTGTAAAAAGGAATAATGATAGCCCTCCTCTAATCTAACGGGGTGTGGCTTTCTTCCAAACATTGATTGAAAAGCGAATGAAGCCACAAGATAATTAATGGGCCACCGACATTGATATACTCTGCAGCAACGTTATCATACCCCACAGCCTTACCTTTCTTCATATGTTTTATTGCACACTTTATTTATTCCATACTTATTGCATTTATATCGTTTTACTCATTCATACTTACCCTAGAGAGCCTCTTAGGTGTTTCCTCATTTACATTCTCTACGCACTCATACGTTTCCTGGAAATGTTTCATCCATCTATCTTTTATTTAATTTCTCTCCATTTACTAACCTAATAGCTTTCATACTACTGCTTTCAGCACCACATCGGGTTTTTTTAACCACCTTCCAAAAGAATTTTATATTATCCTGAAAATTAGATAGGTATATATTATATATGTGATTTTTTTTTAAATACTATTTTTGCAACCTAATCTTTAAATCCATAAATTATAAAAGTTAAACAATAAATTATATCCTCAGCTACAAAATCAGGGATTACAGATTATTAAATTATACTTATGCCCTTTTCGTATAGAGATGGAACCTGCTCTGAAATTGTAAATTTAACGAACTGGAATAGTCGATGATATTCGAAATATTACACTTATTTTGATCATAAATATATTTTTTTATAAACTTTCCATTGTGGTTTTTATAGAGTATTTTATCCACTTTATGGGTTTTATTTAATACACCAAATTATGTAATAAATATTATTCATAATATGGTTATAAACAAAGTTAAAATAATTTATATTTTGAAAACTTCTCACTAATCCTGAAATAATACATGTATTGGTATACTGGCGACTGGTGTATTGGCGACTGACATATTTTAGCTGTTCTAGGAGGGTTGATTTATGACTCGTATGGTAACAAAAGTTAATTCTAAATAACTACATACATACTTATTACTGAGTTTTATAACAATATTTAAATTCATTGATTCACCTTTAGACTTTTAATAATATTATATTAATTTATTCAAAAATAACGAGCCGGTATTTTATTCGGGAGAATGCCATAAACCGGCGCTATATTTGCGAGAATCCCACGAACTTGTGTCAGTACATTCAAACCCTGTAAAACAAAAATTATTAGTTATAGTCGAATAATACTGACTCTGACTCTATCGTGTAGTAAAAATATCGAAAACACTCTATTTTTATTCGAAAAAAATATTTATTTCAAATTATCAATTGATTACTTATGAATTATTAAAAAAAAAAACAATTGCAAAATAAGAAATAAAATTCATCCAATGATCTGGTGTTTTTGAAAATTGGTGGTTAAATTTTAACCTCACGTTCACAAGGGTGTTGGGATTCAGTGGTAAATTTCTACGAGCAAGGTTTAAATTTATAGGAGAGGAATATAAATATCTCGAGTTTTTTTCATAAATTATTTGAGCAATTAATTTATTTCCTCAGATAATTTTACTAACGTATTTCTAATGAAAACCTGAACAATTTCATAGATGAAGTAACACGTATATTATTTAAATTATTTAAAAATATCGTGCTCGTTTTTCTGTTTGTTTAACATTTAAAAAATATGGAATTTAATAAAATTTTAACGAGTCTAATGACTAATTAAAATTGTTTCGCAATTTTTTAACGGATTTAATCAAATTTCAGTGTTAATATTTGAGTATTATAAGTTAAAACTTGTCTGGATAGTAAATAGACTCTTCAGAATAACAAGGTTGCATCTGACACTGACACTGCTTTGAGATAATGAGCTCAAAAGTGTTGATTGAATTTCAACATAATATTCGTGTATATTTTGATTTTAGAATGCAAATATGATCAGTTTTAAGGTCTTAACTTATTTTTAGTATTATCAATGACCACTGTGAGATGAGGGAAAATAAAAATTAATAAAAACATTGTAAATAAACAATAATGATCCATAAATTGAAATAATTAACTGATGCAGTTGAAACTTTCAGCTCTTGCTTCCTTTAATATCCTTTAAATAGATTTTGTGTGTATGGAAGAAATTAAGAATAACGCATTTGGAACCCTTTTCACGCAACTGTAAGTTGGAACCTTCTTATTCTAAGGGGTCGAAATGTTAACCCATTCCCCGCGGGAGACTCATATATGAGTCGCGCCTTACATACCCACAACGCGTGTGATTCAAACATGAGTCTCCGTGTTTCACCCGCCGCTAATGCGTACGGAGTGGTGAAAATCGTACCAAAATTATTTGGAATTTATATCCTACCGACATATGTCGATATTTGTTAATGATTATTACCCATCTTATAAACAAACACGAAATAATAAAAGTTCTCGTGTCATCCAGTATCGCTCAGTTATTCAAATTCTCGTGAATACAAAATTATATTATATATGCAAAAACTCAGTTTATGCATATATAATGTAATGCGTTTCAACTGTAGAGTTAAATTTAATGTCAGTATTTAAAAACTTGTAAATAGTGTACATTAGTCTCAGAAATCAGCCGCCGCACAGATCAGTACGTATAAATATCACCACAAATGGCGCCAGTGTAGCGGTGGTTTAGGGCACGATTGTGTTCTCTCACGGATAATTTTGTTGATGTTATTTTGTAATTATGGTTCTAATTTATGTTTTTTTTTTATATTTATGTGGGTACTTGAAAACCTTTGCTATTGATTTCTTAAAAATAAATCATAAATTTGTTGCATTATCGTAGTGTAAAGTCGTAAATTATAATGCCGCGTATGAAAGATGTCATGCGTATTTATGAACGCGATCAATGGGTAAATGAAGCAGTTTTTCAACTTTTCTCCATCGTAATACTTTTGACATAATAGATGTGGTGGTTAAAATAATGATGTCATCACAAACAAAACTATTCGGCGCCTTCTGCATTGATTTTCAGTATTCCTGATGGCTCCCTGATGCAAATCATTAGTTGCACACTCCAGATCCGTCTGTGAACTGTGCATGGGATTCACAACAAACGCTATCAGCTATACATCGTATCTATCTTTGTGCGCTCGTATAGTTTTAGTATCCTTATCTTAGACACACACAGAAAGATTGAGAAGGAAATCTAAGCCGAGTTCCGCCACAGTAACACATGCCATTGTCGAAACTTTACCTCGAAAGTAACAGTATAACCGTATATATGCGCAGGGAATATGGGCGGCGCATTTTTAGGTATCGGATTGGTTTCATGTTTCGTACATTCTAGAAACGAATCACGGATCGTATCTTACAGTCTGCGAGCTGATCTATTATCTTGAACATTTCAACCACTGATGGTGTGATTACAACATCTACACACTACCACAGACTACAAGATGGCCACACAATGTGAATGTCTCTATATTTGCATTTTGTGAGTTAAGAGATGAAGGAAACCATTGCGCATGCCTAACATCGCAACCGCAACGCTACACCGTAAATATCCGGCAACGGTACTTACTTAAAAAAGGCGCCTCGTAATATACTTAACTATATGAGATTTGTATTCCCCGTGAACAAGTGCGATTATACCGTAACTTTTGAAGTAAATCCTTGACAATGGCACGTGTCACCGTGCCAAAGAACGACACACCGCGAGGAAGAGTTACTCCGGTGCTAATATACCAGAGGGATATTTTTGTTTTTGCTACTACTGCATGTGTATAATATTATTATTTATATTATTTTTTTGCTGTCAATGCTACTATCTTTCTATTTAAAATTATACAAAGTTATTTTTAAAACCATTTATATTATGTTCTTACAAAGAATATTTTTTAATGTGAGGCTATTTCCCTAGATCATGCCTAGTACATGTGGGAATTTGATATAAAAAATTTCTGTGTAAGTAAAATATATATCCTACTTAATTGACCTTTTTTGATAACACCGGTTGACCTTAGCTTTTAATGTCAATTGACAATTTCCTGCCGAGAATGCTCCGCTAAAACCGGAGGAATTCTATCGGCGGGAAGCCCATTAGTATTGACCCACAGTAATTCTCGAGTAGCGTGTTGTGCCGTGCTGTCCAGACTCTAGACTCCAGACCCCGAGAATCTCGCGCAATGCACCGCACCCCCCACACTGCTCAATTCTCGCTCAATCGATGGCTCAATAAATACCGAGGATCGTCCGAATACGTCCAACCCACATTCTGCGGTGCGGAGCGGCCTTCTATTCGTGAATTTCACAGGTTTATTTTTCAACTAGATCGGAAAGACGGAGCCGCGACACCGTCGGCGACGGGACAATAAGCCAGACATAAATATAGAACTTATTTATTTTATTTATTAAGAAAAGACACAGTTAATCATCAATGGTTAATATTGTAACAAAAATAATAATAAATTCAACCAATTACATGTATTCTTTGTATTAAATACGATAACACGATACAATGTGGGTTTGGCAACGATGACGAATGTTAAGCGCTGTAGGAGACAATGAAAAGAGTAACAAAAATCTCTTCTATTGAAGTACTAAAAATATAAGATAAAAAAGATTAAAAAATGGAAAAAAAAACTTTTTTCCAGAAAGAACGGAATCGTAATTATCATCATCACCATATTTATAATCATCATCATAATCAGCATCATCATCATCGTCGTCATCGTCATCGTCATCGTCGTCGTCGTCGTCGTCGTCGTCTTCATCATCATCATCATCATCATCATCATCATCATCATCATCATCATCATCATCATCATCACAATCATCATCATCATCATCATCATCATCATCATCATCATCATCATCACAATCATCATCATCATCATCATCGAAAGCCATTTTCTATCCACTGCTGGATGAAGGTCTCCCCAAGTGCCTTCCACTTTTCTCCATGTACTATGTGCTAGCTGTTAGAGTAAATTTCCATTTATCGGATGAGTGATTAAATATCTTTTGAATAAATTGATTTTAAATATATGTATATCTTTCTAATTGATGCACTCAATTTGTATTAATTACTTACATTAAATAATGTTGTTTTTTTTATATATTAAACGGGCATCTCAGTCCGGAGGATAAACAAACATTGCTAGGCGTACAAAATAGAAATTCTGAAACTTCAGGATATTATATTTTTCGATCAGATTCTGGTACGTCCAACTAGGTATTATTATTCAACTGACGTAGATGGGTTTTGCAAGAGCGACATATGTGCACAAATCCTTTATTTTTTTCGAAAGCAAACTATTGGACTCGTGCTCGAACACAAGTTTTCATAGTTTTTCGTTATCATTCGGTTGACCCTTTTTAAATTTGAATGACGTTTTTTTGACAAGCCGAACACCAGGAGACGATTCGAGATTACTTTCTGAAGTACCTACCGTGAAAAGGGGTTGGGGGTGGGCATAGGCCGATTGGTCGATAGTTCAAAGAGCTCGAGGGGTCCTTTTTTGCTTACGCGTCGGGAGAGACTTCTTCTACTACATTGTTGTGGAAGATAGCTGAGGAGTATTTGAAAGTAATGGAAAATAAAACTTGGATGCGCCTGAGGAAAGGCAAGTGAGACGAGCCGAAAGACAGGAGTGACCACGTATTATATAAAATAAAATAAATTAAGAAATAAAAAATAACTACTTACATCATAATTTTTTATTGAAAAACGTATGTATATCAAATGTTCTTTAATAAACCCAGGCTGTGATATTTATAAACTAAATATATATACATATATATTATGACGTACACAACATATGTCAACGTATCCACCGGTTTCACCCAGGATAGAACATGAGATTAGTGAGTGTTATGTACATAATTAACTATTAGATCTCACTCCTGTCTTCAACAGTCACTCTTAAGGGAAAATAAATAAAAGTATGAAAGAAGTTTACAACATTATAATTGAGAATTTTTATTTATATAATTGAAATAAATTAGAAATGAACACTAATATCATCAATGATTTTAAAACTAATCGCTTCGTTGAAAGTACTAAAATACAAATAGCTCCGTACAAAAGCTTAAATGAAATTAATCATCATCTGCGAAGTAAGTCAAATTTAACCTATATTTAACAATACCACCGGTTAAGCATAGAGGTCACTATCGGCGGGTAGGTACTATAACCTTATATTGTATCTGTGCATCTTTCCAAGAGATTTATTTTAATTACCATGGAAATACGTTCTTAAAAATCATAGCTTCTCAAATAAAATGAATTCCATTCAAATTTAATTTTATTTAATTAAATAAATATGAATACACTTTAGGCAGAAGAGATGATAAATATACAAAATTCTACACCATATTACGATTAATGCTAATTAGCGTGTATTAACATTAAAGCAAAAATTGAAAATTAACTTCGCCGTAACAGAAACAAATATCTTCACAAAATTTATAATAATTATATCTCGCTTGGTTTGGTATCAAAATAAATGTAAGAATAATTCTAGAACACATTTAGACATTGACAAAGGTTCATCATTAAGCCTTTTCATTAGAAATTCCCCCCATATAATAAAGAGTTCCTATAACTGGTACCAATCTCATCTTAGTACTTATCTTCAAACAAAAGATGAAAGGAAACACATTGTTTGATGGAAGCAGGATGCTGTGTTGCCAGGCTTGGGTTTCCCTAAAGTCCCTTCGTGGCTTACAATATTTCCCACGGACTAAAATATTAATATTTAAGATATTTCTCTTTTTAAATTAGTGCGGTTTGAATGATTAAGTAAGAAAATCAATAACAATAAACCAAATTAGAATTTTAAAATGGGATTTAAAAATGTGATAAATGTTGATTGATAGAAATAAGAACTCTCTTGAATAAAACATAATCTTACTTTTAAAATTAGGTTGATTAAAATTAAAAAAAATATATATATTTATTTACAATTTAAAAAAAAGTATTTTAACTATCTCAGAAATGTGTATTATACCATTTTGCATACAATTTGTTTTTTTCTGGTTCTTTAAAAATGTTTATAAAATCAGATCATCAATAAAATCTCCCTGGAGGGTTCTCTTGAAAGACAGGTGGAAATACAATTTCACTGCTGAGGAACAGGTACAAACAAGACGTGAAAATAGCAGTATACAAATATGTTAAAGCTTTTTATTAATACTGACTCATACATATGTCCGTTGATGAGATCTTAAGAATGTTAAAAATTTTATTTTATAGATACACATTAAATTAAAAACACTTGTTTTTTACGCTTTATGAAGGCATTATAAATCGATAATGCCAATAAAACTGTGATTATGGAGTACTACAAACTTACCCTCGAAACAGTAAAATTATTTATAGATATATTGTCATATTGTTCTATTGAACTGCCTAAAACAATAATTGATTAATTCAATGTAATAAAAATAAAAAATATTTTAATTTTCTATTCGATTGTTCTTGACTTGACGTCTGAAATTTGTTCTCTCACTTTAGCGCAATAAAATAGGTTGCAGGTCTTAAATAATAAAGTTGTCACTATCGCTGCCGCATTTTTTTAAGAAAGTTATCATTGCTATCATGTGTATGTCTGAGACCAAGTTTTTGTCTCTTAATGGCCTGTGAGGATACGCCGCAAATAACGTTTTTAAAATATTTTTCTCATAATCTATGTACATTAACCAGGTTTTTTTTTCATAGAAAATAGTGCAAACTTGGTTAAGATGCATTTTCATGACAATGGTAAGCCTTTCATTTATCCATATTCTATCCCAAAGGCTACCAAAATTAGTTTCCGCGTTACGCGGGTTGATCCTATATAGCAAAATTTAAAACAAGTATCTGGTATTGACCTTGCTTTTTGGTCTAGTAGTTAAGATGCTGGCCTAGTAATCTAGTGGTTAAGGATTCGCGCTTCGTTCCAGGATACTAGCAAGTTAGTTATAAAATATTAAGAATATTGATGTGACATATATTGTGTGTTCGCATCTCTTTATATTTTTTAAATAATAAAAATGAGATAGATCGTGATTATTTGTTCTGATTGTAAGACTCGCGTCAGGAAGTCAGGATCATTAGATCTCATCCCAGGAGATGACAGCGATTCAAATACATCGCACCTGTTTCCTTTCCCAGCTGACCGACGACACCGGCCAACATCTACAGCAGGTGACCAGGCTTCCGCAGAGAGAAGCCGCGCTCATTCTGGCTCTCTCGCCTCGACACCAGTTCCACTCCGCTATCTTCTATACTAGTCATTTCCTATACCAGACTCAATAAACAACAATAGCCGCATTCCATTCCACCACCAAACCTTCATAGTACAAAAAACTTAAAATATTCGTGGGACATGTCCTGTACGCATTTTTTAACAAAAAAATAAATCCATAAAATAAACAAATTAAAATTACAATATTTTCTTCTTAATTTCAAATATTCGGTTTATTATTTCCCTATATCGAGGGAATTTCCCACACTGTTAGAATCACTAACTAAAACAAAACGTTCGAGTATCGACTAAGCTGGCGCCGGCGCCCCGACGCCACTTGTTGCTTGTGACGTCATCAAGTGATCATTTATGTTTTTAAATTGCGTTTGAACTGGTTTATTTTCACTGCTTGTGTTTTTTAAAGTTGTTTTTTTTTATAGAAATACAAAAAGGTTTTTTTTTTTAATTTATAAAGCATTCTTAAAAAAAAGTGAGTTGAAATAAATTTGTTTGGAAATTACTAAATAATATTCGTCTTCTTTAACCCTTCCCAAACCATGATGTAACACAGGTCTACCATCATAATTAAACCCGTGATATTTCGGTAAATACATGCAACATAAAATTCAAATTTTAGATAATCCTAAAAAAAATATTAGCGCTTAGGAATGCCTAGTGAAAAACCAATTTTGAAAAGGGAATCGTACAAAAACAATTATTTTTTCGATTCAATCTGTTGTAAAATTAATACGTTAGTAAAAATACAATTTGTAATATGAAAGACAGAGATCACACACTATTTTCACAGTGAAAAGAACAACAAACATACAAATATAATTATATCTTTCTCACTAATTAAATGAAGAGAGATAAGAAGGAGGAACACATTGTATACGACTTAATGAATGCTCCAAAAATTGAATGCTCAATATTTAAAGTAAATTCGTGCCATTAAAGCCATTTAAGCTAATAAAAACATTTTTCTAACTGTTACTTACGGTAACACGAGTTAACAGCATGGCTGCATTCGGGTATTTTATGTCATGGTATGGTAAAGGTTAAATATGCAATATATACGAGTGTCCAAAAATTGTGAATACATTAACAACTTACCAAAAGGGAAAGCGAGCCTCCTGTAAAATATATAAACCAAATAAAAGAGTTAATTGGATCCTCATTGAATGTTCTAATCAACATGTTTCAAGACCAAGAATAATTGAGATTGAGCGCTTTGTACACCAACTTCTATATGCTTCAGGAGACCATGACGTACAGCATTGATCGTATGAACAAAAAATTAAAAAATTTCATAATTTTCAATTTCGATTGACATGAAATAATGACTGAAATGATACTACGTGTCTTTAAAGAAAAAAAAATCAAATAAATAATAGATATCTCATAGAGACGAAACTATTTTTTATTAATGGAAAAATATGGGTAATTACAGGGCTTACGACCTGTCTTCGGCTGGCTTAAGTGATCACTCTACACAATGTAACGTTTACCGTTCCACCCAATCAATCTATCAAATTTTTAAATATTGTATACATCGCACACCTAGATCAAAACTAAGACAACACAAAAAGTCATTTTTCAGTAGACAAAAAAATATAATAATTTTTCTCCATTTTTTGTTATTAAAGTTATGGTCATAAATGTATTCTAAAATGGCACGAATCGAGAACTGGGACTATGTTAATTGCGTATATGACAAAGTATCTAAATACACTAATAACTCCAAATTATTGTTTTTTTTAGTTGTCGTAGCTTTGATCTAGGTGTGCGATATGTTAACATTTGGAATCACTTCATATTCATTTTTCCTGAAACAACATATTTATATCAAAATGGGATTCTAAATATTTTTTTGAAATTATCTAAGACAATTTTCCTTATCTGTAAAATGTTTTTAACACATTATACGCCTGAAAAATCAATATTTTTCAATTTTCATATATTTTCAAAAATGTTAAAGTCTGGAGGTTAATTGGGTAGAATGATGAACGTTACATTGTGTAGAGTGATCGCTTAAGCCAGCCGAAGACAGGTCGTAAGCCCTGTAATTATCCATATTTTTCCATTAATAAAAAATAGTTTCGTTTCTATAAGATATCTACTCTTTGTTTTATAACAGTGCCCTTGTAGATGATAATCCAGTAATTGAGTGTTCTTGGACATATTCAAATGCTGCTAAAAATAAATTTATTCTTAAGTATTACTGGAAGAGTCAGAACGTAGCTGAAGTGCTAAGACGATTAAGAAGGGATATTTAAACGACCCACCATTAGTCGCATTGTAAAGACATTGAAGACATTCACAGAAAGCGTTCTGGGACGTTCTTTAGTACTATAAAAGAAGAAAATTTGCTGGAAACTTACAGTAGATGCTCAAGAAAATGTATTTGGCAAGTGGCCCAAGAGACGGGAATCTTAAAATCGATTCCATTGCATTTTGAAGCGAACTCATTGGAAAAGTTTTATTCCATGATGAGAAGGTGTTTTATTTCCAACGTCTTCTCATAGTCATCATGATATGAAGATAATATTATCTTGATGATATTACCTGAAATATAGCCTGTGCCCAACGTTCACTAAAAAATATACAATGAATAGTCTGATAACAAATATGACCTTTAAATTTATTTATTAACACCCGTAATATGTGTTTGTATATTAATCTATTACATATTATTAAACATAGATGTATACATGTAAATACAATCTTAATATTAAGGAGAAAACATTCTTATTGTGAAGTTGTAATTATTCAGAACATAGGTCTGTGATGTTTTAAATACTAATTTAATGTATTAATTATAAATATATACATATAAAATCAATTTTGTCGAAAAATATTGTTTTTGCGCTACCGGGATTCGAACTTCAATTGTTGATTGGCTTTCAAATAATGGAACGACAGACGTATTAATTTGAAAAAGTGCAACATATAGATTTTAAAATTTGTCATTAAAAATACTTGCGCTAAAAGACAATTGGTCCTGTACTTCCCCGGATTGGAAATAGAGATCCAAGTTCGAATCCCGGTAGCGCAAAATAATATTTTTCGACAACATTGGTTTTATATGTATATATTTATAATTAATACATTAAATTAGTTTTTAAAACAATCTTAATAGTTTCCGTTACACAATGTTAAGAAGACAAAATTGACAATAAAATAAAGACAAACAATTTAATTACTTTTTTAGTGAAAGTGAAAGTGATCAATTATACCATTAACTTAATAAAGCTTCCAAAATATTATACTTATATAATTTTTAAGTGTCAAACGTTGGAATATATCATTCCCAAACCTGTGAAGTCTTTTTATTAATTAAATAATTTGCATTTGAAGCACTTACGTGAAACATCGCCAGCGACCTAGTTCTTCAAAATAAAATAAAGGACGTTCAGCATGCTATCTATTATTTTAAATAACAATAATAAATTACTCAAACTTGAGAAAAAATGTTGAGATAATTATTGCAAATGTAGATGTAAGTAGAATGTAATTTTAAAATACATCGATAAATGTATTATGTATAAGTAAAATAATGTTATTTTCATGCTATTCGTTTGATGTTTATTATACGCCGATGATGCATTACTAACGGCGAATAATGAACAAGAATTACAGAATCTGGTGAGTAGAATGTACGATGTATGCAAGAAAAGTGACCTCATGATGAATGTTAACAAGTCCAAAGTGATGGTATTCGAAAAGAAGGAAAGCAAGACACCGCGCTAAATACTTGTAGGTAATGAATGTTTGTAACAAGTAGATGAGTTTTTATGTTTGGGAAGTATGTTTGATATAAACGGAAAGGCTGAGAATGATATCGAAAGGAGGGTGACTGCAGGAAATAAAGTGAACGGCGCTTTGAAAGAAATTATATCTAACGGGAATTTATCAACCGAGGCAAGACTAGCGGTGCACAATGGGATCCTGGTACCTACATTGATGTATGGAAGTGAGGCCTGGAGCTGGCAGAAAAGGAACGAAAGTAGACTGAATACAGTGGAAATGAGATCACTTAGGCGTACATGTGGCAAATTTGTTTATGACAGAGTAAAAGATGAAGAAATAAGGAAATAATGTAAAACTGATCTTAGTATAGTGAGTAAAATTAAGAAAGGATCACTTAGGTTAGATACATAACGCAAGTGTTGATGGCACCAGAAATAGAGGACGTCCGTAGAAGACTTGGCACGACCAGGTAAACCCTATAATGGTGGATGGTTCTGTTAGAAGCCTCAACAATCGGCAAACTTGAATGAGATGTAGGAATGCGGATGAGACGAGAATTGTGTGTCAGGACAGAGGAATGTGCCGCTCTATCCTCTCTGCCTACCCCCGCGGAGAAATGGCGTAATGGTAAGTAATAAATATATTATAACATTAAAAAATTGGTGTTGAAAAATTCGCTCGAAAGGATTTTAACTTTTCTTAACTCACTTTGCTTTAGCGCTGATTGGTACTCCCGAGGGAACGTTGATGAGGGCCTATTTTTACGAAAATCTTCTGAACAGATGGATTGGGCTGTTATTATTTTTCATAACATATTTCTTTGATAATTAAAACAAATTAGATGAATCAAATTAATTATATTTAAAAATATCACTTCTAACAGATAAAATAGATATATCACGAATAAGGTAACGTATGTAGATGTAATCTAATGACATTGTAGTATTACTATAGCTTAATTGGATAAATATGTCTACAATATATTTTGATAGATGGTGATAGTAAATTATTTTATTTCAACATCTTATTTTTTAAATACGCAATCTACCCTTCAAGAGTGATCTGTGCCATTAATCAAATAATAACTATATTTTATAGAAAAATCAATAATATTATAGAATAAGAAATATTATATTCAAGTCAATACCATTGTTTTAAAAAAAAATGCTATTATATAGATTAAATGTGGCGAGTTAAGGAAAAGAAGATGATACAAGTTAACGGGGAGTTGAAAATTATCATTGACGAGATTACTGTAAAAAAAACATGTGATCCGCAATAGACAGACAAAAAAGATACGGTCTTAAGGGTTTCCTCCTCAGCACCACACTCACATATTGGGAAATCTATTAAGTTCAATTTTAATAAATGTGAGGCTACCTGCTAATGCCTAATTCTCATTGAAGAGATATTTAATATAGTTATTTTGGAGAACCAGGGGGTGCGAAGAATAGTTATTTGAATTATTTTAAGCCGAATACCCTAATGATTATTTGGATCCATCCATTACGCAGTCCAAATAGAATTCATATGTTTTTTAACCATATGAAGTTTATCATACATCGGGATATGGAATTAATGAGGAATAACTCCAGAAAGTGTAGCCTCCTTAGCCAGTTTGTAAGCTCATTCATTTCCATGAATTCCCTTATGTACAGGAATCCGAACGAATGACACCTGTTTATTGTTCAATAATACCTAACAAAAGCCCAGAAATATGTCTGTCACGAGACGCTGTACGTGAGTCGAATCTTAATGGATATTT
The DNA here is from genome assembly GCA_031772225.1 of Eubasilissa splendida. Lineage (NCBI taxonomy): Eukaryota > Metazoa > Arthropoda > Insecta > Trichoptera > Phryganeidae > Eubasilissa > Eubasilissa splendida. Next base: position 7,670,283 of record CM062866.1, on the reverse strand, counting down.
CGCGATATACGTTACATTTTTCTATCACCTGTTTTTTATGCATTTCTCTATGAAATTTTTTCTCTTTCAAAATTCTGTTGATAGATAAAATTTCACTGCATATTATTCTTCTTCTTCTTCTGTCACACTTGTTTTATATGTTTTTCTCTGTTTCAAAATATTTCCTGAGTAACACACCTTAAGATATATGCTAGTATATTATTTTGTCATCATTCAAAGTGTGTTTTTTTTATAAATGTTTGATTAAATTCTTGCGTACTATGTAATGAAAGTTATTACATAAATTAATTGAAGGTAATTATATATATTATAGGTAAATTAAATGAAAAATATATTTCATAAAGTGTTATTACAAGTTTGATTAATATTAAATTATCCGAGCTCCTCATCCAGACAAAAAAAAAAAGTTTATAATAAACGTAAACACTAAGGTCAGCTTCTACATCAGCCACAGGAATAGTTGGAGAACCGACCAGTCGTTGACAGAAATATGAGTTCAGTGAACGGATATTTGCGATGGCAGGCCTAAAAGTCTGGAACTTATTCAACAGTTCATCAGAGACTTTATTTAAAAAGAAACCTAAAACCCACCTTTTTACAAAGTCATATCCATAAGTTCAAATAAGATTTTTATTATTTTAAATATTAAAATAGTATAGAACTAAACAGTTTATGTGTAAAACGCTTTAGAGGTGAGATTTTTTACGAAAATGACGCTATGCAGGTAATGTCTCGGATGATAAGACTGCGTAAGGTGTGCCCCAATACGCATCCATCACTCACGTATTATATATGGGATGTATATGTGGAGTATTTGTAGACTACAGGTTGAGGAACAAAGGAATAAACTAATTACATTCGACACATGTTTTCTTGATAGACACAGTTTACAACTATGAAGTAGTTAAGCCGTACAATAAAAGTGAATGCATGCGAATAATTATGGAGGCGATTTCTGGAGCTGTTGTCTGTAAGGCGGCGGGGAGAACAGTGAGGCTCGAGAGCCGCATTGGTATTGTTACCGTACGTCGGTACTGAAATAATTTACAACTGCTAGGCATTTTATTTCACGCACCAGTATCTGCAGGGTGCATTCAATTACGCGGAGCAGTGATAGTAGAAGTGGAGGCGATGGACTTCCACAGCGCTATATAAATTGATATGATTCTTCGGTATTTATCAGAGTAGTAGATCGCTGGTCGCCGTGCATGTGTGGATGCTCCACTAGGTTTACTATACCTATCTGCCCCCCCTCCCCCCTAACCCCTCTTTTACCCTTAATACAGAGTACAACTGAGAGCTGTGCCTATAGCATAGAAAATTCAGGTAAGTCGTGTTCTTCCTGGTTGGTCCTTGGGCTCTTACTGCCCTGTCCCTCTCCCGAATTCCCCCTCACGTTAACATTGATATTAAATAAATGGCAAAATTGAGTAGTTCGTATATATTAAACCTGTTTATTTGATTATCTCAAAACGTGAATTTTTGTGATTAAATAATATTCGAATTCTGCTCTTCGATTTGAGAAATGGATTTATGTAAAATAGAACTCACCCTCATCAGCACGCGCTCGGGTATTCACCATTATTTTGGCCGTGTCCAGAACGACGTAAAGAATTGGAGCTTAGCTGATCAGCTCTGCCGGATATTGGTAGTTTAGTCTTGCTGAAAGCAGACCTGGTTTTGATTAAAAATTTGTACGTCGACTATGCGGCGGTGGTTTGGAAAATTGGACCATAAATGGAATTTCGAATTGGAAATACAGGTTTAAACACCGGAAAGAGATAAGCGGAATACACTGGTAAATAAAAACAGTCTTCCATTTTTAAATGGTAAAAGTACTTACAATAAAAATTATGTTTCTTAAATTTTACGAATTCCGCTTGTAGACCTAAGAATATTTAAAATTAATTTTGTATTTGCTTTTCTTGAATAGCTTCTCGGTCTAGTGTATATTATTTTTTAAATATTAATTAAATGTATTTATTATAAAGATATACAAATAAAATCGGTTCTACCGAAAAATACTGTTGTTGCGCTACCGGGATTCGCGACAGATTTGTCGACATATTTTCGAACCCATATGTTACATTTTTTCAAATGAATACATCTATCGTTCCATTATTTGAAAGCCATCTACATTGTTTTTACGGAATCGTAAATACCTTTGAGTTAACCGATAACAGACGCCAGAATTAACAATTCATTTTTATTAAATTTTGGATATACGTATAAAATCGATTCTATCGAAAAATACTGTTGTTGCGCTACCGGGATTCGAACCTGGATCTATAATAATTAATACATTTATGTAGTATTTAAAACATCACAGACCGTCTGTTCTGAATAATTACAACTTCACAATAAGAATGTGTTCTCCTAAATAATATATTATTTTTGCTTACCTCAACGCTTAATAGAAGCTTTTAAAATTAAATTCTTAATGACAATTTGTGATAGTTTATTTTGTATTATTGATTTATTTTAAGAAAATATCTTCCGAATGCATTTAAGAAATCTTTTTCTGAATTAATATTTTTATGCAACTTTACGTTTGTTTTATTACATAAACCATTAAGTTAACCCGATACTTCATTGGCTGTCGAGTACTAACATATGGATGTAATTACAACGCAACCTTCGGGGGAGGATTTTAGCACCATTAAATACTCCGGTAAAAGTTATTTTAGGAATCGTTCTACCTAACACAAATAAATGAAATCATAAACCTAGTTTTCCTTCGCAAATGGGGTTTAAATTTATATGGCTACGTATTTTATTTTAACAATTATATATCTCTTAAATTTAATTGTTACTTACTTAAAAAATATTTATATTTAAACATCATTATCATCAGCTAGTGTCTTTCGACTGTCATCATCATCAAAGCATCACCAATTCTCTGTCTTCAACCTTCTTCATCCAGTTATTGCCCGTCACTCTTTTCACATGGTTTCATCATCTCGAATATTCTACTCGAGATGAGATAAAAATTATACAAAATACGATTTATATATTTAGCGTGGGTGCCGAGAAGATTTTAGAATATTTTTTGAGATTCAAAAAAACGTATCCAATGCGAGGATGGAGTGACACGTGTGTTTAAACGCATTTAAAAAAAAAATATTTACGATTATTTTCTTCTTTCAGTGTAGTCTTTCAGTTTTCGTTTATGGATGCCGGAAAAGTGCTCGTTGTATTTTGTACAACGGAACACGAAAAATGTTCTTTATCACTGGGAAAATGTTGTCCTATAATGCTTATCAGGTAAGAGTGTGACGTTGTTTAAGAAAATTAAAATAAATCACCCTGTATAAATGAAAGATGAAATCGATCTGTCCTTGCTACCGCAAACGCTATCAATTAGGAACACCCTTCCTAAGGGAAGATTAATTTACAAGAAAATAGTTTCCGTATCCACTACCTTTACATTTTATATTGGGAGCTGATGAAATGGAAACTTGAAGTAATGAAATGGTTACGTGAGACATATCCGGCCTGAACAAAAAAAAGGACAATGTTCCAGCAGCCAAGGACTAAGGAAAAGTCGGGGCTGTTTCGCCTGATCTGACCCTCTCTGACTAATTCTATTCTCCAAAATCAAGAAAGACGGATCATCATTAGGTATTACGAGCGGAAGTGGAAAAAATTACGACGCGTTCTCTAGACAGCCTCACGGAGAATGTTAGACCGAGTGCGTTTCTTTGTATTTTGGGTTTATTTAGATGCGATATCAAGACATAGTCGAGGGTCTCTTTCTCCGAACCACACTCATATATCTGACTATTAAATTTAACCTGAACAAATATTTGCAAAGATGATTTGAGATTTCAGATGCCTAAATAACAACAACTATTCAGAATTTTCCAATCACTTTTGGAACAAACCATTATTTTCATACATTTTCACCACTTTATATATTTTTTTTATCTATGCTTGTATTGTATTGTTTCCTGAAGAAGATACCATAGGTATCGTAACATGTAGAATAATCAATAAATAGTGGTTTAAACAAAGTATTTACTCTAATTATTAATTGAAAATAATTTTGACTTTTGATTTGATACATCCGCTTTTATCGATATAGTTTATATTTAACTTGTTAAATGGCATAAATCACTCTTCAAAGACGGATTGCCTTAACAATAGAAGAAGGAGAAGACTATTTTGTAGGGAACCACGTACCAAATAACGAATAAGTATGATTTGGTACTGTAATTTTTTTTTCTACAAACTTTATTGACCATAATGTGATTTAACAATGGCGAGAGTTCTATGAAAAAAAAAGGTTGACTTATCAACCCCTCAGAATAGCAAGGTTCCACTGTTTTGAGATAATGAGATCAAAAGTTTTGGATGATTGTATTTCATGGATGTTTTGTTTTGAGTGTGCAATGATCAGTTATAAAGTCTTAATTTAATTTCAGTATTATCGATGATCACTATAAGATATAAATAGAAGATCTGGGAAAGTGATAGTCAGTTGGAACTATACTTTTTATCAATAAAACAGTGCTTATAGTATTATGCTAAAGTAATAATGGAATTAAATAAAAAAAACTAATAATTGTATATTCTGAAAACCATGTAGAATCATTGACAACTACAAAAAATAAAACAAAATAATCCTTAATGATAAAAATAATGCAAACAATAACTATTTTTAATAATTCTAAGAGAAATTTTAAAAAAATATTGTAAATTAACAATAATGTTTCATAATATGTAATAAATGACTGACGCAGTTGGAACATTCAGTTCTTACTATTTCCTTTATTATCCGTTAAATAGAGTTAGTTTATATGGAAGAAATGAAGAATAATGAATTTGGAACCCTTTTCACGCAATAACTCAAATTAGACCAAAATGTTAGTTGAACCTTGTTATTCTAAGAGATCGTATATGTCATTTTAATACTGTTTTATTGAATACGTCTTGAATTTTTCAATTTGTGGAAAGATTGTGTTAATTGTTAACTAAAGAAAATGGTAGACGAACATTTCAAACTATTTTTTTGTTCGAGTTTAATCGAGGAGTTAAGACATGAATTGTAAATATGTCCATTATTTCTGAGGTATATTGCCAGCAATTTAAGATAAATGACCGGGATAACGTTATTACATGATTTTATATCATGATAATGTAAAGGATAAAGAAAAGAAGATTATCCAGGGTACAACCATGGACCGAAGAAGACCTGGGAATAGTGACACAACGTGGATAAATGGATCGCATCTGTCTGGAGAGTCCTTGGAGTCAGCTGTGAGGGCGACCCAGAACTAGTACTTGTGAAGGTGCATTACGAGTCAAATCTCATCTGATGAAGGCCACTATATGTCAATATTGACACGATGGAGGAATGAAAATGGGGAATTCTAAATTGGGCATAAATTATATAAATAATTCCATTTGCCATACAAAATTAGGAATATTGAAGTAGATATGCAATGTGTAACAGACCTAGTCCACAATATTTTATGGATGAAGAATATATAACTACATTTCAAGTCGAAAATGTTTATGGAATATGTGCCTAGTCTCAACCACATCGGAGATATAAGCATTTCACAAAAATCGTATTTATGCGATTTATTTAAATATGCTATTGATTCCAAATTATATATTGAATACAAAACATTAAAAATCAGACTGTTTTTTGTTAGATGATTTAGAGCCTAAAGCAAAAATATATATTAATAATGAATACATTTGGCTATATTTATTTCGAAGCCTACGTAGACTTAAAGCTTAACATGATTTTGTAAAAAATTCAAACAATAATATTTTTAGCAATATTTGAATATGTCCAAGAACACATAATTACTGGATTTTACCTACAAAGGCACTGTTATTAAACAAGTAATAATATAATAGATATTTCAGAGACGATAGAGACGAAGCTATTTTCTTAAATTATATTTTAATGGAAATATATCTAAGTATGGGTAATTTCTTTCAAAAATTTGATAGATATGGAGATTGATTAATGGGTGAGAATAGTGAACGTTAAATTTATATAAAGTAATCACTTAAGCCAGCCGAAAACAGGTCACAAGCCCTGTAATTACCCATACTTCCATATATTTCAATTAAAATATAATTTAAAATAGTTTCGTCTCTATGAGATACTTATCATTGGTTTAATAATATTTTCCGTAACGGTGCAGAATTTGCATATATTTTATGTACATATTTTTAAGCGATTAAATATCGTGGACTAGTTCTGTTACATCCTATATATTAATTATTATTGTATTATCTCAAAACATTCTCAATTATATATCGGTAGAATAATTTATCGGACGCATTTATACATCGGCAAAATTCAATAATTTAATAAGATTCGGTGGGTTGAATCTATAAGGGGGTTGATTTAATTAACATTTCATTGAAATTCTAACGCACGAGAATTATAGATAAATTACTAATAACCAAAGTAAGTGTAAAAGCCAGTTAATATAATCTAAACATAATAATTCACGATTGAATAAAATAAATAATTCACGTAACTTCTGATTCAAGATCATCGATAAAAGTTACGACTACAGTGAAACTAATTTACGTATTCAAATTTATTAAAAAACAAATTATTAAAATGTTGTAATAAATATTTGTCTCATCAATAATACAAATTAAATGTATCAATGAGAGAGATGTACAGATAAAATCAATTTATCGAAAAAATATTTTTATTGCCACCCGGATATGTTCTGAAATATTACAATTACACAATAATAATTTGTTATCTTTAATTATATCATATTAATTCACTCACTTTTCATATATCCTAATAAAAAGGAATGCCTTTAGGCAATAACTGAATTACCCCAATGAATGATGTTAAAAATAATTTTTCTATGCGTTGTTATAAATATGCATATAATTCCATTAAACGCGTTTTTTCTCCTTGTAAAAATTATTAAATGCATTTAATAATTTGGTGTTTATGAATGACGTGTTTAAAACAACATATACTTGATTTAAAATTTTTTTTAACCTACTTATCTCGGTAATAAATACAAATTTTACTTTTATTTCATTTAAGTTTTAGACAGTGGAAATAAGATCACTTAGGCGTATATGTGGCAGATCCATTTATGACAGAGTAATGCATAAAGAAATAGGGAAAAAACGTAAACCTGATCTTACTATAGTGAGTAAAATTAAGAAAGGATTACTTAGGTGGTTTGGTTACATGGAACGGATGAATGAGGAGAGAATGGTGAGGAAGATATATGACGACGCAAGTGTTGATGGCACCAGAAGTTATGGACATCCGCGGACTTGGCACGACCAGGTAAACCAGGTACTGGAAGATGGTACTGTTAGAAGCCTAAATAATCGTCGAGCTTGTATGAATGTGGATGAGGCGAGAATTGTGTGTCAGGAAAAAAGAGTGTGGCGCTCTATCCTCTCTGCCTATCCCTATGGGGAATCGGCGTGACGGTAAGTAACAACAATGATAAATGTTTAATCAATAGATACTTCCAGTGCTCAACAAGAAAAAGCAGTTGATATACGCCAAGAAAATGAAATAGCAATGGGCAGGCCACATCACTTCTGGCAGCGAATATCAATGAAGGACATTAAAGCTGTATCATATATCCGCTTGAAAAATAAAATACCAATTTCGTGATTCAATGCATTTTTTTAAATGATTCATTTTATACCTATTATGAAGTTTGTCCTAAATAATGTATAAATAAACAATTATTATTATAGCAATATTTGAATATGTCCAAAAACACACAATTAATTGGTCAATAGATGGCGATGGTGTAGTGGCACTCGAAGCGAGTAGACATACTAACATATATACATATGGAGATTGAGGGGTGAGAATTGGTGAACGTTATATATACATATTGGCCCAAAAAAAGTGAGAACTAAGTGTTAATTATAATTCTTAATGTAATTTTTTTTGCACAATATTTAGCTAATCAGAAATCATCAAAACACCGCAAATTACATAATCAACTGGGTTTAAATCTGGGCTGTTCCGTGGCCACATGCCTGGTTCGACGAAATTAACATTCTCACAACGAATAAAGATGATTGTATTTCTGGCTGTGTGAGATGGAGCTCCGTCCTGCTGTAATATCTAGCTATACTCGAGGCTTTGTTTTGAAACTCTTTGATCATTTTCTTAGCACCCCAACGTTTTTCTATTCGCAATTTTTTTATTACGAATAAGGAATACGGTCTTCTTTAGTGATTTTTGTCACATTTTGAAAATAGATAGTAAGTAATTTAGTAAACTATTTAAGCTATTGTTGATATAGTTAACTAATTTTGATGTAATTATATCACATTTTACGAAATGTTCTCACTTTTTTTGGGCCACTATGTATATATAAAGTGATCACTTAAGCCTAACGAAGATTGGTCGTAAGCACTATAATCACCCAATACTTCCATATATTTTCCATTAAATATAATAAAAAAGTAGCTTTGTCTCTCTGTGAGATATCTGATATAGGTTTATTATTATTATATTTTTTGTTAATTTATATGGATGTGTTATTTTCCCATTATATTACATTTATATTTGATTGTTTATATCGCCTAATAATATGCAATTTGATTAAACCCGCAAAAAAATTTATACGAATATTTGAATATATGGTTATGTTGATTTTGATTATGGCCATAAGCCAGCTGACAATAATCGATTGATACGGTATCAAGACAATAAAATTCCGGTTTAATTTTTTGACAGTAGAACTCATAATGAAACAATTTTATTTTACCTTATGCGTATTTTCAATGCAGTGGCGTGCAACGTATTGGCTCAATGCAGCCAATAAGGTGCACTTGGATCCACGTTAAATAGGGGTCAAAATGTTTAACACCCTATAAAACATTAGATATCGATTATTTTCCCAGTGCGAATGTGGACCAGAATAGACAGAACAGATGGACATAAAATAGATAACTGTTCAAAGGTTTTTGATGAAGCTTTGTGGAATTCCATGATTATTTTGTAAATTGAGTTAAAACACGGTTTATTAGGAGAACACCCTCTTATTGTGAAATTGTATTTATTCAGAACATAGATCTATGATATTTTAAATATGTTATAAAGTTGTATCAATGTGTCCAAAATTTTATAAAAATGAATTGATAATTCTGGCGCCTGCCACCAAATTAGACAAAGTTATTTGAGATTCCGTAAAAATAAGGTAGATGGGTCTTTCAAATAATGGAACGATTAAATGTAAACGAATAAATTATTTGGTTCATATTTAACTGATTATTTACTGCGGCGTAAAACAAGTTTATTAAATTCTCAAGGGAAGAAAAATGGATAGGGTGATGCTTATGTTAAACTTTCCTTAGCAACGCCGGATACCTACAGATAGAATTTATAGTAACTATCTTAGGTAATTCTAGATAATAATGCATAATTCGGTATCCACAAAAATAAAACATCCATATTTTTTTTTTATTATATAAATTAATGAAAGAAATATCACGTCATCTAACTCCATTTATCAATCATTTTATCGGAGTACTGTTCAGAAAAATTCCCCTCTTTTATATGCTGACAGATAAAGGACCATATAATTTTATTGGATACGGTTGATAGCTACCTATTTATTATTCATTCACAGGGACTTACCAAAGATTATATTATATTACAGCGTCAGTGAAAGTCATAAGATTATGCTAATAAATCATTGTCTATACGTAGTTAATGTATTATAAAGAATTTTGGTATTTTAAATAATTATATCAATATAATATATTGCTGAAAAAAATCATGTACTGATATTGTTTGGCATATGACTAGCTATATTTTGCCTCCTTCCTATTATTATATAAATTCTTATTATTATATATTAAATGTCGTATATTACAATTTTTTCTGTTGCATTCTCCTTTTAGAAAATACAGTCACCATACACAGCATCCTCTTTAGATATCTTACCCTCCTCCTCTCAGAAACCATATTTTGCATACATCGTTGTTCTTTAGAGCCTGCGCAAAACATACCACTTCCCATACCATCACTCCCTAACGCTCTACCCAAATATCATATACGTGAAGAGACACTAGTTCTTTATATATTGTAGGCGTTAAGACCTGTGATTGTTCCCTTTCACCGGCTAGTCAGTGAAGAACACAACATCCGCGGGTTCCTTACTTGAGCAACACATACCCACTTTATTTTTGTCACATTCTGCCTTTATCCTAATCTGGGAAAAATTTATCGTAACACCTGGAAGCGATAATTTAAAGATATTATTCATTGAAAAAAGAAAGACATCTAACCAAAAAAAAAAACACAAGAATAAAAGAAATATAATAAAATACAATCCACTTGACAAATCCTCATCTCGTCGGGTTGGGCGCGAGTTCGACGTTCTTCATGCATGTGACAACCAGATGTTAAAATTTTATGGATCCCATCTTCTTGGCTCCACATTATGATTGACCCTTAGTATCTAGGCCGATGCGATCGGATTCGTAATCGGAATTTGCTGAAGATGATAACATCATAATAAAAAATGTCGCGTACTGTAAGGCGACTAACTCCAAGGTAGAAATTAAAGTTAAACATCAAAGACTAAAGATCAAATTCCGAGAAAGACATCTCGTTACCCATAAAGATTATTTACCATGCGATTGGATTAACTAATAAATAGTAAATTATGCACTAGTGATTGAATAATATAAAATATTCACCCTCTGGTTCTAGTGAATCGCACACAGCTACATTTTAGTGACGCTGTAGCGGTTTTTTCAACCGTCCAAATTTGACAGCTTCCTCGATGGTTTTGCAAACGAACCATACATGCAACCGTTTTCTTAACCTCAGAAACCGAATATGATACCACCAACTTGAGGGTAACTATTTGTGAATTTCAAGGTGCTTGACAAAAAATAAGTGACGTGGCAATTTCGTACATGACCCCAATTTATAACATCACAATATATATATATAATTGAATATACATAATATCTATATTTAAACGTTCTAACAATCCCACACCCCTAAAAAAATCTTAACCATTTTATTTTAAAATACAAATTAAATGTATCAAGTAGAAAGATAAACAGAAAAAATCAATTTATTAAAAAAATATTTCAGTTGCTATCGGTATTCAAACCTGGTTCTTTTCCTATATGTATAAATGTGTTAACGTTATATCACGCAAAATAGTAACTTTACAATATTAATCTGTTCTTTAAGAAAAGTATAGTTAGGCCTCTAAAGTATAAATGTTTATTATATTGAATGCCATTCGTTCCAAATTGCGCTTTTAGATGCTAAATAAATTACAGTACACCCATTCTATACCTTCCGGTTATCTCACCCTCCCCCTGCCTTGATGTTTATCTGAATTACCGGAAATTAACATTTCAAAATATAAAGAAATTTGCTCCCATATCATCCCTCGAATCTTGACATCGATTCGTCTGTTCTATATTAACACAATTCTTTCCCATCGGTTGTCAGCGAGAAAGGTAGATAAAATGTAATTGTTCTGAATCACTGCCGCCCGCAGATAGCAATCCGCTTATGACAATACGCCCCCTTGATGAGAATGCTGGGCCCCACCGCAGCCTGTTTATTAAGGGGTGGGTAACTCAGTCACAAAGCCTTTGAAATGGTGTATTAGCCTGGCGGATTGCATTTGCGATCAGAGATTTGTGCGGTAATATCAGAGACTTAGGGACATTTAAATTCAATTTGTGATGTAATGGAATGCAACTCCTTCCAGGATTAGTACATTTCGCTTTTTACTACCTTGACGAGGGAAAAACAAATTTTGTAAACCGTTGATTTAAACAACAGAACTATAGTGGTTATAGATGATTCTCTTTTTAAAAGTAAACATATGTTATTGTTAAGTTGCATATTTAAAAAATAGTTATATGAAATTTAAAACATAATACATACAGAAAAAATCTATCTATCAAGAAAATATTTGGTTACAATCGGTTGGTTACGCATGGTCATATACCTACGAAGGTATATTATTTAACAGTTTTAAATATATTCATGTTTGTGGTTTTAAAAATAAATCTATTGTTTAAAAAATAACAAACCTTATTCAAATCACTTTGATTAAACTAACGTCTACTAGTTTCGATTCAACTACTAACTAATCCATAAAATATAATATGCAAATAAATTAGTGAACGAGAGTATGGGGAGTAGATATTAAATAATTCAAGTTTTGGGGAACTCAATTACAATAACTAACGGTACGTTGTTTCAACATTAGAATAAAACATAATTTAAGATGCCTCTGTAATGATATTTTTTCTGTATTTTCGAAGTTTTACGTGTAATCGATGAGACGTCAGAAATAAAATCCTTAATCTAAATATAACAAATAACCCGTTAAAGAAGAAGTTAAAAGAAAGGAAGAGGTGCGCTGACTATGTGGAAGAGTACTGGAGCAGGATAGGAGGATCTGAGAATTGAAGAAGAATGACCAGGGATAGGAGTCGGTGGAGAGCACTTGTGGAGGCAGCCAAATCCCACCCTGGGGTGTAGTGTTGTGTTATTATTTCATCCCCCCACTTTCACCACGACTTACCACCCTCTCGTCTGATAATTAATTAATTTCTTTGTATATTTTATATGTGCGTCCATCATAACAAATACATAGTAGAATTAAACCTAGAAGAATAGAATGTCTATCAATCTGCCTGTTCTCTGTTTTCTATATAAACCTACATCTTGTGATCGATTGAAACCAAATATTGCAAAGTTACTCTTTATGACTTTACGCAAAACATACATACATGTTCCGTACAAGAAACGAGAATGTAGACAAGGGTGGCTCGCCGATCTCAACCGGCGATGATGATGATGATTATGAGGTCGAAGGAAATTAAATACAAAAGATGTTCAATATAGGCACACTACGGCGCCAAATCGAGAATGGCTTCCGCCAGCAGTATACTCTGGTTTTATTCAAATTCATAACAATACGTATAGTCATATTTGCAAATACCCACACGGCCAGACCACCGCTTGTGACATTTTACTAAGACGTCTTTATTTTTCTAAAATCTATTCCACGGGATTTTGGCGCCACGCCGATGATTACACCTTTAAATTATGAACACGTGTCTTATCATATCAATTATATGGCGCTTCCTTGGCGAGTAATTCTGTGCGATACACATTCCTATGTATGAAAGGTGGTGTTACTTACCATTTCCGTACTCTCTTGCTACCTCACCCATATCTCTGATATAATGTGTTATATTGAATATCATTCGTTCTAAATTTTGTATATTTTTTTTATCTTTAGGAAGCCGCGCAAATCGTTAATACCCTTTCTAGCCAATCTATCCATAAGTTTTGCACAGTTACTGTTTAGGAATCTGCTCAAATCACAGACACCCTATCCCCTCTCTATGGCCACCCCACCAACACCCTTAGATATAAATATATTATATTAAACATTGTTCAGTTGCACTATTGGATCCTGAAAAAAATACAGTCACTTCTCCACACTTCCCGGGATATCTCATCAACTTCCTGCCTTGACTAAACGTTGCTTACATCGTGACTATTTAAGTTCTGTACTTCCTTTTCTTTCACTAAGCCTCTATTTTAAATTATAACTCAATCTGATTGCCAAGCAACGCCGAGTAAGAACCTCTAATATTTTATATTAGTATTAAAAATATGATAACATACGACTATATCTGAATTATGTTACTGTTTTTATTTTTACGCTAATACAAACAGAAAGGTGTACTGTATCAGTTGGATGAGTTTAATAAACATGCTTTTTGGACGAATCTCTTCGTATAATCAAAAGCGAGGTTGCGCAAGTGAATTTGCATTTCAGGAACGGCGATCATAATTTTGGAATCACTCTTGGATTGGTTCCAAAACACTCAGCGTTTTAGAAAATGCATCATCCACTCAGTGATCACTAGCGCATGCATGGGCGCCGAACTGGAGTATGTATGGTGTACAGGATGGTCGTAAAAAAGACAATAATCATGTCAAGAAAACTATTTTTATTATAAGGGATGGAATCACTAACAAATTGCACTTTTTTAAAAATAAAATGGTTAAATACTAATTAAATGTATTCAATATAAAGATGTACATATAAAATCAATTTAATCTAAAAAATATTGTTGTTGTGCTATCGGGATTCGAACCTGGATCTCTTTTCCAATCCGGGAAAGATGCATTACCAACTATGCTACAGCGACAGTATTTTTGACGACAAATTTTCGAATATATATCGTTCCACTATTTGAAAGACATCTACATTATTTTTACAGAATCTCAAATACCTTTGAATAAACTAATAGCAGATATCATATTTGTGTTTAACTTTTTGAATTTTTACGTAATAGGCATTTTTTAACATCCACCGGTACCTGACTAAGTTGACGACGAGTTTTGGTCAATTAAACGAAAGTTAATTATATAAAATATATTATTTTTACAGCGTAAAAATCGTTTACTATTATAAAGTCTTAATAAGCTTTTTATCTATTTAATAAGTCTTTTACAAATAAACATGTAATTAGTAAAATTTTTGTTACACTTTTATTGTGATTTTTATTTATATCGATTAATTGTTTGTTTTCCAAATAAAATAAAATATAATTCCTTATACTGATGCTTACTCTTTTTAAAAGAAAACTTGTTTCTCGTTTTTTCAAAAAATGTGAGTTGTCATTACAATACTGCAAAAACTATATATTTATTATGTATTGTCTCAAACATTGCAAAAAAAAAAAATTGTTATCAACAAAAGCAACATTCAAATTGTTCTAAAAAAAATAGTATTCCAAACAAAATCAAAATGTTGTGAAATTATGATTCCGAACTATCCACATAATAGATAGCAATTCATAAAAAAATGACAAAGTAACGTTTCAACGTGGAATTTCGGAATTCCATCATATATATATATATATATGTGTGTGTGTGTGTGTGTGTGTGTGTGTGTGTGTGTGTGTGTGTGTGTGTGTGTGTGTGTGTGTGTAAATAAAATACTGGAACACCCATTCGTCGAAAACATAAATTTCTTATGTCGGTTTATTTGTCTTCGTATTTCAACATAAAATAACTTTGATATTATATATTTCATGTAAAAAAATATTTATTTTCCGTAATTAATTTTTATGTATTGCTATGAAATCGATTAATATTAGATGTATATCTCTCAGTCAATGTACTCACGACAGCATGGTGGAGTTTTAGTCTGCTTCTACTTGGGTCTTGTTTAGTGTTTATATATTTATAGCGAGACTCTGATCATATCTCGGATTTGACGTAATATTATAAAATATTTATTAAAAATCTGTCATAAACATCAACGCAGGAATCAAAAATAAATCTTTAAAGAATCTAACATACTGCATTATAAATTAATTTTAAATACTAGTTAAATGTTTTAATTAGTATTTGAAATATCACAGACGGTCTGTTCTCAATAATTACAACTTCACAATAATAATGTGTTCTCCTTAATAATAAATCATTTTTACCATGGTAGGAAACATACAATTCGGAAAATTTTCAATTTTTTTTATTTATGTAATCGATATTGATGATTCATGCATCAGATTCTTTTCAAATATACGCACAAAGAAAAAAGTGCATGTAAAATAAATATAAGTAATCTCGTTACTGTTTTATTTTCTTAAACCAATAAATAATTAATTAATGCATACGGTAATACATTTACACAAAGTTTATGAACATCCGATAGATTAAACGAATCCCATGGTTTTCAATGTAAAAATAAATGGAGATGCAACATATTGAAATAAAAGCGAATCATCAAAATTGGTATCCTTGAAACAATACTCAAGTCTCCACTGCGGATGTATATTAAGTATGATGGAATAAATCGAATGACCAGACAAATATCTGATTCAGACGAGAGACAATTTTTGCAACGAGCCAAGAATATCGTATTAAATTATTAGAATCTCAAGTGGGGGAATGACGTTCATTCACTTTATGAATAAAAAGGTATACAGTAGACTCAAAACTATCCAGAATGGCAAAAATAAGAAAATATTTCATGATAAACGTAAAAACAATGTAGATGGCTTTCAAATAATGGAACGACAGATGAATTAATTTGAAAAAGTGTAACATATAGGTTCGAAAATTTGCCATGAAAAATACTGGCGCTATAACACAATTGGTAGTGTACTTTCCTGGATTGGAAATAGAGATCCAGATTCGAATCTCGGTAGAGCAAAAACAATATTTTTCGACAAAATTGTTTTTATATGTATATATTTATAATTAATACATTAAATTAGTATTTAGAAAATATTTTGTAATTAGATGTGGGTCATTTATCCATCCATCCAGAGGCGCTTCGGTGGGTTTCAGATTTTAAAAGTTGACCATTTTTGTAATCTTCTTCTTCTTCATTTTCTCACTGCTGAGCGTAGTGGTCGTCTAAAGTATCTGACACCCGCTGTACAGTACGTTTTCATTCCTCACTGTCTTGAGCTGCATTGATGGCAGAGTTCAAAGAGAATCCTGTTAACATATTTATTTGATCTCTCCATATTACAGAAGACCGTCTTTTTTTTCGCTTTTCCTCAACTGTTCCTGTGCTTACGAGATTTTTGAGACTCTCGTTGTTTCTTCTGGCGACATGTCTGAAGTCTGTAAGAATTATTGTACTGCATGCTATCGATAGTCTTTCTGCACTTCTTAATTTCTGGATGATAGAGACATTTGTGTGCCTTGTGGTTCACGGAACATGCATCACCCATCACCAGCATATCTCAAATTTTTATAGTATATAATTTGTATATGATTTTTCACATTAATTTATCTGTATTATTAAGACAATATCATAAATCTTTCATATTCAAGAATTTTAAAAACAAAGTAAAAAAAACTAGGTTCTAGACGCTAAAATCAATTGTAATTAGAAATGTTCAATGTACCAAAATTGAAACTCGATAAAAACTGCTAGTGTATATATATAATACAGCGTGAATATTATGTTCCAGGCCGATTTTGTTTGGTTGCCATTTTGGTTTAATAAATATTTGTTAATTTGTATGTAATAGTTGTAGAGAATAGTTGATTACAATTTGTTATGGAGTATCTAACGCCTCAAAAAATAATCGTTCAATTGTGAATACACGAAGAAATTTGCGTGATTATTTTGGTGTTACTCACGTGCCAGACAAGTAAACCATTCAACGTGTAGGGAATAATTATAAAACTACAGACACTGGCAGATAAATCGAAGAAGAGACGACAACGTAGAGTACGTGTGCCTGAAAATAGGGAGTATTCGTGAAAGTGCTGGCACTTCTCGACGCCATTCACAAGAATTGAGAAGGACTCAACTTTGTTAAAAAAAACTCAAGAAAGATTAGCATTGCTACCCGTATAAAATTCAATTGACACAAGCCATACAATAAAATTACCATTTCGACTTGGCGGATTTTCTTAATAGATAAAACAGCTTATATTATTATGGCTCTAAAAATCCTCAATTGATATACCAACGACCTTTACACCCACGCAGAGTTACTGTATGGTGAGCCATGTGGGCCGGCGGAATCATTGGGCCCTATTTCTTTCAGAATGCAAGAGACAATATTGTAACCATTAATGGTGTTCGATATCGTCACATGTTGGAAAATTTATTGGTAGCCGCATTGGATTGGCTGAGCCTGCGACACATGTCGTTTCAACAAGACGGTACCACCACATACTACACATACAGCTCGTGCTACGCTTGAAATTTTTCAGCGCCGTACAATATCAAAAAGTGGTGATACGAACTGGCCTCCTCAATCACCTGATTTGACGGCTCCCGACTGTTTTCTGTGAGGATACTTGAATGAAACGATCTACGCCAATGAACTAACAATAATTTCGATGCTGATAACATAACGATGACAGATAATATTCGAAATGAAATTGCTGAAATAACACGCGATGTGTGCGAGAAAGTTATGAAAAATATGGTTAAGAGCATATGTGCCGCTACCAGAGGTAGCCACTTGGCCAATTTTATATTTTGTACATAATTGTAATAATCTAAGTAATTTATAAATTAAATTAAAAAATTGTATATTATTTCTTAGTTATTTATAAACAACATCGGCTTGGAACATAATATTCACCCTCTGCAAATTAAATTGTTTGGATTAGCTCTAAAAATTTTTTTTAAAACAAAAATTAGCTCCTAGATAAAGGATGTATGGTGTAATAACCCCAAAGCGGCAATAGATGGATTACTCTGCTGTGGATATCAGTATTAAGAAGTTCTTAAATAGATTTGAAGGAAACCCAAAGGGTTCCACCCTATGAAAAGCACTCTCGCTTCCAGATTCCAATCAACAAAGCAACACGTGTAATAATTAATAGAATCTTGAAAACTTAATATATTATTAAGTTAAGTTTGATTTGTTATGTACCGGAGATTTGTTAACTAATACCTTGTGGCTTTCGTTAATAGCTTACATTTTTTCGTTTAATTTAGTTTTCTTATATAGATTAAATAATTATCATGTGTGTCTTTAAATAGTCTTACCTTTAAATACGATATTAAGCTGGTGTAAAAATATAATTCGCGTACCGCGAGAGTTGCGTTATATAGATGTCATATCGTGCTGAGTCAAATACAGGCAAACGTGTGACATTTTAGGTCAATTGACCCACTTTTTTAAATGTTTTCGTCAAGTATACTTTTTTTTAATTTGAGATGCGTACACAGAATACATGTCGCATCAATATTCTTACTATTTTAAAACTAAGCTAAATGCTTGTGACTCTTGGAATGAGACTCGAACCCCCGACCACTATGCGAGTATCCTAACCACTAGACCATAAGCACGTAAAGTGTTGGTTGTTTACGTAATATTACAAAACAATTTATTTTTTATAATTCGCACAATCAAATAAAACAAATCAAAATAATTTATTATTATTTGTGCCCTATTCCAGCAAAAATAATCCATATCTTTGTATATAAAGAGAAAGGTTGAATTAAAACATGCTTTATCCATTTATTCTATGCTAAGTATTCTACCTCCAAATTAAAAATATTAACAATATTGCACAGAAGAAGACAATCAAAAGCTACGCGGTCAGGTTCTCAGTAAAATCTATAATTCAATAGGGAAAATTCTTATTATATTGCTTTAACAATAGTGCATCCTTATTATATTGCTTTTGATGAAATATAGATCCTACGGAACTCCTGGCCGCGCAGCTGTTACCATGGACTTACTATCGCCGATTGCTTAACTGTTAGTGCATTTTGTATTGTTTTCCCTGGAATTGTACAAATGGTGTTCTTACATTCTACTGTTAAAAACATTCTTGAAAAATACGAACTACATATTCCTGTCACATTTGACAGTGACATAGATAAGAAAATAAATCATTGAGCGCGACGCGATATGACCATGAGACATAGATGAGATGACAGGATACTTTTCTTATCTATGAGAGGATGACAGATGCTCAATATATTTACCAACTGTAATACGATTTCGCGTACTTTACTGCGATAAATAACACTACCGAAGCCACCAAATCCAAAAAGTCATAGATATAGATGGGAAAGCATAATATTATTATGGATACCATCATATATAATTTATCTCAATGCTGAGTCAGACAACCGCAAAATTTGACAGACAAGGAATATCACTCATTGCCCTAAGTATTTTGAGTGAACGTTGTTTACATATTGAAATTGTTGTTTAAAACAAAACTGACAATTTCACCAACGGTATATCCAACCTTAAATATTTGTACGATAAACATTTTCCATGTAGAATATTAAATTATTTAATGCTAATTTTAGATGAGTGAAGCTAATTTTGATTTAGATTTGAATATATGAAGTGTACGCCATTAGTAATACCAGCGGCGTACACTTCATATATTCAAAAAGGTTCGTTTAAAATAATTTCCTTAGAAATAGTATACATACGTTTTTCATTTTTATATATTTATTACTAGTTGATAGCATATGCGATGTGTCATCTGACCTCTTCGAGGTCATCGTCACATGGAAATGAAACAAAAATACATATTAATATATTTTGCAGAGTGACCGCTTTCATTTAAAAAATTCACATATAATTGTAGGTATATCTGTCTTATATTAAAGAAGAATGAAAGTTTAATACAAATTAAATTTAAATTAAATTAGTTACTACTGGGATAACATTTTTTCGATCGATGCATTTTTTCTGTAAGCATGACTAGTTGATTCATTTAATTTGTAAAAAATACCACAGAGTTATGTTCTGAAAATGCAACATCACAACAAAATGTGTTTTTTTAAATTTAATTAATTTAATTTTAAATACATTTAAAGAATGATTCGCGGGTGGACTGTAATACAAGGTGTTCATAAATATTTTTCATAATAAAAAATATGTAATAAAATAATGGATGGATTTAATAAAAAAAAAATTACATTTAAGTACAGTTCCTAGGAATTTATATATTTAAAATTATTTTTTTAAATGTTATCCGTTATTTTGCTGGCACTCTTCTAAATGGGAGGCAAAATTTCTGAGAACTGCTCGGCACGTATTCTCCGTGATCGCTGCCATTTCTTATCAGATATTTTCTTTTAATTGGTCCAGAGAGGGTTGATTGTTACTGTATACCTTTTATTTAAGGTGTCCCCATAGGATTGGTATCAAATAAAGAGGCTGTTCATGTTTAGATATTTTCGACTCTAATATCGGCAGTTTTGCTTATTTACGCGACCATTTAGGTGGAAGTGTGCGTCATTTGAGAACAGAATGTTGTTGAAGAACGAAAATCGATCAATCATTTGGTTAGCGAAGCCTTTCTACATTATCAGTTGACTTCAATTTGTTTGCGCCGTTTAAAATTTATTTATTTATTTTAAGTTTTTTGGCGTTTGACTTGTTACCACATTCATACATT
Source organism: Eubasilissa splendida (assembly GCA_031772225.1). Lineage (NCBI taxonomy): Eukaryota > Metazoa > Arthropoda > Insecta > Trichoptera > Phryganeidae > Eubasilissa > Eubasilissa splendida. Next base: position 7,649,375 of record CM062866.1, on the reverse strand, counting down.
CAATTCGCGAATTACCAAATTTACCTGCGTATCTCCTTCCTTTCTTTCCTCACCTATCCTTAAGCGCAAGGAAGAAAGAAGATGTCGCAGTGATTAAAGTCTTCCAACTGCAGCAAATTCAGTGCGCTTGGAACTTTTGTACGGATAACTACTGTCGCTGCAATTCTATCTACTCCGCTAATGCTTATTAATTAATCTTACGTTAATTCCGCTTATACATAATAATCTTTTTCGCGAGTATTAGTATTCACGCTGCAACGCTTGTATTTATGGTGGATAGGAATTTATCAATGAACCAGCATCCGGCAGACGAAAAGTAAGTGTCTACTTTTCTTCCTTATATTTCCACCACAATTCTTGCATCAACTATATCTTATGGGGGTGAAGATACAAATCTTTACGAATTATACGATGTAAGGAACTTCTAGGAATATTTAAAACACTTGCCTTTTTACTTGAGGACCGTGGGCAGCTCATTGTCGATCCAGTTTCTTCGAACTTATGTACCCACGCTTTGATGTATTACGTACTCGGTGCTTCATTTATGTGACGCAATCGATACATATTGCAAAATTTTCATCGCGCAATAACGGCAGAATTATTGTTTTTGTAAAATTCACGCATATATCTCATAAACACTCTATAGCGACTGAATTCCCAAGAACGCGACTAGCGATCGGCATACTTCCCGCCCCTCTCTCATTCGTTGCGTTGGTTCAGCGAATGAACGAAAATGAAAAAGGCTTTTAGGACATACTGTATATAAGAACATTTTTCCGAGTGCTTAATGTCGTTGTAGACATCAACTAGGAATAAATATATACGAATACATATATCTTATTCAAGGGTATATCAAAAACATGTATTTTTCTTATAAACATATTACATTTGGTATTTCCACTTACACAGTCCGCGGAAATGCGAAAATAGCATGTTCCATTTTGCAAATGCACTCGCGATGATGCAAAATGTAATTTGAAAATTGCATTTCAGAATTTCAGCTGTCGGTAAAATGTGAGACAGTGATGCATCCAGATCGTTGGGGAAAATTACACTCGGATATCTGCACGTTGCAGTTAGAATCCAACATAATCATTTTTCCAATTATTCAGTTATTTTTATACATTTTCAGGAATTTCAGAAATTACGCGTTTTTCTTGTTCTTTTTTCTCCTTGTGCTCCAGTTACGTCAAGGTTCAACGGATGTTGGCTATCATCACTATATTTACAGTCTACAGTAGACTGGTCAAAGCTGTGTGTTTGCGCTCGTTTGATATTTTTCGAATATTAGTCGTGGGTTTTTGTGTCGATGGTATGCCTATTTTTGCTTTGTATGGATGGAGCGCCACTTAACTTTCCAGAAGGTGTCCTACCGTCGTTGGAATTGATCCGCTACCAAGAAACGCACTAGGAAGTTTATTTAGCGCACGCGAGGAATTTATGGAGACCAACCAAGAACATACAACATCAGGAATCAGCAGAAGCCAGCAATCTAGATTAGTGGTGATTTGTCTTACTAGAGTACCCAGAACTAAGAATTATTGCTATTGAATTGTTACACGCACACTACGTTTAGGCCTACTTTAATATATGATCATCAAATATGAATTCTTACTGAGAGAGTGATATCAAAAATCCAGGCTGCATAAATGAAAAACCTTAAGAGGAGCAGCGGAAGTAACATTATTGGAGTGATAAATACTAAGATAACAGAGACTCACCGCATCGAGTCCCGACTTCTGCTTACAGAAATATCTCAATTAAAGTGGCATGATACGTCTTGAGAATACTAGAGGAATTACTAACAAGATGTATCATCTTTGCAAATCATGCATATAGCACCAAGATTGGGCATCCAACCCTCCTCGGATAAGAGTATGAAAATAATTAAGTTATGACTAGATACGAATAATATAAGGCTCGTTTTGTAAGTATGTACCGTTGCTGGATATTGCGGCGTAGCGCTGCAATTGAGATGTCGCGCATGCGTAGTGGTTTCCTTAATCTGTTGACTCACCACACGCAACATTAGACATTCACACAGTGAGGTTATCTTGTAGTGAGTGGTTGAAATGTTCAAGATAATAGATCAGCCCGTCGATCTGCGATTCGTTTCTCATATGCACGAAACATGAAACCAGCTGGCATGCATCGCTAAGTGTGTCCTGATTTGGGGTCAAGTGATTTCCGTCGTGGCAAGCGTTTTGATGATGATGATGAACTCAAAGACGGAGTACAGACATGGTTTTCATCCCAGGCGGCGTCGTTCTATGTCGAAAGGTGCACAAAATTTAGTGCCCGGTTATGCCGAAGCCTTAATAATAGTAGCGACTACGTTCAGAAGTAGTTTAAAGTGTATAGCGTCCGAAGAAAGTAAAGAGTTATAAAAATGATGTTGTTATTCTTAAAACAAAAATTTCGGTACTTTAAAAACGCGCCTCGTATATAATACACAGATACGGATACGAAAAAATATTACGCCTTTAACATTATATTTATTTTTAAATTTTATCAAGGTCGATGCATAAAGCTTAGTTCCCGAGTGTTGATAATGAATATTATTTATTGACCAACAAAAATTGAATAACGTTCCTGTATTACTTTAAATTGAATAGATATTTTTTGTAATCAATCATGCGTGGTGAGAGACGTAGATATTCAAAAATACTTCTGTGGAAAACCCACAATAATTACGTTTTGCGATCGAACATTTTTGAGCGAATTGAAATAGGATATTGAATTTTTAGAGTATTGAAAGGTATAGAAATAATTTACGAATTTCAGAAGATCAATTCAAATTTTTATTAAAATTTCGAAATAATCCCAGATCTGCTACGTAAATAAAATTATTTTATAAAAGCGACGACTGGTAGCATCATCTGAGTTATTTAGGTACCTACTTCCCATGTGTTTGGGAATTATATTTTGAACGAAGTAATGTGCAGTGTCTCTCACCTTCCCTCCCCCGCCGCTAGTGAGCGATCAGTCGATCGGCGACCTTGAATCGGAACAGTTGAACGCTGTCATCAACATGGAACGCTCCGTGAGTCTATTTTAGACCTATGGCGAAATAGCGATATAATTCCATGCAGTTCACTGCATCCGGAGGTAATTGAGAGACCCAGGAAAAATGTGTTTTTTGTTTCTGTTCATGTGTTTCTGGCATCTGAGGTATTGCATAATAATTGAATTTGATAGCAGAAAGTGAATACCTAAGAGGGCATGCTAAAAATTTCGCAGCCTCGAAAAAAATACACTTGCTAATCTTTGTTTATTTTTGGTCTTAATAACTTAAACCTTTTTATATCTACTAACAATATCTGACATATTTTGGAAATATCGTTTACTTTTAATAGCTGTTTGAATCATCTACTGTCCACATTAATACCACTCCCCATCACCATGTAGTCGATAGAATATCTTCTAGTTAAAGCTTTAGTTTATTACTGACGATGACGCAGTAAGTGTTGAAAACGTTTTAATTAATATTTAACTAGAGTGTTGTATGAAGCAAACAACGTTGTGTTTCACTTAAATAAATAATTATTTTTTTCAATAAATTATATAATTTGTAAAAAGTATTTAAAAGTTAATTACACTAGACTTCCACAAAGTAAGTCACGAAATTTTTGAAATATCATATATACATTTGATATTTTTGTGAAAATGGTTAATATTCAACTGCGTTTCGTGAGTATTATCAAAGGTTTAACACGGAAACATTTTTGAAGTCTGCTCCATGGACTGCAGAATGTTTAAGACTGTCACAGCGATGAGCCCGGCAAAATTTTGAAAAACTTTACGAATCCTTATAGAAAACTGAAATATCGACTTTTAAGCATTGTTTTAAAAATTTCAATCAGCTTAACAGAATTTAAATTAAAAACTACAAATGTTTCCAACTACATTCCACAATAGGTTTTTTTCAAAGCTACGAATTATCAATTCTATTATATTTTGTCTACCCCAATATCAAATATTTAGTTTGTATATAAACTAAAATATTAACAATTTTTTCATTCAGTTTATTTTAATAAACCCTAATGAGGTTTTGTTCGTTATAAATAAAAATTGAATGGAAAAAAAACGGGACATTTTGTGAGAGTAAAATGAGAAATCTACTAATCAGATATTTGAAAAAATTAGAATATTGGAATGATACTGTAAGATGATTTTAATTAATATAAGTGAACATTGGTACCTAAGTAATAATTATGATTACGTAATTATTTTTGAAGTTTGATATTAATTAACACATCCTCTGCGGTGATGGATCAGATCTGACCCAGGTGTAAAAATATGAATTAAGCTACAAATATTCGTTTAATACTATTTTACTACTAGATTATTTGTTATTAAATATTACCAAATAATTTGAGATACAAATAAAGACTATCGGACGAGATTCAATTGAGTTATTGATAAAAATATGAAAAAACCCTCAAAAACTGACCTAAGACAGGAACTTATACGGAAATGAATCTCAGCACTTACGCCGAAACATATATTGTCAACATTTTGAGTATATTTTTTACGGCAGGTAGACAAAGGATACCAGGTATGCGTCCATGTATTGTAAGTCAGTCCAATTATTATACAGATTTATATTGTTATTTGTTTTGACTTATTTTCGTCTGGTGGTCCTTGACAATGTCAGTAATATAACTATTTGAGGGGTATTGCGCCTACCTGTAAGTTTTATGAAACAACCTGGTGACTACAGAGTCGGATTTTCAACATTGTTATTGCTTATTATAAATGACAGAAGGCGGTTCCGACACAGTTTAGAAGCAGGTCAGGTTATTTATATTTTTGACAATTATATTCAAACAATTTACTGACCGGAATTCACAGAACACAATCAATTTATTTTGAGTAAAATTATCTATTGTTATACTTATGTTTTTAAATTATGTCAATTAAATTTGCTTCTGCTTATAATATTGTTGATTGTGTTTCGTATAAAAGGGATGTAATTTTTTAAATATTTTATTTATAATATATTTATATCACTTCCATAAATATTTTGTTTAAATTATTTTCACCCAGTTTATGTGTGAAAATAAAAAATAATACATTTTAATTGTTTATAACCACCGTTACACACTAGTAGGTAGAAACAATCGCCAGCCGACGAGAAGATCACATGCTCAGTGGATGTTTGTATTTTGGCCGTGTAGGACGTCTGTTGATGCGTGAGAATACTTGCATTGTTCGTAATATTTTTTAATTTTTAACATTAATTTTTTAGAAGAAAACTGTAAGACATATCATTCAATTTCATACAATCACATTTAAAATGAAATATCTATAAAAAATCTTTCACAAAACGGTTGAAAGACCGAAAATCGCCATACGTGTTTTGTTTTGACTCATCGGGCAGTAAGTGTAAAAATATGTTTATTTTATGATGTTTCGTTAAATATGGAAGATGATCCAGATTGGAGAGAAAAATACAGCAAAAAGTAGCGACCTCGATAAAGTAACGACATTAAACAAACTGTGTTGGTAAAATATTGATAGAATAAAAATGGTAAATCGTGAAAAAAAAACAAATAAACAAATGTAAACTAGACATGCAGCTGATGTTCTCTACTACGTCATTTTTGTGCATAAATACTAATAATTATAATAACTTGTAAAAACAGCGAAAATATATATTAATTTTTAAATTATTAATTAAATGATCTGTTTTAGATATTTTGAGTAGTAACTGTTGACGTAAATATTTATATACATATGAGTAAGTACGAGTATATAATAAAATTATTGCAACCTTCGTAATGTCAGCACATTAATACCTACAAACAAAATTAAATAACTTGTTTTACAAATGCTCTTAACGACAGATAAGCCGAAAAATAGCGCGTCTAGGTGTTCGATTTATTCATTTTTCAATGACGGCAATATCGTTTGGTATCGAGCCAAAATTAAATGGAAAATTTACTACTCTATTACTAGACATATATATTATATTTATAGATATTTTTAAACTATCTTTACGTCGAATAAAAACGCATGGAAATATTCGTGCAATTAATAGGCTCACTATTTATAGCACACTTTGGATGCTTTCTGTACCGAGTAAAGTTATGAATCGGCATCAACGTCATCTTCAGTTTACAAAATTAAAACATATTTTACAGAGCCAAAAACTATCGGGTAGACAACTGCACATATATAATAACTAACTGCACTCGGTCCATTTATTAGTCTCCTTCCGTGACATTGTATTAAATAACCTAATCTAACCTAAATTAATTTATACTATTTACGTATTGAGTACTCAATTATTTACGTAGGGATTTCATGACAACTGCACATGAGACAAGTGCACACGTGACAACTGAACACAAGCCAATTGCCTAGTGTCAATCTAACGTAATAACATCTTAAAATAATATAAGCTAAATGAGGTAACTTACATTATCTATGTAATATTGTGGGCAGTTATATATGTGTCCACTTATAAATGTGTGCAGTTGTCTATGAGAGCATCTTTCCTGTGTACAGTTATCTAATATCTGCTAATCTGACCAGATTTGTATTTATACTTTAGATACCTGTACATTACCTTTTAATATATATTATTTATAGAATATTTTTATATTCTATAAATGTTGATATCAAAAAGATTTTTGGGGCACCAAGTATCGATCTCAATACTTCTCGCATGCTAAACGATTACTCTACTATCCCTCTATTTCTCTAATTGACTAAAATGTCCAATTATCCCATAAGTTTATAATGTTAATTTTTTTTGTGTTTGAATAATTGAATGCATCGATTTATATTTTGATTTACTTTATTACTCGTGCATTCTTCACATTTGAAGAATTTATGAAGATCCGACTTCTAGCTGGAAATACCCACCAATAATTGAAGGGTTTAAAATCGTAAAAATCGTGTTTTAAAATAATCATATTTCAAACTCAAAAATTACAAAAAGGCCCTTATTCTATACGACCAGCGTTACACTAATAATAAATAAAATTATTATGTATAACAAAGATAAGGATGATATATTTTAAAAAATGGGGGGTCTACAAATGTTGCCGTTATTACCCTTTCGATAGCTAGTCTATGGGTTTTCTATTGATATTATTGAATACATTAATTCAATCCATGCAAAAAAATACACAAACCTTTGTGAAACTGGGCTGTTAGACGCCGATGGTCGCGCTTCTTGCAATTTTGAATCTTCAAACTCTGCTAATCAGCCTCCGAAACATTATATAACTGATAACCGAAAAATAATAAACGAAATCTTTTTATATCATATATATATATATCACGGTACGCTCCAGACCAGTGACTCATTGCGACTGGCAAATCCATAAATTACGAGCAATTACAATTTAATCTTGAAATTTTTCCGCTACCACACCCTATAATTATTGTTAAAAATGAAAAAACATTCACGAGGAGCCAAAAATTTTAGAGAGTTTTAATTTCAGATAATTCGAAGAAAGGTACGCGTTTCAAAATGTTTCATAATGTTATCACGCTATCATAACTTCGCAAAATTGACAGGACTGGTGTTCTATAGCTCAGACGCTTTTGGATGCATTTTAAACATGTACTCTTAATAGCAAAAGAGTGTCAACGGATGGTAACATATTTTCCAGCAAAAAAAGTTTAAAATGTAATAAATGACTTTTCCCGCAGCAGATGAGAATAATAAAGATTTAGCACACTCGGATGTGCATTGCAGATAAAGTTACTTTGAAATGCTGATTCTACGCCCTGAGTCAACTTTGCAAGAAAATTAATGATTCTTATGCGTAAAGTATCCGTATTCATGTATATTAATTATTAAATAATTAACCAAATAATAGATATCCCATATAGGCGAAGCTGTGGAAGTATGGATAATTACAGGGTTTACGACCAGTCTTCGGCTGGCTTAAATAATCAACAAAAACAACAAAAAAACAAAAATAATAATTAAATTCTCATTGTGACATATTTGCTGTTTCAGGGAAATTAATTATCTAATTTAGTCCATAGATGGCGATAGTGTGGTGGTAGTGTGGTGAGTCCATATATTAACAAATATGCAACTTTCAAAAATTTGATAGATACGGAGATTGAAGGTTGAGAATTGATGAACGTTATATTTATATAAAGTGATCACTTAAGTCAGCCGAAGACAGTTTGTAAGCCCTGTAATTACCCATACTTTCATATATTTTCCATTAAATATAATAAAAAATATTTTCGTCTCTATGAAACGTCTATTATTTATTTAATAACAGTGTATTTGTAAGTGAAAATTCTGTAATTGTATGTTCTTGGACATATTCAAATATTACTAAATAATTAATAAAAAATATTCATTGTTTTCGCTATACATAAACTGATTAATTTTCGTCATCGTTTTTTTCTCGCCTTATCCTAAGAAGCTTCGATTGACAAGGCGTCTCCATCCTCACCTGTCTGATGCCGCTTAGATATTTGTTGACCAATCAAGACATGCCTTCATACAATCATGTCCGAGGCACCTTCATTGAAATGTTTGAATGTATATAGAAGTATGGTCACCACTTATCTGTGAACTTCTCACTCGGTCCATAACTAGTGCTACTCTTCTAGGATAACTCATGTCGACAGCTTGTATTCTTAATCTTGACATGGACTCTTGTCGTAATGTTTCAGATTCGATGACTATATACAACTGAGTCGGACTTCTTAATCACCGCACTACGAGTGACGTAAAAACACAACTAATTATTTAATTTAATGTACACCGATTTTCGAATGAATCATTTCATTCTTGTGACTTTTCTTCATACATCACTTCTTTGTGAGGATTATATTTGTGGTCACCCCTCAATCACTCCTGATGAATGTTATCAAAAAGGAATGTGATGGTGTTGAAAAGAGATGAAAGTGTTAACCCGATGTGATATAAGGAAAAATAATAAATGCTTAGAATTAATAAAAAAGCACGTGTGTTTGGAAGTGCATCATTTGAGAAAAAGTGAATACTATTAGTGCCGACACTAATGAAATTTAGTATTGTTAAAAAGGTACTAGGATAGAACCAGAATTTTTAAAAGCAGAAAAGCACTTCATCTCACAAAGACAAGCAAAAAAAAAATAACACAGAAGAAGAAAATAAAAAGATGCGACGAAATTTTAAATACAACAATTTTTTTTAAAACAAAAAATGTGTTTAATCATACAGTTAAAAATATAAAACATAGGATCAACAAGAAGAAAATTTATGTAAAAAGTGTCCAGCGGATAATTTTCAAGTTTAATATTAAATAAATAAAAAAACCTACAATGTTAATCTCATATTTTATTTATACAAAAATGAGTTTAACGATACGGATTTTACGTTTTATAAATAATATCAAGTAAACGCCGTCCATTTCTCTCAAGACACTCCAGCAATCGGACTCTTAAATTAGCAAACACGCGATAACAAAGCGTTGGTTCAATGGTAGCAATTTCACGGCGGATATTTTCTTGTAGGGCCTGAGTTGTTCGAGGATTGTCGCTGTAAACTCTCGACTCAAGGTATCCCCACAAAAAAAAGTCGCGCGGTGTAAGATCTGGTAACCGAGGTGCTTAGGGTATGTCTCCGTACTTGCTGATTAATTTATTGGGAAACATTCCCCTCAGCTTCTCCATTTAAACTCTAGCTGTGCGTGAAGTGAAATCACGCGCGTCGAACAATACCCCTTCCACTTACCTCACCCTGATGGTTTACTAGCACTTTCAATTTAATCTTGAAATTTTTTTACTGGACACATGAATAAAAATTTAGAAAAAGCTCTTAATTTTTTAACAGCCAACCATATCTGAAATGGAAGAGACCACATAGGGTAAAGGATCTTAGCTTAAAAGTATTTATCAAAAACTGAAAACTATCATACATAAATGGCAAAATGATTAAAAATATGACTTTAATCACTGCAATGATCTTCAGTGTCTACAAGGTCAAAAAGTGCATATTATCACTCCAATGGCTTGACGTAACATGCAAAGTTTGTCGTGTAAACGCGCTCATGACATATAAAAGGTTAATCACACAGAGAAAGTGACAGAAAAATATTTCCTTTTTTTGCGAAAGAAAAAGATGGTGATAGTAAATTAACCTTTATTATGTAACTAAAAAAATATTTCAACATTAAAAAATATATTTTTTTACCTGAATTAATTTTATTTATAAATATGTAATTTTTACGAGATAAATAATTTGTAGAGTTTACACGCTTTTCTTTCATTCAGTGCATATCTTAGTATGTTTGTCACTTCTTTTTTTGAATAAATTGTCTTGCAAATAGGCGTAAGTACTCATAGTGTGTAATTTAAATCCGCTGAATGATTTCGGATTAATGTTCATTCAATTAATTAATATTGAGTATTTTTTTAGTTCTAATCTACAATATTATTAACAAAATATATGTATATATATCATTGAAAGCCTTTTAAATTGATGTCCAGTATTTCTTAACAATTTGATGTATTTTTAATAACAGTTCGTTTACGGACAAAAATAAAAATACCATATTTTTCTAACTAAGGGACTATGTGACGTGAAAATGACAAATATTAATATCTAACGTAGCCATAATAATGAAAATAACACAACATTTTAATTGTCAGACAGTAATATAAAGTCTAGACTACCAATTTAAATAAAATGGTTTTCAGATAATTTTCCGTTAAAAAGCTGTTACTATCATTTATATATGTCATCAGTGAAATATAATAATAGTTCATATATTTTTTTAAATAATTTTATTGGGCGCTTTACATAAATCTAATAATTACCAATTTAGATAATATCTACTTTATTTTAGCAATCGACGAAGTTATCAATTTTGATTTTAATTAGTTTAATTAGTTTAATTGGTTCAATTATGGATGAACACTTTAAATGGAACTTACTAATACATAATATTTGCTCCAATCTTAGGTCATTGTTAGTAAGATTGTAAAAAAATCATTACGTAATCCCAAAGCCGGTTATACAAATATATATTTTTTTTTGGTCGAGTCATTATTAAGATATGGGATACGATCCTGTAACTCTAATTTAAAACATATACAAAATATTCAAACAGGCAGTAAAAAAATTTTGTAAGCCTGGAAGCATTTAAATTGAGGCATAATCTAAAATTGTTATTTTTTTTCCGTAAACGTTCTACCTGTACACGGGCTGTTACAGTTACTTTTAAAAAAATACAATTATAACAACAATGCATTAAATAGGGTGGTTTCGCACGGAACATATACAATAGGTGGAACTAATTTGAGTTTAACAATTCCCAAAATCACCAATAAGTATGGATCTAGGACATCAGAATTTGTTGTTCCTACACTAAAAAATAAACTACTTGGGTCTCTACAAAATAGTACGCTTTCTGCCAATTTGAAAGAAAGGTGGCTTATAGAAAATAATTTACTTTACTTGTAAGCATGAAATGAATTGTTTAAACAACGACACTGATTAGTCATTATGTTTTAATTATATTAAATGTAATAAAATTGATATAAATGTACATGCAGACAAACATTCAGCAAGATCTTCTGTAGGTCTAGTTTTAATAAGAAAAATATTTTAAAAATAAAAAATAAAACTATATCATTCTAATCATAGTGAAACAGATTTGAATTAATTGAATGAACTTTTGGAAGGTCAAATTAATTTAGAAATGTTTGTGAAAAATAAATCATGATTAAACCAAAACTGACGTTACCTAAGCATATCTACCAATCAAATAATGCTTACATTAATTGAAGACATGGATGCAATCAAAGTACATATTGAATTTATTATACTCTGCCTTTTATCATACGAGTGCAAAAAAATTATAAAAATAATAATAGATGGCAGTAATTTTGCGTTAAAGTTATACACTGTTTTTTCAAGTCATATATATGGCTATTTACTGAATTGAACATTTCTTTCGGTTGATCCGTTTTGTATGGAGTAGTTACCTATGCTGTTTTTAACAGAATAATATTAGAAATGATTACAACTGCGTGCAAATCATTGAAGTGTTCCTACTTCCTCTTTTACTTATTCGCAAATTTTACTATCTTACTGTTTTTAACGTATTGACTTCATGATTGTTCTTTAAATTTGGTGCTTAGATTTGGATTGGCAATTGGCAGAACTATTTCCTACGTTAACATTTTAATCGAAATAATTATTTCCTATTAGAATTACGTGAAGGATTTTCAAAGGAGAAATGAATCATGTTTGTAATTGAATGCCTTCTGTTTGTCAAACTTCCAGAATAAATGATTGATTGTATCAATGGTTCCAGGTAGCGTACCTATGTATTTTATTTTGAAGACGTGAGCCATATCTATATATGTATAAATAATAATATCCGTGGGTGTGTTTGTTTTTTATGCAAATCTACAGTTTTATTCCAAGCTTGATGAAATTTTGCACACTTGACCTTCAAAATAAGAAGAAGGTGAATGTCTACATGAGATGTAGAAAAATCATCCCCATCCTTCTTTTCCGCCCTTTAAAGCAGAATTTTGATACTTCTTGATGAAATTTTGCACATTTGACGTTCAAAATAAGAGAAAACTTACTGTCTACATCTGATTTTAAAAAAAAACCACCTTCTTCCCTCTAAATGAAGCCTCTCATTCTGTGTAAAGCCCGGGCAACGCCGGGTACTTCAGCTAGTAGTACATTTATATAATCATTATTTAAATATATCTACTAATTGAACACGGTATGAAAATATGTTTTATAAACATTTTATTAAAACTTTTAGGCATTGAATAGACCTTTAAATTTCTTACATTTCCAGGCTTTTACGCTAATTATTATTGTCCTCGTAAGCCTTGATTAAATTAAAAAAGGGTAGTGCCCGCGGTCGGGGCAAATGTGGCTGTCAAACTCTAATTACTGGGTGTTATAAAGGGCGACAGGCATTATCCACCACAATTGCCAGCGATTATGGCATCATTATTGGAAAACTTTAATCACAGTAACATACTGGCGATTCCGTCACTGAAAATCAATTGTTCGTCGTGATTCTGGAAATAACACGTACGTCATAACGCAAAATAAACTCTTGTGTTTATTTATTATGTGGCTGTGTCCTGCGGGCGGCTGCATTGTGGTCGCTGCCCGGCCTAATGGTGACCGCTGCGCGGCCACGATTGTTGTTTTTAGAATAGAATTATTATACGCATTTGAAGGGGCTCAGCAACATGAGCATGTTTTGAAAAACTCGTGAATTTATATTCCATTAATCATATATCATATTCCAGAAATTCTAGAGGACGACAACGCTCAGCATTGAACATACGATTAAGAAAAATAATATATATATATATATAAGTAAATGAGTTATTTTAATAAATATCAGATATCTATCTCATAGAGACAACACTTTTTTTATTATATTTAATGAAAAATATATAGAAGTATGGGGTGATTACAGGGCTTACGATCTATCTTCAGCTGGCTTATGTAATCACTTTATACAATGTAAGATTCACTATTCCACCCAATCAACCAACATATCTATCAAATTTTTGGAAGTTATGTAGATGCTACCATGTAGAAACGCTTCGAGTAATAACTACAACTTTGCTGTCGCCATCTATGAACGAATTTTATATTCATTTTCCTGAAATAGTATAGATGTCACTAATGAGATATCTATAATTTGTCCTAATAACAATGCCTTTGGAGGTAAAAATCCACTAATTGTGTGCTCTTGGACATACTCAAATATTGTTAATGTTTTATTAGTAGTGAACTGAGGCACTGGAGCTTATAACTCCCATATATTCTTTTCTTATAAATACCCTGTGACTGTATCGTGAATTTGAGTTTTAAATATAAAAATCTTATCTCGTTTTTTTTCGCCATTCTCATCCCTCAATCTCCATATTTATCAAACTTTTGAAAGTTGTATATGTGGTATTACATGGACTCGCTTTGAGTACCACTACAACATCGCCATCTATGAACCAAATTTGAAAATTCTTTTTTTTTGAAACACCATATATTATATGTCAACTCAATGAGAATCTGATTTTATTATATACACTTTCACTATAATACACCTTTAAGGTTGTCATACTACCTTCTGCATGCGCTTAAGATTGATACGAATGTGATCATGTCTGAAAATTCGATCCCGATTGTATCATTTGCCTTCCGGCTATTACGGTGTCCGCTCTGCTAGCAGTTTACACCAAGGAGAAACAACGAGCAGCGATCCAATTTCTCTGGTCGGATGATGTGCAAGGAGCTGAAATTCACCGAAGACTTTTATCACAAACTATTTTTTTGTGGATCGAGAAGTTTAAAAGTGGCCGGACGAGTGTAACACATGACGAGGAAGCAGTATGCTCGTCACCTCCAGCATGGACAGCCAGATTCAGCAAGCTCAAGAGATGGTTCTAAGGAATAGGCGAGTTGGCGTCTTCTTCAAACATCAGTGATGGTTCTGTGCATCAAATCATCCACGACGAGCTCGGCATCCGTATAGCATGTGTAAATAAATTGTAAAACGAAATTTATAGATAATTTTTGACTTGCCCTCGTATATATATGTTTAATTTTAAGATTCCGTGAGCACTTCTGTCATCTCTTCTGGGTCAGATCACGTTTTTAAAAAGTATTTTCTTTGAGGAAACCTACGCCGACGTTTGAGCATGACATCACGTGCCATTGTCGAGGCGTTGTCTCAAAAACTTACGGTACAACCGTACCTCAACTTACTCTCTCATTTAAGTGTGGGAGATTTATATCGCGCTCTAACGTAGAAGATACGCCAGTCCCATATATATCCTGAACCTAACGAAGATAAAGTGTTAACCAACGCGCCACTGCAAGTAACCAACGCTTAATTTACGTCAGGCCATTGAAAGGGTTTAAACATATTTTGAATGCCAGTCCCGGAGGGGAGACTTGTGCATTCTGCCCGTAAAGTTTCTCGATTGATCAGCTGTCCGGGGGGGCTATACGTCTTTGGCGCGGGCAAGGTCAGTGCCGGATTCAGCACTTGGCGTGCGCCCAAATATTTAGGTAAAGAAAATATTCTTGAATAATATATTTATATCAAACTACAATCAGAAGGGAGAAAGGTTGCCGGGTGGGGAAATGATTTATTTGATTTTTATGAATCAAGAAACATGAAAAGAATAACAAAAATTGCGAAAAAATAAATTTATCATTTTGGAATTTTACATAGTACATACAGGGTGAATATTATGTTGCAGATAGATTTTATTTGGCCACCATTTTGCTTTGGCGTACATTTGTAATTGTAGAGAGTAGTTGATAACAGTTTATTATGAAACATCTAACGCCTTAAAAACGTGTTGAAGTCATTAAAACAAACACAAACTCGACTTTTGGAAAAAATCATCATGAGCGACGAAGGTTCTGTTAGAAACTAAACAGCCATTATTGGGGGCACTGTAAATCCTCAATTGATACACCAACGACTTTTGTACCCACGCAGAATTACTGAGCCAGCGGAACCATTGGCTCTTATTTATTTTAGGATGCAATAAGCAATGCTGTAAAAACTTATTTGTGGCCGAATTGGTTAGATTGGGCCTGCAACACATGTGGTTTCAACAGGACGGTGCCACCTTACACACAACCTGATCTAAGCTTGAATTTTTATTTAATAAAACAACATCGGCCTGGAACATTATATTCATATTGTAAGTGAAAAGTGAACTTATTGAGATAATATATGTTATTTTTAATCTGTGAAATAGTCTTAAAAATAATCTATTGTAAATTGTTACGATTTATACTTTTTACAAAACTACTTGAGAGTAATATCTAAAAAAATCCCCATCTCTCTCTTTCCCATAATAAACGCAGTAGAGAGATACATGTAGGGAGGTATATATTAGCAGGTTTAGAAAATTCAGGATGTACGCGGTTAGTGAATGTAAACGGTGAGGAGTGTGATTGGATTCTCAACCCTCCACAGTTAGCTGAGATAGTGAGTCACTTCCATCAGAACATCTTACTCACCTTTTATCAAAAAAAAAAAAAAAATACCTTCATCACTTGCGGAATTAAAAAAATAATTATTAGTAATGTGTAAATATATTTAAATAGTAACATTGAAAGAAACTCAGTTTCAACAAAAAATTTATAGGTGAGATTGAATGCACAATATTGTATAAATTTTGCTCAATTTACAAACTTAAATTCACCATCCGCATTTTTTTTCCCGATAATATATGTAGATTTTCAGTTCCTCGGTTCAGTTCCTATCTTGCATGGAAGTCTCTCACCAAATACTAACCATGGTCGCATGTCTATTTCTGGTCCAAGATGCACAGTGAAAACGCCATTATGTTACATACTCGGCGGCGGAGCCATAGAATTTTAGTCGGATAGCGAACGTAAATACTTGCTACTTGAACGCAACGCAGCCACTAACATTACATCCCAGGCCACCGCCGCTTGACCCCGCTGTCTCCCGCCTGTATTCGTCAGCTCCAGAAATCGACCCCTTAGAATAACAAGGTTCCAACTAAGATTTTGGGGTAATTTGAGTTATTGCGTGAAAAGGGTTCTAAATGCATTATTCTTTATATCTTCCATACACACCAATTCTATTTAACGGATATTAAAGGAAATAGCAAGAACTGAAAGTTCCAACTGCATCAGTTATTTATGTCAATTTATGAATCATTATTGTTAATTTACAATGTTTTATTTTTATTTTTAATTTTCCTCATCTGAGAGTGATCATTAATAATACTGAAAATAATTTACGACCTTAAAACTGATCATATTTGCATACTCAATACAAAATATACATGAATATATGTTAAAAGTCAATTAACACGTTTGAGCTCTGTATTTCAAAACAGTGTCGAAATATAAAATTCCGCCATCTTACTTTTCTACCCATTCTAATTGGTCGAGGCTAGAGATATCGATAATATAGCGGATGGCACTCACAAAAAATATAAATGACAATACTTGCGTAACGTTGCACAACAGATTTATCGAAGAGAACTAATGTTAAAAATAAATGTAGTTAACTGGTTCACGTTTACTTCTTAGAAACTCGCGCATTAGAACATCTACGTAGAAAATATAATATACGTAACCCATGTGGACTCAAACGCGACGGACGTAGCCATATATTATTTACTGCGTCCACATGTTCCTTATTTGGCCGTTGGCGCGGTAAACATGTAACATTAGTACATACCGCACTCGTTTTATATATATGTATGCAGATATTAGTGAATTTAAACACGTTCCGCATATCCTTCAAATTTTCTACAATTTTTTTCCCATTGTATAACCGACTTTTATATCTTTTAAGATTATGTAAATCTTTACTATTTAATTTTAAATATGATATCTTGAAACCGAAGGCAGCCCTGAAAGAGTATATTCAGAATGTCCCCGGTGTATTTGGGAGATGATAGATCGCCCGCCATCCTATGAAGCTGGGATCTAAAATGGCCGCTAATGGCTGCTTCCGTAGTGCATCAGAAGTTACTACCGGATTTACGTGCATCAGAGAATTTAAGATAAATTGACTCAGATTTAACTTCTAGAAATTGCATAATTGTATCTTAACTTAACGTAGCTTGATAGGGGTCGGGAGTTCAAGCCGCGTTCCAGGAGAGTTATATTTTCATAGTTTAAAAATACAATGAGAATGAAAGAAAAAAAATCATTGATACAATTCTGGACTAGAAATACTAAAGAGAATAAATGAATTGTTAAGTTCCAAAACTTTTAACTAAACCTAACCATTACAGCTAAAAATGGAAGAGAGGAAGTGCATTCGTTAAATGCAAGCCTAAAAAGTAATAATATATGCAAGTTTTGGTCCAGGTAATGGAAGGGTTAAGTTTCTAGAAGGGTGTGACTCCTAGAGTGCAAATTAGCAAAATTTGGAACGGACTTTATTCATTCATCTTTATCGATCGAGTAAGCTCCAAAGTGAGAAAATTAATTTATATTTACAAAATTTTACGCAGCTTCATGAATATTACTTTATTAAGAATGGTATACTATTCACTTTGTCAGAGTCTTATCACTTACGCAATATGTGCATGGGGCGGTTCAGCTCTTACTTCAATGGATTCTCTAATTAAGGTTCAGAAATGAGTCATCAGAGTGATAAACAAGAGGCCATTTAGATATAACTCTGAAGAACTCTTTAAATCCTTTCATGTTTTTGATATAAGACAATTGTTTACCAGATCAATCTTAAAACAATTTTTTTTTAAATTAACTTTACTTCCACTATCCGATCCAAAGGAAACTAGGAGCAAAACCTTAGGATACTTTTCAGTGCCAAAAATGAATACCAAATTCGGTCAACGAACTTTCTTGTTTTGTGCACCGCGGATATTTAACAAATTGCCACTAGACCTCAAAAGGTCTTAAGTGATTAACGATTTTAAACCAAAAATAACAAAATGGTTACTTGGTGTGGGTAGAAAGCAAAATGAAACTAATTTGACATTTGTGCTAACCTAACTACCTGCACATTTTTGTCTCTAACTATATTACAGACATAAGTATTTTTATAACTTTTTTAGAATAACATTTACTATTTTTGCTACAAAAATAAATAAATAAAAATATAATAAACTAAATTCGCCAAAGAAAATACCTTTCTTTAAACTCACACAAATACATGATAAGCTTAAGAAACTTAATTTTAGAATCTCCTTGAGCAGTCAGATGACTTTACTTTACCAACAGCCTATATATTGTATTCTATTACATAACTCGCCTTACGGCTGAATTTCTCGTGCAGATTAGAAGGTACTATAAAAATAGAATGTACCCTAAATTGAAATGTATATATTTTAATATATCATATGTAACATAATGAACTCCTCCACTCCCAGACAAATTAATTAAAATACATATTGACATGCGAATTCTATTTTAGTGTAGAAAAATATAAACAAAACTGTCAGAAAGCTATTACTAGGTAGAAATCGTTTTGGTCAATCGTTACCATTACGACATTGGTTGTATTTTTTTTGTTACAGCCCTGATTTCAGGGTCGCGATTTCTAACAATCTTTCACTGCATTGTGAGATGAAAAATCTGATCAACTATTTTCTATATGACTGATGACTGATGTCTCATTATACGTTCGTATAGTATTTTCGTAAAATATATTTGTCTATATCGAAAGTTAATTTATAACGCAGTGTACAGAAACACACAGATTCTGTATTTGGCTGAATAAAGTGGTTTGTGTCACGACTTTTTTTTTTAACTGGCCGGTCTGGGTTTGGATTAGTGATGGTAAAATCGTTATTTAAACTGTTATTTTAACCGCTATTTAATTGTGATAAATTACCCATTTTCTTTTCAAATCCTTGTGCCTATAAAAACCTATAAATAATTGTTTTAATTTTCTACACCATTGCTTAAAAACATTAATTTAAAAATAAAGAATTTTATATAAATTGTTTGGACAATTTTTGCCATATGGTTTCAAGGTTTTACCTAGTTTTAAATTGTTAATGTACGGCTTACGATTTAATTCAATTTAGGTTTTACGTAATCTAATGCATTTCTCGTGCAACTCTCCGAGTGCAGCTACGAGATTTTGTCGGTAGTTGTACGGTGAAATGTGCATACTGTTTTAGCACAAAACCAGTAACCAAAATTGTTGGTTACGGCGTTTTAGCGGAAGGTGTCGTCATGATTCATAATATAAACGATAGTTTGCTAGATGAAAATGCATTATTCAAAATAAAGCTGTTCGTTATTTGAAATAACAAAAGGTTAAGGTGTGTGAATTATTATATTTAAAATGTATATACATAATCTTATAAATACTAATGTTTGTTCGTCATAAATGAAAATTGAGTTGAAATTCACACATTTCAGTGATGATGTTCCGTAAAACAAAGTCTTAATAGCAAATTAAACATTTTAAATAACCAACCTTCTGATTAATCTACATCAACCCACACATTCTCATAATTCATAACCTCATAATCTTATTTCCCCGTTAATTTAATTGAATTGGAGTTACTATAAAACACCAGAATCTTATAAGAGAAAAAAATCAATTCACTTTTTTGTACAAGTTATATAATTCACTCCTAAAATATATTATATAAAAAATATTAAGAATTTTAGAAGTGGGTAGATTTTGATTTTTGTTTCCATTAACATTCGCAATATAATATTTGTCATATTATATTTATTCAAATACACGCTTCATTTATCACGCCCGATCCTTATAACCAACATTTTCCTAGTCAAATCTATTATTCCCATAAATAATAATTTTATAATATAATAAACTTATTTAAATATATGCACGAATATTGATTATACCATAAGATATTAAGCTAGTTTTATGCTGATTACGAGAGCGTTTCATGGTTCCATCGGAGACACCAGGCCCCATCTGGATCAGCTCTGATGAAAGCATTAACAGAGGACGTGATGAAGACCAGATGTCTATATTTCTTGAATGACTCCCACACACCGCCGTAAGAAAGTTTCGAAGCACTTTGCGGGCGAGTTTTAACCGTTTTCGAATCGGTGCACTTAGTTTTTTGTTTTCATTTTAAATATATTTTTAAATGCAACCTCCGTTGAAGACAACTCGATATGAAGCTGCATTATGTACAGATAATAAAACTTATATTAATAAATGGTACTCTTAACCTGAGCTATTTTAAGTAAATATCCATTAAATATTTTTATATTCATTTAGTGAATATAAATGTGTACTAAAAAAATGTTAAAATTAATAGTTTTAAGCCGTTAAATTTGCATGACATTGTTTCATTTTTTTATTGTTTTAACCCTTCCTTAAGAAAGGGTTAAAACATTCAAAAATATAAATCGGTTAGCCGCGCAGAAACATAGGTCAACTGAGCCAATTAAATCGTATTTCTATAAATAAACACAATGTAAAACTTACATTATACCTAGTCCTAAAAAAATCATTTGCGCTTAGAAATGACTAGTGGAAAATCAATTATGCAAAGCGAATCATAATAAAAATAATCCATTTCATGCGTTGCATGCTTATTTACCATTTCTTATTACATTCATGGTAACTATAACATTAACAATTTAAAAGTAATATAAGCTTTTAAAAGCATTTTTTTACCGTTTAAAGTGCTTACAAAACTCAAATTTCTTGCAGTAACACGAGTTGACAGCATGGCTGCGTAGGGTATTTTTAGCATAGTATAGTAAAGGTTAAAATGCTTCGTATTCATATAAAGAAACGATTTTTATTGATATTTTGTATTATATTTTATATTTTTATTTATCTTTGTTTTATTAACCACTTAATTGAGTTTAAATGCATCTATCGGTTTCAAAAAATACCATTTTCTTCTTCAGGATGTCATAACTAATATAATTTTAGTTAGTTATGACATCTTGAATAAGGAAATGGTATTTTCGAAACCGGTAGATGTATTTAAACTCAATTAAGTAGTTAATAAAACAAAGATAATAAATAAAAATATGAATTTTAACCACAAAGATAATATTGCTAATTTTAAAATTAATATTATATTTTACATAAAACTGCTATTTAAAACTATTTTTTGTATCAATAACACAATTGTTTCTTACTAAATAATATTTTATCACACCTACGATTGTGTTTTTTTTTTGCGTCACATCAGTGACTCAAGTCGGTGTAGAACTTCTGATGTAAATTTATAATAAAACACACATTTTCGTAAAAAAATGCAAAATATTTCGTTAATATGCCCTTTAATGAAATATTGTGTATGTAAAGGTAGACCTATTAAAGTAAAATTATTATTTTATTTTTATATTTTTTTAAATGTACAATGTTCTTAAAGTACGACTTATAGGAAAATACAAAGCAGAATAAAATTTATTAATTTAGTGTATCAAAAAATTATGTCAAATTACTTACAGTAGTAGGTACGTTCAAATTCATTATGAAGAGTAATTCAAGGCAATTATTGTGCAATTATACAGAAGCACATGCTCAAACAATTCAAGAGTAAAATATGTAAAGATATTTTTAAAAAATAGGTTAAGTAACATAGATTTAGGTGACTATTTTCTAAATATTGTATTAATTAGAAAGATATACGTGTAAAATCAATTTATCAAAAAAATATTATAAAGGAAAACACATTCTTATTGTGAAGTTTTAATTGTTTAGAACATAGGATTATGATATTTTAAATTATAATTAAATGTAGTCATTAGAAAAATATACATACGGTAAATGCACCTTCCCCGGATTGTAAAGAGATTCAGGTTCGAATCTCGATAGCAACAACAATATTTTTCGATAAAATAGGTTTTATGTGTATATCTTTCTAATTGATACATTTAATTAATATTGAAAAAATATTGTTGTTGCTACCGGGATTCGAACCTGGATCACTTCATATCCGTGTAAATACATTAACCGATTATGCTACCCCAACACAGTAAGTTGACGACAAATTTCGAACTGTGTGTTGCACTTTGAAATTGTTTTATGTGTTGTTCCATTATTTGAAAGTCAGTTAATGCATTCCCCAGATAGTAAGAGATCCATGTTCGAATCCCGTTAGCAACAAAAATATTTATTCGATAAATTGACTTTTCAATAAGAATGCGTTCTTCTTAAAAATTGATATTAATTGACATGGCGATTACTTTGTAGTGTAACATGATTATTTTAATTTTCACAACAAAACTTTATATTACACACGCGTTGGGTTATTTTCACAGCTAGTTTTGAAAGGTGCGGTCCCTCTCATCATCAGATGATACTAAACTAAATGGAATATTGTAATCTATTCTGGAAATGGCGCTTGGCTTGAAAAGAGGGGAGAGGTTTCGGTCGTTAACAAGGGTCTGCACCTCTCAAAACTAGTAGTGAAAATAACTCAATGTATGTGTAATACAAAGTTTCGTTGTGAAAATTAAAATAAACAAGTAAATATGTTTATATATTTTTTTAAAATAAAATTTTTCGATCATGTAGTTAGCAAATATAACTGATCTACATATAAATCTATGTCTATTCAGGCAATATGGTGATCCAATATCAATAAAGATATGAATATGAACATATCCACAAATAAAAAATCCCGGACATAATTCAACAATTTACACTTGAGTATTTGTTGGGCCAACCTAAAAGTAAAACGAAAGAGAAAATTAGATATTCACTATATTTTGAGAATGTCCAAATCATGTCGTAATAGACGAATCTTCGTCTTTATGAGACATCTATAATATGTATTGTGGTGTCCTTGGAATTGTACAGATGTATGTGTGTGTGTGTGAATGCCGCACCCCCGCACGTGAATGCGTGTCTGTGGGTGTGTGTGGGGGTATAAAGGGCGGCGCGCATCAGGCGCGCGCCCTCTCTCTGCGAATCCATCGACTTTATCGTTTACTTGTTCTAGTGATATACCTTTCATATAAATTGTATCATATTCTAATAAACGTGTAATTGTCATAAAGAGTTTATTTTGAACCTTCATATTTACGAGGTGTACACTAAAGATGTACTTAGAAGACAAGTACGCAACATTGGCGCAGCCGGTACGATTATTGGCGATACGTATCATGTATTGATGACAATACCTCTGGGGATAAAATCCAGTAATTATGCTTTTCCAAAAATTTGGACATACTCAAATATTGTGAATATTAAAAATATACCGGTCTATAAATAAAAAGTATAAAATTTGACTTTTCAGGTGTTATCTAGTGTTTGTATGTTAATCATTTCGTTATATGTACAGATAAAAATAATATAGTTCTCGTAATTCAATAAAATAAAAAATTCTCATTAGAGACATCTATGCTGTTCCAGGCGAATGAATATCAATTTTCAAACCATAGATGGCGACAACATAGTTGTAAAAAATACTTGAAAGGTTTCTACATGGTAAAAATATATATACAACTTACAAAAAATTGACAGGTGTGGCAGTCACCTATGGGTAGAACTGGTAAACGTTACAATTGTGTATAGTATCACTCAAGCTAGCCGAGGACAGGTAAGCCCTGTAATACCCATGACTTTCATACTTCCCATATAAAAACAATAACTTTGTCTCTATGAGACATAGATATTAGTAAATTATTGGAACTGACTTATAATAAAACATTTTGTTGATAAATAGCGTTTAAATAAATATTACAATGAAATATTTTTTCAATTTTCAAATAATTTTATGATCCTAAATGAATGACCGCTTGTGTTTATCAAAATATATAAGCAAAGATGGGTCTCGTATAAACACAAAAGATAATTAATCAACCTCCAATGCTGCGGTCAAATTAAAAGCGTATAAATCGGGTTATATTTATTTTATTTTATTTTTAGTTCACATATTATCAACAGGTTGTTAATAAACTGTGATAAATAGTCCTTGATTAACATTAAGTTAAATTATAAAAATATTTTATGACAATAAGGAAAGTAAAATATTACAGAATACACTTTTATTATGGATGAAAAATTTGAAACACTAAAAAAATATATGTTATGTTTTTAAGGAGAACACATTATTATTGTGAAAATATATACCCGCATATAATATTATATAAAATATTTTTTCGATAAATTGTTACATTTAATTTGTATTTAAAAATTTATATTGATTGACAATTGAGGAATATTAATAAAATATTAAAACTCCCATAAAAGCGTAATGTTCTCATACGTTAAATAAAATTCACAATATTCAAACGCCCAATACTGTCGCGTGTCACGTAATTAGGCATAGTTGACTTTGGAGCTCAGAGAAGTGATCAGCCCATTCTCCTATCCAAGAAACGTAAATTTCTACCTCAATCCAAAAAATGAAATATCCCATTTCTGTAAGATACAGTCTTTCATTCAATCAGGTACAACAGTTGAACAATAAGTGCACTAGCATTCGAACAAATTACAAAGAAGATTGATCGATTCAACAATAACGAATTATAATCACTAGTGACTAAATTCGCAACGTCACAATATATATTTATATATTCCTTATTGCCATGGCTGCTAACAGGGGACTTTTTCCATTATCTGGAACATCTAATCAACGCCTGCTCTTTCGCAGACTTATGTTTCTCTTATCTGCAAACTTTATTAACATTAATTTAAAATTGTTTGTCGTTTAGTTGCTTTCTATATTTTTCTACCAACCAGTTTAGACGTTTAATATTGTATCGATAAAAGAGTCATAAATAAATCATCAGTTTTATTATTATTTTTAATTAAACGATCAGTGATGAGGACTATGCGCCATTTAACAGAGCAATTTCCGAAAAATCAATCAGACCTAGATTATAAGAATCTTTCAATCTATCAACAGGACTTTTATTTTGAACAAAAAAATATATTTATGTAAATTTATTCAATCAAGACAATAAGATTTACGAAAATAAACGAAAATACGCGGATTAAATGAATATTAAAAACACGCCAATATTTTTTATTAAGCGACAGCGGTGATCTACGCCTGAAACTCTTCAATCATTGGAAGAAGGTCAGTCAGGGTCAGACGGAACGTTACAAGATCATAGAAGTAAAGATGCCGGGTTACAAGGTCAGACATAGTAAGGTGATACGTTATGAAGTCAGACAAAATAATATATGTTGAGAGGTCAGACAATTAAGATGATAATGTAAGAGGTCAATCAAGATAATAATGTAATGCTGTATGAGGCTGCAAGACGCGTATGGTATTTAAGATCAGTCAGGTAGTAGACAGCAGCATCATCATCATCACGATTGATTCTATAACCTCTGGTGAGTCTTGGTATCCTCAAGAATTTTTTTTTATTGATCCTTTTATATTAAATGAATCAATTAGAAAGATATGCAGAAAACATCTTTGTGTCGAAAAAATATTATTGTAGAAAAACGCGTTACCAACTTCACTATATCAACCGAACGCATTTTTTGACAAATGGGACCCTCCCTGCAACAACACTGTATATCGGTTTTTATAAAGCGTCGGTCATCTCGGATGATATACAATGTTTTTGCAGGGAAGGTCATTTAGAAATCGTAGGATTTTTATTTATTTTGTATGGTTCTTTAATACACCATTCTATGCCCAAGAAGATAAACAACGTTGTGGTATTTATATCTCAGATCTACCCAAAACCGATATACAGTGTTGTTTCAGGGGTGGTGGAGGGAGAGAGAGAGAGAGAAAGAGAGAGAGAGAGAGAATGTCTCAAAATTTAATCTTTCCAACTGATACATCTATTATTATAATGTTGTATCAAAGTATATCCATATATAATAAAATGTAATAATATAATATTAGCGTCTCCTAGCGCGTATTACTCAAAGGTATTTAGAAATCATCGCAATATAAAGTTGATTGCTTTTAAAAATAGCACAACAAAAATGTGTTTTCGGCAGGTTATGTTGCGCATTAATATTTTTTTTCTGATTTCACACTAATCTTATATATTTTCACTTTTACTTTACCTTACATGTAATTTAATTTTGTATTTTACTCCGTATTCTTACTTCTCCACGGGGTTAGGCAGAGAAAATAAAGCGCCACACTCTTCTGTCCTGACATATAATTCTCGCCTCATCCAAATTCATACATCTTCTCATAAAAGCTCGCCGATTGTTGAGGCTTCTAACAGAACCATCCTCCATTAACTGGTTTACCTGTTCGTGCCAAGTCTTCCGCGGACGTCCTCTATTTCTGGTGCCATCAACACTTGCGTCATATACCTTTCTTACCATTCTCTCCTCATTCATCCGTTCCATATGACCAAACCACCTAAGTGATCCTTTCTTAATATTACTCACTATACTAACATCAGCTTTAGATTCTTTCCTTATTTCTTCATTCTTTACTCTGTCATAAATAGATTTGCCACATATACGCCTAAATGATCTCATTTCCACTGCATTCAGTCTACTTTCGTTCCTTTTCTGCAAGCTTCAGGCCTCACATCCATACATCAGTTTCGGTACTAAGACTCCATTATGCACCCCTAGTCTTGCCTTGGTTGACAAATTCCCATTAGATATAATTCCATTCAAAGCGCCGTTCATTTTATTCCCTGCATTAATGATATAGTTATATGTTAACTGTTGTATTTACTATACTATTCTATTTTTGTATTTATTTATTATTTCCAATAGTATATTTATCTATATTCAAATTGCTGAAGTAACTGTTACTAACCTATTGCAAATGATACAAAAAACAAACTTAAATGATACAGAGAAATCACTATCCATCTCGATACGGACTCTAAACTAGTGAGGCAGGCAGGGGAGGCATAAAATATTGAAGATCTAAATAAATAAATAGAATAACTATTTTAAATATGAATTAAATATATTAATTAGAAAGATATACATATAAAATCAATTTTATCGAGAAATATTTCAAATAATGGAACGATTAAATGTATTAATATCAAAAAAGTAACATATAGGTTCGAAAATTTGTCGCTTAAAATATCGTCGCTGTTGCATAGTTGGATAATGCACCTTTCCCGGTTTGGAAATAGATCCAGGTTCTAATCACGGTGGCGCAACAACAATATTTTTCAATAAAATTGTTTTTTATGTTTGTCTTTATCACGTTCTGAATAATTACAACTTCATAATAAGAATGAGTTCTCCTAAGAATAACTATTTATTTTTAAAAATTGGCAAAGTTAACTGCGTCGTTAAAATCCATTATTTTAATTTGTTAACTTTGTTTTATTAACCACTTATTGAATTAAAATACATCTACCGGTGTCGAAAAATATCATTTTCTTCTTCAGGATGTCAATACATTTTTCGAAACCGGTAGATGTATTTTAATTCAATAGGTGATTAATAAAACAAATAATTACTTTTTATTTGATTACAATGTGTCACAGCAATGTTACAAAGCTTAAAATTATTTAAAGGTTTTCAAACACTGAATTTTATTTTAATACTCATTTAGCTATCTACACTATTGTTTTTTCAATAATATTTTGTATTGAGAGTATAGTTCAATGTTATTGGTGTATCTAACCGAATAAACTTGAGTGGCCGTCACCATCAAATATTTTCCAATAAATCAGTCTTCGTCTGATCAATTTATCCAATTGAGTAACTGACTTAATCATTATATTCCTAGGCTTTACTTCATTTGAATTTTGTAAAGATGCTCTAGAGAATGCATCCCTGTAATAACTTTACGAACGGTCTCATACCACAAACCCTGCTTGATGTGTTGGGGTAAAAAAAAAGTTTTTTTTTTAAATAAATTGTATTTTTCTTTGTCGCTTACACATTTACTAATATTAATAAATATATACAATGTATATATCTTTTACAACGAAACGTTATTAAGAAAACATCTCAGATAGTATCGTTCAATACTCATTGTCCCCGCATATAGCTGTAATGCGGCCGTGGACGGCATATCCGCAGCGACACTAGGCGCTTTAATACTTGGCCACGTACTCTTAGTCCTTTCTGCCATAGTGAGTGGGCCTATCATTAGATGCGACTCGACGAGATACATCTATTGAGATGATTTTTCGATTTCTTCTTTTATTGGCCAAACAATTTGACATAATTAATTTTTTGCCGTAACTTTTCACTTAAGATTGTATATTAAACGCATGGATGGACAGATAAACTATGATTTTATTTTAATATTTGTTATGTCCCGATCGGACTTACGATTCACAAGCCATGGCGGCTCCAAGTTAACTGAGCGCACCAATCGAGGACAGATTTGGCGCAGGTGATATATCTAACACAAATCTTATATCTGTCCTAAATTCATTCACGCTATTAACTTCCACCTGTATCGTAAACTTTCTGAGATATAAACATTTAAAGTCTGACCTATTTTTGTGATTTTTAAACATGCATCCTAATATCTCGAATCGATTTATCAAGAAGACAGCTTGGATACCTTAGTTAGTTAGTATATTAATATATTAGCTTAGTTTATTAGTGATATATCCCCCAATTACCGTGCAAAATTATCAGTTATAAATATAACGCTTATTTTATAAGAAAGCAATGGACACCAATTAATTGTTTATTAAATAATTATAAATAAAATAAAAAAATATGAAAAATGTTTTTTCTTTGAATATACAATTAGTTTTATAGAAAACCAAGGATAGAAGTAGTCCGATCGAAATAGAGTTTATAGAATTTCGCAAGTGGCTGGGAGTACTGCCAATAAAAAATCCTGATTAGGTTGAATATTATTAAAAAACAATCTTGAAACCATAAAATTGACAAACTCGCTTGTAAGCCAAGCGGTAAAAATTTTTAATAAATGCTGATTGGCGTCATATTGAACTAGGTGACACTTCTTCTAATACGTTTCTGCTGCATTCTTACACTGGCCATACTGAGATGGACGAGGAAGAAATGTATAGTAATCTGAGACATATAATTTTTTTCTTATTCCTTAAATTTATTTCAAAAACTTAAAAATTATCATTAAGGAGAACACTTTATTATTATGAAGTTGTAATTATTCAGAACATAGGTCTGTGATATTTTTTAATTACAAATTAAATGTATTAATTAGAAAGATATATATATATAAATTCAATTTTATCGAAAAATATTGTTGTTGCTACCGGGATTCGAACCTGGATCTCTTCCAATCCGGATAAATTGCATTATCCGATTTTGCTACTACAACACAGTGGATTGACGACAAAAAAGAAGATGGCTTACAAATAATGGAACGATAGATGTATATCAATTTGAAAAGTGTAATATATATGTTCGAAAATTTCTCGTCAATGCACTGTCTTGCCGTAGCATAATATGATAATGCAATTTCCCCGTATAGGAAGAGATCCATGTTTTAATCCCGGTAGCAACAACAATATTTTTTGATAAATTGATTTTATATTTATATATTTTTAATTAATACATTTAGTTTATATATAAAAAAAATCTCCTTTAACTCGAGGGTTGCAACGACGGAATGCATTTCACCATCAGAAATATCCGACTCCCGAGCTGCAGATTAAAAAAAATTCAGCCCTTCGTGAGTGGATTGCTGGAATTTCTCAGTGGAATCGATTCCTTGGAAGTAAAAACCTCCTCCCTCCCAGCTTCCCAGTCCCGCTTCATGGCTGGAATTCCTTCATCGGAAATTCCGATGAGCTCGAGCTGGAAGCCATCCGCGGCCTCCCCGGAGACAAATGGAAATGTTTGAAGTGTACATTTTGTAAAATTTTTTAGACATTTGTTGAAGTTTTGTTTGAACCACTTAGTCGCAAGTGTCTATTCTGTATAAAGTTGTTTTGTGCTGTATAAAATTATTTACCGTACGATGCAATATTTTTTGATGTAGATTGCAACTATTTTTACCGAGTCATATTTTAAATATATGATTCCATTTATCGTGTATTGTATTTGCTAGATAAAAGTGAGTTCATTCATGTATAATTTTTTCAACCTGCGTGTCAGTATTGCCATCAATGACAGGACAGGAGAGGCTCAAAAACTAACCTTCATGCAGTGGTGTTCCTTAGTCTGGATTTCTATTTTGCTGTGGCTGTAGTTCTTCTGTCTTCAGGAACTCATACTTCGTTGATACGCACGAAGCACTACTCGCACCACACACAACATCAAGATGAAACTTATATCAGTTTATAATAATGTAACGTACTTAATAAAGTCATTGACGACACATACAGAAAAGTTATGCTCTGCTCAGGGAGGGGGAAAAACCGATAGGTACTAGAACAGAGACCATGATGGCTATATAGTGGTGCAATCCATGGATCTGTCATGAACAGGGGCCTTAATCGTATTTGTATCAATTAATTATACTCTTATATTCTTAAATTTGTAAGTTTTTTGAAACAATCTAGAAGCAAAGTAGGTTTTAGAAATGTACAAGAACCAATGTCAAAGAAGGTTGGAATGTGAGTAATCTGCTAGCCTCGTCGCAATGCTGCATCGATTTCACAATAAGACCTCTAGGCTCACTGACAAATAATACAATAACACAGACTTTCCCTAAGCTTGGTCGAAAAAAGAGTTCCATAACAGGTAACACAATCATAATACAATACACATAATACAACAAGCGTATTGGAAGCAGAAACGTGGCATAAATCATCCTATCTTTATGTCCATGAATATAATTTGTATCTGAAATCAAAAAATATATATTCTTCTTTTCTATATACGAGTCTCAACTTTCATACAGACAAAAAATATGTAAAAATGAACATATATATACACATATATTATGTTTAAAAATATATTATATCTTATTATAACTTCTTATAAAATTAAAAGAGAATATGATATAAAAAGGACTGAAAGAAGTAACTAGATGGCACAATACACCTGTGTGGTTTTCTTAAAACTGAGCGTGTTGCTAATTAGGCATCGCTGCCTGTTGCACTGTTAAAAAAATAAAATTTTATAGTCAGGTTAAGCCAATTTAAAAAAAAACTTTATATTTGACAAAAAGGAGTCAAAGGCGAAGGCGGTAAAATACAATAAAGATGCACAGAAAGGGGAGGCGGATGGTGGTGGGTAGACGAAGAACAAGAGATGGGGTGGCAGCTCTCTTCAGGAAGGTAAAAAGACGGAAACAACTGAACCAGGCACCCGGCGGAAGAACAGGATTTTAATTGTAAAAATCATAAGTACAGATCTGCTCTAGCAGTCTTTATTATATTCTTTCACAAAATATGGAATCTACAAATCAAATTAATAATTTTCATCTTATAGGGATAACTGGTAAATACTGGGCCACAGTAATGGGAATTTTAGGCCATATCGCAAAAGATTTTGAAGATAATTCTTCCATGATAGGCAGGAATCTGTTGCACCATCCAATAAGCATTCAATATCATTGTGTTTAAAACCTACTTAATTACGGTTTTTGTTTTTGTGCGTCAAAAGTAAAAAAAAAGGCAGTGCAGGGGTTTATTTTCTACATCGACTTGTAGCATCATCTATTTAAAATCTTAAGATTAAATTATATCTTATTCATTTGGGTTGACATTCAGGAATTATTTAAAGTGGCATGACCAAAAATATTGTAGCAGTTTGAATTCAAATTGGTCATATAGTATATAGTGGATCAACGGCATATCTATTTTAAATGTGAATTAAATATATTAATTAGAAAGATATACATATAAAATCAGTTTTATCGAAAAATATTGTTGTTGCGCTACCGGGACTCGAACCTGGATCTCTTTCCAAACCGAGAAAGGTGTATATTATATGTATATCTTTCTAATTAATATATTTAATTCATATTTAAAATATCACAGACCGTCTGTTCTGAATAATTACAACTTCACAATAAGAATATGTTCTCCTAACACTATTTATTTATGGGTGACTATATAACACATACACTAGCCTGCCCGCACCAGGTATCGCATGCTCGCAAACGTACCCTGCAGAAACGCAGTACTCTGTTGTCAATCTCCAGATTTAAAAAATTAAAAAATCACTTTGATAAAATTATTAAAAGTGTTCCGATAGGAAAATAAGAAGAAGAAGATGAGAGAAAGAAACAAATTTACACATTTGTCGTCAATCTCTAGAAGTTTTAAAAACATAAATATTGAACTTTAACTGATTAAGAAAGTCATAATGTGAAGTTTTGTAAATTTCAGGACGCATTTTCATTATTATAGTTTTTCTTTACTAATTTTTGATCGGGTGAGTTAAATTGTTTTTTTTTGTTTTATGTCTTCAACTGGAGTGGTTTATCTGGTTTAGTGAACAAAGGTAATATTATATGAAGATCGTAACTTCGGCTTAATTTTATTTGTAATGTGTTTAAGGAAAACTTTTTAAGTGGGTAATGTCATTGTCTCTCGTAACGGGATTTTTTAATTTCTCGCTTCATTACGTTGCAGTACAATATGAGCTTTTCTGGATTTTTATTTTGAATAGTCTTTTATCAAATGTAGAACGAATAGAATATTATTTTTTTACTATTTTTATTTAAAAATTTAACTTAATCAACTAAAATTATTGTTTCATAATATTTCACATTTATATCAAAATTATTTTCTGTTAAAAACATTAGTTTTTATTATTAATATTCAATTATTGTTTCATAATATTTCACATTTATATCAAAATTATTTTCTGTTAAACACATTAGTTTTCATTAAAAATACATATATTTATTTTTACAATAATACTTTTTATTTTATGATACACCAAATTATCAATTACCAAAGTGATAATGTTTTTAACAGAAAATTATTTTGAGTTGTATTAAAGGTTATCTAAATTTAATAAAATGAATTGATTTAATTCTGGCGTCTCCTAACGTGTATTACTCAAACATATTTGTGATGCATCACAATATAAAAATGCTATTAAAAATATAATAATAAATCTATATATATATAAATTATAAAAATACTAATTAAATGTATTCATATTGTTGTTGCCACTTACTCTTCTCCCAATGGTACTATTCTGCTGCAATATTTTTTAAAGTGGGACTAATGTTCATACAAATGCTACAAAATCTTATTGTCTATTTTTGCTAATGTTCAGAACCTGTAGTATGTATTCCCCTATATTTCAACCCTCCCTAGCTAAGATTTCTCTATATATTATATTTTATAAATTGTAAAAATACTCGTATCACCTGTAAGGAACCGTAACTGTGCTCTTTGAGCTAGGATATATTCTTTTGTCTTGAGTTTTTTGGGCTACTGTTAAATTTCCATATTATACGGATTTCTCTAAAGCATTTGAAATTATAGTCATAGGAATAGATTTGGCATAGCTTTGCCGTAGATAAGATAAAATGCCAAGATAAGATAAGTGGCCAAGATAAGATAAGATGCTAAGTTAAGATAAAATGCCAATTAATTTAAGATGCCATGTTACGATTGGATGCCAAGTTAAGTTAAAATGCCAAGCTAATCTAAAATGCCAAGCTTAGTTAAATTGCCAAGTTAAGTTAAAAAACCAAGCTAAGTTGAAATGCCAAGCTAATTTAAAAAGCCAAGCTAAGTTAAAAATGATTTATTTATTTATTAGATGACATACATATTTTTGTTCTAACAGAGGTGAATATATTGAACATAAGACATAATTAATACTTATAGTTTATTGTGTGGGATTGAGTAGACTTCACCTCTGATATATACAGCGTTGTCCTGGCTACTTTGCTAGACTGAAGTCTCTGTTAAAGTAGCCAGTTTTTTTTTTCGTGGTGTTGTGGTGTTATTTAGATCATCGACAGGAATAAAAAGAGAATGAAAAATATGTATAAAAACTAAAAATAAATAAAAATATATGTAGTGGGAGTGTTAAAATGCCAAGCTTATTTAAAATGCCAAGCTAAGCTAAGTTAAAATGCCAACCTAAGTTTTTAAAAACCTTTTTAACATTATCTATAATATATTAATAATTTCAAATAATATATTTTAATATTGAATTATTTACTACTTTATTTTTAACCACTTTTAAGCGTTAATTTAATTCACCAACCGGTTTCGGAAACAGATGTATTAATTTGAATGTTCAAATTTGGGTTCGAAAATTTGCTGTTAATTTACTATGTTAACATCGTGTAATGGTTAGCGCATTTTCCCGGATAGCGAATGCTTCGAATCCCGGTGGAAACAAAATATTATTTTAATTAATTGATTTTATCTGTATATCTTTCTAATTAATACATTTTATTTATATTTTAATACAATGTTAGAATGTCAAATTGTTCTAATGTTTTCAAATTATTATTTTTTAAATAATGTTTGCGTTGATGTTAAAAATGATTAAATAATGTTTGTGGAAATAAACTTAATGATCCAAAATTATGGTAATTTTTTTAAGAATAGATCTTGTGGTTAAATTTAGTTGGTTATTTATAAATTAACTCATAAAAGTGGTTAAAAACCAAGTATAATTCAATATCAAAATGAATAACCACAATGTAAAGTTTGCGTTAAATACTAAAAATATAACATTTTTAATATTAAGCTACCCAATAACATTATTATTATTGCCTTACAATTCAGCTAACAGTTGATTGAACAAAAGAAGGGCAACCATTTCTTTTAAAATAATATTTTTTTAATCGTATTTAGTATGGATAGGTTGGTTTTTGGCGCTCTGCCAATGTAACAAAATTAGATATTGGATTACACGCGTAGGTATATACGTTCCAATATGTCCCTCAGTTAGAGAGTGTTACCAAAACCTTGCTATTGGAATTACTTGCCTTGATTTATTAGGGTTGGTTGTGTTAAGGGTTTGTTCCACCCACGTATCGGTTTTCCCAAAATAATGCACTTTAGGTTAAGTAAGGAGCGGGATATTAATAAAATACATCAATTTCTATAATATTAAGGAGAACAATTAACAAGGAATTATCAATTCATTTTTATTAAATTTTTTGTACAAATTGATACAACTTTATTATTAGGAGAACACATTCTTACTGTGAAGTTGTAATTATTCAGAACATAAGTCTGTGATATTTTTAATATGAATTAAATATATTAATTAGAAAGATATACATATAAAATCATTTTTATCGAAAAACATTGTTGCTGCGCCACCCGGATTCGAACCTGAATCTCTTTCCTAAACGGGTAAGGTGCATTATCCAACTATGCTATGTTTTAATACGTCTGCTGATTGGTCGGCCCTATTTGTTTAATAAGTGAGTCTTTACACGACCTTGTTACTACAATGCCTTTGCAAGGCGAAACGAATAGAATCATAAAACAAGTGTTTTATTTTGACATGTCTAAATATCTGGTTATTTGTTGTTTTTTATATAATTCACATTTATGATATCTAAAATAAAGATTGTTTATTTTGTATGAATTATAAAATATATACCCAGAGATAAAAGATTTATACTTTTTTCTAAACTTTCTGAATATTTTTTGCCCTTGTTTACTTTGATACAGAAATAAATGTACTATGCGTGTATTATATGGTATCCTAGAAAAAAATCGCTTAGATAATCTATTTTTTAACGTACTTATGGCTGACAAGGGTTGATTTTGCTATCCATAATATATTGTGACGTGTATGACAGAGAGTCAGCGCATCCACCGGCTTCACCCGAGACAGAACACGAGACTTGTAGGTACTTTAAACAGAATTGGCTATTCTGCCTCCCACCTGCTTCCGACAGTCATTCGAGATGAAATATAAATAAAATTCGAAACAGATTTCACAACATTATAATCGAAGGAAATTATTACTCGATCAAAATTATTGAGAAAAGTACGTTAACGTTATCAAAAGATCTACAAAGAATCGCTTCGTTAAAACTACATTATAACATACAAAATAGCTCCATACAGAAGCATAAATTGAATCATTCATCAACTTCGACCTCACCGAAATGAGTCAACTTTAACTCATATTTAACGATACTAAATAAAAATGACTAAAACTCAAAGAGCAACCGTAATTTAATGAAAGTTCATGTTTTAGTAGGTCACCAGGTCGAATTCCACTTCACTAGTTTGCTCCACGACGAATACAAAGTTTGCGTTACTTGTGTCAATTGACGTAGTCCACGGTAAGATATTGAAGTAATGTTTTTCCTTCCATATGGTGATAATGTTGAGCGGATGGGATCCAAATCGTGATCTTACATCCTACCCTGGTCCATGGGCAAACCTCCAGGACTTTCTTACTAGCCATCGCATAGCTAGATGAAGTGATAACACTCGTACAAACTGGCGCCTCCACTTGCGTGGAAGTTCATTGTCAGGAAGGGATTTACATCCTGCATGAAACAAACACACTTACATAACACGACACAACGAAACACGTTTGCTTATTGCAGATATAATTATTTTCACCCTTCCTTTTAAAAATGGAATCACATGTTTGAAATAAATACGTCACACAAGATGTAGACAGCGCATTTCTTGTCTCTCAGCGGAAATGCATAGAAAAATATCGTTTTGCGGAGTAGTGTTAGCATTGCTACTACACGGCAATCACTATCAGCGGGTAGGTACTATAACGTAATGTTATAATATATTTGATACTTTAAAAATGTATTAAATTTTGTAATATGTAGTCATTAATTGATATGGCAGCTACTTCGTGGTGCAATATGAATACTTGTTTTTTTTTTGTGATGTGTTATATTATACTTTGTCGCTTAATTAGATGTGCAGTCGCTCTCATTATCAAATATAAACGATAACATTAATATTTACAAATTGAACTTTGTGGATTACTATGTTCATTTTTTATAAATTATTTAACTATGTTTATAAAAAATTATAAATAACCAACTCAACTTAATCAAAAGTCCTATTTCAAAAATTTTTCTATAAATGTCGTGTCATCAAGTTAATTTCCACATCTTTCATCGTAACAATTTAACCTTTCCTCTCCGATGATGTAAACTGAGTTGACATTACCTCTAATTATATAAATATTTCTGTAAATATATTAAATACAGAGTTCACATTTTAGGTATTCCGCCATAATATATTTATGTATTGGATAAAATAATTACTATACATAAGTATTTACCATACGCAACAATATTTTTTACCTGATGTGAATTTGTCAATACATGTATGTGTATGTGTACGTGGGGTGCCGGATGCTGATCGTCACTTTAGTAGCAGAGCGTGCACTGGCGGAGTTAGACGTGTCTTGTGTGCCTTTATACTGTCGTTCGCGATGATTAATATTTTTTATAATTTATAGTATTTTTAGATAATATATATATCAACTATTATTTTAATGATTAATATAAGTAATAAATGTAAAATATTAATATTTATCTAAATTAAAAATCGCAAAAGTCTACATGTACTCAGATTTTACAGCACCAGAATGCGCGTTTTAATTTTAGCACCGTAAGGGAAAGGTTAAGTACTAAAAATTTTTTAGATATATATATATGCATACATATATATATATTTTAAGGCATAGGAATAACGTGACATATATTTTTTTTGCTAGTTAGGTTTACATCCTGAAGAAGAAAATTGTGTTTTTCGAAACCGTTAGATGTTAAATAATGATAACATTTAAACAAATTAAATGAATCAATTTATAAGATATGCAAAAAAAAATTGTCTATAGAAAAAATATTAAGTTACCACCGTAATAGGAACCCTTAACATTCTCTCGCCGGAAGAATGCGATAATATTTACACCTGATGATGAGAGAGACTGCATCTCTCGAAACTACAGTAGTGGCAAAACGAAAAGCTTAGTATATTGAATAAATTATAATACACATACATGTACATTTCATCTGATCCCTGCTCCCCTCACTAGATGAGTAGTAGTCTGGCAGAGGTTGGCAGTGTTTTAGAGAATGTTAAAATCAGTAGATAAATAAAAACAAATAATAAATACTTATTTAAGTTAGACAGAACACATTTAAATTGTGAAGTTGCAATATTCGAGCATAGTTATGAGGTGTTTTAATACAACTTAAATGAATCAACTAAAAATATATATCTATCGAAAATTATTTATTTGCTACCGAGATTAAAACCTGGACCTCTTCCTATCCGGGGAAGCGCGTTCATTTTCGACAATTTTTTTAATTATATTCTATAACATTTCCAATTGATATATCTATGTACTATGAATCTATCATACGATATATCTCAAATACATTTGAATAAAACCCTTTAAGTCACAGTGTTGACTCATGCATACATTCAATTCGCGGTTTACCAAATATTAACCTGCGTATCTCCTTCCTTTTTTTTCCTCACCTATCCTTAAAGCACAAGAAATAAAGAAGTTATCACACTGATTAAAGTCTTCCAATTGCAGCGATTCAGTGCGTTTGAAACTTTTATACGGATAACTACCGTCGCTTTACTTTACTTACACGTATAATTAATCTTACTTTAATCCCGCTTATATACAATAATCATTTTCGCGAGTGTTAGTATACACCCCGCGACGCTTGTATTTGTGATGGAGAGGAATCAATAAATAAACCAGCATTCGGCAGACAAAAAGTAAGTGCCTTCCTTTCTTCCTCATGGTTCCACCATACAGGTTTCCACATTCTATTTACAAAATTCATAAATATTTTTAAAGTCACCATAATAGATATTAAATGTGTATGTGATACTTACAAAATACATATATATAATTATACAATATTAAGTATACGCGATCCGTCTTTTAAAAATCAGACCATGTACCTACCGTTGAGAATATAGTTGTTGCCAGAGAGGTTGTCAATGCATTGAATCATCGGCCGGTAGCCAGCTTTCACCATTCATCAGCTCTCGTTAATATCGATGTTCTGATATATGATAATAAACTACATTCTTTACATTAATAGCCGTTTAACAAAAACTTAATAAGATAAAAATTGAAACTACTACCCTTTTTTAACTATTTCGAGACTCCATTACGGATGGTCTTTCAAGCCTGGTTAAAAATAGCTTAAAAAAATGAAATTGAACGTTCCTAAGGAGAGAAATATTTATATTTTATGACTAGTATCACAATATCTGTACACGGATATTTTGTTAGTACTACTGAATAAATAAAATATATATATATTTGTACATGCTAAGGTGATTTCTAAGAGCTCTACGAAAAACCACTGAATATTCTTATAAGCTTTGCAAAACAGAAAGTGTCAAGTCATCCCTTTGAAACGCGTTAGATTGTGCGAGATGTAGTATTATATTAGAAGCTAGCATCAACATATGAATATGGTGAAAGGATTCTTTCTTCTTTATTTATACGTTATTCTATTAAATTCATGAAATTAACATGAGCTTTCTAATAATTTAGAATGGTGACGGTTAAATCGTTATTTAAATTCTTATTGAAAACAAACTTTGGTCAATTCTTCCATATGTTTCTGCCCCCCAAAGCCTATAATATTTTGCCGAACAGAATGAAACAATTCCCGATGGACAAACTCAAATACCATCTCAGGAGCTGGTAATTGGGTGTTGGCAGAAAGAAAACTGAGCAAAGATCATGAAAATGATCACATGAACAGAACATCATTTCTTTATATTCATTTTTTTATTTTGCATAATGTTTGAATGATGGGATAGCGAGAGTATTTTACTTATTTATTATGTTATCAGAATTTTTTTAAATGCTGTTTACCTCATTCCTAATATTTTTGATTTAGATAAAAAAAAAATATATTTATTATAATAATGGTTTTCATACTTGTACGATAGACAACGCATGAACCTGTCTCCTTTAGTACAGACTTCGGTCTAGTTAAGGAGACAGTGAACATCTCTTACATTATGAAGCTTGTTCGCCTTTTTTGTATATTTATAAGAATGTTTATAATGTTTAATATGTACATATATTAAGAACATAAACAGAATAAATAAAAAATTTAATTGTGTTCGATTGTAATAATGATTGGTAATTGATTAACGTAATTCTTTGAGCAATGACTGGTACACTAGAAAGTAAACATCCAACAGTTAAATCTTAGTTACCAATCATTGTTAAATTTCAGTTACCAATCATCACTATAATCAGTCACACAACTATTACTAATTTAGACTGTTTACTATTAGAAATAAACATTTTTAACCAACACAAGTGTGTCTTTCTTCTACAATTTTTTATTTAGTTACTAACATAAAACTAATTTAAAATTAAGATAAACAATTTTTCGCCTACATTATGTATGTAATAATACAGCTAAGATATTATTATTTAATTATTCTGGATATTTTGTTTTTTTTAAATTTATATTTAATATATAGATAAACAGATATAAAAATAAATTATCCAGGTTCAGTGGTAGATGGTGTCCTGCATCTGGCTGGAAAGACTCTGGAGTCAGCTGCGAGGGCGACCCAGGACCGTGACGTTTGAAGATGCATTGCGAGCCGCGTCTCTTTGATTTTCATCAGATTGAGTTTTCGATATATATACATATTTACCTATATATATATATGCAACTGGCGTCCTTTCTGGGTTAGATCGTGCTCTTTGTATATGGTTTCCTCGGGGAAACTTGGGTGATGTAACTGGTAACGCATTTCCCCGGATAGGAAAAGATCCAGATTCGAATTCCGATTGCTACTAAAATATTTTTTCGATAAATTGATTTTTTCTTGTATATCATTCTAGTTGATACATTTCATTTTTATTAAACACAGACTAGAATAGACATGAAATAAAGTGTACATATAGAAGAGGGGTTTGGAACATTAGTTGCGGTACGAAGGGGCATTCTACACACGTTATTAGTGAAAACATAAATCTGATAGTTAAAGACACATTTATTCAACAGTAAAAGTATTTACTCTTAGAAAATTAAATCATTGTGTAAACAAGACGTATTTTTTACATTAATGCGTATTATATTATCAGCGTTTAAATTTTCGTTCCAATCGAGTCATATATTTAAATAAAGACGCGGAGATATTTGATTGCATAAGTGGTACTAAATTGATTACAATGAATTTGCGTTAGATCATGTCTTTAATTTGGTAGTCTGTGTTATTAATCTTTACTATACCGTGATAGAAAATATCCGTAGGCAACCATGCTGTCAACTCGTGTTACCGTTAAGTTTTTTTTGCATTTTTAATGTAAAAATGCTTTTACGAGCTTAAATTGCTTTAAAATAGTTGATGACGTATATTTACTCTAAATATCGAGCAATAGAAATGAAAAAATATATTATTCGTAGCATTCATTCATTCGTGTTCAATACAAAATGACATTCCTTCTTATTATTCTTCATTTAATTAGTGAGAAAGATAAATTAAATATGAATTAAATATATTTATTATAAAGATATACATATAAAATCAATTTTATCGAAAAATATTGTTGTTGCGCCACCGGGATTCGAACCTGGATCTCTTTCCTAACCGGGGAAGGTGCTTTATCCAACTAAGCTACAGCGACATTATTTTTAGCGACAATTTTCGACGCTATATGTTACCTTTTTGATATTAATGCATTTGATCGTTCCATCATTTGACCGAGCCATTTACCTTATTTTTACAGAATCTCAAATACCTTTGAGTAAACTGATAGCAGACGCCAAAATTATCAATTCATTTTTATTAAATTTTGGACACATTGATACAACAAGGTAACATATAGCGTCGAAAATTGTCGCTAAAAATAATGTCGCTGTAGCTTAGTTGGATAAATAATAAATAAATAAAAATTTAAAAAATTTAAAAAAAATAATGATCTACTCTCTGTCTTTTTTCAGATTCCACCAGTGAAACTTTGATATTAAAATTTAGAAACAAATCATTTATTTATTATTATTCTGGATATTTCTTTACTACACACATTGTTTTTTTTATCTTTATATTTTTATAATAATTTAAGTGTTTTTGTTTGCTTTTTTTCTGTATACACAGCAGTTTAACTATTACTATGTTTTTTTAGGGAAATTATTGACTGCTAACATTTAAATAATCTTTACAGAATATTTTTACTAAATATGTATTTAAATATTTTAATTATGTAAGCCATGTATACAATCTCCCTCCATAAACATGAAATATTTTCTTATGCCTTATATTAAGTTTAAGACAACAATTCTGTATCCTTATTGTATATTGTGTTTCCCCATCTATTTATGTGACTTTATAGATGGATGTATTGTTGCATAGTGCTTGATTAAACGGACAGGTCTGTTACACGTGATCAGGGTAAACACGACCGTGTTTTTAATATCTCAGGATTAAAATTACTTAAATATTTTATATATTCCTTAATAGTACGTAAACATGTATTAAATTTGAAATAAAGATTCAGAAATGATATACATAATATATTTCATCTTTTCTTATTTATACTGTCTATGGTATATCATAGAATAAAGCACTTTTCACAATGCCATAACAACGATTTTTGGTTTTGTTTTTCATCCGATTCCAAATAGCATCTTTGTGTTTATTATTTATCTACGAATAAAAGTGGAATTATTTTAATTACATCGAAATTTTATTTACGTGCGATTTGTTTTGAAAAAAGCTATATCATTGAAATATAGATTCTATTGAGACCATGACCACGCAGTGGTCACCAATGGCTGCATAGCGGCCACCATTGGCTACGAAGTGGCCCCAATATCCGCCTGCAAACAGTCGGCAAGTGTATTATATTTGCAATATAATAATAACAATAAAAATGTTCGTCTATTTTCACTTCATTATTCTTGCAGATAATATTATTTCTTTCTAGAAAACTGAACCCCAATCACGGCTTAAATTGGACAGTTTATTGCTGTACGGCTTTTACTACAACCCTTATCCCATATATCCCATTAGCCGGCCGAAACCTTCACTAAATAATCCACGTTTTAAACAGAAGAAAGGACAAATGTGATTTATTAATTACATCCTATGGCGACGTTCGAAATCCTTACGGTCTTTTTGTACATCTGAACTAAAAATTCAGTTCGTATAACCCTAATCAACACGCAAAGAGATGTCAACACCATCCATAATTAAATCTATATATTAAAAGTACCTACCTGCATAATAAATATAAATTATTTGGTTATGCATGGATTTAAATCATAAGAGGTTTTATTTATTAATTTAGACACATGTAACATATAATATAAAGGTCAATCAAATCGAAAATGAAACATACAATGCAAGTAAATAAAGATTGTTTTTTAGAATTGGCAAAACTTTAATCAGCGACAGCCAATTTGGCAGCTGACAGCTGCCTTGTGCTCAGTTTGGTTCGCCATTTTACCATGAATAGACTTACGCCAGAAAAACGCTTGCAAATTGTGCAAATTTATTTAGAAAATCGTGCTTCAATTCGCGAAACTTACCGCGCGCTACGTCCATTTTATGGTTGACATAATCGTCTATCTGAGCAAATAATTCGAATAACCATGGATCCTTTTCGTACAACGCTTACTCTTCTAATTGATAATATGCATCCG
This sequence comes from Eubasilissa splendida, assembly GCA_031772225.1. Lineage (NCBI taxonomy): Eukaryota > Metazoa > Arthropoda > Insecta > Trichoptera > Phryganeidae > Eubasilissa > Eubasilissa splendida. The sequence goes on along the minus strand of CM062866.1, from coordinate 7,605,536 downwards.
CAGATACGTCGTACAGTGCGCACCGAAGAAATTGTTTCTTCTAAAATGATGCCGGCCAAAATGTTACAGTCAATGGAGTACGCCATAGATCCATGATTACTGACTTTTTCGTTCTACTATTGAATGTACTTACTGTGGAAGAGCTGCAGTGATGACAAGATGACGCAACATGCCGCACGGCGCGCGCCACAATCAATTTATTGAAGGAAACATTCGATGAGCGCATAATTTCAAGAAATGGAGCAGTAAATTAGCCTCCAAGATCGTGTTACGTTATTTGGATTATGTTCAATGAGAATATGTAAAGTCGCTGGTGTACGCCGATAGACGACTTGGAAGCCAACATTGTCGATATACGGCCCCAACTACTCCAAAAAGTGGTCGAAAATTGTATTTCCAAATTGCGCTTTATTCGAGCCAGCTGCGGCATCCATATGCGCTAAATCATATTTAAACACTAATGGCATAAAATTATCATCCATTAAAACCAATACTATGGCCATTAACCACGTCTTATTTCATTTTAAAGTTCTAAACCCTTAAAAACACCATTCATATCAGGTTTTTCAAATGTTCATAGACAGATGGAACATCAGCTATTCAGCATGAAATTGAGTCTATTCTGCATGCATACATTGATGTTACAAGAAAACTTATGTTTAATAGCAGCTTTATTTATTTTATATATTATAATTGTCTAATATGCCATTAGATGCCCAAGAAAACATACGTTGTAGCATTTATAACTCAGATCTGCCCAACACCGAAATACAGTCTTGTTACAGAGGTGTTCTCATAATATAAAGTATGTTTGTTTAATTACATAATTAATAATTTTAAATAAACGGTTTACGCAAAATAAATCAATAATATTTTAATCGTTATCAGACTGATGTAGTTCAAGTTGTTGTCAAAGAATCTTAGAATTTAACAACAGCGTACAACGCCAATACAATTATTATATTATTTATTATTGTGAGAATTGTCACTTTGGACACGTGTGTGTGTGTGTGTGTGTGTGTGTGTGTGTGTGTGTGTGTGTGTGTGTGTGTGTGTGTTAGATGAGTGGTGGGGGATACTAGTTATAAGAGGCCATCACTGAGGGAACGAGTCGCTTTTCCATCATAATTTTTCCATAGTTATTAGTCTATCGCTGAGTTATATAATTGTCAACTATTGTAAATTCTATTTATAATAAAGTATAATTGTTACAAGTGGACACCCAAGCAACTCGAAAGTAAGAATAGAGGATAGAACCCCGAGGGAATCTGGTGGTTCTTCCAAAGTTACCACAATTATGTAAGTTTAATACTTCACTCGTCAATGAGAGTTACTATTCCACACGAAACTCGACTAGTGCAAACAAACTCAAGTAGAGTTATAACATCGTTTTATTTATATATATATGTCTATTTTGATGATGAAACTTTATAAAGTTAACGCCGATTCTATCAATATTTTTTTTTTATTGGCGTATGCAGTGACCAAATAATAATTTTATAATGTATTCTTGGTTTAATTAAGCCTTCATTCTGTAAAGCGAAGGCTGCAACTTTGTTTTTAAATGACGTCACCAATCGTGCATGTTTTCGTATTCCATTACATTGGTCAATTATTTAGTCTATATATATATAGTTGCAAATATTTTTTTAATTCGTATCGACAAGCGAACGAAATGGTATATTAAAAGACAAAAATATTGATATATTAACATGAAATTTTTGTTATCGTAGCGTTAGAAATAGCACGTATAAAATAGCGTCACAAATTTTTGTAACATTTTATAAGAGGTCTGTAATGTGCAAGAATGTTTTGAAATGTATTTTGTACCCTTCTAGACATCGAGGAAGGAATGTGTAAGAACAAAAAACAATTATATGCATGGGTGGTATAACACATGTATCTGAGACATACAACACGTTTTCTATTAAATAAATTTAATACTTACACCAAAAATAAATAGCACATTTTTTTTTGTTGTCAGTTATATTAGTCCAATAGATTGTAATAAGAAAATACTGTGTATTAAAATATTTAGCTACCTTTATTCTTATAACATATCAAGTCGTTAATGACCCTAACTGTAAATCCTATCAAAGTACAATGTGAAAATATAACAGATAAAAAGCCAATATGAAGGTGAGGTCATTAGTGTAAAAACTACGTTAAGGTAAAACATCCTATAATCATATACCTAAATCTCTGATAAAATACCGCACGTACAAATCGCGTAATATTACACCGCCGCGTATTGGCTATTGAATTGGGAAATGGCTCCAATCCGCGTGGCGAATGTTTTGGGCAATGGACCAATGCACTTTTTTTTTGCTTATTTAATTATGATATTGTTTTGCTAATCAATAACTACAATGTATGATAGAACTATAATGTGATGAAAATGTTTTTTTTTACACACACAATATCATAATTGATTTGCTCATACGTGCTCAGCCTTGACCTCCCTTATGTAATTACCAATAGATTAGTATTGACCTTCCTTATATATGCATGAGTGTTGACTATGCGTTCTTTCTATACTGACCTACGGTGACTTGGACACTTATAGCTGTTCCTCATCCACAAGTTCAAGGTGGCCTAGCGAGCCATGGAAGGAACTATGCTCGGAATGTCTTTGTGAGATATAAAAATAAATGAAAACATTGGCAGTGGGACTAAAAAATAAATATTGAAATGCCAATGGGTTGGGTACCATAATCGAAGAAATGACAACCGTTGGAGCAAAACAAATACTAAAAACGAGGATCCGTCCTGGAAACCGAAATCCATGAATTACTTCGATAGCTAGTTTTTGGTTTTCTATTGGTAATGTTCGTACAGTATGCAATTCCAAATAATGCAGATAACCTAACCTAATCTGAAATAGACTTCTGGCTGGCCAGTCTCTGACATTTGATCAGATCCAATCCGATAACAATACACGATCTGTATCTCGCGCTCACCGTCGTAATACAAGCGTAACCAAGGGCGTCCCAATTGGCTCTGACGCCGCATGTTTGTAGTTTACCCACACAAAATAGAATGCACATACTCATGTATTTTTGAAAATCAGTTAAACAATTCAGTCATTCCCCAGCTCGTTATGAAGATCGCTGAAAGCAGCTGGACACGAATAGCAGAGGAAAGAGATAAATGGTACTCGTTAGGAGTGTAAAAAAAAAGAATATTTACTTTTCTGAAATAAATCTGACCAGTCTACTAGTCCACGACTTCACGTCCTATTGAGAACCTTCATTTGATGTACAACTCGGTGCCAGGCGTCGTCGTCGTAGGCCAAAATACTCTACATGGAGACATAAACATGGATCACACATTGCTGCTCTATCTTAGACTGGGTCTACCAAGAGGTCGCCATCTATTTGGGAGTCCTCAAAGAATACGGCTCACAGTACGTTCTGTGTTCACACACTCTACGGCCCGGTTGTTTGATCAGTGGTAAATCTTTACAATAGTAAAAAAAATTACTGCAACAGGGGGTGGGAAAATATTGTATGCAGAAAGTGTTCAAGGAATTCTGGAGAGGGGCAGGAATAGGGAACAGGAGATGGTTGAAAGATCAACCAGAACCAAAAAACACGACCCACTTGTGAAATGCTCCTTTCGGTATCTTCTTCCATTGGATCCACAAGTATTCTGGCTACAAAACACGTACTCCGATGGCCTCCATGAGGCACTCTTGGACATACACTTCGATGATAGCGCGAAGTGTCAAATAAGCACTATGCTGAATACAGCACTAATTAGTTTGCACGGTAGCGAGAAACCGATTATACAAATAAATATTAGCCCCACACAGCAGGACAATAATTAATATAAGCCAACAATTCGTTCCCACACGGCAGGACGAATTTGGCGGCAGTCAACGCATCAAAAATGGTAAACGCTACTTTCAGTTTGAAAGTACAACTTCAACTCTTTCATAAAAGAATGGAAAACACACCATAGAAAAAGATCATGTTTTGGTATAGAGGGAGAGGTTAATAGGTAGGTAATGGATAGGAACTATATATACGCGTTCACATGTGCGCGAGACAGTGATCGACGGTTCATGCATTATAAAGATCGAACTTACGTTCATAAAAAATATTCGCTCATCAAAAAACCATTGAATAGTAAACTTATTTTACCCACCAACATCGAATGGTAAAAATCGTGAATCCTTAGTAAAAAATATGTCACATTTAAACTTCAAAAATTATAGTATACGACAATGAATCATCCAATATTTTATTGACGAGAGTTCGTCCGATAATAATCTTGCTATTTAATTTATATTACAGAAGATTTTTCGCCAGCAAGTAACAGATTTTGAACGTTGGGGTAAATAAAGTCATAGATAAATCCTAATGCTTTACCACACCATTTAGGCAAGACTATATTTGACTATATAGTCAATTTGACGTACGAACAATCTGCAAATGTTTCTTGAAAAGTTACTATCATTAAAATGCGTGCTACCGATCTTATCGTTTGCAATATTACCTATATAAATAAGCTTACCCCACTGAGTACATAAATATTATCTTTAATAACTACCACTTATGTACGTACCCTCTGATCTATTCATTTTCCTGTTATAAAGAGATAAATAAACATTGTAGATAGTTTGAGCATCGCTGGTTAGCACCGGTAATTTATTATATACATGTATACAACATAATTTAAGAATCGCTGTTTTATATACACATATTGTTGGTGAAGTGTAAATAATGTTTTTTAAAATAATACCATTTGAATATAATAACCTATTACTCATACATACTTTTTATTAATCATCAACTGAAAGCTCTGGCAAATAATGGGATAAATCAATATATAATTATACTTTTAAAATCAGCAATATTATCTTTGTGGTTAAGATTCATATTTTTATTTATTATCTTTGTTTTATTAACCACTAAAATAAGTTTAAATACATCTACAGAATTTGATAATCATTTGATAGAAAATGGTCATGATTTTGATAAAAAATTGGGATTGTCAATTTTGCATATAAACGGTGTTGGTCACAAATTAAATAATTTGGAATCGTTGGAGATAAATAAAGCGTGTAAAACTAATCAAAAAATTATAAAAACCAACTAAATTTAACTACGAGTCCCATTCTAAAATTTTTTCCTAAAAATTATTCCAGTAAATTTGTATTAAGTAATGATTTGAGTTAAGTACTAAAAAAAAAAATTTTTTTTTTTTTAAATAGATTTTTTAAAAATAGATTCCGTCAAAGAAACAACATATGTTTTAGTTAGTTATGACATCCTGAAGAAGAAAATGGTATTTTTCGAAACCGGTAGATGTATTTAAACTCATTTTAGTGGTTAATAAAACAAAGATAATAAATAAAAATACAATATATAATTATTAGGAAAACACATTCTTATTGTGAAGTTGTAATTATTCAGAATATAGGTCTGTGATATTTTAAATATGAATTAAATATATTAATTAGAAAGATATACATATAAAATTAATTTTATCGAAAAATATTGTTGTTGCTCTATCGGTATTCGAACCTGAATCTCTCTCCTAACCGAGGAAGGTGCATTATCCAACTATGCTACAGCGACAATACTTTTAGGAACAATTTTCGAACTATATGTTACATTTTTAATATTAACACATTTAATTGTTCCATTATTTGAAAGAGCCATCTACCTTATTTTTACAGAATCTCAAATACCTTTGAGTAAACTGATAGCAGACGCCAGAATTATCAATTCATTTTTATTAAATTTAATTTATTAAATACTGGAGATATATATAGAAAAAATCTATTTATCGAAAAAATATTTTAATATAAATTAAATGTATCAATTAGAGAGATATACATTTAATTAATATTAGAAATATCACAGAACTATGTTCTGAAAAACTAATACTTCACAATAATAATGTGTTCTTAAAAATATATATATTTGCTACCGAGATTCGAATCTGGATCTTTTCTTATCACCATTTTTGCTACATTTTCGACAAATTTTGAACTTATATTTTGTAATCTTTCCAATTGTTACATCTATTATTCAGTTTTTAATGGCAATCATCTTTATATTGTGGTTAATTTCAAATACCTTTGAGTAAAACTCACTAGGAGACACCAAAAATAAGTTCAAATTTGTCGAAAATGTATTTGATTGCTATAGCGAAAATGATGAACGCGGGTAGAAAGAGGTCCAGGTTCAAACCCCGTTAGCAACAAAATATTTTTTCGATAAACAGATTTTTTTTGTATATCATTCTAGTTGATTCATTTAACTCATATTTATAATAATATTGATAGTAAGTATTCATATAATAAATACCCTGTACTATATAATCAAAATTATTTGCGTGAACTTGTTCCCGTATAATTCTGAAGAACTCATAAGTCAACATTATTATGCGAAGGATTATGCACCATTCGAATATGATGAATGGACAGCATTAGCAGTGACTAAAAGTACATTTCTACATAGGCCGTCGGTAAGTGCACCGTGCAGCACTACCAAGATAAACATCGTATCAACAGGTACATCATTTTCTGATCATACGGTTATCACTTATTGAATTGTAATACTTGTGAATAATAATAATTCACTTTTGAAATCAGCAAGATTAACTTTGTGGATAGAATTTATATTTTTATTTGTTGTTTTATGTGATTATCGGCGTAGGATTTTATACGTAAATAACTTTTCGAATCAAATATCTAAACACCTACCACGAAACATTAGACCGGCATTTTATACAAATAATAATATGGTAAATTTACTAATAAATTCTAAAGACAAAGATAATAAATGTAACAACTCTGGTGTCTATAAACTTAGTTGCAAGGATTGTGCTGCATTTTATATTGGTAAAACGGGTAGAACTTTTAATATAAGAGTAAGGGAGCATTTGAGATGTTTGAACAATAATGGGTTTTCAGAATTTTCTAATCATTTGATAGAAAATGGTCATGGTTTTGATAAAAAATTGGGATTGTCAAAAAATTATAAACAACCAACTAAATTTAACTACGAAAATTCTGCCTAAAAAATATTCGAGTTAATTTGTATTGAGTAATAATTTGAGTTAGGTACTAAATTTATTTTTTAAATAATTTTTTTTTTTTTTAAATAGATTCTGGTAAAGAAATAATAATATATGTTTTTAGTTAATATTGATATCCTGAAGAAGAAAATTTTATATTTCAAAACCGCTAGATGTATTTAAACTCAATAAGTGGTTAATAAGACAAAGTTATCAAATAAAAATATAATATTTCATATATTGTTTGTCAACTTTGATGGAGAATATTATGACGCCATTGATAAATTGATGTTTATTTATTTAAAACTACAGCTGTTGATTTTAATATAAATAAAATATATGAATTAGGTATGTGTGTATACATTCAATAACAATATGCAACAGTAGACTCATGTACCCCCAAATAAAAAAGTTTTAAAATATAAGGGTAGCTATTGACATTTACGTAAAATCATAATAATGATTTATAATAATACAATGTAAAATTTATTAAAAAAATATATATTTTAAAAAAATAGTTGATAAATTTATCAAAATAGGATTAAGAAAGATGTCCAATACATAATTATTTATTTTTAAGACTTTTAAGCTATTTTAGGATTTCATTTTTGTACGCATTTATATTTGTTGTTAATTTAATATATTTTGGCACACGGTTGTATAGTATAGAAGCAATGTATGATGCATGTCTCTGTCCTATTCCTAATTTTGATATTTTTAGAATAACATGTTCATTAGTTTTGCCCCGAGTCAGATAATTGTGGTGAATTTTTATTTTGTTCTCTTAAATATATGAAATAAAACAGGTGTTACGTAATGCGTTGGCACCGGTGGATCGAACGCCAGCGCATCACGCCAAACAATAACAACCCTGATTTACACATAATAATCCTGACATTATAAGCACGATAATATTTTTTGACTACTTCTTTCTTCTAGTTAAACTCTCATCTTGGTGAGGACAGAATGTTTCCGATTAAGCACACATCGATTTATACCCAGTTTTCCATGGGGTAAAGTCGCAACAAATGCCAAGCTGTCATCGCAGCCTCAGTCCAGGCCACCACGCTACCATACCAGAAGTGATTTCTTCCTCCAGAAAGTTACCCTGATGCCGTCTTGTCACTGTGGAGTCCGTCAAACGCATCCGTCTGCCATTGCTCGCATGTGGCCTTTCCGCTGGTTGCAGCGGAGTCTCCTATAATCCCGCTGATGGATCAGGCTCATTTTAAATCTCTGAATCCACCGCGGGAGAAAACCCTTGTTTGTTATCTAGGTCGTCGCCATTTTCCGATTTTCAGCGGCGGAGCGTCGTCTCCCGCGCGCACCTCGCACCTCGCTAGCTCGCGCGCAAGTCCCCACTTCTCTTTCCGCCTTCTTTCTCTTTCCGCCCGCTACCACTCAGATCGGTAATGTAGCGCTCAGTCTGCCGTGGCATTTTTAAATGTCACAGTTTATCTAAATATGCAGTTTTGTTGAGAACACTTTTTTTTAGTTTAGTGGCAAAATTTGTTGGCAAATATAACAAACCTAAACCCGTAAATTTCGCGTATAAAAATTTTGTTTTCGTATAAAAAAAAACAATTCATTTCAAGATGACAGTTGCTTATTTAATGTATTTTATAGTCGCAAGATACACTATCAAAACATTTAGGTACATCAAAACTGGCAGAGTCCAAATATTATTGAAACAATGCTGGCAGTATCTAAATTTAGGTAATTATAATGGAAGTATCCATTATTAAAATGGCTTAATCTTAAATGAAAACCGGTTCATAATTTTAAACTCAAAAATCTCTTATTTCGTATATATATTAACGTGTACTAGAAAATTTTTTTTTTAAATAATATTTCGTTACCAACAATTATATTCGGTGGATACTATTAATATTGTTTTCTACTTCTCTCTCTTTAAGTAGAGCCTAAGTTAAGTTAGGTCAGTTAAGATGAGATGAAATTAGATACAAAATTAAACCATCTCTCTACGTGAACCGCATATATACGCAACATAAGATTTTACATCGATTGTTCGTTAAAAGTAATAAAATTGATGACTTTAGTTCTACTTGATGATCTCTGGAAGCTGTACGTGTGTATGTCTTTTGTCAACATAACGCGCCCACAAATTTTAACAAGATACTAACAAAAAATGATAATTGACTGTTAACGAAGCTTATCAAAAATATTAGCTTAATTTAATAACATATACATTTACAAATTACTTAATTCCATGTTCACAAAACAGACTCAAATAAATAGTCTTATATTCTTAACTTTAATGTTTTTCTTCATTTATCCCCCATCGCACAAAATATAGCCTTGGACCCTAAAATTGCACAAAAGATTTTTTGCTGCTTTGAATTTTTGAGATTGTTATTTTAAATCTTAATTGTAGAATTTGTGAGTTATGACCATATTTTTAGTATTACTGATACGCCTGAGGCATGGGGGGTACAAACTAAAAATAATTATTGAGCGGTTTTTGAAAGAAAAATTTCAACGTAGATGTGGCAACAATTAGCTATATGCTTTCTATAAGGTGATAAGCGTCTCAAAGTTTATTAAAATAGAATGAATTCGGCGGTAGGACCACGTGACATGTACTGTAGAAGTATAAATATTTGGTGGAAAATAAAAAATACCTTACTTATTTACTTACCATTACGCCTTTTTTCCGCGGGGGTGGGCAGAGAGGATAGAGCGCCACGCTCCGCTGTCCTGACACACAATTCTCACCTCATCCACATTCATACATCTTCTCATACAAGCTCGCCGATTGTTAAGGCTTCTAACAGAACCATCCTCCACTATCTGGTTTACCTGGTCGTGCCAGGTCTTCCGCGGACGTCCTCTATTTCTGGTGCCATCAACACTTGCGTCATATATATTTCTTACCATTCTCTCATTCATCCGTTCCGTATGACCAAACCACATAAGTGATCCTTTATAATCTTACTCACAATACTAACATCAGCTTTACATTATTTTCTTTTTTCTTTATTCTTCTAACTTATGAAGTCAAAGTGAAAAAAAACTTATATTTAAGAAAAATGAACGGTTCAATTTCAAAATGTGAAAACTTTACATTCCATATTCAAGATATTCACTCCATTTTCAAACGTCGTGTGTCGAGCGACCCAAACAAAAGATGGAACGAAGAAAACTTCCATTTTCAAACTTTGAATCGGTCGCGAATTAGTTGTCTGCGCTCCCGTTTAATCTATTACGGTGCTGATGGAAAAATCTAGAAGGCGTAGGCAAGAAGGAAACCTCATACACTCGGAAACATAATCAATGAAACAAATACTTCGTATCTTTCGATTATGTCGCGCCATTTTCCCGGGCGTGATTGCCGTACGCGGCCAGTCCATCAGCGTTCGGGTATTCGAATTTTCAGGCAGTTAATCGGCGGTCGCCGTCAGGTGTGGACGTGTCGCGTTTTTACCGCTGCACCGCGCTCACAGTATGAACATGAGTGTGTTTGTTAATAATGAATAGTGAAAATACATACAAGTTTATTTACGCTACGCCACTATCATAGACGTCAAATCTTGTGACGGGTGAAGTGTTAAATGTTTGATATCCTCGTGATTTTTCTGTGACAGATTTTTTTTTTCAGTTTGTTTCAGTTGTGGACGTTTTGAGAAAACGTATATTTTTTTGTTTTTCGCTGTTTATTTTGTGACAGCGGCAGTCGTAAGTAAATTTTTTTTTTAAATTTTTAAATATATCTTAGTATTTTTTCGTACGATTTTACCTATCCCTGATAATTAGTTATCTAGATTTATATTGATATAAGTATTTTTTACGTTGCGAATCTTTTATTGATTTATCAGCTTTAAAAAGAGGCTGTGAAATCTATATATTGATTAGTAATAAAAATGATTTTTTTTATACAAATTTACATATTTTCAAATTAATTTTTACTTACGTTTTAAAGTGAATAAAATCATTTATTGAAAGTAATACATATCCAATTAATTTTAATACTATGTATACTCGATATACATCAAATACGTAACGGATTTCACTAAATGGTCGAATTCGCTTCTTCAAAGCTATTAATGTTCATTATTTACTTTGATTTCTGTAGTATCTGATTTGATCTTTAACATGTAAACCTCCTTCGTCACCTATTTCTTATGACTATATTATTAAAATTAATGTAAATAGGTTTCCAGTCATACCTTTCAAGCGGACGCTTCTGAAAGGAATCAATACGGAGCCAAATTAATACATCTTATATATTTTAACACTCTTGATTATCTTAAATAGCTAACTTACCGTAATCACGCCGTTACCCCGCAGGAGTAGGCAGAAATAATAAACTACAATACTCTTCTGCTCTGGCATAATACTCTTCCCTCGACTACTTTTACACATCTTCGGTTGATAAAGATTTTAACCGTGTCTTTCTTTAATATTTAGTTTATCTGATAATGTGAGGTTTTTGAATTAATCACTAAGTTCATTGTTTTATCGTCCTCTTCTCATTCACACTTTCCACAAAACCTAACCATATCTGCGATATTTTCTCAATTTCATACTAATTTATTTTTTCTTCACTCAATTGTATGTAAATTTTTCATACACGCCCTTGAGCGACCGCATTTAGCCTGCTTCAGTTATTTATTTGCTAATTCCAGGCTTTACTTCATAGCATTGGCAGCAGAATCTATTATGCACAGCATATAAATAATGTTAATAAATAAAGAAATTATGAAATATATCTAGCTTCAACGATTCGACACACAGCATAACAATAGCATTTCTATCGAATCCAATGATTATCTAAGATACAAACCGATCGATCTTTCTAAGGGATCATATAAAATCAGGCTGATAATAATAATAGTAAATTACTTTATTATTTAAATCATTTATAAATAATTATGTTTACGTTTCATACATGGTTAAGTTTTCAATAATGGAAAATAGGTTTTACGAAACACTGGCCACATCAGCCAAGCTGATTATTTTCTGCTAGTAAATAATAAATTTCGATTTGTTTTTCAGTAATTCTAGTTTTATTAAGACAACACATTTTCATTGTGAAGTTGTAATTATTCAGAACATATTTCGTATGTAATAGTAATTAGTAGTAGTCATAGTAATTAGAAAGATATACATATAAAATGAATTCTATCGAAAAATATTGTTGTTGCTCCACCGGGATTCGAACCTGAATCTCTCTCTAAACCGGAGAAGGTGTATTATCTAACTATGCTACAGCGACATTATTTTTAACGATAAATTTTTGAACCCATACGTTACCTTTTTCATATTAATTCATTCATCGTTCTATTATTTAAAACGCTCTAGCATAGTTAAAAAATGCACTTTCCCCGGTTTAGAAAGAGATCCAGGTTCAAATCCCGGTGGCGCAACAATATTTTTTGATAAAATTAATTTTATATGTATATCTTTCTAATGAATACATTTAATTCATATTTAAAATTATAATTTTGCATGTTATAAGATGTATTAAATACGTGCAATATATTATCACAAACTTATTAGCTTGTACTAAGAAAATAATATTGTTTGAAGTATACAAAAATACTTGACCCATTTCCATTGAAGTATCTACGTGGATAATACTGAAGATGTAAATATTTCTAAAATACTCATTTTTTGCTACTCAATTAAATGTTGAACGGATCAATCATCCAGCAAAAGTTTCAAATTCTTCTAGTGCTTCTGTTGTGCCCTGTGTGACCTGATCGCACCTAGTAATCGACTGCCATTAAATTACCTTTAACACATACTCCACGGTGGTGGGTCAAATTTGACCCGAGTGTTTGTAAAAATATGAATTACACTACAAATATTCATTTAATGCTGTTTTCCGTCTAAGTAAACTTTTATTAAATAATTTGAGATACAAATAAATGTTATCGGACGAGATTCAAATGAGTTATTGATAAAAATGTGAAAAAACGCTCAAAAACTGACTGAATCTCAACGCTTACACCGAAACATATATTGTCAACATTTTGAGCGGGTAGACAAAGGATACCAGGTATGCGTCCGTATATTTGTTTTGACTTATTTTCGTCTGGCGGCCTCTAGACAATGCCAAGAGAGGCCTGAGCCTGCCTGTAAGTTTTATGACACTGCCTGCTCGGGTTCCGACGAGAAGATCACATGCTCTGTGGATGTTTGTATTAAGGCCGTGTAGGGCGTGAGAATATGTACATTATTCGGAATATTTTTTTATTCTTAACTTACGACATATGCCATTTCATTAAATAATATTTAAAATGAAATATCTATAAAAAATATCCCACAAAACTTGAGGTAGATCTAAAATGACCCATCACCGCCTGACGTGTTTTGTTTTGACTCACCGGGCTGTAAGTGTTAATGTATAAAGAAATAGATTATCCCCCCTCCAAGTCACAGATGTCCGTTATTGTAAATTTTACCTTTTTCATTATTCATTGTCCCACCTAAACTCGGCCACTGCTTATTATCAAGGCTTTTCCCGATTCATAAAGAAATATTAACCGTGTTAAGAAAAAAAATACACGTATATCCTTATACATACTTATAATAAAATTGAATATAATGCCATCTACATAATCATACAAAAAAAAACAATGCAATGCTTACTGTTTTCTTCTTCTTCTACCTAGATCTTATTTATGTTTCTATCAAATTGTCATACTCATCACGTGCGATCCAAAACCCGCGTACTAGATATTAGTTCAATCGTATTAATTTTCTTAGTAAGACGTCATATACTTCATCTGTTAAAATACTGAAAAAGATGGATGAATGCAAGTAAAAGAATAAAAGATGAAGATGTGAAAAAAATACTAGTAACGGAATATAATCAAATACAAATTAAATGCATCAATTAGAAAGATATACAGAAAAATTCAATTTATCAAAAAAAAATGTTTTTTTACTACCAGGATTAGAATCTGGGTCCTTTTCTATCCAGGGAAATGCATTCACTGATTACACCACACCAACAGACGACAAATTTTCAAAATGATATGTTGTACTTCTTTCAAATTGATTCATCTTTCATTTCAATTTTAAAATACCACTATGTTCTGAAAAAACGGCAACTTCACAATAATAATATATTCTCCTCAATGGAATATAATCAGACTATTAAACGATGGAATAATTTAAGTAAATTAATTAAATCAGAATTTTGAAAGAAAGCGAACACGTTGTGGCTTGACGTTATAATTAAATAAAATAATATTTTTAATTTTAAACCACTTTATTATGCATATATACTAAAGTCAACTATTTTTAAATATCTGTACATAGGTTAGTCTACATGCTATATTATCCTGAAGAAGATTGGGTCCAACTGAAACTAATTGACTTTAGTATGTATGCATAATTACTTACTTACATTCTTACCACCACGCCGTTTCTCCGCGGGGGTAGGCGTTCTCGCCTCATCCACGTTCATACAAGATCACCGAGTATTGAGGCTTCTAACAGGACCATCTGGTTTACCTGGTCATGCCAAGTCTCACGCGGGCGTCCTCTATTTCTGGTGCCATACATCTCTCTTACCATTCTCTCCTCATTCATCCGTTTCATATGACCAAACCACCAAAGTGATCATTTTTTAATCTTACTCACTATACTAAGATCAGCTTTACATTCTTTCCTTATTTCTTCATTCTTTACTCTGTCATAAATGGATCTGCCACATATACGCCTAAGTGATTTCATTTCCACTGCATTCACTCTACTTTCATTCCTCTTCTGCAGCTCGAGGCCTCACTTCCATACATCAGTGTCGGTACCAGGACTCTATTGTGAACCGCTAGTTTTGCCTCAGTTTACAAGTTTCCATTAGCTATAATTTCATTCAAAACGTCGTTCACTCTATTCCCTGCAGTTATTGCTTTCCTCGTTCTCGAATATGTGCATAATAAAGCGGTTTAAAACTAAAATAATAAAATCAGGCTTTTGAGAGGTGGAAATGTGCGATTAAAAAAATATATGCAGGCTATTAAGTAATGAAATAATCCAAAAAAGAATTTAACTAGGAATTTTCATGAATACTCTTAAATGTCATCATCATTCTCGGAGGTCCCTCAAACTTGACCTCCGTGAATCTTCTCTTGCTGTCACTAAACAAGTGCCTCTTGCATTCTCCACTTCGTCAGTCCAACGATTGAGGATCTCTCTGGCCATCAAAGTAAATTTCTTCAAACTATTTTCACTTCTCGCGAAGTATAAATATAGCGAAGCATATCTTCTTGTATTACCTTTAGAATTTACGATTCACTACATACAAATATTGAATCCACCAAATACTGCACATGTCTGATCTTGGTTGTTTTGAACGGTGTGCGTAAAATTGCTCGCCAACAATTGCTCGCCGGGAAAGTTGATCGCCAGTTGCGTGACATGTTTTAGTTCTTTTTTATATGTATATAGATTAAGAATATATATTTACAAACAATTGTCGTCAACTAAAAGTATTTATAAAGTCTTATTAAGATTCAGAATATGATTTAAGTTTTATGGTTTCTAAAACAACAAATATTAGTATTAATAATATAATTATATAATTTTATTGCAACACTAATCGTCCAAAATAAAAATTTAACAATATTAATTTTAAAAAAATACATTATATTCAAAAATTATAATTCTGAGCTATACCACACAGAAATTCAACCAATGTTAATAATAATTAATGAACATTGATTGAATTTAATTAAGTTAATTAATTCATAATAATCGTTAACAATTATTTCTATCCTTTTCGCACAGTCACGATATTTTTTTCTTGACATATTAGAAACACAACCGCTTATTACACATTTGTAGATTAGGTTAGGTCAAAAAAGGCAAAATGCAATTTTTGGAGAGCAACTTTCCTGGCGAGCAACTGTTGGCGAGCAATTTTCCAGTAATCGTTTCGGATATACCGCTGTCTTTCCATACTTATCGAGTCTGGACATTTTCGCCAAACGTATGAGTCGTATGATTTCTGGTTCGCAGCTAACGTCGTCAGTAATTGTAGAATAAATATACCAAATCAATTATATAACGCAAAATTTCTAATTGAATTGCGGTACCTAAGTTCTTCTACTATGTTTGTAACTTTTGTATTCTGTGTAGTGGCGTAACTTAAAAAATGGAATAAAAGGCCCGCAATATATGTATTGTATATAAAATATAAGATTATTAAGTACAAAGCGGTAATATTAATTTAATAATACAAACGAAATTAGTCTCTTCTTTCCTGTAATATGCACACTTGTATGAAAAAAATAAAAAAGTATGTTTTTATGAAATTATCTGCTCTCGCAACTGAAAAAAAAACCCCTTCCTTCACATTACCCTGCTAATATGTCGAGTATCGTGTTATAAGTATAATGTTTTCAAAGCATTGGGATAATTACGCCACTGATTCTGTCTTCATTATCAAATCAAAATTTAGTATCTTTTTCGACAAAAAATTTTTTATTTGTATCTCTATCTAATCGTTAAAATAACTAGATAAAGTTATTTTGAAGTAGTATGAATGGATATATATGTAGATGAAGGGAAATTCCATTATTTATCTCATACAGAATTTCTAACATGCACACGTTAAGAAGAAAACGTCTGGCGTTCTAATTTCTCTGAAATCACTGCATGGGAATAGACGCACTTGAATACCGAGTGACTTACTGATAAGAAAACATATTTGGATCTGTATACATACTTACTCGCATATAGGATAGTATAATTTAAACAGTCGGTCACAACACTGCAATTTAACAATTGCGTCGATAACATCGATTACGGACCTAAGGTCAATCGATAGCTTCTATTCGTTATTCATATTTGTCTGTTTAAAATGCTGTGACGTGATACTTAAAAATAATAAGCTGAAACGAGTCTTTGATTGTTCAACGTCGAGTAAAACAGGGTCATAATATCATATCACGATATAACCGTCATGATATGTCAACATCGTCTACTGGAGGCGTGGCCTCTTATTGACTACCACCACTCTCTTCTATACTCCGCCGATCTTAGCCATGTCACTCCCACTGCTCCGACATTTTCGCCCATCTATCGAGACTGAGCGTTCTCTAGGCGGGTTGTTTAATTTAATTTTCAACTCATCGCGTGAACAATTTGTAATTTTAATTTAATTTAATTTTAATAATAATTTGTAACAAATGATGGAACGATTAAATGTATTAATATCAAAAAGGTAACATATAGGGTCGAAAATTGTCGCTAAAAATATTGTCGCTGTAGCTTAGTTGGGTAAAGCACCTTCCCCGGTTAGGAAAGAGATCCAGGTTCGAATCCCGGTGGCGCAACAACAATATTTTTCGATAAAATTGATTTTATATGTATATCTTTATTATTAATATATTTAATTCATATTTAAAAATTGTAATTGTTACACATTGTTATATAATTTTAGTTCTAGTAGAAAAATTAATAAAAATTCTTGCAAAATGAATTTGATTACACTTTTATATCATGAATATCCATTGTACTACCTTCGTTACTACGCCAATCTTTGCCATGTCGCGCCCATTACTTCGACAATTTCCTCTATCTATCTATCGTCGTTTTTTGTCTCATGGATATAATTCAAATATATTATCTCTCCATCGGGTATCTCTGTGTATTTAAAAATGGCTCACTCATTGCTATTTAACCCATTCCCCGCGAGTGACTCGTACATGCCCACAACGCGGGTGACTCAAATATGAGTCGCCGTGTTTCGCCCGCCGCACATACGCGCTGAAGAGCAATGTAAATCGTACCAAAATCATTTGTAATCTATATTCTACCAACATATGTCGATATTTGTCAAAGATTATTAGCCATCTTGTAATCAAACACGAAATAATAAATGTCCTCGTATCAAAAACAAATTCATGCACCTCGAACGCAAAGAACGATCATGAAATCAGCACGTTAAAAACAGTAAGATAGTAAAATTTGCGAATTAGTAAAAGAAGAAATAGACACTTCAATGCCTTTCTTATCAATGCCACAATTGACGAATTGTAGCACGTCGATAATAGCGCTACGGCTACAGTGGTGGGTTTTCGTGGATGTTTTTGGAACTAAGTAATTCAAGTTTCTACTGGCATACAGATAGGGCTAATTCTAATAAATTGGTAAATAATCTATCAGTTTATATCCATATTATAGATCATTTAAATTTAAAAAAAATTCCAGAATTTGTATGCCCGTGTTTATTATATTGCTTTGTGAATGCATCCTGTAGTATTTATTGCGAGTAAGAAATAACGCTATTTAAGCATTTATTTCTATCAATTTTAATCGAATCATATGTCGTATATGTAGATTATTTTACAAAATATGTCATTAATTATCCAGGACTATTTAGTTTTTCGGTTTCTTCTTACTGTAAAATATCAGACAAATAACAGTTAAGTTAGATGCATCTATAAAAAGTCACACAATGTCATATTTCGTTAATCATATTAAAGAATTACTTAAAATTGATTGTAATTGTCATTACACAACAACGCAAATTAAATCGTTTTTTCTCTTTTAACCTTTACCGTACCATGAAATAAAATACCCGAATGCAGCCATGCTGTCAACTCGTGTTACCGTAAACAACAGTTAGAAAAAATGTTTTTATTAGCTTAAATGGCTTTAATGGCTCGAATTTACTTTAAATATTGAGCACTCAATTTTGAAAAACTGATTAATTGCATTATTTAGAGCATTCATAAAGTCCTATAGAATGTGTCCTTCCTTCTTATCTCTCTTCATTAAATTAGTAAGAAAGAGATAATTATATTTGTATGTTTGTTGTTCTTTTCACTGTGAAAATAATGTGTGATCTGTGTGTTTCATATCACAAATTGTGTTTTTACCAACGTATTAATTTTACAACGGAGTGAACGGAAAAAATAATTGTTTTTGTACGATTCCCTTTTCATAATTGGTATTTCACTAGTCATTCCTAAGCGCTTATATTTTCTTTAGGATTATCTAAAATGTGAATTTTATGTTGGATGTATTTACCGAAATATTACAGGTTTAATTATGATGGTAGACCTGTGTTACTGCATGGTTTGGGAAGGGTTAAGACATTTTTCCTTCAATTTAATGAATTTCAGAGACAAATTGATATTGGCATTGACATTATTGAAATGAAATATTGACGTGGAATAATATAATAATATTATTTATCTTGTTCAACAATTATTTTATCGACATTATTTTGTTAAAAATTTAATCACTGTGTATACATTAGGGCTGGAGACACAAAATTATTTTTATTTACATTATTTGGTTAAGTTTAATTGTACTGTATTCAATTATTTTCTTTTTAGCTAATAAGTTATTTTTTCAATATTAACCAATAGGTTTTACGGAAAAAAGGTAGTGGCTGCGTAGCAGTCTCTACACTACATACAGTATTTTATGCTAGTAATAAAATATGTAGAAAAAAGTTTATATTTTTGTTAAAAATGCTTGAAAGATTAAAAAATTTAAGGTTAGAATAAATCTTCGTTATTCAAATTTGAAAAAATTTACCAGATTCCTTTCTATCACATGTTACAATTTTTTTTCTTCTTAATATATAGATGCGTACATGGAATACGTGTCACATTAATATTATTACTATTTTCAAACTAAGCTAAACGCTTGTACTATGAAAACAAGGCTAACATGATTGCATTTTGTAACGAGGCTCGGGCTACTAGACCACAAGAACGTCACAATTTATTTATTAGACTTTATTGACATACATGTTTTTGTTGTAACAGACCTGAATATATAATAATATAACATGATAAGCATAAGATACAATTATATTGCAATTAAGTATATACTCGTAGTTTATTAAGTGAGATGGAGTAGACTCCACCTCTGATATATATAACATTTTGGCTACTTTACCAGACTGCCGTCTGTGTTAAAGTAGCCAGTTTTTTTCGTGCTATTGTGGAGTTATTTAATTCAATAAAGATAAAGGAATAAAAATAAAAATAGATAAAAAAAATGTAGTGAAAGTGTTGTAGAACTAGTGATCTATTAGTGTAGACACTGTATAATGATAATGTCAGAACATTGGATAGCGATAGCGACTAGTTACAAAGTTCTTGTGGGAACTAGTTACAAAGATAGCTACTTTCAATTTTTTTCGAACTTTTAATGCAGTTTTCTTCTCATATAACCTTTATGCATTGTGATAATCTATTAACAATCAAAATGAGCCCTTTTTTTATTTAAATTGGTCATTCAAAATTGCTGTTAGCTGGAAAGTCAGTTGCTTGTCCCCTCCCAAATTAGTATTAAGATTCGACCAATACAGCCTTTGTTTCTCTGAAATTTAAATGACTGCCAGTTTGAAAACTTGTTTATTTTTTAAATATTATATATTTTAAACCAAAGTATTGTATACGTGCATTAATAAATATACCTATTGTTCTTTAGGCACCTTTCAGTTTCTCATATTTTTCTACAAATAAAAAATTTGGAGGTTGTTGAGATTGCAACTAGTACCCTCAATTTTTTTGCGAATTACAAATACACAATCGCAGTGTGGGCGATTATGTATAATTTAATAAATAGCATAAAGCTTATCACATTTCGATCCAAAGGTCGCAAGTTCACACATATAAGCCATCATGTATAATTCAACAGATTATGTTTAATTAGTATTCTAAAAAAAAACCTACGTAACAAAGCAACAAGTAAACAAGAAGTGTTCATGTTAAAAACGTTGCGAGTTACCAGTTTTCTTTCCGACTCGCCTTTTGTGGTTAACGTTGTTTTCTTAACTAACCCTTATTTGAAGGAAAAGAGGGGTGGCCGTAGGGAATAATCTGAACAGTACCTTGAATGTCAGACTAAGCTAAAATAAACTTTTCGTCTGAAGCTTGTTTGGTGGAGCACAATGGAATTATTGTACCAACACTAATATAATACCAGAAATTAAATTGAAGAAAAAAATGAGAAAACAATACTGAAATGGGGTCGGTCATTGTGGCACTGAAATAAATAACATTGTTATCAAAAAAAGTATCAAAATATACCTGTTTGGGACATATATTTATTTGTGTAAATATATATATATTCTAGAAGGAAAATTATGCACTATGTCTTCTCAATTCCCTTCTCCTCCCGGCCACGCCACCGACCAGTCGTTTGGTGATGGATTACCGTTATACGTGTACGGAACAGTTTACAAATGTTATACTAATCTCGAGACTTCGAGTCTATACTTTGTGTCGAAATCTTGACGAAATAGTGAGTTAAACACATATTTGGAGGTGTCAGCAGAATTCGTTTTGTGGTGAGTGCCAATTTCCTTCCGTGTTCTGAAATTCTTCCGATATCTATACTTGTACGCCAATAATACCTAGATTGAGACTAGAGACTCCAATTATTCGAAAATCGAGTACTATGATCTTAAAATACGTTAGTAGTTTCAAATGTACCAAAATAGCTATAAATAATTCAAATTTATGCACGTATAATAAATAAATGAGAGTAAACATAATTTACACATTTGTTTTCATTTTAATTTCCACTGATGAATTAGTATAAATACAAACATATCATATAATTTCCTGGTATTACAATAATTTCCGTCACAGCAGTATTAGTCGGCAAATCCAAAAGATTTCTTTTCAATATTTTATTTTGTCTGTTGCCAAGATATAAGACAAGTCAGGAGGACGCGAAGACACAAAATAAATTATTCCGTCGTATCCATTAGCATAGCCGACGATTGAAACTATGTAAAAAAAAATCATAACCTAACCTAACCGCTCTAACCCGGCCAGTAAATGCCGAACACAAGACGCAGCTAAATATTAAACTTTATTTTTAATATTTCATAATTTATAATTTACGAGTTAGTAGAGAGTATCGCACAGAATTGCAAAGTCGTAGCAGAGACGCCATACGATAAGAAACGTGTCAGTAATTTATACATATATAGATAATTTTACATATTTAGATAAATACGTTGTTTTTCAAATTTAATTTAATTTAATGTTACATTTTAAAAAATCTCCTCCGGTACTGGCCTCAAGAATCAGGTAGATTTCAGCAAACTGTAAGTAAAACAATATAATATTTCCCATTTCATGGTACTCGTATCTCTAGCATTTCTCTAGAATTATTTTTCCAACACTAATCAACGGATTAACAATATTAAAAAAAATTAACGGCCGCCATTTTTAAACAAGATGGCAGATCAAGCTGGCTTATAAAATTAGCATAGATATTTGCAATGTCCATTTTTAAAAAGACTTGATCGATTAGTATAAATTATTAGAGCATTATCATGTTATCACAAACCCCGTAATATCGTTATGATAGTGCAATAAAAAAAATTGAAAGCTGCGTATAGCTTAATCTAATAACCAACCTACCTTATTTACCGCAATACGAATAAAGATTTAAAAATATATGAGTACCAAATAAATCATCGCCTATGCATTAGTTAGACCTATTAAAAAATAGTAATTTTAACCCAAAAGTATTTTTTCCTTGAATGGAATACATCAATATTCCAATGGATGAGACAGTAAGTTGAAATAACTGCAGATAGGATGTTGTAATAAGAAAAAAATGTAAATCTGTGGTATAAAATAGAAGTGGTTTTCAAGAGGGTATCATCCCCGTCTACCCCTCTGGAAAATAGCGTGATAGTAAATTATGTATTTAAATAAAATTAATACTTAATTCGACAAATTGTTCGTTACCCACCGTTTAAATTATAAAATTACGAAAAGCACAAAACCTTTTGTAAGTGGTGGCATTTATCATCTGGCATTAAAAAATTATCTCAATTAAACAAGGTTAATATTAATAAATTTCTTTATATTTATTAGCTCTTATTTATATAATTTAGTACCTACTAACATACCGGCATTATTAATATAATTAACACCTAGATCAATCCAAACTGAAAAAATCAAATGATCAAAATCTCGAAAAACCGATATCACCCCGATAGCGTTTCATCGTCAGTAATATTTTATATAGTTCTGATTTTAAATTATAACAGATGGAAATTTTATATCTTATTTTTTAAAAGTAAAATGAGGCTCACGTTGAATCGTGTAGTGTAGCATTATAACATAAATAGGTACCAATCACTATAGATCAGTATAAGGTATAATTTATTTTTATTTTAAATACTATATAATTTTCTAGTTACGTTTATAAAATTTATTTAAATATTTTAATGTTTTCATACTTTTTTGAATATTGCAATATAAGAGACCGAACGTGAATTTTGACTATGTGCAAACAATATATTTAATAACCAATGCAAAATATTATTAGGAAAACACATTCTTATTGTAAAATTGTAATTATTCTGAACATAGGACTGTGATATTTTAAATATGGTAGATAGCTCTTTCAAATAACGGAACTATTAAATGTATTAATATCAAAAAGATAACATATAGGTTTGAAAATTTGTCGCTAAAAATATTGTCGCTATAGCATAGTTGGATAATGCACTGTCCCCAGTTAGGAAAGAGATCCAGGTTCAAATTCTGGTGGCGCAACAATAATATTTTTCGATAAAATTAATTTTATATGTGTATATTTCTAATTAATATATTTAATTCACACGCAAAAATATTAATTTGTGTAAATTAAAATTTTCTGCAAAACCATTTTTCAACCAATTTATAAACTAAATTATATGTAAATATTTCGACATAGGTGAACCAAAGATAATTCTATTGCAAAATATATTAAATAAGGTCATTATATTTTTTGGTGATAATTACAATATAATTATAAATTCTTGTATACAAATATTCTAATATTGAATGGATCTTTCATAATAAAGTTGATTGAAAGCACATATTGCTGTAGTTTTTAATAAAAGCCTGCCGCCTGTAAATCCTTTATAAGGTATAGAGTGGAGAAGTTTTAGTCGATGGTTATAGAAAGAATGATTAGTTTCAACCATGTGATTAGAAAATTACAAGAAGTTATTATTTTTTAAGCGACGGTGCGCCCCGTTACTTTAGTTATCATTAATATTATTGTATTATCTTAACTCGTTGAAATTGATCGTGTATTTTTCTATATTTTTTATTTAGAATAACAACTATTGATTTGAATACAAATAAAATGTATGAGTTATATATGTATATATATATACATTCAATAACAATATGGTTTTGCACCCTCAAATAAAAAATATTTTGAAGTATAGGGTGGTTATCGACATTTATATAAAAACAAGACCAAGATCTATAATAATACAATGTCGCATTTAATAACAAAATCATATTTAATACAACATTTTGAGAAATTGATCATATCAGAACTTAGGAATAAGAAAGATATCCAATATATAATTATTTATTTATTTTGAAGCTTTTTTTACCATCTCTTTTTTGTACACATTTAAATTTACTGTTTATTTTAATTGATTTTGGTAGTTGTTTATACAGTCTAAAAATAATATACGATGCATATATATTTTTAGAATAACATGTTCATTAGTTTTGCTCCAAGTCTGATAGTTGTGATTTTTTGAACAATTATTTTTTTATATTTTCATAGAAAGCAATCACTCTGTGGTTTGACATATTATATTAAATAAAATAACAATCACTTTGTATGAAACCACGAAATGTATTATAAGTCAACCGGTTTCGCTTATCTCAAGCTTCAGTTGCAAGCAAACTGAATCAGTTTTCAAATACGTACTGATGATGCTCGAGATAAGCGAAACTGGTTGACGTATAATAAATATCGTGGTTTCATACAAAGTGATTGTTATTTTATTTAATATAATATTTTTTTATGTAAGAAAGATAAATTTAAAACATGTAAATCTTTAAAATCTTTAGACTTTTTGGAATTATTTTTAACTTTACAAATGTCAATGCTGAATTAATACCAATTTTAAATTATAAAATCATTACTATATTTTTAATGTTCAAATGTTGCATCATATATTATTTTGGTTATTTACAATTTTTCTCTTTTTTTCTTATTTCTTTAATTATTTTTAAGTTTGCATTTTTTATTTTACTGAGCCAATTGTAAAATATGATTATATTGATTAACCATGTTAAATGTTTGCTTCAGCACGGGCGCAACCCGGCGAGTCAGACAATAAAATGCTAATGAACATACATTATTTTGGGTAAATAAGAATAATGAATTTCTGACGATGGGGGGCACTGTACATTTCGAAACTATAGTGACAAAAATCAACGTATTAATGTTATAAAGTTTTGTGTATTGAAAACAATAATTATCGTACATATTCTTTCAAGTGTAAGATAGAATAATGCGCATTATATAAGTATTAAATAAATATCACTAAGCATACGTACACTGGTTTCAAAAATATCAATTTAACTAAAATTGGTTGAGTGGTATTCTTAGTAAACACTCAAAATATATTTTGAGTGGCCGAACAGTTTTTTACCGCTATACCGAATAAAACTTTATTTAATGCCATCGTATATGAAAGACTTAACCTCGTTCAGACCATAATAAAATATAGCTTACCGTTGTTTTATAACTTTTATTGAATTTGCAAGAAAAAATAGTTTTCTGTTGATTAGGTTACTAAGTATTTCGGTATTGATTGAATCAACTTCTTAATATTCAACTAAATTTAACTACGAATCCCATTCTAAAATTTTTTCCTAAAAATTATTCGAGTAAATTTGTATTGAGTAATGATTTGAGTTAGGTACTAAAAAAAAATTTTTTTTTTTTTTTAAATAGATTCTGTCAAAGAAACAATGTATGTTTTAGTTAGTTATGACATCCTGAAGAAGAAAATGGTATTTTTCGAAACCGGTAGATGTATTTAAACTCATTTTAGTGGTTAATAAAACAAAGATAATAAATAAAAATATGAATCTTAACCACAAAGATAATATTGCTGATTTTAAAAGTATAAAAATATTATAAATAACCAACCACACATTCTATCCTTCTATCTTTAAAAAATGTCCAATAATTTTGGATCATTAAGTCAATTTTATCATATTTCATCATCGTAACAATTTAAGTTAGGTAGGTATTTTATTAATATTATAAATGCACCTCGAACGCATAAAACGACCATTAAATCAACACGTTAAAAAGAGTAAGATAGTAAAGTTCGTGAATTAGTAAAAAAGGAAGTAGACACTTCAATGATTTGCACGCAATCTCTAATGTTATTCTGTTAAAAAAACAGCATATGTAACGACTCCATACAAAACAGATCAACTGCAAGGAATTTTCAATTCAGTAAATAGCCAATTGTTCGACTTAAGTAATTCACTAGCTTAAAAGTAAAAGATAGTAATGTGAATAGCTACAATGCGTCGATTGTACCTACTAGCGCTGCGGCTATGGTAGTTTTTAGAACTAAGCCATTAAAGTTTATACTGGTACACAGATGGCGTTAATTATAATAAATCATTAAATATGTATATTTGTTTCTCAGAATTTTTATTAATACACAACTTATTTACTTGTATGCACTGCACTTCTCTGTTTATAAGATTAAAAGTAATAGAAGAATTTTGTATCAAAATTTTAATATGAATATTTTTTTGTTTTCAGTTATCAAACAGTGAAAAAAAAAGTGTTTTTCAAGTGCGAACCGGAGTTTTGACAAACACTCGTTTCAATGCTTGAGTAAGAATTTCAACAGTTCTCAGTTCTCGTTTTGGTTTTGCTATTCACACCTGGAGTCTTGGCCGATTTTGAAGCAAAAGAAAACAAATAAGGTATGTTTTTATCATTTTAACTCACCCTTATTTTTCTCGAAAGTGTGCTGCCTGTAGCCTTAATGCGCTCTGTAATATTCATTTGCACGTTTAGACGATCGATACATAGGGTGACCTTTATACAACCTCATAATTATACAAATGTAAAAAATATTTTTACGTTATCCATTTCAAACTCTTCTAATAATACATATCATTATTTGATTTATTTAGTATTATAATTAATAACCAAATATTTGTATCCTTTTAATAAGTACCTCGTGGAATTAGAAATCTCAAATAAATTAGAAAAATTATTTCATTTAAGCAATTAGTGTTTTATTTCTTTCAGAACTTTCTTCTTCATTAGTATGTTTAAGTTTACCATATACCCTGTACTTATATAATACCTTCATTTTCTTCCGCGTTTATTAAAATACAGACACAACTGATTTGAATTTATTTAAAAATGAATTCACTGGACTCTTTTTTTAATGTTGACGAGTTAAATAGCAATCACTTTTTCTTGAGACCAAAAAACCAATGTCTATACATATTTTAACATAGAATGTGTTTATTTAGAAAGTCACTTAGTTAAATTAGATTCAAAGATCACGTTTGAAATAGAATATTCAATATTTCATAAATTATTTATTTATTTCTCCTTTTACTTTATCTTGTTTTAATAATATAATGCCAATACATATTTATTGTTAACTGAATTAATTATTCTGATGTCCTTGAGATCGTGTGTATGCGTGTGTGTCAGCGCGCCAGCTTCGTCGATGCGAGATGTATGTGTGTGTGTGTGTGTGTGTGTGTGTGTGTGTGTGTGCGGATGACGCGCGCGGGGCACGACCTCTTTTCACTACCGTTTAACTCCGTGACTAGTTATATACTTTGTATCATAAAATGGTATTATTCATGTAATAAAAATTATAATTGTTACATAAGAGTTTCTCATTGAACCACCGACAATGTTCTACGAGGTATGTAACTTGAGAAGTAATTATCACGCAAGAACGTAACAATTATTAATGATAAATATAATAAAGTACTGAGCGATGATAGTATAATATATTCTTAGTACTTAATTAAGCCTTCCATCTGTCAAGTGAATGCTGCAACTTTGTTTTAAAATGACGTCATCAATCTTGGTTGTTTTCGTCTTCTAGTGCAGCGGTTCCCAACCTGTGGAACACGTACCCCTGGAGGTACGTGGTGAACCGATTAGGAGGTGTGCGAAAATAATATTGATAATAGTGGAAAACATCAGAAAAAGGAGTTTAAATAAAAATACAATAGTTTTGATTTACATAAAGTTTAAAATCAAAAATCAAACCCTACAAATGTTATTAGGTTAATTTAATTCATTTGATTATGTAGATAACATATTATTATTAATACTCGAGCAAGTTCTTTGAAAGACCCTAACACCGTGGCTATGATTGCTTTGGATATTCGAGTGAAGGGGGGGGGAATTATTATACGTCACTTTGGAAATAAAATATTTTATTTTATTTATTTAGACATTACTGACTTACATTGCACAATTATATTGCAATTAAATACACATAGTTTATTGTGTGGGATGGAGTAGACTCCACCTCTGACATATACAGCGTTTTCCTGGCTACATTGCTAGACTGAAGTCTGTGTTAAAGTAGACAGTTTTTTTCGTCCTATTTTGGTGTTATTTAAGATAGAAATAAATATAAAGATATATATATATTTTTTTAAATAAAATATAGTTGGGAGTGTTGTAGAATTAGTGAATTACTAGTGTAGGAACTGTATAATTATTATGTTAGAATATTGGATAGCCATGCTTCCGATTGCTCTTTATCCGATTGGGTCATATGTTGGGTCCATATTTGTGTAATCTTATTGGAGTTGAACGATTTCCAGTTGGTATTACATTAATTTTATTTTTATTTATCTGTCACGTATTTTTTTTAAATTGGCATATACACGCTCGCTTGTGGAAAAAGTTTTACTGTCACTGGCGGCTAGTTGGATGAGTGTCTGGTTATAAATTCAATATTATTCCAACTACTTTTTTTTAAATAAAACTTAACGCGGCATTGAACCTTCGTTTGATGAATCATCTAATGATTTTAAATTTCAATCAGATGACAAAAATAACATTAAAAAATATTTCATTTAATGTGCGTTCAAAAAATTATCATAAATTCGTAATTTTACCCAAATGAAAATTGATATATTTAAAAAATATTAATTACTGTCAAATTTTTAGCGAAAATAAATAATTATTATTTATTACACATAAGTTGTAATTATTCAGAACATAGGTCTGTGATGTTTTAAATACTAATTAAATGTATTAATTATAAAGATGTACATTTAATTAGTATGTAATTATTATTAAATGAGTCTACTTCATTTGAAAAAAATAACCTGGTGATGAGATGTGAGCGTCACAGTATTTCTATATATAATTATAAATAGCATGTTAGACCGCCCTGAGTTAACATAAATGGTTTCGTATAAAGTACCAACTCAAACGAGACATCATGAAGTGTTCTTTGTAGGTACACATAGAAATAATTATTCTATTTACTCGCCAATAATACGGATGCATTGCATCGGCTCGGTAACAAGTTGAATTTCGTTGACATTTTTCATTGCAGGAGCATCATACCTGAATTGAAGGAATATTTGTACGTTAATTATACATAGTTTATTTATGTAATACTGAAATGTTATATTAAAAATGTACTATTATTATTACTGTAAAAGCTCGCAAGGGATGAATGATGGAAATAAATAAATAAATTATACATAGAGCACCCTTCTGCAATAATTCGTTTATATCCGTTCGTGTTGCATAGTACCATTTATCGACGGCTGATTTGTGCCATGTCACACTAATTAAAACATTTGCTTTGATATGATTTTGAGTCGTATGTGCATTATGTATGTATGGTACATTCATATCATTCAAATATGTAGTTCTCAGTAGTGATAAGCTCAAAATCACGAACCGTGAGTCAATCACTGATATCTTTGAGTCATACTCACGATCAGTGATTGAATATATGGGAATATTGTGATTCGTAATTCATTTTTTTATTTTATTTATTGATTTATGATTCGGTGTATGCGCAAATGAAATGAAAATATTCATGAAGAAATGACGTTATAGTTCGTGATAAGCGCCATATAATAGATTCTATCGTAACATTATACGCACTTGATCCGAAATGCTGAGAATTTGACCCGAAAAATAGACTCACATTTTTTTAAGAGTTTTCATTCCCTTTGTGACGATGTTAAATAAGATATACATTAACTATACATGTTAGAATCAATTTTTTACGTAAATGAAGTTTGAAAAGTATAAGTAAATACACTCAAAATTATGTTTTTTATTTATTTCATGTATTGTGATATCATGCGGCGCATGCGTATTAGTAATGAATCTGTGATCACAGTCACAGTTTTCAATCACTGATATTATCGAATATCAATCACAATCACACAAGTGAGTCAAGAGTAGCATTTTTTCTCATCACTAGCTCTCAGTGTTTCCGGACATATATTACTAAATATAAATGTTAAATAGTATTTATACTTTAATTTAATGCTCATGAAATTGACATGATTTGTATTTGCATATTGATCATTTTTTTCATTTTTCATTTTCAGCCAAATATACAATTACAAATGATCAAAATTGTTAATTTTTTTTATGATAATATTCAACCATGCATTTAGGTATGTTATTTATTTCAATTGTTCATCCCCAGCCAAATATACAATCACTAATTATTAAATATATTATTAATTAATTTTATCCATTGTATAGAGGTAACTTTTTGCAATATTTCTCAACTTCATTTAAATTTGCAAAATAATTGAATAAATTTGGATACATCCGGTTTAAAAGGTTTACAGGAAGTTATTATTTGTTACAACCATTTTTATCAGACATTAATGTAGACGCCTAAAGCGGAAATAACTATTTGAAAAGTTAGACATAAAAAATTCGTTTAATATTACAAAAATGTTTTTCGAAATCCGGAAATGATTTTACAGCATTAGAATATACTTTTATATATTTTTTTATTATGTAATTAAATTATTAAATGTTTTAAAAAAAAGTGAATTTAGTTTATAATTAATTTGAAAAAATATGTTTGTGTGGAAAAGATAATACCGACAAATGAATCATGATACAATAAATAGTTCAACTTAATAACCACATCTTAATTATAACATTTTCAAAATGCGTTAGTTTTAAATTTACAGTTACATAGAAAAAATTTCTTCCAGCACTGACCGCAATAATCAGGTAGATTTCATCTGCGTGCGAAAATGTATTTTTATTTTTTTTATTAGTCCAATATTACCGGATTTTATAAAGAGCTGCCGTTTTAAACAAGACTTAGTTGAGATATTTACTAAGTCAAATTTTTAGAACCATTCGATCGAAATCTAATGAAAGAATTATCGTGTCGAAAAACTTCGTAATATCTAATATACTAATATAATATACTTTTTAACGGAATGTGGTTTAGAGCTCTCTTGATCATGGTCGAAGAAACTGCATTGATATCTCAATCTACATGAAGATCTATACTAGCACAATTTTTTTTTTTATACATACCTATAGAGTAGACGATTTATTTATTTTTCAATATATTTTCGAAGGCTGAGAGGGCAATTGAGACCTCTCCTGCAACAATACTGTATGTGTACTGTGTTTAGTTTTTACAAATAAATATAATAAATGTTGATAAATATACAGACCTCATTCAGAAATTGTGTTTTATAGTATTTTGATTTATTTTATACGGTTCTTTAATGTACGATTCATATACAATGTTGTGGTATTAATGACTCAGATCTATAATATAGTTGTATGTTCACTTCTTCTTTTTTTTCTCTTCTTTTAACCCTTCCCAAACCATGCAGTAACACAGGTCTACCATCATAATTAAACCTGTAATATTTCGGTAAATACATTCAACATAAAATTCATATTTTAGATAATCCTAAAGAAAATATTAGCGCTTAGGAATAACTAGTGAAAAACCTATTGTGAAAAGGGAATCGTACAAAAACAATTATTTTTTTCAATCAAACTGTTGTAAAAATAATACGTTTGTAAACATACCATTTGTCATATGAAAGACAGACATCATACACTATTTTCACAGTGAAAAAGACAACAAACATACAAATATAATTGTCTCTGTCTCAATAATTAAATGAAGAGAGATATGAAGGAAGGACACATTATATAGGACTTAATGAACGCTCTAAATTATGTAATTAATCATTTTTTCAAAATTGAATGCTTAATATTTAAAGTAAATTCGCGCCATTAAATCCATTTAAGCTAATAAAAACATTTTTTCTAACTGTTATTTACGGTAACACGAGTTGACAGCATGGCTGCGTTCGGGTATTTGATATCATGGCATGGTAAAGGTTAAACAGGCAATCCACCCTCCGAGAGTGATTCACTTCTGTTTTACAAAAATGTATGTCAATAAAGGTTTAAATAAATATTTATTACGTTGCACTTATTCATTTGCGCTATGTTTTCTTGCACAACATACGTTTTCACGTTATATTTCAAAATGTTTTATTCAAGGAGTAACCAAATCTTTCTACATTTTTATTTTAAGCTTGTAATCATAGATAAGAGAAAAAATATATACAATAATTGAGAACCTTGGAACATTTCATCTATAGCTACAGAAAACGGAAAACTCTACAGCCGTGCTTTCTTTATGAACAAAGTCAAGTAGACAAAGTTAGGCGTTATTTTCTAATTTGCATTTTATTAATTAAGTTCGCTGAAAACTAGAATTTGGTTTTACAAAAAAAAAAAAAAACAGTAAGCTTATTAAAAAGATAAATTATTTAATAATAAATGATTTAAGGCATATTGAAAATAAAACTGATTAAAATAATAAATATAAAAAAATCCGCATTAAAAATGTTTATCTTCATAAACAATTTGTGTCTGTCAAAAATAATAAAATTCTCAAGCAAAATTTCTTATCATTTTCTGCCATATCACACTCTCGCAAATTTACATTAAATTTAATATATTCACTTTAAGTAGTATTATTTCACTTTTAAAATATCATTTTTAATCATTCGTAGAGGAAAATTTATACTTAACCTTTCCCTTACGGTGCTAAAAACACGCGTTTCGGTGCTGTAAACTCAGTGTACATGTAGATTTTTTGAATGCAGTGGAAATGAGATCACTTAGGCGTACATATGGCAAATCTATTTATGACAGAGTAAAGAATGAAGAAATAAGGAAAGAATCTAAAGCTGATGTTAGTATAGTGAGTAAGATTAGGAAAGGATCACTTAGGTGCTTTGGTCATATGGAACGAATAAATTAGGAAAGAATGGTAAGAAAGATATATGACGCAAGTGTTGATGGCACCAGAAATAGATGACGTCCGCAGAAGACTTGGCACGACCAGATAAACCAGATAATGGAGAATGGTTCTATCAGAAGCCTCAACAATAGGCGAGCTGCATGAGATGATGTATAAATGTGGATGAGGCAAAAATTGTGTATCAGGACAAAGGAGTGTGGCGCTCTATCCTCTCTGCCTACAACCGCGGGAAAATGGCCTGATGGTAAGTAAGTAAGTAATTAAGTTGAATAAATATGAATATTTCACATTTATTATTTATATAAATCATTATTACGTAAAAATGCTAAGTGTAAAAATTAGACAAAAGATTGATCATCACGAACCACAGCATAAAGTCACGTCTAACTCGGCCAATACACGCTCCGCCACTATAGTGACGATCGGCATCCGGCATCACGCACCCCTCGCACTGTATACTTGTAAATACTTGTATATTATAATTATTTTATCCAATACAAACATATGTTACGTAGGAATATCAAAAATATGAACTCTGCATTTACCATATTTACAGAAATATTCGCATAATTACAGGCAATTAATTACAACTCAGCTTACATCTTCGGAGAGGAAAGGTTAATCATCACTTAACTCCAATTAATCATCATAGAAACTAAAATAATTATTTTTTATCTTCGATTAGAAGAGTGCTGTAGCAGTGAAGTCTTCCAAAAGATTTCAAGTGCCAATTTTTCTTTTCATTTTTGCATGGAACGCGCAGGTTATACGTACAACTGAACAAGTTACAATTTGTGTAACCAATTGAAGTTAGAAGAAGAAGACTTACTCAGTTAGTGCGTGGTTAGTTACCGAGGTACATATTTTTAATCATTCACACAGCATTCGAAAGACGTGAGATTGAGATCTTTCTAAATGCCAATGTAGGGACTTCATACAGAGGTTCTCTTATCCCGATATAACGCAATCGGCTGTTAAGTGTGAAAACTAAATTTTAATCGTCACTTTTAATTTTGTATCGTTCAAAATAAAAGGTGTTCAATCAATGCATATTTCCAATGCTCACGTTTGACTGAAAATATGTGATTCTCAATAAAACAGAGGTCGAAAAACTAACTCATGGAAAGATGTATGTTGAGATAGGAGATGAAACGTGCGAATAAGAGAAGAGACAAGTAAATAAAATTGAATACATCAAAAAAGTGAAATGAACAAATGCAGTCATCCACTGGTACCCTAGAGCAAACGTCGGCAGAATTCCTAGTGAAAAGAGGACATATATTTATTCTGGAACGAAAATAGTGCACTGTGCCTTCCTATCCCGTCCTCTGCTCACCCGGCATGCCACCGCACCAGTCAAACGGCGACCCTGAACCGGTACGGTAACTAGTGAATCGCAGTATAACATTAAATTGAGATGTCGCGTCTATAAAGTGCAATCTAAAGGACTAGGACCCCTGAACGGAGATTGTGATAAAAATAAATTTACAGTCCACCTTGGAGGTGCTGGAAGAACTGGATTGTGGTGAGTGCAAACCTCCTTCCAAATATTCTGTTTATTCCGGGATCTATGCTTTTACGCAACATTCCCAATACAGCCGTAAGCTACTTATATAAATAGATAATATGGGAGTTATAAGATCCAACAGCTCAGTGCACTGCTTATATAACATTAAGAATATTTGAGTATGTCCAAAAGCACAAAATTACTGTATTTTAACCTCCAAAAGCATTATTATTAAGGCAAATTATATATATCTCATTAGTGACATCTATTCTGTTTCAGGAAAATGAATATCAAATTTCAGTCCATAGATGGCGACAGCGAAGTTGTAGTTATTACTTGAAGTGTTTCTACATGGTAGCATCTATACAACTTTCAAAAATTTGATAGATACGGTAGTTGATTGGGAGGAACAGTGAACGTTACATTGCATAAAGTATTAGGAGAATACATTATTATTGTGAAGTTGTAATTATTCAGAACATAGGTCTGTGATATTTTAAATATGAATTAAATATATTAATTAAAAAGATTCGAAAGCCACCGGGATTCGAACCTGGATCTCTTTCCAAACCGGAGAAGGTGCATTATCCAACTATGCTACAGCGACAATAATTTTAACGACAATTTTTTGAACTTATATGTTACCTTTTTGATATGAATACATTTAATCGTTCCATTATTTGAAAGACCCAGCCGAAGAAAGGTCGTAATTCCTGTAATACCCATGCTTCTACATTTTCCATATAATATAATAGCTTCGTATTTATGAGATATCTATAATTTGTCTTACTAATAAAACACTTTTTAAACTTAGTTAAGTTTACTAGTTAGAAAGTTAATCTTGAATCAGTTTATAAAGCTTTATTGTGCCTGGCAAGTAACTACGAGTACATTTTTTCATAATGTAAATTAGCATTATTTTAAATTATCGTCGGTTAATTTATTTCTTAACTCATTTTTTATTTGATTCGTGGAAGGCAATGTTTGTTCACATAAATATGTAGAGCCAAAAATTTTGACAATTCTAAATGCTTCTATTTTATTGTGTCATTTGTTTCAGGAAAACTATTGCACGTATCAAATATGTTATAGATGAAAATATGAGCTTGGATTGAAGAGCCGACCCTACCCAAGGGGGGCTGAACATGTCTTAAATCCCGCTGGACTGACAAAATCATCAAATTCTGGCTGCAAATTATAGATAACACTTGGGAAGGCCTTCATCCGTCAATTGATAAAAAAAACAACTGATGATGAGATGATGATTCATTACATTTTCATCCTCTGAATGATTATAATTTGTTATTAGGAGAACACATTCTTATTGTGAACTCAAAGGTATTTAAGATTCTATAAAAATAAGGTAGATGGCTCTTTCAAATAATGGAACGATTAAATGTATTAATATCAAAAAGGTAACATATTGGTTCGAAAATTGTCGCTAAGAATATTGTCGCTGTAGCATAGTTGGATAATGCACCTTCCCCGGTTAGGAAAGAGATCCAGGTTCGAATTCCGGTGGCGCAACAACAATATTTTTCGATAAACTTAATTTTACATGTATATCTTTCTAATTAATATATTTAATTCATATTTGAATATAATTTGTTTAATTATAATTTTACGCCTGTTATTTAATTTATCAGGTGTGATGGCAAACTCTACAAATCCGTTGAATATACCTCAAATTTACACAAACGTAGAACTTTATACAAATTTCACCTCTAGTGTGGATTCTAACCGCTGAAACTCTTGCGGGACATGAGCTCTCGTGTTGTTAGTAAAACTTTCGCAATGAGACCCACGGTGCACAGAAATTATTGTTATGTGCTAAAGACTGAAACAAACTCAAATATGATATTAGGGATGAATTATAAACAATTGTCATATCACCCTCATATATCTGCGATTGTTACAATCCTGTCCAACGTGAATATTTCCCTAGGATGCGAATAGAAAACTGTGGGCACAAAAAATGACATAATTATTATTAATTTCGCATACAAATAAATACTGTTTTATACTTATTTCTTTCTAGGCCAGTTTAAAAGAAAACATTACATTAGAATGAAGTGCCAATTTTTTTTCAAATGCTAATAAGATGGATATTTAATTAAATTTATTTTATATTGATACAATACAATACATGCATATAAAACTTGCTTTAGACATATCATTAATTCACATACGAGTATTACGATCACAACCTCTTTTCAGCATTCTTACAAGTCGAACCAACTTTGGATTACTCTCTCGTATAGTAAGAATGTATCGAGCTCACAGTGAATTATTGATACATATTTTGTTTCATTTCCAATACTTATTTATTTATTGATAACTATATAATGCATATGTAAAAATGTGTTTAGACTGTGCCCATCTCACTAGAGATATTCTGTGTTGAGACGGACATAGTTCACAAGCAATTTTACAAATAAATTAGTATTACAAGTATAAAAAACAATTACAAAGTGGACTTTCAAATAAATTATTTTGAAGAAATTTGTGATAACAATTATTAAAGGTTTGAATCAATATGTTTGGGTGAGTGCACCAATACTAGGTCCACCCATATTGCGAAAACAAGTTTTTATTTTTAGTTTCATGTTATTGGGACAATTCAATTGGGTTAAATCTTTCAGCATTCGGTATTCAGTATGTAAACAATTTTTACTTTTTAGTGATATTTAACTATAAATTATTCTTATTTGACAAATACGTATTATATATTTTTATTTTGTTTTCTTGTTCATGTAAAATATAAGTAATTTGTCACATTTTTTTTTCTTTTATGTCCAATGTTCATATAACTTGTATCTGCTTCCAAAAAAAAAAAAAATTTTGAAATGGCCGTTACTTTGTGGCGTAACACGATTATTTTTAAATAAAGAAAGAAAATACTCTTGAATAATATTACGTTCCCTAATACATCCCCCCTACTTTCCATATTCCCATTACCGATCGAATATAACCCCTCTCTTCTTCCGCGCCGCGCTCCTCTACACGTATTGGCCAACACGAATCTGTATTTAATTTATTTATCACTTGATAATAAGAGAAACTGCATTCAAAATAAACCAACGTGTGTGTGTGTGTGTAATACAATATTCAGTTTACGTCATATCGTGTACCAATAACATGCACCACACAATGTCATAGTACCATTTAAAATCTTAATATAATGTCAATTACTTAGAATTTGAGATATATAATAAGTGGGTGAATTTACTAAAGAGGAAAATAAATAAAGCAAATTTATTTTCAAACTGTTTTCGTTAAAATGTGTATTCGTAGCGCCTAATTCCAAAATCTCCTAAAACAACTTTGTGTTTTTGAGTTATGGATGAAAACGTATATTTTGAAAACAAATGTACAAAATGTTTATTAATATTTTTAAAGAGCAATTCTGTAATGTACATTTTTTTCCTGTACATATCGTTTTGCCAGTCATACTGGATTGTAGATTACGTAATCATCAACAAGTGCAGTGATTGGCTGATTTCATTTTACGGTGAATATCAACTTATACTCTGTCTGCTTTGGGGTATTTTGGAACTAACCCTGATTTTGAACAATGGTTTAAATGGTTTTTATAAGAAACAATATGTTCTGCATGTAGCTGACAAAAAAACCTATAAAACTGCATATTTACTCGTAATTCAAATGGTCCAATGTCCGTTTTAGGAGATTTTGGAATTAGGCGCTACATTTCATAGTTTTTTTTTCACTTTTTTAAAAGTGTCACAGTACGATTTACGTGTGAATTCACAACATCGTTAGTGTTGTGACCTTTTTGTTCTGAATGTTCATTTTTCAAAAAGAAAAACAAATAATTTTACTTATTAGCAACATTCAAATATGTCCAAGAACACACAATTACTGGATTTTTATCTATAAAGGCGTTGTTATTAAACAGATATGAGATATCTCATAGATACAAAGCTATTTTTTTATTATATTTAAAAGAAAGTGTATGGAAGTATGGGGTAATTACAGGGCTGGTTTAATTGATCCTTCAATCTCCACATTTATCAAATTTTTATACATGTTAGTATGTGGACTCGCTTCGAATACCCCTACACCATAATACTTTAATATATTTTCCATTAAATATAATTAAAAAATAGCTTTGTCTCTATGAGATATCTGATATATGTCTAACTTTATTAATGTTTATGATTTCCAAAAACAGAAATAACTAATAATAATAAGAACTGTACTGTAATGTTATAAAATAAAGTAATACATAGTTACGAAAAAATAAAAAAATAAAATATATATATTTTATTGGGTACATCATTCGGGCATTATTCCGAATTTACTTAGGATTTTCTGTGTTAATCTATGCGAACTGTTTGTGATCCGATCCGTGATAGTGATCCGACAGTAAATGGAACATACACGTAACACAACACTACTCACTTCACACAACACCTATTTTCGACACGGTACTGCAAGCCAGCACTTAATCACATCACTAACAGTCACATATGATGGACCCTGCAATGGGATCCGAAACATCGCCTAGAAATGTCAGATATAAACGGCAGATAAGCCCAAAAAACTCGACATAGAATTTTCTGAACGGCCGTAAAAACCTAAGAACATTTTCATTTATCATTTTTAAATTATTTCATCATTTATAGCGGGTTACGTTACCCATCGTAAGTCTAGTGTGCTAGGTTAATCCTGATTAACCTATACAAGTAATATTTTTTAATCTTCTTCTTTTGCCGATCTGCGTCCCATGTTGAATTAATATATGCAGGCCTCCATTTTTTTACGGATTTCTTACAGACTTTTTTTATACAGCTTTCTGTTTCGTGGGCTTTGATTCCAATTATTTTCCTGATTATCATCGCGTCCATTGCCATCCACGACCCCCGGTCTTGTGTGACCCACCTGCAGTCAAACATCTGCGGGCGTACTCTATTTCTCCTTACCCAGCCATGCATGACGTTACAGGATTTTCCCATTCCAACGTTGATCAGTCAGTCTGGCCACGCGTCTGGCATAGTCCCACTTTAGCTTCGCGACAGTTTGCACAGTGTCGGCAAACTTGAATTTTTACACACTAACTCATTGATTTTTTTATTTTAGTCTGATATATTTACAATATGCATCCAATTTTGAATTAGCCTAATATTTTCTGACCATCGCGTCTCAGGAAGATATAATAGGTTGTTTAACATATACTTTTGAATTTAGCAATACCGGCATTTTATACTAATAAAAATATAATAAGTCTACTCATAGAAAGTCAAACATAATCAATTTAACAATTCTGGTGTATATAAACTTAGTTGCAAGGATTGTGCTGCATTTTATATTGGTAAAACGGGTAAAAAATTTAATATAAGAGTAAAGGAGCATTTGAGATGTTCGAACCATGGTGGGTTTTCAAATTTTCTAATCATTTGAAAGAAAACGGTAATGATTTTGATAAAAAACTGGGATTGTCAATTTTTGCATATAAACGGTGTTGGTCATAAATTAAATCATTTGGAATCGTTGGAGATAAATAAAGCGTGTAAAACTAATCAAAAAATTATAAACAACCAACTAAATTTATCTACGAGTCCCATTTTAAAAATTATTCGAATAAATTTGTATTAAGTAACATTTTGAGTTAGGTACTAAATTTATTTTTTAAATAATTATATTTTTTAAAAATAGATTCTGGTAAAGAAACAACAACAAATGTTTTTCGTTAGTATTGATATCCTGAAGAAGAAAATGGTATTTTTCGAAACCGGTAGATGTATTTAAACTCAATAAGTGGTTAATGAAACAAAGTTAAAAAATAAAAATAAGTTTAATACATGTTTGCTTTGCTTCCTATTTAGTTCTACAACTTGCTTGATACTATCAGACCAATTTATCTTAGTATAATAATAAAAGGATAGAAAGGCTTATCTAGTATATTTTTGTATTCAGCAAAAATAATGCAATATAGTACTGAATAAATATATTTTAGACCTTACATAAATTGGAACAAATTTTAACGTACAAAATTGAAATTATATAATAAATTGTCACTTATTTTATTTATTTATTATATATGCTGCAATTCAAATTCACCGCTATCATCGCCGTTCCCAGCAGACCGACGATACGACGGATGAGAAGACCCACCTAGTCTGACCCGATCGCTCGCCCCGACGGGCGCCACTAACGCTTCAGACTATCAGACTTCAGCTATTATTCGCACTCTTCATTCTAATACCATACTCTGTTGTGGTAAATGTAATAGGTTGTATATCAAAAATACCAAACTTTTCAGGAGAAACAAAAAACTACCCCATCTCACCGATTCTTTCGAATGATTATCATCTTAATTGAATTAGCTCTCTGTTAACGGTATTATCATCATTTTGACGTAAGTTGCGTTAAACTGACATAAAAAAAATATTAATAAAATTAAATAATTACAATGAAGATTTTTAAAACTAATAGTAGATAACAGAACGAAGTATTTGTATAAAGATGATTATAGTAAATTATTTACAATTTCAAAAATCTTACCAGTTGACAAAAAAGTAACATATGCTATATATAATATTCGAAGAGTTGATAAATAATGAAAATATAAATACTGATCCTCACCAAAGCTATTCAACCAGATCGTCGGGTCGAACCACGAGAGGACCGATCGCGACCAATGTGTACGGTGGGAGAACGAGAGAATGTGTTGTGCCAAGAATAATTAACAAAATCAATAAAGACCTATTAAATATTTTTAAAAAATGATGAGACCCCCCTGTGACCACCTTAAAATACAAAGTAAAGAACATATTCTTATCTAATTTTTATTTCTTTGTTATATTATATTATATTCAGGTATCCACCCATAAAATACTATACACTAGGTCTGTTACACCCCGTAATAATTGTATATCTTTCGAATAATTGATTTTTTTCTTTAAATATATTTATATATATTTTATTTTTTATGTCTTTCTAAGTAATTCATCTAACATCGCCTTATCTATTTTTTCCCTCTTATTATATTTTATTTATTAAAAAAAAATGCTGCTAAAAATGCTAAAAGGCAATCCTTGCCGTAAAACTGCCATGCAGTTTGGCAAAAAATAAAATTATAATGAAAATATATGTAATAAAGAAGAAATTAAAAAAAAACATCACACTACGCTGACACTTTTTTGTCTCTCTCCTGAAAAGTTTGGTATTTTTTATATAGAATATAAATTAAAATTCGCCTTACTAAGACTTATTTGAAAATTATAATCTATAACATTAGTCGCAAAAATAAGCAATTTTAGTATTAATATTTACGCTGTTCTGGCATCAGTTCTCGTAGATAAAATATTCAAAATATTGATAAAATGCCACAAAAAATATACTTAAAATCAAATGTTTAGATGAATCACCTTAAGTCCGTGACGGATGTAGTATTGAAAAATTCATTAGCATCTACCGGGATCACGGTAATAAATGGATGTTGAATTTTTCTCCCAATTATTCAAATCACTCTACTTTTATGGAATTGTTAAACAAGAAAATGGGAGGTTTATTAATAAGCAATGAAATCGAAGCCTCCGGGTAG
This sequence comes from Eubasilissa splendida, assembly GCA_031772225.1. NCBI lineage: Eukaryota > Metazoa > Arthropoda > Insecta > Trichoptera > Phryganeidae > Eubasilissa > Eubasilissa splendida. The sequence continues at coordinate 7,563,338 of CM062866.1, read as the reverse complement.
GGCACAAAATACACAGAGATGAAAGAATTGAGAATTCCACAGCGATAGCAATTAATCGAAAATTTACAATTCCGAGAATAAGACCTCTACTACGCTGACATTCAAAATACGTCCAATGTTCAATATATATCTATATATAATATAATAACATCGCTATTGCTTATTACTTAGTATTTTAACAATACACCATATTCTAATGATTTAAAAAATCATCTGTACTTTGTTCATTTTGATACATTATTATAAATAAATATTATCTCTTTTTTATCTTAAAATAATAGTTTTTATTTGTCAAATCAGAAAAAAATGATAAATTATATCAGACGTTATATTTTTATACAATCTTGTTAAATCATAAAAAATAGGAAATAAAGTTGTATTAAAAGGGATCAATCAGACATAATTGTGGCAAATCAATTTATGACAGAGTAAGTAATGAAAATATCAAGTAATGTAATGATGATCTTAACACACTGAATAAGATTAAAAAAGGGTCAGTACGGTTTTTATTTACGTAAAGCGAATTAATGAAGAGGAAAATTACCCTACAATGGAATCCGAAATATCGGCCAGAGAGGTCGGATACACACGGCAAGATAGACAACAATTTATTAAAATCCATTAAATTGTTTTATTTTAGAAAAATTATGCCCAGCTACAGCGTAACATGACAGAGGTGGGATTTTATTATTGTTATTATTATAGTGTTAATATTATATATCTGTTTAATTATCTAAAATATTTTAAATATCTTTAACTGATTTCATCTCAGTGCAGTGCGGCGACGTCTTGAGTTGAATACACATGAATTTATCGATTAAAATACTCATCGCCTTAATAGGGGTTCAGAGGATTGTAGAATGAGGGGCGAGAAGTGTCCTTGGGTAGTTGAAGAATTTTCCAATGATCACGCAATGGTATTCCAGTGCCAACACTGCCTTTGTTCGATTTAAATGGTTCTGTGAAATTATTGATAATTCTTCTCAACCTCACGCGCGAAAGCCTATTTTCAAAAGCTGCGAAGCCCCTGGGAAAGATTATTTCTTTTATACGCGAATTATTGTGTTAAAGTTATTCGCAAAATATAAAAGGATTTTTTTGGTCGGCTCGCTTATTCCATTGAAGGGTTGAATAAAAGGTGTGGATCTTTTTTTAGGTTTGCACGGGCGTTCATAAAGTTCTATGAATGGTTTAGTGGATTATTATGATGCGAATCTCCAATTTTCTTGGTGGCTGACTATCATATACCCCATAAAAGACACCAAATTTTTCTATAGAAATAATGTATGTATCTTTGTATTCCTTTAATATGTTTGCATTGCTTGGATTTTTACTGTAAAGATTTTGGATCTTGGGATCTAAACCCAATTGAATCCTGGTATTTATCTAATATATTAATAACATTAGACCTTTCAATAGGATCTACAAAGATGTGATAAATAGTAGAGTATATATGTAATACCCAGGGATCAAAAATGTTCATCTTGCGAATGGTGAGATAATATCTGTTAGATGTAATATTATTTTTACGTATGTAGAATTACAGGAAAATAATAAATAGGAAGAATACAACGCATAGTCTGATTGCCTAATTACATAGTTTATCAAACAGTCCGATTATTTTCACCACATGCATGCATAGTGACAAAAAAATCACTGAAACAATACTAACTTGTTTTTAAACCTTTATAACGAGACATATTAAATGAACCAATTCGAAAGATATACAGAAAAAATCTATCAAAAAAATATATGGTTGCTACCGGGAGTCGAACCTGCATCTATTCCTACTCGAGGATAGGTCCGGAAATCACGGTAATAGCCAAATATTTTTTTTATAGATTGTTTTCTATATATCTTTCTAATTGATTAATTTAGTTTGTGTTAAAAATACAACATAATTATGTTCTAAAATTGCAACTTCACAACAAAAATGTGTTTTCATTAAAAACTTTATGATAAGCGTCAATATTTCAATGTTTATCAATATATTTTTAATAAAAACACATTTTTGTTGTGAAGTTGCAATTTCAATACATTTTTTATGAAAGCACATTTTTGTTGTGAAGTTGCAATTTCAATACATTTTTAATGAAAATACATTTTGGTTGTGAAGTTGCAATTTCAATACATTTTTAATGAGAACACATTTTTGTTGTGAAGTTGCAATTTCAATATATTTTTAATTCACTTTGATTTAAAGTGTTTGCTTTTTATTATTTCTTTTGAAATACGTTTCTTTTTGTTATTTACTAAGCGGTGGTTGATAATATGTATTAGATGCAATATTTTTGTACTCAAAAATGTATATAATTGTAAATGTAAATTATAACAATTATTTGCAATACAATTTCTCTATGAAGAAGTTTAGTTATTTACAAAATAATATTTTCTTTACATTATTTTCTTACTATTCACGAATACAGAATTCCCAGACAGACTAATATTTTCAATATCAATAGATAATTTGTAATGTACTGATGTACGTCTAACGTATTATTTTTAATATCCATGAAGGTCCATCAAACTCCAGACGCTTTTCAGTATCACATACATTAAAGCGCATAACGATAGCTTCTAAAAATATTCAATTTAATCTGAAATACAAATATTTCTGAATTGTTCAATGGTTCCAAAAACTGTAATTAGTATATATAATAGATATTAAATTATAACATTAAATCAGGTCTTGTCTTCATAGAAGGAGAGGGGTGTAATAAATAGACCCTCTCTGTTTAATACTAGGTTTACGATCCTCTATTACACGAACTAATTACTTTATTATTCTCTTACGTAATATATTATTTTCGATAATTATTTCCCCTTTGAAAGATCTTTTAAGATACTAATGAAAATAGTTTTCTGTTTATTAGTAATGAAACTATTCTTAATATATATTCTCGTATATTGCTTTTGGTCGCTCCAAATATCAGTTTTCTAAGGTTTTTTTATTTAACTAATAAAAGCTGTCTCACAAGATTTAGAACTTGGGCCTCTATTATAGATCATCTTCATCAATAATGTGCATATAAAACTTCAATATCAAATCACTCAAAATGAACTTTTCAATTTTCACAGAAATCACTCAAAAATGATAATAAAAATTATTCTAAAAAAAAAAAAAAGACTATCCAAGTATACAATTTTTCACAGATTTTAAAGTACCAAAAATAGTAGACATACACAAAAAAAATTCAATAATTTAAATTTTCAAAATTTAAAAATCAATTAAAATTTAGAAGCTAATTCCGATCTACAAGATATAGAGATCAAATTGATATCATAAAACTAAAATATACCGCAACTCAAAATCAATATATTTATCAAGGCATCAAATTTTTTAACAATCTCCATATCACAATTAGAAAAATTACGGACTATCATAAATTTGTAACTGAAGTAAAAAAAATATGTACACAAACTAACTGAAACATACATTAACTCGTATATATTATTTCTTTATACACGAGTCTTACTCTCATAGAGAAGAAACAAATGTTAAAATATATATATATATATATATCGACTGATTATTCAAATTGTATTATATTTTTGATATCAATAAGAAAAAATATATATATATTTATAATTAATACATTAAATTTGTATTTATAATAACATCACTACATTCTCTCTCTTCTTACTTATATGTATATTACGTAACGGGGCAATTTGAAACATCTCAGGCTGATCTAAGTGACTTGGTATTGAATGCTTGCATTCATCGGGAGCTCTGTCTGCAGAAAGTGGGCGTAATATTGTCGGCCTGCGCCGTGATTATCGAGACTCAAATCGCAATTGTATCCCGTTCTTTTCCCTTTGGAAGTGTCTAAATGCCTGGCCTTTAAATGGCTGTCCTGTTCCACTGTCTCTAATTTTATTATTCGTTCAGACGGAATCCCTAGCGTAGCTTTTTTTTTGTACAACTTGTTCATATAATATTTGTTTTTGCTGTTTCGTGTAATCTTTTTTATATTTTATGTTTATACTGTTTGCATGTGTCTATTATTACTATAAATAAAGACAACTTGCTCGTAAATTTGCATTAATTCATGACTTAAGGATTAATTATTAATCTCGGTTTTGCTCTTGTACTAAAATTGTAGCATGGAACCGATAAAATGATTTCCAAACTCCTAAAACGGTTCCGGGAAACAGTGGGTCCTTCCGGGGCCCACAAGGGCTCTAAAAAAAATTTCAAAAGCTAATTAAATAGTATTGTTTACGTAAATGCCTTCTATGGCTGGTTCCCAGATTTCCGATTGACAATAATGGCGCATATGATATATGAATACTGCACTAACCTTTTTATTGTACATGCTGTCTTTCTGGTCCGATGTTGTTGTACTTTTAGCTGTGTATTTTTCAACCGACCAAGGTGCGCACTTCCAACGATCGGTTTATTTGGACCTCTAGACTGATCGAAGCATGGGATGCAATTGATCCGCTTGTCGTTTACCGTCTTCTTCATTCTTCGAAAAAATATGGCAATACTCATATACACACATGCACAATATCATAAAATCCAATGGTGCTAATCGGACAGTAACAAGGCGCGTATTAATATGGTATACTATTATTTATGATATTTAAATATTTTATTTCCTGGTGCCAAAAAACCTGCATTACAAAATAAATGTTGAATTCAAAATATATTATATTTGGATTTCAAAAATTGTTATTCTTCTAATGCCATGCCTTTGAATCCATGCCATGACCTAAGTATATATCAACTTGTAGGATCATATAGTTAATTTGTCAAAATTAATGTCTGCTCCTGGCAACTTAGAATAACTCCTCAACTCCAAAAAATAGTCCATTTCCATGACAGGTTTTATTTTTACCTAACTACAATTTTCCTATTATTTTCTCTTGAAAATTGTTTGTATCTGGTAATATTTATATCTACAATTTGTTTGCCAAAAATATATTATTTCTCGTTCTTTTTAGAAGCTTTCTAGTATTGTGTCTGTATTATTGCTGATGAAACCGATCCAAAATATGTTGAGCATTATTTTACAGCGCAACTTTTTAAAGCCATAAAAGATTCCACGTTTCACAACTGTTTGCACTATCTTCGAGTCGCGCGTCCCGCGGAATGATATACGAAAATTCCGGTCGTAAATAGAAATCACCGCAGGATAGGGGAGGGAAGTTGGTAATTAGAAGAAGGACCAGTAATCTTGGAGAACCGAGATTCGGACAGACTGCTCGCCTTACCTTGAGTGTAACGCCTCCTTTAGTCCCCGCCGAAAATCTCATAATGACGGCACGTAGATAAGCCGATCTCCGCTCCCGACTGAAAACGGCGATGGCAATGTTTATCCACGATACAAACAAACAATATCACTGTGCACACAAATCACAGGATCAAAAACAATACAGTGCTGGTGTACTGGTTTCAATTCAGATTTTTAAAACTTGTAGTAGATAACAGAACGAAGTGTTCGTATAAAAATGATTATAGTTAATTATTTGCAATAAGCAAAATCTTACCAGTTGAAAAAAAAGTAATATGCTATAATATTCGAAGAGTTGATAAATAATGGAAATAAAAATATTGATCCTCACCACAGCTATTCAACCAGATCGTTGGGTCGAACCATGAGAGTACCGATCGTTAACAATGTGTTCGGTGAAAGAATGAGAGAATGTGTCGTGCCAAAAATAATTAACAAAATCAATAAAGACCTATTAAACATTTAAAAAAATGATTCGACCCCAGTGATCATCTTAAAATACGAAGTAAAGGAATATATTCTTGTTTAATTTTTTAATTCCTTGTTGTATTATATTATATTCAGGTATCCACTCATAAAATACTGTGGACTAGGTGTGTGAAAATTGTTTATCTTTTCGAAAGATTGATTTTTTTTCATTATATATATTTTATTATTTATATATTTTTAAGTAATTTATCTAACACCTTCTTATCTAATTTTTTTCCCGTTGTATTTTATTTATACAAAAAATTGTTTAACTATGTAAAAGGCAATCCTTGCCGTAAAACTGCCATGCAGTCTGGCAAAAATAAAATAAAAATGAATATATATGAAGTTTACGCATTTTTATACTTCCATAGGTAGACCTGGTATAAATTTTAAATGTGTGAATTTAAAACAGAAACAAAAGCGAAACTGCTTCCGGAAAGAGACAGTTTTTCGATTTAGACGGACATGTTAACGCCGGCAATATAAAAACATTTTTTATTATATATTTTCGGATTATCGGTTTTGAGAAAGTTTTGGTGACTGGTCAGCAGAGTAAAGGACCACCAGACTACAAGGAGAGCGTCATCGGCGTCTACCAGCCCAGGTTCGCAAAGGTTGGTTTATTTTGAATTTGCATAGATTGAATTACTGGGAACCTAGGACTAGCTATCGAGGTATTTACGGCTATATGTGTAATGAAAAAGAAGATAAAAAAAAGATACTTAATACCAGTGATAATATAATTATATATTATAGTCCATCTATGAACCATTTTTAACAGAATTTTCTGATATATTTTACACGGAGAGTCTCCGATAAAACATATTTCATGTTAGAAATCTCCCTTGTACAGTTTTTCAGAAATATCTTAATAATACCGAATTCATAATAGAGAAAATACATTATTAATGAAGGATATGAATAATATTTTTACCATGTAATATTATATATTCCATAAAGCGTGAAATGATTTGAATTTATTTATTTGATTTGTGTAATTTACAACATATTATCTTCAACTTCTATTTATTGAATTTCCACATTATTACAATCGAATGCTTTATTTCGCATAATTTGAATAACTTATCAGTGCGTTTAATATCTACGTAAATTAACATATAAATTTATTCAATGAAAACAATGTTAAATTTTTCTGATTCACTTATCAACGTATTTTTATAAAATAATACAAACTCTACTATTCTTAGGTTCTTCCTTTGTTAAAAATTCACATTCTTCATCATAGAATTTTTGTTTTTCTACAAAGAGTTTGTATCGTAAGTCACGACATTCCGAGTCCTCCAAAAACAATAGTGATACTTAAAAGAGAAATTCAGGAATCTGTTGGAGGTTTTCAAGCATTTAAAGGATCATTTCCAACATAATAGCAGCCTTAAGATGTCAGTCGTAAAATTTTGTACATATTTTACCCGGCTGTTTTGCGAAGGAACCCATCCAAATAATAATTTTATTTTGAAACAGAAAATCCTACACATCGTATTAAAATGTAAATGCCACTCATTTAACGATCAGTGTAATAGGGAAGACAAAAGAAAAATCATAATTTTGCGATTTTGTATGTGTTGATATTTTATAATATTTTTTATTGAAATAAGTTAAAGTATAAGTAAAAGTATTAATCCAATTATTATTAGTATGCCTGGCGAGAATGCTAGATGGCCACGAACGCTATTACTGCCGGTGTATTGAAAAACTATTTTAAAAATATGATAAAAATTATATTTTATTTTAATAAACATTATTTTTTTCTTAATTAGGATGTTACAGGCAGAAAAAATTTACGCTATTTTATGCTAATTTATGCTAATTTTGCAAATTGCTCCTAATTTTGCAGTACATATATTTACCTTATCCGCGGGGGTAGCGTAGTCTCAATTGTTAAGGCTTCCACGGGGACCATCTTCTATCTGGTTTACCTGGTCATGCCAAGCCTTTCGCTGGTGTCCTCTATTTCTATCACCACCAAAACTCGCATCATATATCTTTCTTATCACTATTCATTTGTTTTCCCTTTTTTCTGCCTCGTTTGCCAGTTCCGGGCTTCACTTCCATACATCAGTGTTGGTACTAGAACTCCATCATGTACCGCTAGTCTTACCATGGCTGTTTAGAAAGTGTTGCATTCAAAATGCCGTTTCTTTTATTCCCTACAGCCACCCAACTTTAGATATCTTTCTCAGACTCTCCATTCCTATCAAACATACATCCTAATTACATAAAATAATCTACTTGTTCCAAACATTCATAACCTACCAGTATTTCGTACTTTATCTTTACTGTATTCCTTCTCGAATGTCATCACTTACAATTTATTTTTGTAATATACTAATTATTATTTTATTCAGCGCACGCACACACGTAATATAATATATCTGTATATTAATATTATTTTAATAAGAAAAGTATAATAATATTAAAATATTTTTAAAAATATATAATGTTTTAATGGAGCCCTACAAAAAAAAATGCAATTTTAAACCTAATTAAATGACATGGTTTGACTAAATGATGTGTTTTAAAAAAAAAAATGATTACTGTGAGTCCGTTATTCAATATAGAAAATATGTGCCTCCGTATAAGTCTAGAAGAAGATCACTGTTCCGTTCTCCTACAGTTTATTTATAATATCTTAATGAATAAACATCTGAATATAAAATTGATAATATTTTTTTTTTTCTAGCGTATATATGTATATGTAGAGCTAGGTTGAGATATTGGTGAACTGAACTCTCGTCTAGACTATACATTAGACGTTTACTATAACCATCAACACCAAAATACTGGTTACCTTTCTGTTTATTTAAGCGTGTCTTATAATAATTATTTTATCATTGCGGTATCTTTTGAATAGTCATCTAGTCATTATTTATTAATTAAATTTGTTTAAAATTATTTGAGAATTTAATTTGACTCGTTATTTCATTCATCAAAATTTATCATGTGTACAAAATTGTGAATTTGGACAAAACTAGAAATTTGAAAATTATAATTGTCAAATTTGTATTTGTTCCAATTATATTTAGCGGGCATGGCGATGTTGGGGGAGAAAAGAGTGGGAAGAGGGGAATGGTACGGGGAGGTTGCTAATCGGGACGGTGCTTTAATGGGGGAGGTTTGGGAGATTTGAGTATTTGGAGGTTACTCCCGTGCAACGCCGGGTATATCATATCGGCTAGTAATAAAATTAAAAAATTGAAGCACAGCACGGCTTTAATATCGTATTTAAAGCAATACAATTATATCAGTATGGAATTTTTTTTTCAAAAAACTGAATTCGATTCCGAGGCTGTGAAGTCTTTGTATTGGTGAATTTATATACCTAATAAATCAAAATACTGTTTTCTTTCACTAATTTGTTATTTATTATAACGTTTTCATTGCTGACGCATCATCTTTAGTAATGTTACTAATACTAAACTTAAGACAAAAGGATTACGCGCTACTTAGGGTTGAGGAGTGGAGTGCGTGGTTAACTAGCGCAGGAGAGGGGACATAATAGAAAATGTTTATCGTTGGGTTTGGTAAAAACTATTGTAATTATTTTACCCATTATATAAATATATTACGAAGGAATACCTAAAATATAAACTCTGTATTTAGTGTATTTACAGAGATATTCACATAATTAGAGACAATGTTAACTCGGTTTATATTTACATTTTAAAATGTTGAAATAGGTTTTTAACATCAGTTGGGTAACAATGTCATAGCAGCATGCCGGAAATTATTTTTCTCACCGAGTGTACGAGCTTCTGCGGAAGTCGGTTACCACGCGCGTTGTCTCCGCTCCGATCTACAGTGTGCGTTCGGCTCAAAATAGGATATTTTTCCATCATCACTAATGATCCCTTTTTAAAGTGACAATGTATTTCGTGCTTCAAATAAAAACTAGCAAACATTGTTAATTTTATCCTTGTCTTAATACCGGTGACATTTCTGGAGCGTTTTTAGCTACATATGAAAACTGATAAGGTTTTTAAAATGCATGTCATTGCCGCGAATTAGCAAAATATCTAGAGCATAGATAATTTATTACAAATATTATAGCATGACAGAGATTTGGTTGAGATAATTGACAGACCTGGTGATAAACTTAGGGATTGATTTAAGATTTGTGGGATGAGACATGTACACAACGATTTCACAGCGAAAATTGGAAACGTTACTAGAACTATTTATTCTGTAAAGTTAGGCAAACTTAAATTACAAATATTTTAACTGGTGCTGGGAAAATTCAAATTAAGCCAACTGATGAACGGAACAATAATGTTCTATGAAATTTGGCGTACAACAAACGAAAACTCTGAGACATACGGTGGACTACGAAAGCCGAGAGTTATCTCTAATGAATCTTACAGAAGAACTATCCTTGTCTCAGAGATTTTTCATATAGAGTTTTTAAGCAAGAACACGTTAGCGCTATTTCATGTTAATTATTATATACATTTTTCGATTTTGATTTTTGCGTGGATCCACGATAGTAGAAAAATTTATGTTAAGTAGAGAAAGTTGAAAATTCTATGTTAAGGCAATTTTGTGGCACGCGAAAATTAATTTTATTGTCACGGTCTTTCTATTAATGCATGTATTTTCTTAAGTACGGCAAATAACATTCAGTTTATTAACATAACATTAGTGTAATAGTTATGAAAAAAGTCAAATTTATTGTATAACTTCTGATATAAATGAATAATAAAAATCCATATTTTTGAAAAAAACGCGGATATCTTAATTGTTTTTGAAATGGAAGTCTTAAGTTTTCTAAAATATATAGTTTATTTCCTTTTTCAAATATGTACTAAATCTATACTATCACTACCAAAGCGATGATCCTCGATTCCGTGGACAAAGGCTATAATATTTATAATACATTGTCTATGCTCTAGATATTTTATTAATTCGCGGCGAAGACTTGCATTTTAAAAACCTTATCAGCTTTCATATACGTGTAGCCACAAGCGAGCCAAAAATGTCACCTGTATTGAGACAAGGATAAATTCAACAGTGTTTGCTAGTTTTTATTTGAAACACGAAATACATTGTCACTTTAAAAAGGGATCATTTAGCTATGATGGAAAAATATCCTATTTTGAGCCGAACGCACACTGTAGATCGGAGCGGAAACAACGCGCATGGTAACCGACTTCCGCAGAAGCTCGTACACTCGGTGAGAAAAATAATTTCCGGCATGCTGCTACGACATTGTTACCCAACTGATATTAAAAACCTATTTCAACCTTTTAAAACATAAATATAAACCGAGTTGTCATTGTCTCTAATTATGTGAATATCTCTGGAAATACACTAAATACAGAGTTCATATTTTAGGTATTCCTCCGTAATATATTTATGTAATGGGTAAAATAATTACAAAAGTATTTAAGAAAACACAACAATAAAAAATGTTTTCTTGAAGAACCTGGCGTGAATTTTTCAATACATGTATGTATGTGTGTGTGTGCGGAAAGGCGCGGACGGCGGATGCCGATTATCTCTTTAGTGGTAGAGCGTGCGCTGGCCGAGTTAGACTTATCTTATGCGTTTTTATGCTATCATTCGTGATGGCTAATGTTTTTTCTAACTTTTAGCAGTTGTACACAATAAGTTATATGAATTAAATGAACATATACCACCAGATTAAGTCATATATGTGGAATGCATATGGTAAATGTAGGAGTGTATTTGTGGGTTTATAAGTGATCTCCAATCAGAAATAATATAAGATTATGTAGTGCGATACCCCAATATTCCATCCACAACTCTGGTGCTCGATTGTTAAGTCTATTTTGAATATGTACGTGACAGGCAACAGAGTACCAGACATATCTACTTTTTACAAATATCGAAGTTTGACAGTTACTGTGTGAACTGTTACGGAAGCGGTTATTAGAGCTGTTAGGAAGGTGACGATAGGATGAGTGAAACTCGCGAGATGCTCTTCTCGACCGCCGCTGTCCGCGATGATATTGCTGCATGACATCGGTACTAAGTATCTTAATGTCTGAAGGGAGTTACATAACACACACCGGTAATTGCTGGGTAAGTTCAGCCTCGCTGGACGGTGATTATGACTCAACAACACTAAATGTTTTAGTTGGCAGTAAAGCGTTAATCAAATTCATCGAAAATATGCTGCAAATATACAAAGCGCACTTTAATAATAATGCATCGCTAATCTATTTTAGCAATGGACCGAGGTCAATCAAGAGTATTACGAAATACAAATTGAACGGTAGCACGGCTCAATACATTTCATCACATATCAAGGAGTTTAATTTTATAATATCCTTTATAAAAAATACTGAACTGTGATTTATGAGTTGTTCTCTTATTCTCTCCTCCATCTCAGTGTTGACATATGATGGCCTCGATCAGATGAGACTCAGCTTGTAGTATACCTCCACAAGTCCCGGTCTCAGCTGACTCCAGTATTCCTCCAGCCAGATGCAACACATCTATCCACTAATGTGGCAAGGATAAGCAGAGAGGATAGAGCGCCACACTCTTCTGTCCTGATACTCAATTCTCGCCTCAAACACATACGTTAATCTTCTTATACAAGCTCGCCGGTAATTGTGGTTTCTAACAAGACATCTTCCAGTATCTGCTTTACCTGGTCATGTTAAGTCTTCCGCGGATGTCCTCTTAAGAGTCATGATAGAGAATTATATTTATTTAATTTTTATATAGATTATTCAAAACTTTATTTTTAACCACTTAGAGTTATATTTTATGTACCAACCGGGCTCGAAAAATATAATTTCCTTCATCAGGATGTCAAATAACATTAATTATTAGTTAATTTTAAAAATTTAAAGTTATGTTAAAAACAAAGTTTTAAATTATCTATATTAAAATTAATAAAAACCTTAATATAAAATTTGCAACAAATATTAAAAATATATTTAATTTAAATGAAAAGTATATTGTGGGAGTACAGACCGGAGTTATACCCTCTCACCGGCTAGTCAGTGGTGAATACAAGATCCATGGGTTCTTCACTTCATAAATACATACCCACATTATTTTGTCACACTTTGCCTTCATCCTAAACTGGGAAAAATTTGTAAGTAATACCTGGAAGTGATAAATAAAAAGGTGTTATTCATTATAAAAATGACATCCAATCAGACATGAAATAAATAAATAATCAACTTTAATTAATCCTCATTTCGTCGGGTTGGGCGCGATTTCGACGTTCCTCAGGCAGGCAGGTGACAACCAGATATTCCACTCGATGGCATCCCTCCAGTCCATGCCAACTAAACATCCCATCTCTTCTGCCTATCATCATAGATGATCCTTAGTAATCAAGCCGTCGCGATAGGATAAGTAAACGGAATTGTGTATGATCACATCACATAAAAAATGTGGCCCAAAGTGAGGCGAAGAAACCAAAGGGAAACATCTCGTTTCCCTTTGATTATAATGGATCGCACACAGCTATATGTTAGAAATTCTATTAAACCGCGCTAATCTGACAGCTCTGCTCGATGACTTGAAAAAGAACCATAGACGGTGACCGTTTTTATAACCTTGAAAACGGATTACGAACCAACGTAAGGGCAATTATTTGTGATTTCGAGGTACTTGGCAATAAAACAAGTGACGATGCAATTTCGAACGTGACCCGAATTTGTAATGTCACAGTATTAATATAGTGTGTTTATTTTTCCTGTTTAATAGTCCACATCTGAAAATACCCCGCTTCCTTCCCGAAAATTCTGGTCAGTGGGTTGCAAGCTTTATTTACTCACTTCAACGTATTTTGTGAGAACAATTTAAAGTACATATTATAAATTGTGAGTTTGTTTGTTTATTAATGTGTGTATGTTTGCTCAGCGGTAATGTGTTGAGTACAACAGTAAGTGTAGCTATTCATAAAAAAATATTATTTATTTAAAACGGCAAATAATTTTATTGCTAACGTACCTACATTAAGTGTCTGACTGTTGTCATACTTATCGAATACTTTTATAAGGTGTGTCTCTAGAATTAAGATATATTATTTAATTAACATTTACAACTACAATAATACAATAAGGTAGATGGCTCTGTCAAATGATGGAACGATTAAATGTATTGATATCAAAAAGGTAACATATAAGGTCGAAAAATTGTCGATAAAAATAGTGCCGCTGTAGCTTAGTTGGATAAAGCAACTCCCCCGGTTAGGGAAGAGATCCAGGTTCGAATCCCGGTAGCGCAACAACAATGTTTTTATTTTTCGATAATATTGATTTTGTATGTATATCTTTATAATTAATACATTTAATTCATATTTACAAATATTTACTTGAAATTAATATTAATTATTATTCCTATTTATTATTGTTTAATTTTTTTTTATATCCTTTTAGAAGTTTCGGTTACGATATTATCCCACTTCTGTATAGATTATGTTTATCTAGTTTAAAAAAAAAAAATTCTTAAATAAATAAAATAATCTAATAAAATAATCTCTATAAAATAGCGCAGAACTGAATTCAAGTGAATTCCTCATGAAAGGTGAATAAAATCCATTACGCTACCGCGATGTCAATGATATATCAAGATAAATACCTCAAACCCTTTATTAATACAAGCTTCTTAATGACGTTTAAGAGGGGTAAGTATATTTTAACTGAATCAAATTTAGAATTTAAATTGGATACAAATTAAATGTATTAATTAGAAAGGTATACATATGAAATCAATTTTATTAAAAAATATTGTTGTTGAATTAATTTAATTAATTCAAAATGCATTAACCGTTTATGCTATACCAATACGGTGCATTGACAATAAATTTTTGAACTTATACGATACATTTTTCAAGTTGATACATCTATCGTTCCATTATTTGTAAGCCATCTTCTTTAATTTTGAAGACGCCAGAATTAATAATTCCTTGTATATTATTAAGAAGAACACATTTTTATTGTGAAGTTGTAATTATAAAGAATATAGGTCTGTGCAACAACAATATTGAACAGGAAGAGATCCAAGTTCGAATCCCGGTAGCAACTACAACATTTTTCGATAAAATTGATTATATATTGTATATCTTTCTAATTAACACATTTAATTTTTATTTTTAAAAATATCACAGACCTATGTTCTGAATAATTACAACGTCATAATAAAAATTTTCTTAATAATTAAAATTGGTCATTAATTACACATAAATGATCGAGAATATCAATAATATAATAAATATTAATTAAATGTAATAAATATAAAGATATACATAAAAAATCAATATTATCGAAAAATAAAAACATTGTTGTTTCGCTACCGGGATTCGAACCTGGATCTCTTCCCTAACCGGGGGAGGTGCTTTATCCAACTAAGCTACAGCGACATTATTTTTAGCGACAATTTTTCGACCTTAATATGTTACCTTTTTTGATACAAAACATTTAATCGTTCCATCTATTTGACATAGCCATCTACCTATTTTTACAGAACTCAAATACCTGTGAGTGAATCTGCTAGCAGACGCTATAGTTATTAATTCATTTTTATTAAATTTTGGACACAATGATACAATCTTTATTATTTTTAGGAGAACACAATCTTATTGTGAAGTTGTAATTATTCAGAAACATAGTTCTGTGATTTTTTAAAGTAAGATTATTAAATATTATTTATTTTTCGATAAATTGATTTTGTATGTATATCTTTATTAATTCATACATTTAATTCATATTTAAAATATCAACAGAACTATGTTCCTGAAATAATTAAAACTTCCAATAAGGATGTTGTTCTCCTAAAAATAATATAATAAACCATTGTATTAAATATGAACAAAAAAAAATCAGCATATATACTAAAGCGAAAATTTGACAATATTGTGTATTAGGATAATGTCAAGATGGTAATGTGCTCACTTAGCATGTGAGAGATAGTGGGATCGATATTTGGATCATTAAAAATATTGTCATATTTCAAAAAAATCTATTGAAAAAATATTTGAAAATGATCAAAATTGTAATTATAATTCATTTTAATCCAATCGTCAGAACTGTGCTCTGTATAGTTGATAAAATTCCGTATCGCGTATTAATATAACATAAACAAATTTTGACAGATGTCTGTCGCATGGCAACGTTAAACAAATAAGATATGTTGTCATCACCTCTCGGCAATGCTGAACTTACCCAGCAAATATCATGTTACGAGATGCGTGAAACGCAACTTTCATCAGCTTTAAAGATACCTAATACCACAGGCATGCAAGAATACCAACGCGGCCAGCAAAGATAGTATAAGCCGTCTCACGAGGTTCACAGCTTCATAAACCGTCTCCAATAACAATTAACGCAGAAAACTTTTGTTACGGGTTAATTGAAGCGGTACACAATAGAGTATGCTACCAACACTGATGTATGGAAGTGAGACCTGAAGCAGGCAGAAGAGGAACAAATGTAGACTGAATGCAGTGGAAATGAGATCGCTTAGGCGTAAGATGGCAGATCCATTTGCAACAGAGTAAAGAATGAAAAAATAAGGAAAGAATGTAAAGCTGGTCTTAGTATAGTGAGTAATATTAAGAGAGGATCACTATGGTAGCTTGGTTTGGTCATATGGAACGAATAAATGAGGAGAGAATAGTAAGGAAGATAAGTTGATGGCACCAGAAATAAAGGACGTCCGCGGAAGACTTGCCACGACCAGGTAAACCAGACTCTGGAGGATGGTCCTGGTCGAAACCTCAATAATCGGTGAGCTTGTATGAAAATATGTATGAATGTGTATGAGGCGAAAACTGTGTGTCAGAAGAATGTGGCGCTCTATATTCTCTGCCTACCTTCGCGGAGAAACGGTGTGATGGTAAGTTAGTTAGTTTAGTTAGCATAACATAACTGCATAACCAATATTCCTCTCCATACAGGTGACACATATATTCTCCAAAAGGGTCTACTGTTTCTGCGTCAAAGTAAATTATTTCACTCCTGTATTTTCGTTTATTTTTTAAATAAATTTAGTTAATAAAAATCGTTAGTTATCCCATCATTATTAAAGGGTTCTTTCTAGTTTATATACATAAGTAATTAAAAAAAATATATAATGAATTCAGTTTACCGTAACTACGAAATTCTATGAAAGCTGTCTAGTTTACTAGTAGTTTAATTACTTCTCGGGATCAAGTCAGTTTGTTGTTGAAAATATCAATTAGCTATTTGTAAGAGTTATCTACTCTAAATAATTAATCATTGATGAACAGAATCTATAATTAGATATTTAATTATTATTTCAACGTATACATACCTATGCAAATTTAATATGGTATTTCTCGTAGAGTTTCCTGTAATTGATCACGCAAACAAATTATAAACTCATTGCTCACAAGAAAACTATTATATAATGGGAGTTAGGCCATTCTAACATTGTGTCTATAGTTTAGATTATAATTTATTTGTAATCCTATTTCTTATACATACATATAAGAGTTAACTTGTCCTAAGATGTTATAATTAATAAAGTATATTAAAAAAGTGTAGGTATATCTTATAGAAGCAGTTGTTTTTGGATTCTGGGTTTGTTTTACAATGTAATATTTTTGCGGTGGAATGCAAATAAAATACAGAAGTTGGAGTTAAACGATGTTTATCGGCTCGGTTACGACAGAAAAATACTTGGTCTAGAGTGCACTGTTGGTCGGGTGTATTGCACCAGCTGCTTTCAGTTGTAGTTTGATACGGCATCACCAGATCCATCAAGCTAGAACGTTACTAGATATACTTCACACGACATTGTCAGACGTCATAATTAAAAATATCATTATTTAAAGCAATACAGGGATATTCTAAATGATGGATTCAATTTCATACTGCTATATTTCCTGAATTATATGTGAATGATCTATATAGCAATTGATAGAGGAGGTCCAAAAGTTTTAAACTCAGTAAAGTTAAACAAATAACATATATCTCATAGAGACGAAGAAATTTATTTGATTATATTTAATGAAAATATGTGGAAGTCAACAAAATGGGTAAGAATGGAGAACGTTATATTTATATAACGTGTTCAATTATAAAGTTATATATATTTTAATATATTACAACCAAACAAAAAAAGGGGTTTCTGGTAATGAGTTGCATTATTGCATTTAAAATAATTAATTTTAAAAAGAAAACTAACACGTGCGTCATTTGAACCGCAATAATGTTTTAAAAGACATATCTAGAGACGATCAGTCATTTCCTTGGTGACATATTGCTTTAAAATAGATATCGCCGACTGTCAGGATAATTGCGTAAAAGAAAAATTGGCAGAGTTTCAGGTTTTGAAAGAAGATTTAAGCATTTATTACTTATGTTAATTTGGTTACGTAATTACTGCCGTGGAGTCTTTTGTGTACATTGTGTATGTTAAAATAAATAAAACACTGTAATTACCATTTTAATGACATACATTTTATTATTATTTAAAGGTACTCGCGAACAATGTTTTATAATAAAACATTACTCACCATTTTCAAAATAATAAATTTTCTTCTCTGAGGTGTTCTGAATTCATAAACATCCTTTTGGTGCGTCTTTCGATTCAGCCGCGACAACTATTATTGACACATTCCGCATCCAAATTCTCATCCATACATTTCCTCATGTTCGTCTTTTCGGTGTGAAATGTGACCTTGACGCTAGCAGACGTCAACTTGACATCAGCTACTTTAACCAACATATTTGCTACACATTGTCGATACACACATCAATTCATAATTCATAATACCCTTAAATGATTTTTTATAGGCAGATTTACAATATATGTCTTGCTTATGTATCATTTACTCATTTCATATGGTACAGAGTGAACGTGGTAAAAATATATATGATGTTATACATACTCGTTTATACAAAAATATATTTAATTAAATTATTCACGTGGACTGCCCAGAAATCTGCGCGTTGAAGCGTCTATATTAAAAATAATCCAGGTGTTCTTTTCAAGATGGCGTAAACTCAAACATATTTCTTCATTCACGTATTCCACATTTGGCTTATTTTTCAGCGGTCCCTCGTTACGAGGATGACGTCTGGTTTCATGGGTTGGCAACGGCAGAGGCCTGTGCGTGAGATTATTTAACGTGTAGGAGGTATTGCACTGTACGACCCACATGCACTCTTTGAATAATGGAAAGCTTGGTTTAACGGCAAGGGTAGTCGGTAGTGATGACTAGAACTCTCCGTTATTTTGCATCCCTTTCCGTCTTTGCACAGTACAGATGTCCCAGATGCGACCTCAGGGCAACACCGACGTCAACAGCATACGCATAAATATACAATATTTGTACAAAGCACATATCACAGTCAATAATTCATCACGTTTAAACACATTCGTAACATTGTATATCACATCCTTTGCGGTGATGGGTCAGATCTGACCCAGGTGTTTGTAAAAATATGAATTATGCTACATATCCATTGAATGCTGTTTTCCTTCTAGCTAATCTTTTATTAAATATTTCCAAATAATTTTAGATACAAATAAATGTTATCTAACGAGATTCATATGAGTTATTAATAAAAATGTGAAAAAACGCTCAAAAACTGGGCTAAGACAGTCGCTTTTATGGAATTGAATCTCAGTGCTTATGCCAAAACATATACTTTCAACATTTTGACCATATTTTTTATAGCGGGTAGACAAAGGATATCAGGTATGCGTTCATTTATCGTTAGCCAGTCCAATTATTATACTGATTTTTATTGTTATTTGTTTTGAGTTATTTTCGTCTGGCGGCCCCTAGACAATGTCAGTAATTTAATAATAACTTTAAAATCTTTAAATGTAACACCAAATACTACCAGCAAAATTCTATATATTTAGGGATAAAAAATTTCAATAGTTTCCCTGCACAAATTAAAGAAATAAAAGATATAAAAGAGTTTAGAAAGAAATTAAATGAACACTTCAAAAACATATAAATAGAAAATAAACAATATTATAGAACACTTCAGAACCACACAAATAGACAATAAATAAAATATTATATAAAATTATTATAGTGTAACTCCCTCTCCAAGCATAAGAGCTAGTCTCTTTTTTGGGGAGGTAAGCTAAAAAAACCATGTTATTTAAAAAATTTTACATACCTTAATTCATGTTATAAAAAAATTGTAAAAATGTCAAATAAATAATATAAAAAAATAAAAAAAACTATTTGAGGGGCGTTGCGTCTACTTGTAAGTTTTATGACCCTACCCTAGAGTTTTCAATATTATTGTTGCTAATTATCATTGAATGCTTGTATTTTGCGTGAGAATACGTACATTATTCGTAATATTTTTTTAAATTTTAACCTTTAATTTTTTAGCAGAAACATTACGACACATCATGCCATTTCATTAAATAATATTTCAAATTAAATATTTATAAAAAATCTCGCATAAAACGGTTGAAAAACCGAAAACTTGAGGTGCGTCTAAAATGACCCACAACCGCCGGACGTGTTTTGTTTTGACCCACGGAGCAGTAAGTGTTAAACAATATATTACATTCAGAGTAAAAAAATCTCAGTTTATAAAACATATTAAAAATCAGCTATTCTTTATTACTTACGTTCACAAAAATACATCAACGTGCATTAACGAGCAACGCGTAAAACAATCGAGTATGAGAGATAATAATATCCCCAAAAAAAAAATCAATTAAAGGTATTGTAAAAATGGTGAACTTACCCCACATGAGTATTTAAAGGTTAAGTATATTGGATTAAGTTAAAAATAGAGGTCATCGGTTTTAGTCTCGAAGCCTTAAGGGTCATCACTGGATAAATTATTTACGTTTTTATTATCAAAGGCATCTTGACTTTACAAACAGAAGTGAGTATAAGATTACTGTGTAAGCTTTGTGTAAGCTATTCGTAAAAATCTGTTTTTTCTACACATCATTATTGTTCGGAAAAAAGTGGTTTTATTTTTATATGGCCATTTACTCCAAACAATTTCATGACAACTGCACATAAGATAGGTGCACACAAAACAAGTACACCCTAGACAATTGCACACAGTTGGCGTATT
The DNA here is from genome assembly GCA_031772225.1 of Eubasilissa splendida. Taxonomy (NCBI): domain Eukaryota; kingdom Metazoa; phylum Arthropoda; class Insecta; order Trichoptera; family Phryganeidae; genus Eubasilissa; species Eubasilissa splendida. The sequence goes on along the minus strand of CM062866.1, from coordinate 7,542,592 downwards.
ACTTACTACTCTACTGCCGTGACTTTGTATAAAACTAACCTAATTTAACTTAATGTAACATATTTCAACCCATTATAAAGTTATTGTGATGTTACTTATATTATATTATTATTTTTAATAATCTATTACGTTGTGTGCAGTTGTCTACACGTTCATTTATCTTCTCTATATGTTGCGTGTGTAGTTTTTAATGTAGTTTACAGTTTTAATTCATTTTTTTAATGCAGTTTTCACTCAAGATGAGAGGACGTATAAAATGCACATATATATATATATATATATATATATATTTTAAATAGTTTTAAAATAAAGATAGTAAAAAATAAGCTTTAAGTCTACATACTTAGAAATAAATATTTACGAAATTGATCCCACATTAATCTATATCTTTGCTTCAGGTCCTATATCATATAACATAAAATAGTCTAGCTCCTCAAAGATCGACAACTTTTTATTTTTTATATTTAAACATAATTTGGAATTAATAAAATATTTCAATTAATCGAAATTAATTAATTATATCATAATTACGTATTTTTGAAATGCTGTATCCCTGACATGGTTGAGATTAGGCACATATTTCTTGAACATTTTCGACTCGTATCCACGCATAAAATATTATGGACTCTGTCTTTTACATTCTGTATAATAATTATATAGTTCAATACATGATTTAGCGCTCTTCATTCTGTATAAAAAAATTAACAGAATTAAACTGAAACACTTTAATTATTACTATGAAATTACATTAAAATATATAATAATACAAATTAAATTAATCAATTAATACGATATACATGTATATATGGTATACAAAAAATGTATCCTTTGAAAATATATTTAGTTGCTACCGGGATATTTTTATTATTTATTTTATCTTAGTCTTGAACGTATTGAGGTTAATTATGAAAATAATGCTATTTTTAATCACGTGATCCGTTGAGTATAATATTTTTACAACCCTCGCTTATGTTATTTAAAACCTAAACGACTAAGTTAACATGATGAACGAAAAATATTTTCAATGTAACAAAAATATGTCGTATAATGATCGTGTTACTCTTCCGGAGTAAATGTTTTTAATTCGCCTCAAGCCGAAAACTGAAAAAAGAAAATAAAAACAAACCCTAAAAATAAAAAATAAATAAACTTTATATTATACATAGACGAATTTTCTAGATTAATATCTTATTTTTCGTCTTCTATCAAAGGTTGACGACCAAATTGCAGTATGCTGATTTATCCTGTGCTTGACGTTTAGTATCGCCTCTATATACCTATTTCTCTGCTGCATTTTACCTTCTCCTGTATAATGAGTTGTATGAGATCAGTTTTGTCATTGCAGAGAATGAGTATTGAATATTTGCGAATGCGAAGCTTGACCTAACCAAAACCGGTTGCCGTTTATTAAAATTCGTGATTTTATACAAAGTGATAGTATTTTATTTTATCTAATATGTGTCAAACTACAAAGTGATTTTATCTAATATGTGTCAAACTACAAAGTGATTTTATCTAATATGTGTCAAACTACAAAGTGATTTTATCTAATATGTGTCAAACTACAAAGTGATTTTATCTAATATGTGTCAAACTACAAAGTGATTTTATCTAATATGTGTCAAACTACAAAAGTACCTTCTACGAAAATATTATATTATCATTGGATGCCCAATGAGTGAACACTGATTACCTTACGCAACTTTTTGAATCTTCATTTAGATATTAATGTTATATTCGAGAACGTATTGTAAAAACATAAATTATTTTTATATATTTGAACGCCCTTTATTTCATCGAGATTATCAAAGGTATGTAGTTGCATCATCCGACCATTACAATATTATGCATACCAATAATGTTTACTTAGAAATATAAGAGGTGATATAAATGCGGGTCGAGATTGAAAACATTATTTCCGAGCATCTGTAATAAACTTTGAATCAATCATAATATTTACAATTTTTCATACGTTAATCAAAGCTGTTCGAATGAATAGAAAAATATTTTCGCAATGATTCTGCAAGATCGTACTAAGCCCACCTACGCAGATAAAAAAATTCGAAATGTATGAAGATAATATTTAAAATGCTGTATATACCAAGCGCGGTCGTTTCAAACATGCTTTGAATGCTCCGCATCCCTTGTGTCCAAGAGTCAAAAAGGATTTAACTTTTTATTTCTATCCGAAAACAGAGCTGCTGCAGTTAAATTCGTGCTGTCCTTTAGAGATCTGACTGATCTGGATTCTATCATACGTTCCGTATCTGTAAAGTTTGAAAGTATTCGACTTTCGCGCATGCACATTAAGTTCCACCTGTCAATATCTCCGAACGTATACGCATTTCTTAACAGCATCCAATGTACAAAAATCAACTTTGGGTATAATGTACAGAATAGCATACATATAAGCTAGTGGATTGTTTTGAGAAATTGGTTTTTGACAGTTTGTCTTGAATACTTGAAGCATTACTTTGATTATATGTTATATTTGTTTATTTGATAGTAGATATAAACTTATTATCCAGCATCTCTTCTAATCTTTAAAGAGTCATCGACAGCTACTGGTATATACATGTAAGTATCATATTTTAATATTTGACTCACTGAGCTTCTCCCGTGCTGAGGTAAATATTTACATGGTTAACCAATAGTCAGTTGATAAGAACTAGGATGATATTAAAGAAAACAATTAGAGTATTGTAACGCACTTTATTTTTCGACACAGTCTCCTCAAAGTTCAACGTTTCTCCAGCTTCGCGATTCTTTTGAGGAAATGAGTTTCTTCGAGGCTTTCAAAATACTCGCTTACTTTCTGCATGATATCTTCATTTGACTCAAATTTTCGTCATGCCAAGAATGTTTTAAGTTTCAGGAATAGACAGTCAGCCGAGGGAGCTATGTCTTAATAATAAAAGTAAAGCTGGAGAGGGGGGACCGGTTTAGAGATTAGGGCTTCTCTGTTGGTCCCACTAATCAAAGCTGATAGGCGACTTTAATTCAATATCATATTCAAGTACATGCAAAACGAAAAAAGAGAAGAAATTCAATGTGGTTATTAACAATTATTGCAAAGATTTTAAAATTTACCAATTTGCCAACCCAATTTGCCAAACCTAACGTTAACTAACTAACTAACCCACCCATGCAGGCTGGCCTAACTACCCACTTAAGGTACTCCAACCCGAATAAATTTCTTATATTAAACAAGATTCGTCCCATTACTAATTAGAACTGCATTCCTGGGCGGTCGGTGTCTAAATCCAGTCAAATTACTATCATACTCGTCTCTAAGTATCTCATAATTTCACAAAATATACTCAGGCTTCTGTTCTATTCTCCCAGGGAGCTATATTTTGATGCGAAAACAGTTCAAATCGCAGCTCGGCCAATTTTTACTCAGCGACACGGCTTGAACATTTTTTGACCATTCCCGGGCGTTTCTCTGCTATTGCCGTCTTTAATCGGTCCAAAAGTGATGCATAGAATTCTTCTGTGATAATTTTCCCATTTTCTAGGTAGTCAATTAGGAGAATTCCTTTTGCGTCCCAAAAAACTGGCGGATTTCCAGCGGATCAAAAGCATTTCAAAGAATTTGTGATTGTCATATAACTGGTTAAGTAGTTTCGCATCAGCCGCAAAAACACGTCGGTACCGACCGGATAACAGACAGCAATAATATTCTCCGGCAGCCGCCCGGGAAGCCGACCGCTGCGTGCCACTTCTCTCAACGCTCCACGCTGTATACTTTTTACTGCATATGTTTACTTCTAATTGTTGCTGTGCGACAATCATCAATAAGCGAATAAGTAGTTCTTGATCAACCTGCTCTGGCCACGTACACAATCTGCGTTAAATTTATTGGGTGTATTTTATTGGGGGTACCAAGTGCTCAAACACATAACCTTTTGATTCATCTGCCATACGCTTACACAAATAACAATCAATAATCCACTATACACAATTTTATTACCGCATCTTTTCTTGTTGTGCACTAAAGCGTCATACTGATCAATACAAACATTTTAGCCGTGTTTTATAACAATGAAACAATTAGATACGTAATCATTACAAACCAGTGAAGAAACATCAAAAAAGCCTTAAGAATTAAAAATAAAATTATTTTGTTAAATACGCAGGTTTGAGAAATGACAAATTATTCGTTGAAATGTGCCACCCTTTAAATTGATAACGATGGGTTGGTAGAACCCTTTGTTAATTAAGTGGTGACATTTATTGTCTTGACATTAAAAATCTATCCAAATTAAACTGAAAAGGTTAGTGTTAATAAATTGTGTTATTTAAATTGATATAAGTTTCTATTTTGCAAAATGTATTGGGGTATATTTATATTTAAATTTAACATTTCAGAAATAATTCTGCATTTTGCAAGTTAGTATTTCGTTTCATATTAGTATTATGTCAATTTGTCTATGATATAAAGAACGGGTGAAATTATACATCTGCATGTGCTAGAGAAGATAGTTCTTCTATTTGAAAATAGATAAGATAAACTTCTAAACGTCATAAGCGAATTAACACGCCAACATAATCACGATTAATTATACTTTTCAATTTTACAGAGACGGGAATATACACGATTTTCTATGTCTTATATTTAAAATCATTCTGTCATATTTGTGTTGACAGTTTCCAGCTTTTGAAAGACGTTTTAACTCAATGCCTTTAAATTCTATACTGTATCCAAGCAAGCCAGATATGGTAGATAGTTGAAAAGTAAAATATTTTTGTATATATTAGACTGTTTTCTATTCTCTCTACATCCTTACTGAGAAATAGCTTGTTTTTTTATTACTAAATGCATTTAATGCAAAACTTAAGTTTAAAAAATAATATTTTAAATGTGAATTAAATATATTAATTAGAAAGATATACATATAAAATCAATTTTATTGAAAAATATTGTTGTTGCGCTATCGGGATTTGAACCTGGATCTCTTTCCTAACCGGGGAAGGTGCATTATCCAACTATGCTATAGCGACAATATTTTTAGCGACAAAAGAGCCAATATTTAATTCATATTGAACATATCACAGACACCTATGTTCTGAATAATTACAACTTCACAATAACAATGTGTTCTCCTAAAAATATATTTTTTTAAATTAAAAAAAATATTTATTGTATGATAATTAATTTACAAAAATAAAATGATCACACAATAAATACCTTATGTGCAAATTGTTTCCAAAAATAATCCATGAATTGATTTAATCTATCCACTATCCATTATCCGCAATATTTGAAGTGCCCGTGTGCCTAAATAAGCTTCATTTTCTTAACCACAATTCCACTGAAATACTCACATAAATTAAATGGCGGTGGACAATAACTGTTATTGCGGGGGTGGGTTATTCATGAGAGATACAATCGATAAGGGAGTAATTGAATTAATAATATTAGAAACCTTGAAGTTTAATGCTAACTATCGATTAGTGGTTTACATTTCAATTAAAAACATTATACTGTACAACCTTACTAGAATATAAAATATTTAATGTCAATACTCAAGAATTATGTATTCCAATATGTATCTTATTCCCATGTTCTAAACTGATACATTTCCTAACATTTAAATAAGTACTTATTATTTTAGGAGAACACATTCTTATTGTGAAGTTGTATGCCTAAAATAATAAAGTTGTATCAATGTGTCCAAAATTTAATAAAAATGAATTGATAATTCTGGCGTCTGCTATCAGTTTACTCAAAGGTATTTGAGATTCTGTAAAAATAAGGTAGATGGCTCTGTCAAATGATGGAATGATTAAATGTATTAATATCAAAAAGGTAACATATAGGGTCGAAAATTGTCGCTAAAAATAATGTCGCTGTAGCTTAGTTGGATAAAGCACCTTCCCCGGTTAGGAAAGAGATCCAGGTTCGAATCCCGGCGGCGCGACAGCAATATTTTTCGATGAAATTGATTTTATATGTATATCTTTATAATTAATATATTTAATTCATATTTAAAATACTTATTATTTAATAATTCTAATTAAATGTGCCAATTAGAAGATATACATATAAAATCAATTTTATCAAAAAATATTGGAATAGAAAGAAATCCAGGTTCGAATCCCGGCAGCAACAACAATATTTTTTGCAAATATTGATTTTATATGTATATCTTTCTAATTAATACATTTAATCAGTATTTAAAATATCACAGACCTATGTTCTGAATAATTACAACTTAACAATTGGAATATATTCTCCTTAATAAACATATATCACCATATAAACAAGTAAAGTCGCTGTTCCTGGTCGTAGGCACAATCCAGGGGGGCTGAAGACCAGAGAGGCAAACTTGGAAGAAAACACTCGCCACCTTTCCATTCGCGGTGCATGGAATAACTGAGACATTCGCCCTGGAGTATAGCACGCACTCAGATTTGCCTGAAGTTAGCACTTACTCACAGGTGAAAAACATGAACATTCAATTGTTGTCAGGTCGCCTGTACAGGTAGGGATACCTGCCAATTTGATCACATGCACGCTCCGGTTTACCTGTACAGGCGACCTGTACAAATATACCTATCAAGTATAACATCGCGTGTGCGGTCGGTTTTACGGGAGACAAGACAAAATAGTTACTAGATGTGTATAATTCACATTATATTATGTAGGAATTATCAGATAATATCAATTCACAGTACTTAAAAAGATCTGTTAAATATAGCCAACATGAAGCTTGCATAACCATAAACAAAATATTAAAGTAAATGTTTTAAATATCTTAATAATTTAATGAGTACGTGGGAGTAATCTAGCTTCTGCTTCGTCCACCGTCATCTCAATGATTTGCAGCTATTTAGTTTTTTGGAATACAACCTAAAAATAAAACCTTACAAATTCCGATGATTAATTAAGAATGAAGATTCTTTGTTTCTGACGAAACGCCAATTTTTTTCAAAAGTGGAATTATGTAGTTGGAATATCACTCGTTGGCTCATACATTCGTAAATAATGATTACCATTGTTATAATAAGTATTGTATAAATTACTTTCATAAAGTAAATATTTGAAAAAATGTATTTCTTTTTGCTACATTCGTGAAATATGAATTTCGTGAAAATGCGATCCGTTATGAATAACGTATAGAAATATTCTGATTAATGTTGTCTTATTAATGAGTAGCTTGTTGGTGTAGTGGTTAAGACGTTGACTTAGTGATCTAGAGGTCGGAGGTTTGCGCCTCGTTCCAGGACACCAGCAAGTTAGTCCTATTTTCATATTACAAGCGTTTAGCTTAGTTTTAAAATAGTAATAATATTGATGTGACATGTATTCCGTGTACGCAACTCTATTTAAAAAAATAAAAAATGTATAAAAACTGGCCTTTGTTTGAAAAGCCGTATATTTTATATCTAATGTGCTGTTAATACTAAGATATTAATTAATGTGGGTATTTAAATATAATGCGATTTGTTATTGATTGATGAACGTGTGAGTCATTACCGTGTAGCGGGTGATGACATCAAATTTTATTAGAAATCTCTCTTGTCTTGAAATGGTGATTCTTTTGTCAGCTTCTACGAGTACAGCGAGAACTAAGGGCGTGCTTTACCGGTTTAAGGTAAACCGATTTACCGGTAAGTATGGTTAATTTTCAATGTATCGGTAATTTCGTCAAATTATTTTTCACTTTTAATGTACTATATAATAATATTTTTAAACTACGATATTTGCGGAAAGCTGAATCGTTATGTGTTTTGTTGTATGGTTCATTTATCTAGAATTTCGTGAATTTTTCTCCGGCGTAATACAATGCGCGCACGTGCGTTGGGGATCCGAGGCCAACCGTCGCAAAAATCATTTGTCAATCTTACGGTACTTTATTGATTCATCCCTCGGCGACTATTCTATATTCCGACAAATACTTTTTGGTGCCCTTTGAAGTGACGTGAAGTCCAGTTGCACTATAAATTTTCCCTTACAACATTTCATCAATTATAAATATATAAACTTTTATATAATCATAACATGTTTAATAGATAACGCTGTGTAAAATAAATATCAATATGTTTTTATTAAAATATTTTTTTTAGCAATGCCACAATACTCACTTTTTGACACCTTCTTAATTACCAGTAAACCGGTATTAAATTCAGACTTTTACCGATTTACCGGTAATGTCATTTTCCGGAAAATTTGCGTGCCCTAGCGAGAACTGCGTGCTTTCACTCCTTAGTGACCCTTGACCTTAGTGCGACAAGTATCGAGGCTTCGGTCTTTAATAGGACTTTTTTTGATGATTTTGAAAATAGACCTCTTGTTCAGTGATAAATAATTTATACAGACTATCTTCATCTCTTCTAGGTCCATGCCCAAAGTATCCAAGAATTATTTTCTTTAGCGTGAAGAGCCATTCTTCAGTACAGAGTTTCGAAATAAAGGCATATTTGTTCATCTATGTAACATCTGACGCCATCTCCACAGCTAAATAATAAAAATATTATCAAAATAGCAAAACATATGATACATTATACAGGTGAATGTTATGTTCCTTCAATCATCAAAATTTTAAGCTGTGTGTGAGGTAGCACCGAGGTGTTGCAAGCCCATTCTATCCATTTCGGCCACCAAAAAGTTTTTACAGTATTACCTCTTGCATCCTGAAAGAAATTGGCCCCAATGATTCCGCTGGCCCACATGGCGCATCATACAGTAACTATACGTAGGTGTATCAATTGTGGATTTTAGTATCTCAATAATGGCTGTTTTGTTTATTAACGAAACCCGCCAAGTCGAAATGAGCTTCGTCGTTCATTATGATTTTATTCCAAAAGTCGGGATTGTGTTTGTTTTAATATTTCAATAACTTCAACATATTGTTATAAGAAGGTACTTCATTATAAATTGTAATCAACTACTATCTACGATTAATATCGTCCTGGAACATAATATTCATCCTGTATCTAATACAAATATATAACACTTCAGTGTAATTTGATTAATGAACTGAATAATAACCATTTAAAATGTATATTAAGAAAAAATTCTCAACGCCACATTTCAAAGATATTAATTATATTATGCAGACCAGTTGCATACACTATATTCTTAAACCACGTAGCTCTACGAAGAATGCAAACGATTTAACTAAGCTTTTTTAAGATTTGTCGTTGATTTTAATAATTTTAATACGACAATTGCACACATGACAACTGCTCACAAAGTAATTGAAAATGAGATAGATTAAAAGAAGTTACCTCGTGATAACTTATGTACATTGAAGATAGGTTATGTTAAGTTACTTTTTCAATATTAGCAGAAATTACTATAAATTCTATAAATAATAATATAAAACACTTTATTTAAACCGCTGTTTATTGATAAATCAACATGTTTCGATACCAAACAATGTACGTACTATTTGCAAAAAAGATTTGGTTATTTATAATATTTAATTTGCTATTAACACCTTTTCTTATTTCTAAAATTACAAGTTAATCTAACTATAAACCCCTAGTATTTCTATGTATAATTTCTAAACCCTTATTAATATCAATATAATGATTCGTTTCCAATAAATATATTTTATCAATAAATAGTGGTTTGAACAAAGTGTTTCATCTTATTATTAAGTTAGATTAGGTTATTTAGTACAAAGTCATGGCAGCAGAGTATTATGCTATGTATGTGCAGTTGTCTATGTGTCTATTTGTCTACGTGTACATCTATCTGGTATGCAGTTTGTATGTACTTCTTTTGTGTGTACCTGACATATGAAAAAATAAAGGTATTTACTTTACTAGACGTAGTCTGTTACAGTTTTTAAAAGTTGCAATTATTTAGAGGTAAACTGGTCGAGGTCGTTGAGCAAATTTGGTATTAAATTTTGACACTGAAGAGTATCCTAAGGCTTTGCTCGTAGTTTTCTTTGGATCGGATCGTGGAATTAAGGTTAATGTATTTTTTTAAAATAGTTTTAAAATTGCTCTCGTAAACAGTTGTCTTAGATCCAAAACTTGGAAGGATTTAAAGAGTTCTTCAGAGTTGTATCTAAATGGCCACTTGTATATTACTCTGATGACCCATTTTTGATACTTATTTAGAGAATCCATTGAAGTGAGAGCTGTACGATCCCATGCACATATTGCGTAACTGATGAAACTCTGACAATTTGAATAGTATATCATTTTTAATAAAGTAATATTAATGAAGCTGCATAAATTTTTAAAAATATAAATTAATTTTCTCACTTTGGAACTTACTCGATACTTACAATACCTTAGGTTCATTGGTGGTTTATTCGTCCGGTACAGTAACACTATATTACATTGAAGAAGGTATGAAATATTTATGTACATGGTAATTAGCACTCGATCAGACATATAGAAGACACCAGCCGCGAGGAGAGAATGGCTCTCTCGTTACCCGCGCCCGGCAGTCTAGCGGGATGTTCCCCTAGCGGGTGTCAGAAACATCGCGTCGGTACTCGGCCGGCTCGGTGTTAGGATCGCCAAATAGCCTATGATTCCTTTTGCAACAGTTTATTCTAATAAATATCATCATCTTGCTACTCTACTTGATGTATATTCTCGTCAAACATCTGCAAGCATAAAAGAAGTAACAATCAATCCGGAACCTTTCGGCGTCAAACGATAAACACAAATTAAAAATACACAGTAACCAAATAAAAAATAAACAAACTGTACAAATAAATCAGATTACTTTGACGGGTAAAATAGCCAGTTATTTTATGAGGCATTCGCATATTTTTGGATAAGTGTGAGTGTGTTCGCTTGCATACGTGTACGTGTGTTTTATATTTTTCATTTTATTGGTAATCCTTGAATATATTTGCCGGATACATATTTATTCAGTCGAAAGAATTCAATAAGAATTTAGATAGAAAATGTGCTTCGAATTCTTCTAACCGGTATTTTTATTGTCAAATAAGATATATCTTTTTTGTGAGTACTTAAAAAAGCAGAACACGCTTTTCATTGAAGAGGAATGAATATAAGTAGACTTAAATACTAATTAAATGTATTAATTAGAAATATATACATATAAAATTAATTTATCGAAAAAATATTGTTGTTGCTACCGGAATTTGAACCTGGATCTCGATCCAATTAGGGGAAGGTGCATTAACCAACTATGCTACAATAGACAGTACTTTTGACGACAAATTTTCGAACTCATTTGTTTTACACTTTTCAAATCGTTCCATTATTTGAAAGCCATCTTCGAGAGATCCATGTTCGAATCCCGGTAGTAACAACAATATTTTTCGATAAAATTGTTTTTATATGCATATCTTTTTAATTAATACATTTAATTAGTATTTAAAATATCACAGACCTATATTCTGAATAATTACAACTTCACAATAAGAATGTGTCCTGCTTAATAATAAATATACTCACTTACCACTTAGGTAGAGAGGATAGAGCTCCACACTCTTCTGTACTGACACACAATTCTCGCCTCATCCACATTCATACAAGCTTGCCGATTATTGAGGCTTCAGTACGTGGTTTACCTGGTCGTGCTTCGTGGACGTTCTTTATTTCTGGTGCCATCAGCACTTGCGTCATACATCTATCAAATCATCTGAGTGATCCTTTCTTAATCTTACTAACTATACGAGAACAGTTTTACATTGTTTCTATATTTCTTCATTCTTTACTGTGTAATAAATGGATCTGCTGCACACACGCCAAAGTGATTTCATTTCCACTGCATTCAGTCTACTTTCGTTCCGCTTCTACCAGTTCCAGGGTTCACTTCTATACATCAGTGTCAGTATCAATACTTCATTGTGATCGCCTAGTTTTATCTTCATTTTATATTATATAATAATATAAACTTACATGCGAATATATCATAATGTTGTCAGATTACAACAAATTAATCACAAAAAACAGAATATCGTTGTGGATATTGATTGCTTATCAATAAATAATTAACACCGACTCACTGCTTAGTCACTGAACCGTGGCGACGTCAAAATAAAAACAAAATAATTGATTCGCCTCCATGATTTACAAATCACAAACCAAGAAAAATTAAACCACGGATTAAACACGTCCAATTTATACAAAATAACAGACAAGATACTTACAATACTTGTAAACCTTGATTTTATAGATTTATGAAGAATTATGATAATATCCAATTTTAAAAACACATTTAAAATTGATTTATTTGTGAAAAATGTACAAACACAGTTACAGTTTACAGTTCAATACCTGACTAAATTATTTGTTTGATTGATTGTTTAGTCGAATGTATGCGCACGCAAATACACGGCAATGTACATAGATGTTTAACTGTTTTATCGATAAAATTTATTGATTTTTTATCATGTCGCTAATATGAGCATTACCATATGATCCAATAGACTTTTTATACAGCTAAATAGTCGAGCGAATAAAAATTGTATGTATACGCTTAGTCTTAAAGATAGTACCTTAGTAGTAGTGATCGCGTCGTAGTGCACAAGCATAAGAGCTCGCCCAATGAGCACGCCCGCTTATGAGCCTTGTCCATATCTATACACACAGACATCCCATTCGTTCTTCTCGTCGCGCGACACACACACAATAACTCATGGACCTTACAGTTATATTTGTATATACAGGGATGTTCGGTGTAATATAGCTTAATGGTGTATACAAAATACGAGCGCGAATATATATTTATTTAATTTCAATCGCTCTATTTTGGTGTATTGATATATTCATAAATATATTCACTAGCATATTGATAATGACTGTCATCAGCTATTAAAATTCCCGCTTGGAATTCGTTAAATGTATTATTTGCATATCCCGACCATGTGACCGCGTGACGTCATAATCAGGCGTCACGACGTGAGAACGGCCAGAAGTGGCAGCGAGCGCCGGCATTGTTGCGTGAGCCTGCCGAGTATTTGCACGAATAACTACATGTCATTGTCAAAGTGTGAAATCCGTTATTTCATCAAATGTCTAGTTGTGCATTCATACCAAATTCCTCAATTTGCTTTTGATGTTTTTGATGCTGTATTTAGACAAATGTATAGTTGATTAAGGTATTACTTTTAAAAACTGACTATATTTTTATATTAAGTAAATTTCCGCATTTTTTAACATCGTAACAATTTAAGCTGGTGTGCAATAGGTTTATTTTTTAATCAATTTCTTTTTAAATAGAATTTTTAAAACATTAGCAAATTTAACATATATATGGTTTTAGTTTGTTAATTTGACATCATGCGAAGACAATTGTATTTTTCGGAAGTGGTTAAAAACAGAGTTTTTAATATATACATATGTGAAAATGAGACACTTGTTTTTTAATTCTACTCGTTTGATTTACTATAGACGCTTTTCACTTACGAGAGAAACTTACATTTAACCTTTTCGACACTAAGCGGCCAGAACTTCCGTGTGGTCCGAAGCGGGGTATAGAAACACCCCAGATCATATGCATCCAAGCGATAATAAAATGTTCATGACGGGTGACGCCGGATGTCTCTTGTCCGAATGTCGCGAGTCGCGATAAGTGACATAGCTGTCTTCCTCGTTCGCATCTGTGGTATGGAGCTACCCAGTGCATTAGTTCACTCCAAATAATAAGCACAATAACTTAAAGATAAGACACAGGGGTATGGTATCGACATGCGTATGTGTACGTACCGCGCGAAGATCACTGGACCGAAAACAATATTTTTAAATATTTAAAAAACAAAAAATGAAAAAACTTTCGTCACTATTTCCGTGAAGATTACAAAAAATAAGAATGAAATCGTTTTCATAATTATTGAGTTATCGAGTTTAAAGCGATCTATGGAGAATGTAAATACCCCGCATCGGAAAGGCAGGGTTATAATATTTATTTTATTTTTAACAGCTAATAGAGATCTACGTCTTATGCTTTTTAAAGATTATGTCGTCTAAGTGACGTTCACTTCTTGTAATACACTATTTTAAGCAAACCTTTATATTGTAAAATACGCGATAATATAATGCTGGGTTGATGATGGCGATTTCACGATTCGATTCTCAAACGTACGACACATAAAACCAGCTGACATTTATCGCCAAGTGTGTCCTGTTTTGTCCTGATCTGGCGCCAAGTGATTTCGATATTTACCTTTATCTGAAGCGATTCCTTGATGGCGTGCGTTTTGATGACGATGATAAACTCAAAAGACGGAGTACAGACATGGTTTTGATCCCAGACGGCGTCGTTCTATAACCCTTTATGACAAGTGCCTTAATAATGGTGGCGGCTATGTTGAAAAGCAGTTTAAGGTGTCTAGCGTCCGAAGAAAATAAAGTGTCGGTTAAAGTGAAAAACGCGCCTCATATAAAAAAAATGTTACAAATTTTACCGGAATTTCTACCCGAGTTTTTAAACATATTCATTGTTTAAAAAATCTGTACCTAACTGAATTCGTGGGGATCCATTCATAATCTAACCCCTCGTATAATACGTGGTAACACGCATCGTCGTGCTTTTCATACGTTAAAAATTCTTTGCGGGGGGTTGGAATTTCGGTTAAGGCATTTTTGTCGCAAAAAACGCCGCAATATTCGTGACAATATGGTGCAGCTAGCCTCCCTACGCAGCTGGGGGTAGGGTGCCTAATATCATTACATGCCTTGATATATTACGATTAGCCCGTAACATGCCAGCTATTTTAACGCCTTCCATGTTAACCGCGTTCGTACCTCTCCCTTTTGTTCCAACATCAATTAGTTTCAATTACCTCAGCGAACAAAGCTACCATTTCCTATTCATATTCATAACTTCTATCTCCGGCTTTCATTGCCTCTAACTGTCTTCATCATTCACTGTCACTGTCATATTTGTAGGTGGTACAGGGCGTTCCTGGCAAAGTCATGCATTAGTTTAGATAGTGATCGGTGGCTTTATCTATTATTAATAACATTGATAGTATTTCAAATCGATAATTGACCTAACGTAATATTTTTATTTCGATTAAATAAAACACAATCACTTCAAACCACGAATTTTGTTAAAGGCCAACAGGTTTCGCTCGAGCTTCGTCAGGGAGTATTTAAAACTAACAATAAATACAAAAAAACAGTGCATAAAGGTGGAGACAGAATACATATACATTTAAACAGAACATCAAAGGAGGGAATTGTGTTTTATTTAATCTAATATGTCGAACCGCAAAACGAAAACGAAAACATTTTTTTTTAATAAACTGAACATTATTTTCGACTCTCGTATTTAGTTACAGTAGTAAGAGGAAACAATAATGAATAACATCACGTGACCGAATACTTCACCTTCACTGTCCATACGCTAAACAAAAATAGAATATGGCATTATTGGATGGGAAAGTGCAGTCTATACACATATTGAACAACTAATTAGAGCACAAACGGCTATAATAAATATATGTTCTAATAAAGTATTTAATAAATTTGAAATTCCGACAGTCCTACAAATATATGCAAAAAACAGCCCACGAAACAGCAAAAATGAGTACTAACAATACTACATTTGTGTATAGAACAACTGCCTGTGAAAATAAAGGATACAACAAATGATGCAATTGTTTTTAAAGTAATCAATTATCCTTAGAAATTTTGACACTTGAACAACCCTTAAACAATAACTCACCTCTATACGTGATCATTCTAGTGAGTGGACATCAGTTTTAATAAATATAAAAATAATATATATTAATATTCCCATAAGCGACCAAACCCAACGTGTATATAGTACAAAGTTTTTTGGTGAAACTTTCTTGTATTTCATGATTATTTTGTAAATTTAGTTGAAGCATTGTTTTGTTCCAAAAAAAAATATTACAAAAAACAGTATTAAAAATACATATTGAATAATAAATCAAAAATACACCAAGAAGAAAAAAGCGGAGTCTACAAGTTGAGTTGAAAAGACTGTGATGCATTTTATATTGGACAAAGAGGAAGAAGAATAGGAAAAAGATTAGAAGAATATAAAAAAGCAATAAAAAACTTCAGTCTATATTTTAAAATTTTGCAAGAAGAAAGAGACATTAAATTTGAAAATAATAATTTAGAACCTCTACATAGTTGTGCGCCAATGGACGAAAGTTAGACAACTTAAAGATTATTTTTTTAAATAATAATAATAATAATAATAATGGATAATTTGTATAGCGCCAAGAATATAATGTCATCCAAATACCGCCCATTACATCCCCTCTCTTATATATTTTAACTCCACCCCCATCCCACATCCCTTAACTCCAGACACACCCTTAATTAATGTTTTAAACTTTACTTGTATCGTATTATTGATAATGGGAAGATGTTTCCGAAAACGTTCTAACGTTTAATATAATATATAAAATATAGTGGAATAAAACAGTGTTTCAATTCAATTAACAAAATAAAATAGTCATGTTATACCACAATGAAAAATAAGCATAAACTAAATCACTGAGAGTTGATATTGATAATATTTTTAATAATTGCGTGAAAATCCAAAGGTTTGGTAATTATTGGAGCTGCATAAGTTTGTAGCGTTTTTGTTTTAAATTTAAAAAAATAATTATTTTTTAATGATACATTTTTCTGCATTATTTACAATCGAATATCAATATTTTGGCGCTTTTTCAATTCCACCCCTGAAGAAATCCATTTTGGAAGTGAATAAGTCGTCAATTTGTCAATTTTGAAGAACATCATCTTTATCAAAGGAGATTCATCGGAGATTATTAGATAGAGAGAGAAAATGTCGAGAAAATAGAGCGGATGTGACCTCTCAACTGAGCTATTGAACAGCTACTTTTGTAATGTTGACAGTTTGCGGACGAGCATTATCGTGCTGAAAAATTACTCGATGCCAACTTCCTAGTTGTTTTTATCAATAAACCTGATGATCACATTCTTCGAAAGTAATTTATAATAGTATTATATAATTCACATGCCCTAATTCTTTGGTTAAACTCAAATAAAATAATTTATATTTGACACTTCATATTCTTAAGCTAAGAATTAAAATAAATGTTCTACAAATTGAAAACAATATGACATATTCAATGAAATAATACTATGGTGTTAAGGTTACATTGACATATGTTTAAATAAATCATTTTATAAGCATTCTCACGATGGAAATCAAACATGCTACGAATTTATGTGTCAACCTAATATATCTCTAAATATAATTTTTTCACTGCCTACTGATCTATTTAATCAATCCATTGATTGATATGATATCTAATTGCATCTTGTTTTACTCTTTATATATATATATATATATATTATTTTAAAACAAATTAAATTAATTAATTATAAAGATATATACATAAAATCAATTTATCAAAAATATATTGTTGTTGCTACCGAGATTCTAACCTGGATCTCTTCCTATCCAGGAAAATGCATTAACTGATTAAGCTACGCCAACACAGTGAGTTGACAACAAATTTACTATCGAATTACTAATAGGCATTTGAGATTCCGTAAATGTAAAAAAGATGGCTTTCAAATAATGGAACGACAGATGTATCAATTTGAAAGTGCAACATATAAATTTGTCGTCAACTCATTGTGTTGGCGTAGCATAATCGGTTAATGTATTTCCACGTTCGAATCCCGGTAGCAACAACAATATTTTTTCGATAAATTAATTTTATTTGTATATCTTACTAATATTGTATGAAAAATATCACAGATATTATTTATAATTACAACTTCACAATATGAATGTGTTCTTCTTAAAAATATATTTTTTTATACGTTGAACATTTCATTTACTTTAAGTTTTACATTGTATTTATATTCATTGATTGATTGATTAATTGCATCTTGTTTTATTATTTAACATTACATTTTATTTACTACTATACCGGAAAAGCGCTATCTATTAATAATAAGCAATAAAATAATAGTTATTTTGTAAATTGAGTCAAACTCTGTTTTATTCCACTACACTTTTCATTGTATTAAATGATATATAACGTTTTCGGGAACATCTTTTCATTATCAATATTATAGATGAAACCTTTGAACAGTTAAAATAATAGTATAGTAGATAGGGCACCAAAATACATGTCTTTCTTTCTTGCAATGTTTTATTCTGTTATAACAACATAACACACTGTTACTATAATTCAAAAAAATACACATATTATTAGTATTATAAAATGGTGTAGTCCGATGGAAACATAAAGAACGAATAACTTTTTAGTTCAAAAATATATAAAATTTGAATTAGTTGCGTTTGAATCACTATTAAGATAAATAACGTAGGTTCAATGTTAACAATATTGTACAATCGACCAGCTGATAAATGACTAAATCGTTTCCTGCCACCCAACACCGGGCAGCAAGGCGACTAATGGCTTCAGAACGAGTTTTGGATGACCAAGCCAAAAACTTAATGGAATAAAATCACACAATAATTACACGCCATCTATATTTATTTATTACATTTAAAACAGAATATTTTTTTTTTTTACATGGCATTAGAACCTTTATACATATTTATATCCAATGTTATAAAATCATTAGTGCTTACCATTTTTATTTAATGATCTACTAATTAATGATGTATAAATACTTTTGAGGTATGATAATATTCAATCATGAAAATATTATGATTGTGTGAAAGCTGGGTGCCCCAAAATTTTCACCCAACACTCACGTGTTCGATGTGTGATTATTCACGGAGATGAATGTATATGTGTGTGTGGCTAACGCTGGTTATGAAACTAAATACTGGTAACTATTGACACTAGATGTATTGAGCTCAGTTTACAGAAATATAGAGAAATTTGACTAATTAGTTAACGGAGACTTCTAGAAGCTTATGATCGGGAAGATGCGGTGAGCTGAGTGGAGCTCACGAGTGGATCTTTCTAAGCGAAACCGGTTGGCGTTTAATAAAATTCGTGGTTTTATACAAAGTGATTGTGTTTTATTTTATATAATTCTTTCATACTTTAGGCATATTGTATAAGAGATATAAATAATCCGGTTATCGCTAAAAGCTTACAAAAACGGAGGGCGAGAGGCATCTCCAACAAAATGAACAGATTTATTCTGACACATGACCAGTACCTCGTTATACGTTGCTCTAAATAAAGTCCTGGATAGCGAAGTGTTAAGTAATCACTCATAAGCATAGAGACAGAGAGAGAGAGAGAGAGAGAAATATTTGTGTCGCATTTTCTCGAAACATTTAGACCCACGATACCTGCGATATATCATAAAATTTCATCTCTGTTAATTTTTTTAAATGAGAGAATTTATAAATAAAGTAAATAAAAATCTATCAGGTAAGTTATTAACAACTTGCTGATAGTATACATGAAAAATATCTATAAGTAATATATAATTTTTTATTTATTAATGGTTTTTCAGAATTTTCCAACCATTTACTAGAAAATGATGATACTTTTGATAAAAATTCGGGATTGTATGTTTTACATATAAATAATGTTGGTCTTAAATTGAATAATATAGAATCATTAGAAATAAAAACTAACCAAAATATTAAAAATAACCAACTAAATTTAACCACAAGTCCTATTTTCCAAAAATAATTTCTAATAATTTTGCATTGTCAAGTCAATTTCCATATCTTTCAACGTAACTATTTAAGTTAAGTACATAATTTATATATATAATCTACTTATTACTCTACCTATAAAAACACATGTTGCTCTCCCTTTACCGCAACAATAGTTGCAACCTCCCCACCCTTCTCCCTCTTTTTTTTTTCTTCTTCTTTTCTTTAATTTTCTGCATCTAAATATACTTAATGTATCCAAATATTTTTGTGGATTTTCATTATTAGTATCACATGTTAAATAGTTATTATGTTTATTGCAATATGTTTCCACTGTCAAAAACCCTCAATAAAAAATAATAAATTAATTCAGTGAATCATTTAAATTTATTTTTGTACTAAGACTTATACTTATTTTAGTTGGATATTTTAAATAAATATTATAAACAAAAATAGCCGTGGATGGAAGAACATTTCAACAGAAAACAAATGCTATTCACGGCGATTCCACGTTTGCTCAGTTTATTTGAAAGGTGTCTTTCAATGTCTCGATTCTTTTGTATTTTTGATTGACATATTTGCAGTTGATTATTTTAATTTAATTTACTCAATGTTTGTTTACATTCACGTGTTCGGATCGCTTTCTGTGTCACGCGTCATGTTTATCACACAGACATTATTTTGTTTTTAGAAAGGTGAGAATCAAATTATGATTCTTTTTCATTTCCTGATGAATAACAGATGTAACTTGTGACATAAACAATATGTATTCATTCCTCCCGTTCTTGAGCTATATTGATCGCAAATTTTAAAGAATATACTTGTAGTATCCTCTTATCTTAGTCTCAGACATCTCAGAAGTGACATTTTTACCAGATTTTCTTTGAAAAAGAAGAGAAGCCCAGAAACTAAAGATTCTCAAATCTGCGTCTTCAAGGTCTATGCCACTTCTCTTTAGATTTAGATTGAAGATATTGCAACCGCGTTACTTACATGCGTACATTATTCTCTTATCTTGTTCGTAAGCATCTCAGGGATCATATAACTGCCAAATTTAATTTGAAGAAGATGAAATATATGTAAGTTAATGAATCAACTAGAAAAATATGCAGATAACATAGATCTATCAAAAAAATATAAAGTTGATTGCTTATAAGAATAGAATAATAGGTGCATCAATTGGAAATATTACAGAATATAAGTTCAAAGTTTGTCGATAATGTATTCGATTGCTGTAGTGAAATAGTAAACGCGCTTCCCCGGATAAGAAGAGATTCAGGTTCGAATCTCGGTAGCAACTAAATATTTTTTCTATATATATATTTGTTTTGTATATCCTTCTAGTTGATTCATTAATTTGTATTAAAATACCACAGAAATTTGTTCTTAAAATGCAACTTCGCAACAAAAATGTGATCTTTGAAATTGCGCGCCGAGGTTTAAGTAGCTTACTTTGCTGACTTATGATGATTGGCTGTCTAAATGGATGAATCAGGGACAAGAATCCGACTCTGGCGGGTAGCTGAGTAAGAGGTCACTTAGGGTGGGAACGCTCGAAAATAGACGCGTCGGTGTAGCCGCGCTCCGCGGAAATATGGCGGCGGAAGAAGGCGGAGATTAAGAATAAGATCACCGCAGTGGGCGAAGATATGGATGGTCCTGGTCCACCTGCGGGTTAAGGAGAGACCCCTCCTGCAATGAGCAAGGAGGCGGCATGCGAGCGATGGGCGATGGATGGGCGTTATGGACAAGACTGAGACGAGATGGTGTCCGGTCTATCTCCTGGAGCAAGAGATGAATCCTGGCGCGAGCGTGTGGTGATCCGGGTCCTCAGTTCGATTGGCACTCCACGGCCGCGTTGGCAATAGATAAACTCCGTAAATAGAAGAAATAAATAAAAGTGACCTCCCTGAGTAAAGTTAAACTGAAGAAGGAAGATCTAAAGAACATTTTACGTGCATCCAATGTCAGAATTAATTGTGTTTTGTGAATTAATGTGTAATGTGAAAATCAGAATGCCTTTGAATCAATGATCATCCCATCCGAGGTAGCGGGCGACACCAGAGCACACACACACACACTTGAGAACCCAAACTGAGCTGAATCGGTGGCGGTCCCTATAACTCTTATACTCTAGGGTTCGAAAGCACCATAACAATGTGTTACCTTTAAAAATCTTATAAGAGACTTTGGGGTCTACATCACATCTCTTCAGATTCGCCATCAAAGGGGTATTAATATTTTTCTTGGTCCATCTTATCTTCTGCGCAAAAATAACTTATTTGGGAAGTACACACATGTTGCGCCTAATTTCAAAGCCCAATTAAACAGATTTAGGATAATTTTATTTAAACATGCAGTTTTGTAGATTTTATTGTCAGCTACATGCAAAACTCATTGTTTCTCATAAAAGCCAATGAAGTCCATTGATATTGCATGTAGAAAATCAGGATTAGTTCCAAAATATCCCAAAACAAACTAATTATAAGTTGCTATTCCCTCTAAAGTGAAATCAGACAATCACAACGCTTGTTGATAATCAGGTGATCTAAAATCCAGTATGGCTGCCAGAACGATATAATAGAAAAAAAATTACATTACAGAATTGTCTCTTTAAAAAATGCTGATGTAAAAACAAACATTTTGTACATTTTCTTTCAAAATATACGTTATCATCCATAAATCAAAAATACATAAAGTCGTTTTAGGGGATTTTGGAATTAGGTGCTACACATACATGTACGATGACCTCTATCGTAGCTAAAATTTGCGCAAGCAGGATAAAAAAAATTTAGCACTACATCTTAACAGATGAAACAGATTCCAGCTTGACACAAAATAACACGTCTCCGGCGTGGGTAAACATTAAAAATTATAATTATTTACAAACAATCTACGAAGCATATTTCTGGAATAAAATACACTTGTTAGGTCCGGGAAGCTGCTGCTAATCTGCTGAAATTTCTCAACATTCGGCCAAAATAAACACTCGAGTCAGGACCATTTTTCACTCATCGGCTCGCGCGAACATCCGACCGAGCTCGTGTCATTCGGCCCATGGGATTTGTTAGCGAAGAAGATTATTTTCAGTGGCGTGACGGGCCTACAAAGTACACTTAAAAAAGAAACGGGAAGAAAGATATCTTTCAAACCATCCAGCCTCCGTTATCTTCTCCTCTAATCCCTGTATTCCTCAATCAGTGTCAAGGGCTTACTCGTGCAGCGTGAACGGGAGATATTTTCTTTGTTACATCTCTCATAATGATTTTATGTATTGTGCGGTAATCCAGCATTGTCGTGATGGTTTATATTCATTAAAATTTTACATTTATTTTTAATTAAAAAAATTTATTTAATAAATAAATCTGGGAGATTTAGTATGTATGCAAATGTGTATTGTGTAAAGATCTAACATTAACAGCGTTATGATATTTTTTTAGTACTTTTTTGAACTGTCTCAATTTTGAAACATGATGAAAAATCAGTCTGGCTTACGAACATATTTACTATGTCAAGTTATCACTACGCAAATCACAACTGTTGAATGTTGAAAACACAATATATTATTTTAAACAATGGGATATTTGGTGCCGCAACATCTAAACCACCCAAACAAATTCTATTTTCAAAATAAAATATTAATATGAATTGAATTTATGTATTTTAATTAATTATTTAGCTTGATTAAATTATTTGTTTAATTCGAATCGATGTGAAACAGTGTGGAATATCATACTGCATGATGTATGTACTTGCAATAATATAATATATGCATATGTATTTTTACGACCTTATAAATGCGTGTACAGGGTAATGATTGGATCGCCGGTATGAAGATGAAATGTTGTCGACTATAAAATAGTCTCCAATCATAAGAATTTTGAAGGTTATGTAAAATAATTAATATTATAGTAGTGGATGCTTCAATATTCATCCAGTACTCTCGTGTTCGTTGCTACTTGACGTCGGTACGGCTGATGGAAGTTTTGTTTCACGCACCGATATATGCAGGGTGCTTTAAAATTTCCGGGGGGTGATGAAAAGGGTGGAGGCGTTAAACCCTCACAGGTGCGAAAAAAGATAACTCTTCATCCACTTAGTAATAAATTATTGACATTAAATAATATTCAAAACTCATCTGTTTTTATTTATAGTCAGCAAAAATGTAATCGATTTCATTGCGACGTAAACTTTATGCACAAATGTAAATGATTTTAATGCGACATAAATCTTAATCAAATACAGGCTGGGCCATAAGTTTTGCACTTTTTAAATCGCTTCTGCGCGGGAACCGCACGAAAGAGAGGCACGCTGGCAACAGGACGCGGGAGCTTTGTCCTTGGAAATTTAGTCGCAATGGATCGCTTAACGAACGAACGGCGCGCAATCTGCGTAAGACAATTTTACAAATAGTCGCCTTTTTATGGCCCTTTGGCCTGAAGTTTAGAATATTCAATAAAAAAATACAGGTCATGTGATAATATAACTCAATCCATTTTGTATCTCGTCCACTGTCCCTCTTTTGGGAGTGTTTTTTGATGAATGGATCCCTGAGTGTCTGCCTTGAACTACCGCACCTTAATTTTCTATTAATTTTTCATCTGTAAGTAAAACTATGTTCTATGGATTTATATTATAAGATTTTTATGAATAAAGACAGCACTTAAAAAATGCTGGAAGGTCTAAATTTTAAAATCTTTGCGATAATTGCTAATTACCACATCGAATTTCTTCTCTTTTTTTGTTTTGCATATACTTAAATATACTATTGAATTAAAGTCGCATATTTTTATTAGCTTTGATGAGTGGGGCCGACAAAGGGCAGTTCTATCTTCTAAACCGGTCCCGGGAAAGGGTGGTTCCTTCCCTCCTCCAATTGTCCTTTTTTTAAAAAAAAATAGGTCATATGATAATGAATCTTTATTTTTATTCGTTAACTTTGTTTTATTAACCACTTATTGAGTTTAAATACATCTACCTGTTTCGAAAAATTACATTTTCTTCTTCAGTATGTCAATACTGACTAAAAACATATATTATTGTATCTTTACCAGAATCTATTTTTAAAAAAAACAACAATTATTTAAAAAAAAAAATTTAGTATCTAACTCAAATTGTTACTTAGTACAAATTTACTAGAATAATTTTTAGGATTTTCTTTTTTTTTATTGACATCTTGTTGAAAAAAATTGTTATTTTTGAAACCGGTAGACGTATTTAAACTCAGTAAGTGGTTAACAAAATCATATAAATTTTAACCAATTTGCTAATTTCAAAAGAATCTTTATTTCACTGAAAGAGCACAATTGGTAAAATCATGAGGTTTTGAAACTCTCTATGACACAAAGGGTTTTGGCCATCTCTTGACGAATATTCACCTTATGTTGGGCAATTTTTGTTGGTTTATCATTTATTATTATTTAAGTTTATTTTGGTATCGCCATTATAACAGAACGTGCAAGTCGATAAGCCCGAATCTTCTCGTACAGACTCGTCAAATTGCGCTACATTCTCTTCGCTTCTCCTGCTCCGTGGTCGCCCGGTTTTCTTCTTATTTAGCGTTGAACAGATCTCCTCAAATTTCTTGGGCTACGATTTAATTAAATTAATATTCGGATATTAATTCACACTATATAATTGATAGTGAGCGCGAAACAGGCTGAACACTAAATTTCTAAGGACCAAACTCCCGCGCACTAATAATAATAATAATTTATGAAGCACAATTTTCGGAAAAACTTTCACCTCAAGGGCGCTTTACACATGAACTGTTTGTAATTCTACAATTATCTTTGTTTTTAATTTTAAAAATTGTTATTTTCACTTATGGAAATGACTTTTTGAAAAAGTACGTGTTTATTTTATTCTTAAATAAAGTCTCTGATGCACTGTTTCTTATGACGAAGGGCAAAAAATTCCACGCTTTTAGACCTGCCACCGTAAATGCCCGTTCACTATTTTTAGACTTCTGGCAACGGTTGGTCAATTCTATAACCCTTCATGCTGCTAAAGTTTGACGTCTACTATTCAAATTGTCTGAGATTCACCGTTTTTGATGATACAGAGGCGCCATGTTATGTGTCGCCTTCTACATCAACCAGCACAATTTACATTCAACTATTTCAAGGAATCGGAGCCTGTCTGCGTGCCTCTCCTTGGCGCGATTTAAAAGTGCAAAAACTTATGGCCTACCCTTATAATACTGTTTCTCAAAGAAGATTTATCAAATTAATATTTATCAGGCTTTTAAAAAGATGTTCGTTTTAAATAGATGTGCTGAATTTTAGTAAAAAAAACTCCCTCGAAGCCACATTCTTAAGTTACCCGTTTAAGGGTTAAGCCATCTTGGCACTTTAAATCCTGTTGAATATTGTAAAGCCTTAACTCATAAATGAATTCTGCTCACTTAGAAATAAGGGTGGGTATAATACGAGGGGCAAGTAAAAAATAAGGTTCCTACATTTTTTTCAGGTATAAGGTATTTTTTATTGCAATAAATAAGTAAACCATCTGAAAGCTTGTACTTTATTCTATTTTTCTACATAGTCTCCTGATTTTTCTATGCATTTTTCCTGACGAGTTATCCACTTCTGAAAACCCGCTTCGAAGAATTCCGCCGCTAGGCCGCCGATGAACTTGGTGACCGCTTCTTTCACCTCTTCATCTGTATTGAAGCGTTGTCCACCCAAGTGTTGCTTCAATTTCGGAAACAAGTGGAAGTCGCTGGGAGCAAGATCAGGGCTGTAGGGGGCATGGTCAAGCAATTTCCAGCCGAATTTGTCCAGTAGGGCGGTGGTCTGTCGAGAGACATGCGGGCGAGCGTTGTCGTGGTGCAGCCTAACGCCCTTGGTCAGCCTTCCTCTCCGGCGATTTTGGATGGCTCTTTTGAGTTTTGTCAATGTCTCGCAGTACCTGTCCGAATTGATGGTGGTCCCTTTAGGCATAAACTCGGTCAGCAAGACGCCTTTTCGGTCCCAAAACACCGTACCATCACTTTCCCTGCGGAAAGCGTCTGCTTAAACTTTTTCGGCCTAGGCGATTCAGGATGGCGCCATTGTTTGGACTGTTCTTTTGTTTCTGGAGTGACGTAGTGACACCACGTTTCATCTCCCGTAATAATGGAGTCCAAGAATTCTTCGGTATTCTCGGCGCATTCTCGAAGAAACCCCTCGGCACACTTGACACGATTGTCTTTGTGGGTTTCTGAAAGCATGTGTGGGACCCACCGCGCGCACACCTTGCGATAACCAAGTTTATCGGTCAAAATGTTGTCGATGGTTTTTTCACAAACCTCAGGAACCTGGACAGCAAGCTCCCGAAGCGTTACTCTCCGATCTTCGAGGAGAATGCGCTCAATCTTCGCCACGACTTCGTCCGACACCGATGGCCTCCCACTCCTTTGCTCGTCGTGGACGTCTGTGCGTCCTTCGGAGAACTCCCTGCACCATTTGCGGACGTGTTGGACGCTGATGCAAGCTGTGCCATAAACTTCTTCCAACTGTCGATGAATTTCAACAGGTTTAAGCTTCTTCGCGTTTAAAAATCGAATCACCGAACGGATTTCACACCTGGCGGTAACGGCGATGGCGGGTTCCATAGCGGATGGCTGTCAGGCCTTTACTGAGCGTCGCAGCGTTTGCTCCCGGTAGTGGGGATGTAGTTAAGGGACCAACAATCAAGGCGGTGTTGCCGGATTTCGCCTAGCATCTCGCGTGGCGAGTGTACAGCGTAAGGAACCTTATTTTTTACTTGGCCCTCGTAATATATAAGTTTGTGGACGTATAAAGTAAAGTACAAAAATATGCAGGGTGGTGTGGTCTTGACTTTTGGGTATATATTTGTGTTGTGTAAAAAGTGAATACTTAGAAAGGAATGTGAAAATAAAGTCAACATGTTATGAATTATTTTCCATTTAATTTACATATTAATTTTGATGCCTTTTTCTATTTAAACACAATTTTAACGTCGTCAAAAGGTTAAATAAAAACGTTAAACTCTATTCATTTATTCGTTTTCAATATAATTTAAATAAACAACTTCTGAATCATGATATTTGTTAATCAAATAAATTAAATGTATTTTCGTTCATTGAACAACAATTCATTGAAGAGATGTCGTCATCATGTAAGTCGGTCCCTCATGATTGAGGATCGCGTTTCCATGAACTCTCGCCCTCTTAACTATGCCCCTACACTTGTCTCGGCATCCTGCAGACCTTCGGGTTATCATCAGAGAAGTGCCTGTTGCCTTTTCCACTCTGTTGGTCCAACGGGTAGGGGATCTTTCTCTTTCTCTTCATTCTACGACGTGGCCCACCACAACAAACTTCTCCAAACTATCTTTCCTTCTCGCAAAATGCTCAAAAATTATAGGATTCATCTCAGGCAAATGGTTTAGAATCTGTACGTGATCTTCAGTTCTTGCAGAATAGAGATATTTGTGTATCTCGCCGTCCATGGTACATTCAGCACCACATCTCAAAGGCATTCTCTTATTTCTTCTTCTCTCCCTTACTTTCAGGGTCGATGATTCAACGTCATGAAGAGATGTCAAATCTCTTTAAAAGTCTTTATACATATAACATTTTGGTTGTAAAGGTATATTGTTTTTAAAATAATAAATAAAATTGCAATGCTGCTAAATTAGGCGATTTAAATAAAATAAAATAAAAATATTAATATGATTTTAATTTTATTTTTTCAAACAAATCGGCTACATCTTGTTGGTATACCGTTTCAATTTATCAATTTGAGTACTTCTTTGAGATACATATATATATATTTCAATTAAAATATCTGCCACATACATATATATATATATATATATATATCGTATATCAAAATAAATAAAAATATTTTGTAATTAAAAATAAGACTTTCTCTTCAAAATGTACGCACAAGTAAAATATTTCCCTGAAAAACATTACGATATCACAATCCTCGCAAATAATCCGAAATTTATAAAAGAGTTGCCGGATACAATGTCGCCCTTGTAGCATTGGGGTTAAAAAATGAAATAAGTGGAATCGCATACATAATGGATGGTATGAACTCAAAAAAGGATAGATAGGTAAAAATTCCCCGAACCGGTAACATTAACAAAGTTTTCATAAATTAAAGTGGAATATTTAACAACAAACCTTCAAACACGATTCTGCAAAATTTGCCCAAGTTTTTATTTTGTTAACCCACGCGGGAAGGCTGTCAAAATTTTGATTTTATTTCAATTAATATTTGAAAAATGCTGCACAAATTTATAAACGCTTTAACCCTTCCTTAGCCACGCAGTAACATAGGTCTACCGAGCTAATTAAATCCTATTTCTATAAATATGTACCATGTAAAACCTACATTTTATCTAGTCCTAACAAATCATTAGCACTTAGAAATGATTAGTGTAAAATCAAATATGTAAAGCGAATCGATAAAATAATCATTTATGAATTCAATGCTTAATAAAATTGATACATTGCATGCTATATGCGTTAAAAAAATCATTTGTACCACGTGAAAATTATCACATTATTTAAATGAAGAGAGATAAAAATGAAGACCATGTTAGATAGGTCTTTTGTCGAATGCGTTATAAGAATGCTTTTGAGAATAAAATGAACATATAAAATTATTATATTTATAATAACTATGACATTAACTATTTAAAATTAATTTAAACTTGAAAAAGGTTTTTTTTTCCTATTAAATTGCTTAAAAAACTCAAATTTCTTGCAGTGACACAAGTTGACAGCATAACTGCGTGGAGTATTTTTAGCATGGTATGGTAAAGGTTAAAACAGAATATGTTTATTCATCGAGTCCCGAAAATTGCGTTAGAAAATTTCGTAATAATTTTATTTACTTTTCACCTCAGCATCGGCATTAGACGCTTTAAAATCTTTAATTCTAAAATTAAATTTTAATAATACATTTATATAAAATAAAACAAATTAAATATTGTAATTAGAAAGATCAACAGAGAAACTATATCTATCGAAAAAATATTTGATTCTCACCAACGGTTTCACATATACTTTTTTCAACAGATATATATTTTTTCATTGATTTATTTAATTGATTTATTTCATTTGTTTTAAAATATCACAGAACCGAATTCACACTACACAATTAACATAAGTTTTCGTCGTTTATGTTATTTTATTATTTATTGATAATATTTTATTTATTAAATATTTTAATTCATGTTTTTTTTTAAATAAAGATCCGCTCAATTCGTGGTTACCACCTTGTTTTTATAAATAGAGATGCATACACGGAATACCTACTTGCAACATCAATATTCATACTATTCTTATACTGAGCTAAACGCTTATGCTACGAAAATAGAACTGAACATATATTTTATGATCTCCTGAAACGAGGCTCGAACCCCCGATCACTATATCACTAGCAATGTTCCTTTTTAGGTGTACACGCGCACACGATTTGGCATCATAGCGCCCACAATTTTTTTTTAACCTTTCCTATACTGTGCTAAAATAAAATCGCGCCTTGTGATGCTGTAAACTCAGTGTACATAAATATGAATATTTTACATGTATTACTTATATTAATTATTAAAATAATAGTTGACGTATATATAAGTGAATATTTATTGTGTAAAAATGAGAAAAAACATTGTTCATCACGAACGACAGCATAAAACACATCTAACTCGGCCGGCGCACGCTCTGCCACTAAGTGACGAACAGCGTCCGGCACCACGTGCACCACGCACTGCGCCGTCCGCACCAATCAGCATGTACACATTCACATATTGACATTCACGTCGGATTCTTCGAGAAAGTATTTTTTATTGTTGCGTACGGTAAATACTGTAATTAATCAATATTGTAATTATTTAATCCAATACATGAATATATTACGCCGGAATACCTAAAATATTAATTCTGTGTTTAGTATATTTACAATGAGGGCAAACCTGCCGTTTACACAGGACCGAAGCAATAAACTCAAGGCTCCTATCTCGGTCCTACTCATTCGCCGCCCGGTTGGAAATTTTTAATGCAACTAGGCATCTATTCGATGGATTTCCCGCGGACAAAACCAAACTGTCACAGGCAGGCGTGAGAAATACCTCAAGCTTGTTGCGAATCAGCGTCTCAAAATCCTTCTCAAAGGCGGGAAGGAGCGTGATCGGCCGATAGACGCCTAGGTCAGACTTAGGCTTGTTGTTGCCCTTGGGAATGACACTGAGTAAGCCAATCTTCTATTCAGAGGGGAACAAGAATGGCCATACCCTACCGGATGACCCCACACTTCCTGTAGGCTCTTCTATAGGCTCCGTGAGGCGAGTTCTTCGGTCCACCAGGTTGTCCTGTTGTACGTACCCGATTTGGTGCGTCCCAGGGACAGATTTTTTTACAGAGATATTACCATTATTAGAAGCAATCTTAACTCAGTTTACGTCATCGGAGAGAAAAGGTTAGCAAGATTTCTTCTTCATGTGCTGCCTTCTATCGACGGTTGTTGAACATGTTGCAATATGTTGATTTATCATGTATAAGTTCACCAACATTTTGGACATTGAACCATTTTCTGAGGTTACACAGCCTAGATATTCTATCTTCCTCTGCATAATTTTTCAAGTGGTCGCAGCTGAATTAAAAAGACGCGCCAAAAGTGTGTTTTACGAATTCGGAACAATTGGTTTGTTTAGAAAAGTACAGTAAGGACTTTTCGATAGAACAGAATAGAGTCAAGGTTCTACCGTAGATAAATAATGTCATTTATGCTAAAGTTATTTATTATACCATTCTTTTACCACCGGGCAACTTTGAATTGGCTGGGTCACGAGCCGCGAGTTTGACATGTATGCACTAGACACTAGACCAAAAACACGATCTTTGCCTACCGTTCATTAATATTTTTTGCATAATTTATATGATGAATGATAAGTTAAATAATTTTATCGTAACTATTATTTAACTGGTAAAAAACATTTTAAAATGCTGTAAATAGATGAAAAAAATATTAAACGTTAGTATACGAAGGCTAAACATTTTTGGTTGAAATAATTTTTGTACGTGTTGTGCACGTGTAAAATTAAAACAATATCAAAATGTGATGTATCTATGGGACGAATGCGTGAACGCGTACAAGGTTGATACAAGTGACGTGTGTGAAAGAGGTACACGCATTGCGGTCTCTCGCCTCTGAACCATATTATATTAAACAGTACTGCATTGTATCGATGCAATAAGAATAAATACTTTCATATTCAATATTGCCAAAATTACTTTGTGGCCTCATTTTATATAAAAAATTAGACAAAATACTTTGTTTAAACCACTATTTATTAATTGTTCAACATGTTTCGATACCTATGCTATTAGCAAGCTAAATATTATAAATAACCAAATCTTCTTTGCAAATAGTCACCTTTTAAATTTATTTTCACATTTGTTCTTACTTATTCACCACTTTATAGTTTTGTTTTTATCTATGCTTGTATTTGTTAATTTTACATTGTTTCCTGAAGAAGATACCATAGGTATCGACACACTTTGAATAATCAATAAATAGTGGTTTAAACAATGTATTTTGTCTAATTGTATATATAAATACTTTTGTTACACGTGCGAGTATTATTCTAACGATCCAATTCCGAACACAAAAGTGAACTATCATCGATAGCACTTGTTATAGTGGCGCAGTCAGTTGGATATGTACCACAAAAATAAGTGAAATGTAAATATTTTTTTCGTACGATTTGCCAAATTCATTTCCGTTTCCCTTTTTATCGACTCACCCAGTGATTATTGATTCAGTTTACCCCGTGGACCTTTTCACCCTATGATGAGATACATTTGTTGAACGAATGACGCGATCCACCTGGAATGCGATCGCTTACTGATTTGATTTATCCACCAGCATTACATTTTCGCACAACGATTTGTACTAATTTGACTTCGGACTATTATTAAATTTAATATTTATTTGTATTTAAATTAAATTGAAATCGTAATAATCTCATATGAACTCTTTGAAATAACGTTATATATTTCATGTGCTTATTTCATTTGATTATAGATCAAGCTGTGTAAACCGGAAACCGGAACTCCTTGAAACAAAAGGACAGTTGGATATTTTATCATTACAAGTTAGTATATGTTTTTATTTTATCTACCAGCAAGATATTTTTTTTATTTTTATATTTTTTAACATGAAGACTTAATTATTTATATGAATCTTTTTGAGTTCATTAACCTTGCCTTCCCGATGCGGGGTATTCACATTCCCCATGGATCGCTTTAAACTCGATAACTCAATAATTATGAAAACCATTTCATTCTTATTTTTTGTAATCTTCACAAAAATAGTGACGAAAATTTTGTCATTTTTTGTTTTTCAAATTTCTAAGCGTATATTATTTATAAATATTGTTTTTGGTCCAGTGATCTTCGCGCGATACGTACACCTGCGCATGTCGATACCATACCCCCGAGTCTTATCTTTAAGTAATTGTGCTTATTATTTGAAGTGAACTAATACACTGGATAGCCCCATACCATAGATGCGAAGGAAGGAGACAGGTATATCGCGACTCGCGGAAAAATACGTCCAGCGAGGCGGTTAGGACCACGTCGCCCATCATAAACTTTTAATTATCGTTTGTATGCATATGATCTGGGATGTTTCTATACCCCGCTTTGAACTACACGGAAGTTCTGGCCGCTTAGTGACAAAAAGGTTAAATATAAATGTAAGTTTCTATTTTTAATTTTTAACGAATACACATATTTGTTGCAGTTAGTTCTGTGATATGACGCCACTAAAAAGTATTTTTATTAAAAATGTACAAGTTGTATCAATGTTTATCCACATACAATCAAAATAAAGTTGATTGCTTTTAAAAATTGAATATTATATGTATTGGTGAGAAATAAATCCCGTGGTGGACTGTATCAATTCTAGTTATTGTTTCATTAACGCAATCCAATTTGGATTAAGAAAGATGGACGGAAGAAATCTATCCATACCTTTATCTCAATCTCATGAGATGGACGTCACTTTGCACTTTCCTCGACTCGGTTTTTTCGGTTCGGATAACGTTAAAACACGGCGATAATTTATCTCAGCGAAACCACGCGCGTGTTGACTCTTTGACACTCGAATTTGCACCCACCATCGTCCGCCCAATGATCAGCCAGACAGGGACCGATATCCATCGTGAGAGAAGTATTGGAACAAAGGATATCTCTCTGACTTGCGCCAGCAGTGAACATTTATTTGCGTATGTCTGTTAAACTTAAATAAATAAAATAAATTACATTATTTTTATGCTCTTAAATAAGCAAATACCTATCGATAATATTTATATTATTAAATAACAATATATTCAGGACGTAATACAATTATTATTTAATAACATATACCTTTTGGGAAAATAAGATAATCCAAAATAATCCGTTAGAAGTGTTTCCTGTGCTTTTCTACTATCACGGGGATATACTTGATGATGCGTAGCTTAGCGGGGATGGAACTAACCCTCATCGAGAATTGGTCACAGAAACCCAAGAGTAGAGCCCTTAGTCTAGATATTAATATTTAAATCAATATAAAAGTGTACTTATCGTATTTCAGAGCAGGGATAGTGGACATTTTTAGAACCACGTGTTTTTAAAAAAAATAGGTTTTATCACACTTGTATCATGTCATGTAACAATCCAGAAAGCGACATTATCATGGCCATAGTATTGCAACAAAGAAGATCAAGAAGAGTACCACAACAATTAATGGATATTTTTAATATTTTCAAATTCAACTTTGTGGTTAACGGTCATTTTTATATTGATTACTTAATTATGTTTTTTTTAACCACTTAATAAATTAATACAACAACCGGTTTTATCAGAATGTCAAATTAACAGTTAAGTGGTTAAAAAAAATTACTAATACAATAAAAAATTAATGGATAATTTGATAAAATTGGATTGGCTGGAGAATGCCCGGAGTCAGCCCCTGAAGTGGGAGCGATCCAGAATCAAAATTTACACAGATGTTTTAGAAGTCATGGCTCATCTAATCGTGGCATTATGTATACATATTAATAAACAAAACGAAATTTAATTAATATTTGAGTCGCTTAATCACAAACTACTCTTTAAATGATTTATAACAAAACTCAGAAATCCCGAAAAACGTTTAAAAATAAATTTTTCATCTAAACGCTTCAATAGATATTTTCAATATATGGTGTATGTATCAATGCTATAAGAAAGGCAAAAAAAAAAATACAAATATGTTGTTGATTTTGAGATTTCAAAAATGTATTGCCACTTTATATCATTTATGAAGGTGTTTGAAACTCAACGCGTATTCTAGGTGTTTGTCGCTCACAGCTTGGCGTGACATACAAAGTTTGGTGTGTTAACGCGCTCATGGCATTTAAAATGTTAAATTATTATTTTTGGTACATTATTTGAACCAATCGCAACTATAATTTTTTCCTAGTTAAACTGCATTTAAATATACATTTTTGATTATAGAAGGGTTTGGAAGTAAACAACTCATTTCTTATTTTTCTAATGTACATTAATGAATTCGACTTGTGTAACAAATCCCATTTATATATGAATTAAATGTATTAATTAGAAAGATAAACATATAAAATAAATTATATCGAAAAATATTGTTGTTGCGCCACCGGTATTCGAACCTGGATCTCTTTCCAAACCGGGGAAGGTGCATTATCCAACTACGCTACAGCGACAATATTTTTAGCGACAAATTTTCGAACCTATATGGAACGATTAAATGTATTAATATCAAAAAGATAACATATAGGTTCGAAAATTTGTCGCTGTAGCATAGTTGGATAATGCACCTTCCTCGGTTTGTAAATATATCTATGTTCGAATCCCGGTGTCGCAACAACAGTATTTTTCGATAAAATCGATTTTATATGTGTATCTTTCTAATTAATACATTTAATTCATATTTAAAATATCAAATAATGTGTTCTCCTGATAAATCTTATTTATTATAAAAATGTTAAAAATCAACAAAAAAAAAAACAACTCTGTTATTACTTTAGGCACTGATTCGCTAACCCTGCTTTAGAGGTACCCAATCCGAGGCAACGAGCATAATGCAAATAGAAGAATATGGTAATCGCGGCATCTTTCTTGCTCACCGCTTTTTATCTCCCGATATTAAGCTATTAGCACAGCGTGTGGTGTACACTAACCACGTGCGCGTGTTTAAATATTTATCTAGCCGATGCTCATTTCTCAAACAAGTATGTTGGGAAGAAAACAAATTATAAAAACGAGTAAAAAATACAAACATGGAGATATTAAGGATTTTTTTCTCTTCTGTACAGAATTTTCTGAATTATTACGACTTATGACATATGGTGGAAACATGTGGAGGGAGAAAGGAAGGCACATACATTTCGTCTGTCGGATGCTGGTTCATTGATAGATATTCCTCTCCATCACAAATACAAGCGTTGTAGCGTGAATACTAACACTCGCGAAAATGATTATTATGTAGAAGCGTGATTAAAGTAAGATTAATTATAAACGTTAGCGGAGTAAAGTGGTATGAAGCGACGGTAGTTATCCGTACGTAAGTTCCAAGCGCACGGAATTTGCTGCAGTTGGAAGACTTTAATCGCTGCGACATCTTCTTTATTTCTTGTGCTTAAAGATAGGTGAGGAAAAAAAAGAAAGGTTATACTTAAAGGATATATAAATATGTATTTTTTGCTTTTCTTTTCATTTAAAATTCGTAAATATACAACGAAAAATATATTCTTTACTTCTTACCACAGACCACCAAATATATAGACGCGAACTAACGCAAATCGCTAATCTCAATATTTTTATATTGGTGTCACTCACGTGATCACTTTGGTACCACTTACGCAATAAAATAGCTCCACGATTTTTTTTAAACATAACTCAATTGGAACGAAAATTTAAACGCCGACAATATAATATGCATTAATGTAAACAATATGTCTTGTTTACACAAAGATTTAATTTTCGAAGAGTAAATATTTTTACTGTTGGGTAAATGTGTAAAATCGGATTTACGTTTCCACCAAGAATGTGTGTAGAATTCTCTTTGTCCGGCAACTAATGTTTCGAACCTCTCTCCTATATGTACACTTTATTTCACGTCTGTTAATTTACTGGTCTGTGCTTCTTACCATTTTCGTATCTTTAAAAATACAATGTTTTAGTATTTGGTTATGGGAATAGCTGTGAACAATAATGCGTGTAAAAAGGGCCTAAATATTGCATTTTATCATGACTTTTCGAACTGTAATATAAACGACATAATGAAAAATTTCAGATATTTTGTATTGAGATGCGTACACGGAACACATGTCACATCAATATTCTTACTATTTTCAAACTAAGCTAAACGCTTGTGCTATGAAAATAGGACTAACTTGACGGCCTCCTAGAACGAGGCTAAAAATCCTCGAACACTAGATCCACTAGCCGAGTATAATAACCACTAGACCATAAGCAGGTTAAATAAATACCAAATCAAATACAAAAATATCATTATATTAATATTTTTTAATCAAGTCGCACAGCTAGCAATAGACACTACGCACGTATTGCACTAAAAGCAAACGACATAATTTTGCTAAATGGAATATAAATATTATAATGGGATGGATTATCATTTGGCCTGTCTCGACACAGAATTTCTCTAGTGAGGCGGGCACAGTCAAACAGATTTTACATTGTATTATATAGTTACAAATAAAATTATTTATTTTTTTATTGAAATGGACGCAGGACGATATCTTTCTAACATTCGCCAATCGACATGCTCACCAGCGCTGCCAAGCGGACGGCCACTCGCTTTGACAGTCAATCGCTGCTCCGATTACTCTTCCGCCGCATCGTTCAGTAACATCGCGTTTAATCTAGACGTATTTCGAATTGCGTATAAAATTGTAACTGGTGGGATAAGATCCCGTGGACTGTATCGATTTCAATAATGATTAGTTGACGCAACCCGAAGTGGATTGAGGAAGGAAAATAATGGCAGATGGATCTGACCTGCCTTGCTCTAAAGTCCTAGGTTGGACGTCAAGCTTCCACCTCTAGTTGACTAGCACATGTTTTGTGAAGAACCGAGATATCACTACACTTCTGGGGCTGTTTTAGAACAACGTATCTTCGTAGTCCTAGCGTAACGCACGGCGCTGCCTTTTCGGACGTTCAAAAGAACTTAGATCTTGACAGTTCGGTGTCGGGAGGAAATCTGTCACACCGTCGGCGATATCCCTAAGTAATTAGTTGGCTAGAGTGGGATAGGTATATATTAAGGTTTAAATTAGAAGAACGAAATGTAAAGAGAGTAGGTACTCGTCTTGCGTCAACAGTAACTTTTCTGAATTAACCATGTTATTTAAGCGTAAGTACCTTTTACTGAATCATTACATTTAATTACTTAAATCGTTTATGTTTGAGTCACGCTGAACATGATTAATTAAATATTAGAACACCATGATAGGTTGGAGATAAGTCTATCATACACTCGCATTAGTGGCCTTCCGACATTTCATCTCCTCCTGACATATCACTTTCAAAACTGGCTGGTGAAAGATCCGGATTTAAAAACAGAAAAAATACTCGAATAACAAACGATTTCACGGGTAAATGATTCACAGCAATGATTCATCATATTGTGTCTGGTAAAACGTGACTATTGTT
This sequence comes from Eubasilissa splendida, assembly GCA_031772225.1. Classification (NCBI taxonomy): domain Eukaryota; kingdom Metazoa; phylum Arthropoda; class Insecta; order Trichoptera; family Phryganeidae; genus Eubasilissa; species Eubasilissa splendida. Next base: position 7,504,382 of record CM062866.1, on the reverse strand, counting down.
GCCGCTTTCCAACACGTCACTTCAAACGTAGAGAACTGCCGGGAATATTCAAATTTGATCAAATTTGGAATTATTCCAGAATGGAATGATAAGGGATCCGATATCTTTCAAAACCCACGTCACTACACCCTGCTGGATACGGAGTGACGTCACTTTATTTAACACATCACCGTTTCTCAATGTATTTGATTACAGTACCCTTTAATATTATTTAAATACTTCGGCAATCCATAAAATAACTTTTAAATATATTTTTTTAATTTATTTACACCCTATTCCGAATGTTTTTGAGAGTTGTTTACTCTTGTTTTAATTCGTCTTTTTTTTTTTATTACATTCAGTCATTATTAATATTATCATCATAATACCATCATAGGTTGGCTCCGGTATCATCGTACCAAAGACATACCTGTACAATTTGACGTGAGACTCGTTATCACATTAAATTCAGAAGGCAGTCAGAAAGAAGCTATAGAAATCATACACCCCCAAAAGGGGAGGGTAGACGTCACATTTATGTGTTGGTGTCGCAGAACTCGGTCACAGTCTGAAAGAAATTCACCCTGTCCAGGTCGCAAGAGGTGCGAGAGAGAGCCAGTAGAATGCTCCGTTAGATCTCTATAGCCACTGCTCTTCCCGGCATCGTCCATCCCAGCAATCCCCAGCGAGAGACCCATACCCTAATAAATTCTCAGAAATGTTCGAGATTCCTTTGAGAAGATGATGGGAATTTTTCCCAATAAATTAATCAGCAAGTACGGAGACATACCCTGGGCACCTCGGTCACCGGACTTTACACCGTGAGACTTTTTTTTATGGGGATACCTTAAGTCGAGAGTTTACAGCAACAGTCTTCGAACAATTCAGGCCTTACAAAAAAATATCCGCCGTGAAGTTGCCGCCATTGAACTAACGCTTTTCTCTCGCGTGTTTGCAAATTTAAGAGTCCGATTGCAAGAGTGTCTTGAGAGAAATGACCGACATTTAAACGATATTGTTTATAAAACGTAAAATCCGCATCGTTAAACTCATTTTTTTTATAAATAAAATATGAGAATAACATTTTTTTTTTAAATTTAATATTAAACTTGAATATTTTCCGCTGGACCCTTTATAAGTTTTGTGTCCCGCTGTGTTCCCATAAGATTAATTATCTTAAGACAACTCTCAGTATTTCACCATGTACATACCAAGTCTCACACCAAGATATGAGGATCATCACAAACGTTAGAGCATTGACGTTCTATTCGTCCGTTAAATTTGAATCTCCCTTGTAGCAGTTAAAATAGGATAAATATTTGTAATTTAATGCCTCTGTGTATCTAACTTTCAGAATAAATACAATAGATATCTATGATTCTAGGTAATATTTATATGTACGCGTCATGTCTCGCTATCAAACCAAATTACACAATCAGTCTTAATAACGCCAAGTCGTGATATTTGAGATTATCTTTAGATCAAAATTTCAACACATCACACGGTACTGACATTTGAGGCTATGGTGAATGAACGTGTTAGGTGGCATTCTTTCTAGTGATGATTAAGAAGTTATTATAACCGTTTTTTTAAGCGTTATTGCGACTGTGAGTATGTTTGATTGTAACGATGATTGGGAATGAATAATAATTGGTGAATATTTACAATTCTTCGAACAATGACTGGTACTCTAGAAAGTAAACCTCTAATAGTTAAATATTTGTTGATAATCATCAGCAAACTCACTTACCATACATCGTCACAATCACATAATGATTCTACGGACGTTGGCTATCATCACTCTGTTTACTGCGGCCTCTCTACAGTAGACTGGCCAAACCATTGCCCCGATGTTCTCCTTCTTTCAGGGCCCCGACTTCCAGCAATCTTTCCCTGCATTATGAGGTGTAAGATCTCGTACTTCTCCGGATGTCCATTACATGTCCGAAATAATAAAGTTTTTGTATTTTTATTTTTTAAATACTTATTTTTATTTATTCATCCGAACCATAACATCTTCATTCGTAACTCTTTTTATCCAGCTTTTTTTAAGCATTCTTCTGTAGAACCATATCTCAAATGCTTCAAGTCGCCTTATCATATCGTATCATGATGATTCATCATCTGTTGTACACATGCATAGGTGTCGGAAGAATCGCAGGACAAGAAGGAATAGACACTCACCAAATCCGGATTCTGCTGGCACCTCCAAGATGTGGAATGTATATTTTTCTCTCACTATTTCATCAAGGTTCTGTCATAAAATATAGACGCGAAGCCTCGAGATTGTATTAAAACAGTATTAACTGTTTCGTGCACATTGTAACCGTATAGGTTCATTGTCGCCAATCGACTGGTCGGCGGCGAAGCTGGAAGGGGGAAGGAAAGGTGGGAAAGGCACAGTGCATTATTTACGTTCAATAATTAATATATTTATACAAAAATAAATATATGTCTTAAACACCATCATTAATTCTTTCATAACAGCTTCAATCTCCTTATTCTCTCACATGATAATAAAATATAATGTAGATGAATGGTATATATAAAATTGTTACATAAAAAAATGTAAAAAGATTATCCTGAAACATTAATACCTTCATTTATCTATCGAGCCTCATTCGGTGGATACGGGGCAGTAACTTTTACAATACCATGATATTAAATACCCGTATGCAGCTATGCTGTCAACTCGTGTTACCGTAAGAAATTAGAGTTCTATTAGCCTTTAAAATGTGAAAAAATGGTTTTAACGTCATAAATTTACTTTAAGTATTGAGCATTAAATATTAAAAAAAGGAACATTATGATTTGGAGTATTCGTCAAGTTCTGTATATGAGATTGCATTGTATAATACAACCTTCCTTTTCATCCATCTTCATTTAAGACACCATTATATTTATGTTTGTTATTATTTTCACTATGAAATTAATGTGTGATTTCTTTCTGTCTTACCACGAATGATATTTTTGTCAACGTATTCATTTTACAATGGAATGAATTAAAAATAATTATTTTTGTAGGATTCGCCTTATATAATTGATTTTTCACTTGTCATTTGTAAGTGTAAATATGTTCCTTCAAATTAACTAAAATATGAAGTTTATGGTGCGTATATTTAACGAAATATTATAGATTTAATTAGAGTGGTAGACCTGTGTTACTGCATGGTTTGGGAAGGGTTAATAAATATATTTAGACATTCCGTATAGACGTTGACATTTTGCATCAGATTCTAAAGGTTAACAAATAACCCAACAAAATTAAAAACTGGACCACACGAAGATGAAGAAACTAAAATTTAGATACAGACTCTTGATCAAATGATATATTTAAATTTTAAATTTAACAATTCCCCGTCGCGGCTTATCTTGGCTTATCACACAAACGTGATACCGCAAATAAAAGTTTTAAAAAACGAAATTTTTCTAATGAACATTTACATGTATTTACATATTGTTAGTATGTCCGCGATACGGAGGTACCACCGTTATCGCTAGAAATACGCTGATAACCAGTTTATTACAGCAATCGGACATTTTCGACAAGATATGTGGTTTGAAGAAGTACTTATTTCTCAAGTGTATCGTACAATTTTACAAGTACGATAAAATCATTGCAATACGCCTGCCAAGATAATTTTTTAGGTAAAAATCGTTTTGTAACCATTTATTTTAATTAAAACAAAAATATGTCTCATATCTTCTATCTTCTACCATATGTTTTATATCTTTTACGAGATCGGGTGGTACAAATTAGAATAAATATACATTATGCAGAGGTGGTATGATACAAATTTCTGACATTTAATGCATTATATAGCAAATAGAACAAACTTGATGGGCTGATGGGAATGAAATTTTAATGTATATTTTATACAAGAATTCCTCCGGATAGAATGGCGTTATAACTTCCCTTTCAAAAATAATTCATATTTCTGCGTTTGTTAGGAAAATATATATTTTTATTATTCATTTACATCTGAAGTTATACAATAGATTTGACTTATTTTAAAACTTAAACTTAATAGATTAAATCTTTACACTAATGTAACACTAAAACTGAATGTTATTTTTCATAATTAAGAAAATACAAGCATTATGAGAAAGACCACGACCATTAAATTTATTTTTAGCATGCCACAAAATTGCCCTAATATAGAAAATTCTTACATATATCTTGAAGCCAAGATTACGGAGACAAATGGACATTGAACCAAATTATCTAAATATTAACAATTAATAGAGTTATAGACCATTCAATTTGCAGTATATATGACCAATTTTCGATGTTTTTAAAACACTTTGTGTTAGTGAATACAAATTATTTTTAAAAATATATTGTATTTATTTACATATTCTAAAGCATCAGCTACTATTTAAAATCAAGTTTTATATCAAAAATATAATAATTTCTCACTAAATAATATTTATATAGATTCTATTATGTATGTTTTTATTGTTTTTTAATCGTTAATCTGAAATAAAAAAAAACAATATTTAGATGGAAATTTTCCGCAAACACAATGATACTGTAATTTAAAGTGACAATTCACAGCGTATTTAGGCACTGGTGACTACCGCAACTAACTGCTCCCCCACATTATCCTACCCCCCAAACCTCCGCGACACCCCCACTACCATTCAGTGATTTTTACTATGATTGTAGAACGCATCCCTGAATTCAGAAACCCTGAAAAAGGAAAAAAACATACGTTTTATAATTGATGGAATATAGTATAACATTACAACAGTATATTTTTAAGCTTAATTTCATCACATTTTAGATGGATATAAATAAAACAATGTTATAACTCTACTTGAGTTCACTTGCACTACTCGAGTTTCGAGAGTAACAGTAACTCTCATCGACAGGTAAAGTATTTAACTAACTACACACAAATATAGAAGGCATAGGTGATAGACATATAAGTAATTAGGTACTGACATATTGAGAGGAAGGAGGCGGAGTTACTGGTGGAAGGTGGACTTGTGTCTATTGTTTTATTTATATTAATCCATTATGATGAAACTCTACAAAGTTAACGCCGATTCTATCAATAATTCCTTACATGTTTAAGACTTTTTTGAAATTTTATTTGTAAATATACAATCAAATACTATCAAATTCGTGCATTCAGACGATATTTCATATTTCGTCATTTGCGTGCAACGTTATATGTATTCACGGTTTATAGCGGCAATAAACTGAAAGCATAAATAATGACAGACGAACCTTCGGAAGTTTTCTATTCTGTTATATTCTTAGGGGTCTGTCAGGTCTTGTCGATGATTTTACTGTCCGTTTGACTAATTTATAGGATGTTCATTAATCGATAGTGAACTATCCCAAAATATTAAAGCGGGGTGGAAATTGGGGGCTAGAATATAAAATAGTAGTGATCCGGTATTTTTTATTTGGTGCTCGAATTTTTTCGGACAGTTTATTTCCGGGCTCGAATAATGCAGACAGATTTTTGGGAACATGATCTTTCCGGGCAATAATTATTCCGTACACAAAATACTTTTAATGTTCCGTTTAAAATAAAATTAACGTAAACATTTTAATTGTTGAATTATCAATGCTCGAGTTTAATCTATCAGTCGATTTGAATTGAAAATCGAATTCGAAATCGTTGTTTTTTTACTTCGTGAGGAAAAAATTTCATTACGTTTTCAAAATAGTGTTGTTGGTATTTTGATTTTTGACTAGATGAAGACTATAAAAATGGACAAAGATAATGTTAGGTCAGGTTATCGTCATCATATACGTTATGCGTTGGGCCCTTAAGGAGTTTAACCATGTAAAATTCATGATCCATATAAATTTCTCTAAATGTGCAAAATTGAAAATTGTATTCACCGGACAATGCAATTCAATTGCAACACTGTACTCGAGAGTTAAAAATTTTACAATTCAAATGTAAACGTAATGTAAAGAATAATATTGAAAATATTTTAGTCCGGAAAGATTGTGTCCGATAAATCATCTCCGATAACATACTGTCCGCAAAAATTACAGAACCTTTTTATTTATAATCACATCGTTTATGTTGTCAAAATGTAAACGTTCCAATTGTAGTTTCCGTAAAACCTATTTTTTAACATCGTAAACTAAATTAATTTTTCAAAGTAAAGAAGTGATCTACCCTAGTATATGTATATATTTTTTTTAACAGCACGGAAAAAACTGGCTACTTTAACATACACGGTAGTCTAACAAAAAAGCCAGAACAATGTTTTCTATATCAGAGCTAGATACGTACTGCAAACCATATAGTAAACAACTAATAGGTGTATTATATTATTGTATAATTTGGTCATATGCTGTTTGTGGTCTTGGGGCTTGTAGTTAATGTGTTGTTTTAAAATGTGTCTGTTATAGGTAGGATATTCTATTATAAATATGAATAAATTCGTAATTTACCATGCGCTGTACGTTTATGACCATTAAATAAATAAAAACGATTAAATACTAATTAAATGAATTAATTAGAAAGATATACATATAAAATCAATTTTATCAAAAAATATTGTTGTTGCGCTACCGGTATTCGAACCTGGATCTATTTCCAAACCGGGAAGGTGCATTATCCAACTATGCTACAGCGACAGTACTTTTAACGACAAATTTTCGAACCTATATGTTACACTTTTTCAAATTAATACATCTATCGCACTGTCGCTGTAGCATAATTGGATAATGCACCTTCCCCGGTTTTAAAAGTGATCCAGGTTCAAATCCTGGTAGCGCAACAACAATATTTTACGATAAAATTGATTTCATATGTATATTTTTCTAATTAAAACATTTAATTAGTATTTAAAATATCACAGACCTATGTTCTGAATGATTACAGACCGACTGCGCTGCGAATGACGAGAGCTGCTGAACCAAAATTATATGTATTAAGACCATTTTATCATTTAACATGTATATGTATATATTCCCGATATTTTTCACCTAGGTCTAGACATTATTTGTTAACAGTGTTAAATCTGAGAACACTTCTCTCTCGCGACATTTATACGGCGAAATCTTGTTACCAGCACTTATCAAAACGGTGTTTTCAAACAAAATACTCAGTGAAGATTACTTCCACCCATTAATTTTCCACTTGTACCAGTCAGCACTAAGGAGGCTTACGCGGGCCAAATTTCGCGCTCGCAATGAATAAATTATCATTTACTCATTCCTACAAATTAACGTAATTTCGGAAATAATTGATTTACATAATCGTGTCCATTGGTGAGCGTTTCGACAGCATTTTATAAGAATTACCGGCCTCCGATGTCAGCCGCTGCTCACATGTCAACTGTAATTTCATATTTGGGGCTTCTTGCTGGAAGAGATGGACACAGTCTGAAGACATTGATAGTCACTGGGAATTTGTAAAAGTTGGTACTTATAAATTATGGCAGAAGTATTATTTATATTAATGATGCAATGCAATACATGAGACCCCTCCTGGAAAAACACTGTATATCGGTATTTTAGACAGAGTGTCGACCCTCTTGGATAATATACAGTGTTGTTGTAGGAAATCTCAATTACAAATTGTATTTAATAGTATTTATTATTAGGAGAACACATTCTTATTGTGAAGTTGTAATTATTCAGATATTTTAAATACTAATTAAACGTATTAATAGAACGATAGATGTATTAATTTGAAAATGTGTAACATATAAGTTCGAAAATTTGTCGTCAAAAATAATTTCGCTGTAGCATAGTTGGATAATGGACCTTCCCCGATTTGGAAAGAAATCCAGGTTCGAATCCCGGTGGCGCAACAACAATATTTTTCGACAAAATTGATTTTATATGTATATTTCTCTAATTCATACATTTAATTAGTATTTAATAGTATTTATATTTATTTTATATACTTAGTTGTTTAATGTACAATTCGATACCCAAGAAGATATACAACTTTTTGTCATTAATAACTCTGATCTAGTCAAAACTGATAAACATTGTTGTTGCAGGGGTAGTCGTATGAAGATTGTTTTTTTAGGGGTATAAAACTTAAAATGAAATAATAATCGTGGTAATGGCCATGGTATGGCTTTATTAGAAAGATAATTTTATATTTTAGGAGAACACATTCTTATTGTGAAGTTGTAATTTTTCAGAACATAGGTCTGTGATATTTTAAATATGAATTAAATATATTAATTATAAAGATATACATATAAAATCAATTTTATCGAAAAATATTGTTGTTGCGCCACCGGGATTCAGTGAGGAAAGAGATCCAGATTCGAATCCCGGTGGCGCAACAACAATATTTTTCCATAAAATTGATTTTACATGTATATCTTTCTAATTGATATATTTAATTCATATTTAAGATAATTTTATGCCATTAGTGTTTAAATATGATTTCGCGTTAATTTTCGACAAATTTTTGGAGCAGCTGGGCCGTATATCGGCAATAACGTGGCGAATGTTGACTTCCAAGTCGTCTATCGTCGCTGATTTATCGGCGTAGATTAGCGACTTCACATATCCTTATAGAAAATAATCCAAAGGTGTTAAATCGCACGATTTTGGAGGCCAATTCATAAGTTCATTATGCGAATGCACACTGTGTGCACGGGCTAGATCTTGTAAGCTCGTAAACCAAGATTTTTCCGCAAAATCTTTCATAAAATGGATAAAATGGAAAGCTCGAATTGCTGTGCACGATTCGAGTCTTTCTCAATACTACGCTCCACTGCAGCAACAGATTCTTCGGTGCGCACTGTACGACATATCTGCAGATGCATATATCAATTAGAGTATGCGTTGTTTGCGAAAATGCACATTACTTGCTCGGGTGGATCATTAAGTCGACCGTAAAATGGACGTAGCGTTCGGTAAGTATCGCTAACTGAACCACGATTTTCGAAAAAAATGTGCACAATTTGCAAGCGTTATTCTGGCATAAGTCTATTCATAGTGAAATGGAAAACCGAACTGAGCATAAATCAGCTGTCAGCTGTTCAATTCGCTGTAACTATAAAAAATGTTGCTAATTCGAAAAACATACTTTTAAAAAAACATCATTTTTATGTATAGGAAGAGAATTCTTTGATACTTTGGGTATGGAGACGGACTGGAAAAATTGGCAGTAGTTACCAAGACTGTAACAGTCTTAATATAAGTTAATTTTAAAATCTAATCAATACCCATATAAAACGTTAAAAATAATCTGTCCGTTTGGTGATTTGTGGGTTGGGTCCTTATCGCTTAATGTCATCCGATGTTTTTTTTTTGTCGATAACAAACATAAAATATGTATAAAAATCTAAAAGTAGAGTTCACTGGATATAATGACCTAAAAATGTTTATTTAAAACATCATAATCAAATATACACAGATTTTTATGTTTATAACACCGAAGTTATTCTGTTATATATGTCTATAGTTATCTTAGTCTTATCAATTTATCCATCAATATGACTTTTTAACATAAATCATATTTCATCAGAGACTGATCCAGTCATAAAACTGTATTTTTTAACATTTTTTTATCATAATATTTTTGAGTATGTCTAAATCTTTGTAGGAACCAATTACTTGGATTTATCCCCTGGGGGATTGTCATCAAGATATAGATGTCTCACAGAGATGAAGCTATTATTTTTACATGGGAAGTATGGAAGACTTGGGCATTACAGGGCTTATGACCTGTCATCGGCTGGCTTAAGTGATCACTTAACACAATGTAACATTCACCTATTTACCCAAGCTACCACATCTATTAAATTTTTGGAAGTTTTGAATTGTATAGCGTATACCACAGATGGTATACAGTATTATTGCAGATAAGATAACTTAGAAATTACGTATAGGTATTTATTTGTATTTTAATTTTCAAAACAAAACTTTGTACTGCACACATATTGGGTTATTTTCACTACTACTTTCGAGAGGTGCAATCCCTCTCATCATCAGGCGATAACTAAACTAAATACAGTATTGTAGTCTATTCGGGCAATTGGGCGGGGCTTGAGAGGGGGAGGGAGGTTACGCGTTACGATAGTAAAGGCGAAGTGTTAGGAAATGTTATGTTGTTAATTAGTGTTTTCTCCGAATTTAATTTCTTTTGTGTTTCAACGGTTTCCAAATTGTTCACTAATATCTATTTGATTACTAAGTACTTATTTGTATTTATTTTATATAGTTGTTTAATATACCAATCGATGCCCAAGAAGATATATGACGTTGTGGCATTCATAATTAAGTTCTGCCCAAACACAATATATAATACAATATTGTTGTAGGAGATGTCGCGATTGTTTTTTCAATTTTATTTTTTTATACTCTTATGCATGTACTTCCACTGTATTATACTTTTTTTATAATATACCAATGCATTATACTTCTAATGTGTTGTTTAATAAAATAAAAATTCTAGTGCATATGTTGATATTCATGTTAAGCTCAAAAGGACGATATAATGGCTCATAGACATAAACACATATATAAATAACTGCTATGAATCCTGGTTAACACCGGGCACGGACTGCTAATGATAAATAAATATTAATTAATCACGGTGTTGCTGTACGAGTATTGCTACGCAAAATATAAATATAAATATAATCTTTGTAGTGGATGATGTATTGTATAGATAAATGAGTAAGAAATGTATTTATAAACATAAAACTTTAAATTCAATTGGAAAAAAAAACCATCTCTCTGTCTCGGTATCAGTCAAACGTTAAACAATTGTACTTTGAAATTTAAAATAAAAACTAGTATCTAACGTAGTGTTATTTACGTCTGTGTCATTTAGACAACATAATATTATCTAATATTAGTTTTTTAATGGAGCTACACGGTGACTATGAAGTTCATTTTTTTATGAATAAAATTGAATAGTACTACTTATTTTATGATTACGTTATTAAGTGTGTTACCTATATTATATTAAATTATTTTAGTTTTGTTATGGATTGAGAATATTATGTAGTATGATATTGACCTTTTTTTATTATTTTCAGTTATAAGTACACAAAAAATAATAAAAAGTGCGTTGACGACAAATTTTCGAACCTATATGTTACACTTTTCAAATTGATACATTTATCGTTCCATTATTTATTATTTATTATTTGAAAGCCATATAGGTTCGAAAATTTGTCGTCAATGCACTGTGTGCTGTAGCATAATCACTTCTGGGAAGGATCAGATGATTTATTAGTACAGAGTCTTGTAAAATAGTATACAACTCTGTTATTATTCCTCACATCAACTACTACAGCAGCATTTTATTTTTAGCTAACGAAGAAGAAATGGAACAATTGTTAGTCTTGCATAATAATGCTATGAGAATAATACTTGGAAAAAATAGATATTCTCGGATCAGTGCAATGCTGAAGGATCTGAATGTGACTTTTAAGCAGAATATATATTGTAATATAATGGTATTTATTTACAAAATCCTCAATAAGAAAAAATCAGCGGAATTTACACGAAAAATTGATGCAAATCAACATGAGTGCAAGCATCGTACAAGAGGAAGGAATAGACTAAGACTGCCATTCAGAAAGAAATCAATGATGTATAGTGCGATGAAATTTTTAATGAAATGCCAGAAAACATAAGAAAGAAGGAAAAATTGAATAGATTTAAAATAAAACTAATCAAATATGTAATAGATAAGTTTTAGCAAAATAAAATATTTTAATCTTGTTTATATTAGAGCATATATAGGAGTGCTTATTGTATGCACTATGTTAAGAATTTTAAAAAAATATTAAAAAATTTAAAATCGGTCAATGCACGTTCCCCGTATTGGAAAAGATCCAGGATCGAATCTCGGTAGCAACAACAATATTTATCGATAGAATTGATTTTACATGTATATCTTTCTAATTGATACATTTAATTTGTATTTAAAATATCACAGACCCATGTTCTGAATAATTATAGCTTCACAATAAGAATGTGTTCTCCTTAATAATATAAACACAGTGCATCTTAAAAGTAAACTTTTGTCGGCATTGCATTTACCTTGTCGCAACTGCATTACAATCTTACAATACATCCCTTAGTAATAGCTCAAAAAGCAACCCGTTTAACTATATTTACAAAATACTATATTATATATGGCCTTCGGAATACCGATTTAAACAGCTGTCTTTCATGTAAGACAACTCTTCATCTACGCCTATACACTCGCTCAAGCCAAGTTTTCTGCGGACATCTACTATTTCTGGGACCATATTTTATATAAGTAAAGGAACAGGTTTGATGAAATGACAAAAAAAAATGTTTTAGTTGGATTCGTCTAAGGCAAATCTGTACTTGATCTTCAGTTTCTGCGGAATGGAGACATTCGTGCGTCTTACCGTCTATGGCTCATCCAGCATCACATCTCAGACATCAATACGTCATCTCTCCCTTGTCTTTAGGGAACATGATTCCATACCATATAAAAATATAAAATGCACCAAAGACTGCCAGCCTGACCTTCGTTGTTTTAGAAATACCACGGTCTTTTCATATTTTGTCAAGTTTTGACATATAACTATAAACTACATTTATCTACAAAATATTAAATTTGTTCATATGAAATCTTTACACAATGAATTCAATTTATTTATTTAAATGTTACTCTTTATAAAAGTACTCAATTATTGATTATTAACCAAAATAAAAGTATCACAATATTATACGAATATTTTTTTGGAAGAGAGTAAAATTGTTATTATTTATAGCGAATTAAAGAAAAAAGAAAGAAGAAAAAAAAGGCATCGTGCATTAATATATTATGCCCGCATTCCATTCATGATATACTAGCAGACAAGCAATCGGCAGTTGCTTACTGCTAAGACCCGCGGACGGCTATTGTGGCCGCTTCGCAGCCGATAATGGCAACTACGCGGCCATTGATGACCGCTGCGCGGTCAGGGTCTACATTTGATAGAATCTACATTTCAATGAGCTATCTTCAAAATAAAACCACACATAAATAAAATGTCAATCTAATTAAAATTATAATATCTTTGTAAGTTAGCTGTTAAAACGAACAAAAATAACATATACGAATTGTGGATAGTCAATATGTATGGTAAGATTTCTCCTTTACCATAGACACAAAAAAGATGACAGATGTCAATATACGATTTCGTTAAAATATTAACCTAGAGATATCAAAAACAGGTCCGATAACGAAGCTGTCATCCATGCAGTCATAGATTTTGACCAATGTAGAATGCAAGTATTTTTTTCATCGCTCGCAAACATATAGAGGTGAAACCCCGCCATTAGTCGTCTCTCTATTTGCACAACTCGGCATTCGTCCAACTTTTTCTTATAAAATTCGACTCGGTATTCATACCACGCGGCCCGAGTAGTCACGTGGTCAGTCTCGCGTTGACTTTGATTCGCCGAGCGTTATTTGTATAAACTGCATTTCGAACATGATTCTGAAATAAATTGTGTACGAATAGTGGAGTTCCACTATACATAAAATCTCTAATGTAATGCGCAATTAAATTAATTTCAGCCGCTCAAGCTGGTCCGATTGCTAATTTACAAATTATATAAAAGAACTCGCAAATATTCATACTCCCAGTATTATCGCATAATATCTAAGTACTTAAATTTTTCATTAAAAAATCATATTTGAAGTGACCCTCCCATTGAGGTCAATGAGACTCATATCGCGGGTCCGAGAGGCGCTGGAATTATTAAAGTATAATTAATCAAATGTTGCAATGGCGCAATTGTATAAACAGCTCAAGCGCCAGCTGTTGTGATGAGCTTGGGTAAATACTGTCATATTTCACTGTTTTTTTTTTAGTAAATACTTACTTTCATAGAAACAACACATTTTGTATGATTTTCAATCTCATAATTTCTGTAAAAAAATGCCGCGAAAAATAGCATTAGAATTGTGACTAACCTCAAACAATAACTAATTAACTGATTAATATTTGATAACACTTTGAAATATTTTTCAATAAATAAAACGTAATAAAATGTATTAATTATAAATACATTTTATCTAATGTAATTTTTAAAAATGCATGTTTTTCGCAATGCCTTTTTTTATCTAATAATTACAATATTTTTCTTCTTTGGCCTTTTCTCTTCGTATATTTCGTTGTAGCAACGAATTGTATAGTTAATTGTTTGGCAAATTCTAAGGCCACGTTCAATATTGGAATTGATTTCCATAATATGCTCTTAACAAGGTTTCAACCATTCCAATATTTTTTTATGGTTGTTCACCCGGTAATTCTATATATCGTGTCGCATTACTTTAAAACCGTATAGAAATAAATCGCTCAAAAGTGAATTAACTATATAAAGAGAAAAAACCGTTAATGTTTTATAAAATAATTTTGCATACTAATTTTGTAGAATTTATTTTTATTTTGCTCAATTAAAAATTTATTTGTTTTGAAATTTTCAAACCGAACTGATTGAATCCGGATTATGCGAGGTATTATTTTAATAAATGTATCTATACAACTATAAGTCAACGTATGGACATGCTAATTTTATACGTAAATGTACTCCATGCAATAAAATATAAACTAGAAGTAGAAGCGTGGGTACTTTTTCACATATGATTTAATAAAGTGTTAATAAGTTTTTATTATATTTTTTTAAACAAACGTTCGTCAAGGAATTAGATTCGGGTGCTTAATTAATTTGTTTTACAAATTTTCAATGACTAGTAAATGAATTAATTTGTAATAAATAAGACATTTTAATAATTAATTGTTATTTCTGCTATTCATACAAACTAGTAGTAAGTACATATATTTACTAAATTATTTAGATTGTTAACTTTGTTTCATTTACCACTTGATGAATTAAATACATCTACCGGTTTCGAAAAATATCATATAAAATATCAAAAATATATGTTATATTGTTTCTTTAACAGAATCTATTTTAAAAAATAAATTTAGTACCTAACTTACTTCGTGATATAAAATTATTAGAATAAATTTTAGAATGGAAATTGTGGTTAAATTTATTTGATCGATCATAATATTTTAGTTAGTTTAACTACTATTTCCAACTAAATTAAACCACTCTAAAATTTTTCCTAAAATTATTCTAATAATTTTGTATCATCATATTTTGGTTAGTATCATCAAGTGGTCGAATTCCTCCCCATGACTAAGCCATTCTCTTTATTTACCATGTCACTCCCACTGCTCCGATAATTTCTTCTATCCATCAACACATTGGGCATCCTCTAGATCTATATCTCATAGATTATGTAATGGTCGAGTGATATTTATAATATATGGAGGAGAAAACTCAATAGCCTTTAATGGCGATATCATTCCTAATTCATCCTGAATTCTATTTTAATGTAACGTTTAAATTTGGCAGTCACTTTTAACATCAATAAAAATTAAATAAATGTGGAAGGTGTAACTACATAGATGTGCAATATTTATCTTTTAGGCACCTCATTGTTGACAAAAACTTCCCTCAGGGAGGGAACATAAATATAAGAAACTGTTTCACTGCAATATTCAGACACTCACTGCAGCAATTTATAAATGATGTCATGCTCAAAATCGAATGGAAAAGAGTTCAACGCTTCATCACATTTAAAACGCTTGAATTTTTTTGACAAACACGTTTTCAGGCTTCCATGGCCGTGTCACGTCATTGATTCAGGGTTATGATGCTGTTATTTAATATAACCGTTGTTTTTTTTGATGCTTTTAAGAGACCTTCAAAAATTATTCCAATCGTTGTCATGTGATATTGTATACATGTATGTGTGATAATTAAAATTAAAATCAATATTGATAATCAATGTTACAATCGAACATATTATAAATCTCTAAATTACAATCACAATCACAGTTTAATTCACGACCATTTCGATTTTATTTTAATCCGATAAATTCAAAAAAATAACCAAGTATCATCATTGTCCATTATTAGTGCTGGAACCTAGGTATATTATTTAAATAAATTGAATTAAAAAAATCTCATACGGACTTCATAAAATAAATTATAATTCACTTGTCTAAGACAGCATTTTCATATCAGTTTTCTACTGAGGTATTTCAAATAACTCTCTGAACTTACACCATTCGTAGATTCTGTTTGTTTATTCATTCAGAATTGTTTGTTTTAAACTGAATTTATTATTTTCAAAGCATCAATCAAATTACTTTGCATATGTACACAGTCGTACGAGTGTGTGTGTGTTTACATATGTGATAGTGATAATTATTATTACGTTTCGCCTCGGAAGGCAATCAATTTTGAGGTTATGAGGTTATGATGAATTAGTTAGTACATTAAACATATTTGCTAGGTACGGACATACACAATTTAAAAAAAAACAGATGTATTTATATACATATTAATTATTATTTCCATTGGATGTGAAAAAAAATACATTGAATCGAATATTTAAAGAATTTTGTGTTTAAGAACAAAAAACTAATTAATTTTCAATGATTGCAATTAATTATGTTCATGCATCTACTTTGTAGGCAAATTTGAAAAGAAACTAATATATTGCATTGAAGTGAAGTGAAAATTTATTTTTCAATACAAATTAATTGGTGTAATAATATGATTTTTTTAAAAACAAAGTTTCGCTCAATTTTGACACACACAAAATTTCCATATATATTTTATTATTGCAATGAATCGCAGAGGTTCAAAGTATATGCAATATTAAACTGATACGATTATTGCATATTCATTAAAATGATACGGTCTAGAAATTCAGACAAGGTTGTCTGGATAATTTGGAACCCACAGATATTGTTGGTAATACACATAGCATAATCGGTCAATGCACCTTCTCATTTGGAAAAGATCCAGGTTCGAATCCCGGTAGCAACAATAATATTTTTCGATAAATTTGATTTTATGTGTATATCTTTCTAATTAATACATTTAATTTGTATTTAAAATATCTCAGACCTATGTTCTGAATAATTACAAATTAACAATAAGAATGTGATTCTCCTTAATAATAAATAATCAGTTACCAACCATCGTTACAGTCACAGTACAATAACGGTTTAAATAACGATTTAATCAACACCTAGTCACGTGTTGAAATATTAATGAAGTATAATTGAAATACAAATGTCCCAAAAGTCTTTTCATAAAAAAAAATCTGTAATAAAATAATGGATGGGCTTAATAAAAAAAATGTTAAGTACAGTTCCTGGGAATTTATTCCTTAAAAATTATGTTTTCTAAATGTGATCCGTTATTTCGCTGACACTCTTCTAAACGGGAGGCAAAGCTTCTGAGAACTGCTCGGCATGTATTCTTCGTGATAGGTGCCATTTCTTTTCAATACTGTATAACTGTATACATTTGATTTGAGGTAGCACAATAGGAAAAAGTCAATTGGTGTCAAGTCGGGGCTACATGGAGTAGAGACAAGTTTATGTCACCTCGACGGGATATCAATTTCCCAGTAAAAATTTCACTAATAACTGGTAAGGACACGCTCTATAACGACTGAATTCCTAATGACGCGGCTAGCGATCGGCATACCCCCCGCCCCTCCCACGCTCGTAGCGTTGGTGCAGCATATGAACCAACATGAAAAAGACTTCTGGGACACACTGCGTTAAATTAAATTTATCAAGCCTAACCTAGAAAAAAACTAAGATCTGTATACTTATAAAAACCCTATAACAGTATGCTACTCATATGTTGATTATCCATACATTAAATATAATTTAATATCATTCAAAGCAAAATTTTTGATTTAATATAAAGTTTGATTCAAATCACGTGAGAATAATATCATATATCTACAAGGCTATCTGAAAATTTTTCGTCAACAATAGATACTTATACACAAGGAACAAATAAGTGATGATTGCTCAGTTTATTAAAAATTGTTTTGACCTTTTGCATTGTCTTCAAACTATGTAAGACTTTACTATTGTAGTAGAAATAAACTTGATTGACCTCTAGATTTTAAAGGCCCGTTTCTACGATGATCACTCAATGATTCTTTGATTTCTGAGAGTCAGTAAATGTACGTGCATACTGGATGTATCATTCTAATCCGCGCACAAAGCATATGAAATGAAGATTCATAAATTGCTTCACGCTGAACATTGAAGTGTTCTTTATGTGAACTCTAGTAAAATCTCCAAAAGCAATCTCATCCAAAGATACTAGCCATATGACTTTTGTATAGAGAACCGCTAGAAAAAATGACACATTTGGACAAATTAGTCTCAAAATAACCTCTAAAGTAGGTGACTTGATATCTAACCCCCTTCTTATATCATCAGCAGTATCACAAGGGTCATTTTTTGAACTTATCATTTTCATTATCTATAATATATAAACGACATCGTAAAAATACTAAGATATTGCAAAATAAGATTATTTGCAGACGATACACTCATATACATCGCGTGAGATAATTATTCAAGTTTACTGAATAATATAGCAATATGACTGAAGAAAAATAAACTAAAACTAAATTCATGATCATTGGAAAAAAAAGAATACCAATCACACCAGCAATTATCATAGGTGGTGATATATATAAATATGTGGTGATAATAGATCCTGTGGACTGTATCGATTTAAATTATTTGACGCAACTAAGTAAGAAAGAAATTACTTCAGAGAGAATCTGGCCTACCTTGATCTCAGTCCTGAGATGGATGGTAAATTATACCTCCCGTTGACTCGCACTGTTTTTAGTGAAGAAATTATATATCGCTGCACTTCGGGATGCTGTCGAAAATCGTTTTTTTGTTGTCCGAATTCAACGAACGTGTTGAGAGATCGGCGTTCGAAAAGCAATCTGTTGCACGTCAGCATAAATCCCTAGATATTGGTTAGCCAGAACAGGACAGGTATAATAAAGGATTATTGGAACGATGGAATGCACATTACATCTACATTAATGTATGATTTGAAATGAACCCGACATTCGTAGATTTTTTTCGCTTATAAAATGTATCGACGCAGCGTATGCCAAAGTTTCTTGAATAGTCAGTCCTGTAGCGTGGGAGTTAAAAAATCAAATTCTCATTCCGCGTCGATCTTCAGTAAACCTATTAGCGAAATAGTGTTTACACGATTCGGAAAACACTGTGAAATATGTCATAAATGACTGTCAGCCTTCGTCCACCGTCATTGCGGCTAAATGACAGCTACCGAGAATGCTGCCAGAAGTAAAGTAATATTAATAATACTTTTATTGATCCATTAATGTGTGATTCATAGCGAATAAAGAATGTTCTTGTTATACATATATGTTTTATATTAAGCTAGATTTCCATGCCCGGCGTTGGTTAGGTTAGGTTAGGTTAGGTGGGAGAAATAACTACCTAAACAGTAACAATATTTACAAAATTTAACTTAAACAACTCTAACTCAAACTCAGGTTCTAGAGTGAAACTGAGCAAAATTTAAAACAAATTGATAAATATGATTCACATTTATTTCGGTGAAGGGGATAAGGGGTGAGAGAGTGTCTATATTTTACATAATATTCTAAATATAATGTTTTTAATATCGTTTATATAATATATTATATCTCTACCGAATTACCAGTTTAGTTGAAACAATAAAGAATACAAGGGCGGGAACAGAACCAGCGCCGAATTTGGGTGACTTTATTTCTTCCGTAATATATTTTTGGTTATATAATACATAAGCGAGCCTTATTTTTTTTTATTTTCACTTCTTAAAACACGAATATTATCAATAATTTGACGATCTAAATGATGAGATACAGAATCTGGTAGTTTAATACATAATCTGTAATATACAGGTGTAACAGACCTAGTGCACAATATTTTATGGGTGGATACCCGATTACATTATGAGTCGAAAATGTGCAACCATTAAGGTAAATATTATTGTTTGAAATTTTTACAAAATAATCTTATCCTTTAATTCTACGTACTTGAAAATATATATCAATCTCTATCTTTGCTTCAGGCTCTAAATTATCTAACAAAAAAATGTCTGGTCGCTTGAAATTTGATGACCTTTAATTTTTTGTTTTCAATATATAATTTGGAATCAATAAAATATTTTAATTAATCGAAATAATCGCATAATTATGATTGTCTTTAAATACGTATATAGTATTTCTGACATGGTTGAGATTAAGGCAGATATTTTCGACTCGTAATTTAGTCAAGTATCCACCCATAAAATATTGTGAACTAGGTATGTTACACCCTGTATATCTGGTCGAAATATTATAAATTTCCGGGGTTTATTGTTTTAAATATTTATTTTTCATTTCGCGTCCGAATCAGTCCATTATCATTTGTGACCCTATCAACCGATGATTAGTGACCCCAAACTTATCAATCAAAACGGTCTTGTAATCATGTAAATGTAAGTAATAAATAATATTTACCCTAGTAATATTAGTATGATCACACGAATAAATACGCATTAGCACATGTTTTATTTTTTAAATTGAAGTGATAAGAATGCATTTTAAAATTAGATTAATTACTAATTATTTTATCATGTAATAAAATATGTTTCTGCTTTAATTATTATACAAATAAAAAAGTTATTTTTTTGTTCGCAGATAACGCAATATAGGTGACCTTCTGGTTGATTCCAAAACATATATATATATATTGAGAATCTTCCAGTAAACCGCATTTCAACTAATCAATATCTAGTATGCAGTGAAAGTAAAAATATTATCATCGAATTTACTAGAGGAAATATTTTGTTCTATCAAGAATCGTTAATCAAGATAATTTGAATATTTAATAACAATTAATTCAATTTAATCGATGTTTCATTTTTTCAAAACATTATAATTATTTACTAATATGATAATTAAATAAATCAATATGTGTCTCTGAAAGTTACAAATATTAGCTTTTTAATGATGACTGCTGTCATTGCCGTCGATTGCGCAAGTGCAATTGAGTCACTTCAGTTCAAAATATATGAAGTTGTAATAAGTTTTTATCATTGAGACAAATTTCTGAACAAAATAATATGGATACATTTTCAAAATCATCTTCGGAATCTATAATAAAATTACTCTTCCTCGTCTATATATATGACTTTCTGAATGTGGCAGCTTCAGTGGTGTCATTATCGGTTATGTCATTATGGCTGTATAGTTCCTAATTAAACGGCCAGGTTTGTGAGACGTGAGCATTTTGCGTGTTTGTTGACTTGAGTGTTTTTAATGTCTCCATGATAAGATTTCTTAATTTTTTTATTTTTTAGATATTCAATAATAGTACATAAATATACATTCAATTTGAAATGAAGTATACATTGTTTTTATTACGAGTAAGAAAAAAAACACCTGTCAGCTTTTCTTCTGTCTATGGTAAGGGATAAATCTTATTTTTCATATAAATTGTTTATCCTCGATTTTTATGTCATCTAGATGTCATTTTTGTTCGTTCTGATAACTAACTTACAAAGATGGAATCATTTTAATTACACCGACATTTTATTCACGCGTGGTTTGTTTTGAGGAAAGCTCTGCCATTGAAATACAGTTTATATTGAGACGTGTGGCGTAGCGGCTACTATTGGACACGAAGCGACCACAATAGCCGCCCGCAGGGAAAAGCGGCAAGCAATTGGCGATTGCTTATCTGCTAGTATTACATATATTTGTGTAAATCATTGTAATCGGAGCGATGAGGATGACATGGTTCATATAGAAAATTGTACAATATTTGCATTAATGGTAAAATAAATAAAATACAATTATTGCTTATTTTATAAATTAATACATATTACATCTTTAAAAAACTTGACTCATCAATATTTACGTTATTTAATTTATCGTGGTTAGTTTATTATATCTAATTATACAAAATAATTAGCTTAACACTGAATTAAATCAAATTTAAAGTGTAAAAACATTACATTTTACTAAAATAACCTACAAGTAAATGATTATATTTAGTCTATTTTACCAAAATACTCAAATTAATTATATTAAGACCACCCCTGTAACAACACTGTATATCGTTTTTAGGCAGATCTAAGTTATGAATGTCACAACGTTGTAGGCCTTCTTGGGCATATAATGGTACCTAGATTAAACAACCACATAAAATAAATCATTATACTATTACATACAATTTATAATTTATTTTAGCTGCAAGAACACTGTATGACATCCAAGATGGTCTACGCTCCTGATGATGAAGATGATCTATCAACACTAGTATAAATCGATATACAGTGTTGTTGCAGGGAGTCTCAATTTAATAATCAAATGTAGTTTTAATATTTAACCATTATTTATCAATGTTCAATAACTGTCTATTTTATATTAGTAATTGTCTATTTTTAAATATTTTTGATTATTTTTTCATAATTTTACGTTATTCTCTTTAACACGTCTATATATCTTCCGCACGAGAAACTCCCGGTGACGCCGTTATTAAAAGTAGACCTTGTAAAAATATAATAAAATGAGTGTATTTTTTTTAAAAAGCTCTTAAAATCTTTGATACTTCAAAGAATTTTAAGTAAAAAATATTTTTCGAAGTATGTCTAGTGGCCGAGCGAGGCTCACTCTGGCTGTCCGGAAAAAATCGTAAAACTGTTTTATTTTCCTCGCCGCCCGGTTCGTAAAAACATAAAACAATATTTAAACACTTCACCGACCTGGTGAACATATAAATAGCCCTCGTTACAGCCGTGAACCGGTGTCACATTCGCACCTCGTTAGGACGACACGTTGCCGTCGCACATCTATGTTGTCATAGGCGTCGGGACAATGCACGTCACACGGGTCGCTCCTGCCCTAGACAGCGATGCAAGACGTTGTAAACGTATTGTCGTTGAATTGTACCTCTCGGTTACTTGGAAAATTACGCACTCAAATGTTATAGTAAATATATACTGAGTATTTAACCATTTAACAGAAGAGTTGAGAATGACATCGAAAGTAGAGTTTCAGATATAAAATGAATGGTCAAAGAATGTAGTTATTTTTAACCTTTACCATACCATGATATAAAATACCCGAACGCAGCCATGCTGTCAATTCGTATTACCGTAAATAACAGTTAGAAAAAATATTTTTATTAGCTTAAATGACTTTAATGGCATGAATTTACTCTAAATATTGAGCATTCAATTTTGAAAAAATGATTAATAACATAATTTAAAGCATTCATTAAGTCCTATACAATGTTTCTTTTCTTCTTATCTCTCTTAATTTAATTAGAGTGAAAGAGATAATTATATTTGTATGTTTGTTGTTCTTTTCACTGTGAAAATAGTGTGTGATGTCTGTCTTTCATATCACAAATGGTATTTTTACCAACGTATTAATTTTACAATAGTTTAAATGTAAAAAATAATAGTTTTTGTACGATTGCCTTTTCATAAATGCGCTAATATTTTCTTTAAGAGTATATGAAATAAGTATTTTGTATTGCACGTATTTACCGAAACATTACAGGTTTAATTATGATGGTAGACCTATGTTACTGCATGGTTTGGGAAGGGTTAATGGAAACTTATCAACCGAGGCCAGAATGGTAGTAGTAATAAATATTGGTATCAGAAAATGTAATAGTATCTACTGAGTCTTGTAAAATAATATATGCGATACATAATTACTTGGGTCCCAGTTCCTTGTAAGTGAAACTCACTCTTTCCAGATAACAATATTATACGTTTATAATAATATGAATTATATATTCAGAGATAGACTAGTTATTCAGAAGAAGCTGTGATGGAAGAGAGCTGTTCCCCCAGAGACAGCCTCTTATAAGATTCATCCCCCACCAATGTGACAGTTATCACAGTATTCAACTCTGTTATTATTTATCACATCAACTACTGCTGCAGCATTTGGTTTTTGGCTAATGAAGAAGAAATGCAACAATTGTCAGTGTTGCAAAATAAACCTTAGAGAATAACACTAACAAAAAATAGATATACTCGGACCAGTGCAATGCCGAAAGATCGCAATATGATGACATTACAGAAAATAGATTTCAACATTAATGGTATTCATTTTTAAAATCATCTCTAAAAAAATATCGCCAGAATTTATACGAAAAATTGATGCAAGTCAACATGAGCATGAATATTATACAAGAAGAAAATATAGACTGAGACTGCCATTCAGGAAGAAGTCTAAATCATAGAAATCGATGATAAGATCTTTAATGAAATGCCAGATGATATAAAAAAGAAGAAACTACATAGGTTCAAAATGAAACTAAGCCAATATTTACAAAATAAGTTTAAGTAATTTACTAGGTTGACATGGTGCAATGGTCAGCGCACTATCACGGATAGGAAAGGTTCCTGGTTCGAATCCCGGTGGCAACAAAATATATTTTCGTTAAATTGTTTTTATCTGTATATCTTTCTAATTTGTATTAAAAACATCACAATACTATGTTCTGAAAAACAGCAAGTTCACAATAATAATGTGTTCTCTTTAAAAAAAATATATGAATGTTTATATTAACCAACCAGGTTAATAATAATAATAATGTGTTTATTCAGGTTGATCAGGTTTTTTTTATCCCGATTCGCCATAAAGATAATACATATTATGTCATAAATTAAAGGTTATGAAATAAATATAATGCTATGAAAAAGAAAACTAAGGAAAATATTAATAAATAAAAATAAAAATTTAAAAGTTAATAAAATGTAAAAAGTTCATACAAAATACAAATATTACATATATAACTACTTCAGTCACGACCATTGTTGTATATGTAGCTATTCTGTAGGCGCTGCCATTCTCTGGTCAGGGAACCAGCTTTCCATGAGAGCGCCGCTTGCACCAGAGAGTTGGTGCTGAGCTCCAGCCGCAGCTTTACGCCAACAACTCGATGTCTCAGAAGTGGAACGAATCCATGTATACGGCCTTCGGTAAACATTTTATATGCGCTGCAATAACGCGCCAATCCAAACAGTATTCTGTATGAATTGTTGTACTGAATTTGGAGACGGTTATACGTCACTTGCTTGTATTTCGACCAGAGTTCGCAGGTATACATCCTGGTGAAGAACGATTTAAGCAGGATGCCCTTCACCTTATTACTGCATCGGTAGTAACGCCGTGACAGCATATTTGCACGAACGCTCAACTGTATCCTCTGCCGTTCTATATCATCATCGTCTTGTTCATCTTCATTAAATATATGGCCAAGGTATTTTACCTTATTTTGAACGCTCAATTTCGTCCCATCCAGCCACACGGGAGAGATATTATCTGGCTCTTTTCCATATTTGAACGCCACTATGACCAATTTTCTGGCATTGTATGAAATATTGTGTTCACTGACATATGTTTCACATATCTTTAAAAGCTTTCTTATCCATTTTATAGATGGCGCTAGTATAACCATATCATCGGCATAACTAATATGGTTCACATTTGTCTCGCCCATGTGGCAGCCAATTTTTGCATCAGATAGTCGTTCGCTCAATTCGTCCATGTACATTAATGAACGCATAAAAATTGCTAGATATCCAAAACAAAAAGCTTTTAAAACAAATTATCAAATAATAAAACGATAGATGTATTCATTTGAAAAGTGTAACATATAGGTTCGAAAATTTGTCGTCAATCCACTGTGTTGGTATAGCATAATCGGATAACGCACGTTCTCCGGATTGGAAGAGATCCAGATTCGAATCCCAGTAGCAACAATAATATTTTCGATAAAATTGATTATATATGTATATTTTTGAAATTAATAAATTTAATTTGTATTTAAAATTAAATAATACAATGTTTAATTTTAAACCACTTAATTATCCACATCTAGTTTCAGTTAGTAGTTAGAAGTTTGAAGAAATTTGGGTCGTAAGGTTATATATGTGCATAATTAAGTGGTTAAATACTAAACATTTGATAATTTAATTATATTTGTTTTATTTTTCTCCTACTGCATTTTGTAGTAAATGATGCGCGCGTTTGTATACATTTAGCTTTTCTTATTACAAATAACATTTCTAGTTCTGAAATATCTTTAAATGAAACCAAAAATACTTTAATCTCACTATAATTAATAGTCATCTACTAACTACCAGCTATTTTCCTATTCCATCATCATTACTGAAATCGTAAATTATTTTTATGACATTATTAACTATGAGATAATTTTCCAACAAAAAATTCAGGATATTTATTTATTATTTGGCATTGAAGTGTTTCTTTGACACGCGGTTACTGCGTTACTTCATAATATTTATCGTCATATTAGCTCTGGTCCATAATTACCGTCGACGGTAGCTTGAGTTAGAAATTTAACGACGCATATGCAAAAAGTTTTATGTCCAGAATTGACAAAATATGGAAAGACCGCGATATTTCCAAGACAACGAAGACAAGCTCGTACATTCTATAGTTATATCTGGTGTAAAATTGTGGACCCTGAAGGCAGGGGAAAAAAATAAATGAATGCCTTTGAGATGTGGTGCTAGATGTATCATTGACGGCGAGACGCACGACTGACTCCATTCTGCAGGAATTGAAGTTCAAAGAAATACTCGCAATCATTTGCCTGAAACGAATCCCACAATTTTTTGGGCATCTTGCAAGAAGGGGAGATGGGTTGAAGAAGCTTGTTGCAGTGGACCATGTTGAATAACGAAAAGGAAGAAGTAGATCCTCACCTGTAGGACTGACCAAGAGGAAAAGGCAACAGGCACTTCTTTAGTGACAGCCTTAAGATCTGCAATATGCCCAGAAAAATGGAGGAGCATCGCCAATAGGGCGGCAGTTTGTAGAGAGAGCGATCCTCAGTTATAAGGGATTTATTTATTTATTAGACTTTATTAACATACATGTTTTTTGTTGTAACAGAGGTGAATATATTATAATATAACATGATAAACATGAGATACAATTATATTGCTATTAAATACTAGTAGTTTATTGTGTGGGAAGGAGTAGACTCTACCTCTGATATATACTGCATTGTTCTGGCTACTTTGCTAGAATGCAGTCTGTGTTAAAGTAGCCAGTTTTTTTTGTGCTGTTGTGGTGTTATTTAATTCACGAAAGAAAGATTCGACAGGAATACAAATAAATATAGAGAGAAGAGAAAAAAAACGAAATATGTTGTGGGAGTGTTGTAGAACTAGTGAATTATTAGTGTAGGCACTGTATAATGATTATGTTAGAATGTTGGAATGCTTTTAATTGATCTCTATTGGATCATATATTGGGTTCATATTTGTGTAATCTTATTGGAAGTGAATAATTTCCAGTTGGTGCTGAGTGTGTTGTACAGTTTCGGAGCTAAGAACACGTAGAATCTTTGATAGAATGTTGTTGTTGCTCACGAAACTGGTGTGTAGATGTGTCCATGATTTATTGCGTGGGGGTGAGTTGTTGTTAGCATGGATATATTGGACGATCTCAATATATAGATTTGTCTTATGTCTAGGGCATACATTAGGGATTACAGCATCATTTTAGTCGTTTGAGATGCAAGAGTAATTAGACGATAATTACTATATTAATATTACTAATAACTATTAGTCCTTTGTGGAGTCTATTTTTTGCAAGGAAATCATAATATTTGTTGTAACTCTAAAGTCTAATTTTTGTGACTCTCAGAATAAATGTCAGATGATACCTTGTTGTTCCAAGGGCACGATTTATTATTTGAAACGTGTTTGATTATACGTTTTCCTGTATAATTTAGATAAATACAGTATACAATATTGTTATTCAGAGGTTCAGAATGTCAATGTCAGATGAATTATGAATAATAAATAAAAATATTTTTAAATAGTTTAAATACCATTTTAAACGAAATCCAAATTTGGACCGATGATCAAGAATATTAATGGGCGATAAATAACGATAATATATTCAGAGATCTATTTGATCACACTGCTCACCTTGTCACGCTTAGAAATTCTATCGATATTAAAATAATACTCGCCGTTTGTACGTCGGTCACGTTTGACGTAAGCCTTATACGCGCACGCGGTTATATAATAAAATAATCATAAAATCATCTTGGTACATCGTCGCTTGATACGAAATATATTTAAATATTATTTAAATATATTAATTAGAAAAATATACATATAAAATCAATTATATCGAAAAATATTTTTGTTGCGCCACCGGGATTCGAACCTGGATTTCTTTCCTAACCGGGAAAGGTGCATTATTCAACTATGCTACAGCGACAATATTTTAAGCGATAATTATTTAATTATTGAAATTAAAAAGATATTGTTTATTATATGTATATCTTTCTAATTAATATATTTAATTCATATTTAAAATATCACAGACCGTTTGTTCTGAATAATTACAACTTCACAATAAGAATGTGTTCTCCTAATAAGAAATATATTTATCCTATTTTTTTTAAATGAATCAAGTGAGCCTTGCGTATCTCACCTAGATACGTGTCTACTTTCTATAATAATTTAATTTAACACCAGAAGGTTATGAACGTGAATAACAATATTATTCAAAAATCCATGTACATGGTGCATCTACCTACAAACAAAAGAATACGTGATACCCTACGTACAACATTTCCCGTGAGCCATATTTAACGACTAAAAAGAACACCTGCAACCCCTACTTGCAACTAATTTCCTCGTTATTCGTATGTAAAAACATATATTCTTATGTATAATAAAATGACCTACTTATGTTACGTCTACCACATATAATACATGATTAAATAGCACGTAGGCAGGAAATCTGCTTATATGAGACGCCTGTAAACATTTTGTAACTAGTTTCTCTTGAATAAATCCATCGTGAAACAACCTGAATTTTTATTGACAGAGTACATTCTGAAATCGTAATACGTAACCTTCACGCACGTCTTTACAAATCATTATCAGCCAGTTAAAATATTCAGAAGATTAAAAAAACTAGTATCTGAGAAAAAATACAGAAACTAGGAAATATACTATTTATTTTGTACATAATTAAAAAACAATTTAAATATGATTTTTTCCTTACATTATTAACGGACTTTCACGTAGTAAATAGTATATATGTAATATATTTGTTCATTTATAAATTTTATTTAGCTTTTCTGGTATAATAATATAAATAAGTGTATACTGTAAAAGAAATTCACTGTCTCCTTAATTAGACCGAAGTCTAAAAAAATTAAATTGAATGTATCATATATCCTTATATTCTCTGTACAAGCTTATACATTTTGACGATCTACAATAAATTTTGCATATTTAGGACCCTGAGCAAAACATAAGCACCTCTCCTCCCTAATAATATGAAATGTGTGTGTTATATGGCCATCTGTTCCAAATTTTGCTCAGATACACATTCCTCGCTATATCTCTCTCTCCTCCCTCAACCAACTCACCCTCCTGCATCACGTTAAGGCCTATGCAAAACTAGGCAGCCAGCCGCTACCAACTACGATGTAAAGGTGAATATTATTATTTTTTTTCTAGAATATAGGAGAATTTAAAAAACTTTAATTCAAAAAATACATATATCTAAATCTAGATCCCGGACAACGCCGGACATGTAACGCTAATCTTCAATATTACCCATTTTTTGCGGCACATTTTTCATATTATTATATCTGACTTTGAGCTTCTCTGATTATATGAGATGTTTTGAGGAAGGTCGGTCGTAATTTGGCTAAACGTTTGAGGGTCATTCCGGAAATAAAATGATGACAAATTTGTCCAATTATGCATATTAATTATTATAATTAACAGAATCATTTTGGGCTACATTTTATGAAAAATTATCACCCCCCTGAGCGCAAAATATATTAACGAATATTTTGAATAATGCTTAAAATTGTTTGTTTTAGCAGAAAGCAACAGCCCTAATGTTGAAATTATAATTTTTTAAAAAACAATTACTCTACCTACTGTTAGTTGTTCTATACTACAACTATCGCAAAGAAATACCAAATTTTACGAACGTGAATTCATGTACATAATGCATCTACGTCCAAACGTAAGATTACAATGTACAGCATTTCCTGTGTACCGTAATTTAACGGCAAAAAAAGGACACCCGCAAGCCGTACTTGCGACTAATTCCCACGTTATTAGTATATAAAACACGTGTTTTTATACATGTACACGAGTAAATAGCACGTAGGTAGAACATTAATCTATATAAGATGCAGGTACATATTATGCACGCGCGTACAGTGGATACTAGCAAAAAATCTGTGCATTACTAAAAATTCTGGGAAACAAATATAAATTAAATAATGTATAATATGGATCGCGAATTCATATTTACGGATTTATTAAAATCTATGTACTAGTAGAAACTTTAATGGCTTAATTCTGAAAACTACCACGACAACCCACCGCTGTAGACGTAGCGCTAGTAGCTACAATGCGGCGATTGTAGCTTCTCACATTAATGTCTTCTATTTTAAAGCTAGTGTATTACTCAAGTCATACAATTGACTATTTACTGAATTAAAAATTCCTTTAAGTTGATCCGTTTTGTATGGAGTCGTTACTTATGCTGTTTTTTAATAATGTATATTTCCTCTTTTACTTATTCGCGAATTTTACTAACTTACTGTTTTTGACAAGTTGATTTCATGACTGTTCTTTGTATTTAGCGCATGGATTTGTTTTTGATTTGGGAAAAACAAAAAGCAAATGGCAGTACTATTTTTTATTAATGTTAAATTATTTCCGTAAAACCTATTTTTCAATTTAAAACGTTGAAAATTATTTAAATGCATATCATTATTTGACGCCTCGACGCCACCTGGCGACAAATTCTGGAATTGGTAATTTGCTAAATAAATCAGTTTGTATCTTGGCTAATATTTATGTTATAAAATCGGCCAGCCAGGGATTTGAAATGGTGCCCCCTGATTAATGAATATGGCGTCGTAGTGTACAATGCAATGATAAATATACAATATCGTGCTAGTGGGCTACTGTTAAGTATGTTCATAGATATTGAAAATACTACATACTAATTTTTAGATAGTAACGCGCACCTTTTTGACATTTCTAGATTTATAAAGAAAGCATTTTTTATTTAAATATTTTGAGAACTAGAATTTATTTAATATATATATAAATATATTAAAGGGTACTAGTAGTGATATGTAGTAGTATTTTTAACGCATAATTATGTCATATTTATAATATTGATAGATATCTTGTTATACAGTTTCGCAGCCGACAGCAGTTGATGAATATTTGGAAAAATAAATAAAGCTGTGTCTTGGATTAATATACAGAGTATGTATAGGAAGGTATTTGTTTACACGCACCCTAATAACAGTACCGAAAATGCAGGGTGTATAAAATATTATTATTAAGGAGAACACATTCTTACTGTGAAGTTGTAATTATTCAGAACAGACGGTCTGTGATGTTTTAAATACTAATTTAATGTATTAATTATTAATATATATACATAAAATCAATTTCAGAATCTGGATCTCCACTTCCAATCCGGGAAAGTACACTATTTGTCATGAAAAATACTGGCGGTATAATATAATTGGTAGTGTACTTCCCCGGATTGGAAATAGATATCCAGGATCGAATTCCGGTAGCGCAAAAACAATATTTTTCGACAAAATTGATTTTATATGTATATATTTATAATTAATACATTAAATTAGTATTTAAAATATTATTAGCTTTTTGCAGTTTTGCTTTCGATTTCCATCGCAACCTTTATAATTTGACTCCGTTTCGAGTAATATTACGAGGCGCGTTTATTTAAGTGAGTAGCGGAATTTTCTAAAGTAACACAACACACCTTAAACAACTTCTCAACATAGTCGCCACCATTATTAAGACACGTGTCATAACGAGGCACCAATTTTTGTGTACCTTCATCACAGAACAATGAAAACCGTGACTTTACTTCATCTTTGAGATTATCATCGTCATTAAAACGCTTGCCACCAAGGAACCACTTCAGATGATGGAAATATGTACATCATTTGGCGCCCAAACCAGGACAAAACAGGACACACTTGGCGATGAATGTCAGCTGGTTTCATTTTTCGTGCATTCTAGAAACGAATAACGGACCGTATCTCACAGTCGGCGGGCTGATCTATTATCTTGAACAATTAACCTACTCAGTAAAAGATGGCCACACTATTTGAATGTCTCTAACGTTGCATGTGGTGAGTCAATAGATGAAGGAAATCGTTGCGCATGCGCAACATCGCAACCGATTACCAATTAACAGCTACCTGTAATAAACCATTTCAATACGCGGCCGGCTTTAAAGTTAATTTAACATGTACCAAACGTAGAATGAAATGAGATAATGCTATTCATTGATATTTTTCCAATATCACGCAAAATACATATGTATCGCTATCTCTGTTCTCTGCCCTACGTAACGGCTCAAGCCTCATACGTAGGCGCTGCAAACTGCATGACATGTTACATATTGTAATATCGACAAAATTTCTGATCTTGACGTCAGTAACATAATACAGGGTGTTATTTATAAAAACAATAGAAACTTTAACATCTTTCAAACATTCAAATAAATACTAGCAGAAAAGCGATCGACTATCGCCGATTGCTTTTGCTGGGCCCTTCGGGCGGATATTATGGCCACTTTAGGCCTATTTTAATATACTTTCTCTCATAAAATCATTTATGAAATCTTCACTAAGAAAATATCGCCAAAAAAATTTATGCATGTCAACATGAGCACGAACATTAGGAAGATGGATAAATCTCAGAAATCGATGACGTACAGTGCGATAAAGATTTTTATTGAAATGCCAGAAAACATAAGAAAGAATAATAAATTACATAGATTCAAAATGAAACTAAGCAAACATGTGCAAGATGTGTTGTAGTAAAAAGGAACAATTTTGATCGTGTTTATATTAGAGCGTATATACATATACTAAAGTATGCACTTTGTGGTGGTTCTGTAGATTGGTAGTGTACACCATTATTTAAGTAAACTGAGAATTTTCAGTCCAAAGAACATGTCCTTCGCTTGCAGCTCGCAGCGCTGCGCCACATCATAACCATTTGATTTCAACTTATATTAACATTTGATATGGAATAAATTATAACATACAAAACAAGTCTTCGATTCTTGTACCGCTATAACCCACCCTTTATTGACCTACACTTGTATTTTCAAGGCGTAAGTACAGAAATTACTCCACTAAACTTGTTACCTTCAACGATATTATGAAAAAAAAAAAGTTCCTGCACATTCATTATCTAAGAATAATAATAATAATATATACAAATAAATACACAAATTCTTATGATAATGTGCACATTATTATACTAGTATATTTTTTTTAATGATAATTTTTTTCAACATGATAGATAATATCTTTATAAACACTCTGTATAATACGTTCTGAATTACGTGACGTATTCGCTTTAGGTTTTATCTGATAATCTATGACAACGTATTCTATACATTTATGGGAATTTTTATTGTTGTTTGCAACAATAAATAATGTAATGATAATGCGTAACGACGTACTTAAATATTATACTATTGACATTATTTTGTTCCAATGGTGTTAAGAATTTTAATTCGAATTGGGATATTTTCATATGGAAACTGGATACCAGAATCATATATCTAATTATGATTATAATTCAGTACCTAAATGATGACAATTAAGAGTAAGAAATTATTTAAAAGCTAGTATGCTAGCAAGACATCGATCATTCTCAATTGTTTATTAATTTCGTCCATCCTGCCCTTTATACCTATGCATTATTGGTCCGCTATGTGGTCAGTCAGTAGTAAAACAGAAGGTTGAATTAATTAACGCCCATCGTAAATGGTTCCAGCTACCAGTGCGACAAAAATGTTGTTAGAAGAAAGAATTTTTTTCTTCTGCTATACAGAATATAATTATTTTTGACTGTTGCGATCAGTACATCGTCCGGTAATGATCTCTCAATAATAATCAGAGCATGGGTAGTGCGCATTTCGGTCGGTCGGAATAATACCCAGACATGAGAAGTACAGTACATCGGAGCAACCCACAACGTCAGAGATACAGCAACTATCAATCAAGGTTAGTGGTAATTTTCATTCTGCATATATGGCCATATTTTCAATAGAAAGCCCAGGAACAACAGCTGTCGAAGACATTCAAAGGAACATTCCGAATTGTGTTTTTGCAAATACAATATTTAGACTAAAATATATCCGTATGTAAAGACTGAATGGAAATGCGCAAATATAAATATATTAAGTTGTGGAAACTAAATAAGTGAAAGTACAACGATTTTAATATGAAGGGTTGACAAAGGAGAAATATGTAATAAAGCTAAAATATTTAAAGCTACCATGGATTATCTTTTGATTGATCTCTTATATATTTGTACTAATAATGGCGTTCTAGGTTAGTCACAATAAGTCCTACAAGCCATATGAATCATAAGTCCAGGAGATCTATCCAAAAGGTTTAGGCACGGATACAAGATAAGAAAAACACTAGTACATCAGGCATACTATTTATTCAGTGAAAGCTACAGTTTATTTACAAAAGCTACAAAATTGTATGTGCTTTGGGGAGCCAAGATATCGCCTAGATCTGCGGTGGTTTAGAGTAGTGATTGTCAAATCATTATTTATATCATTATTGTGACTGATTATGTTTGAAATACTAATTAAATGTATTAATTATAAAGATTACCTATGAAATCAATTTAATCGAAAAGTATTGTTTTTGCCTTACCGGGATTAGAAACTGGATCTCTTTTTCTATCCGAAAAATGTGCATTACCAAATATGCTATATCGCCAGTATCTTTGACGAAAAATTTTCGTACCAAAATAATTTATTTAAGAAGAACTTCTCATGACCAAAACACAGTGATTTGCTAGCTATGGCTTCGGCCCTCTTATTATCTAAAATCTTTTGTTCTTGGTTAATATAAACATTCCCTATTTTAAAGGAAGCTTCCAGTCCCAACAATTTTGATGGGTTCATTGAACCCGCTGATTAGCTTAAACACTGACCCATAGTATCTCAAGTGGGGTTCCCAGTAACCGAGTTCGTTGGCCTGACAAAGTAAAAAAAACCTAATATAATGATATTATGTAGGTATGAATTTTACTATTATAAATTGCATCTACTTTGATAAGGCGATAAAGCAAGTAAGTAGCAATAGTACTATAGGTAATAGTATGACGTAAGTAAGAAGGTAGGTATCCGGAATATAACATGCAAACTGCCATACATAGCCTTAGCCATTACGACATAACTGCAGTACGACAGAAAGTCGTCGGTGTGCCCTCGTACTAGGTCAGTGCGTGTCATACAACTATTTTGTCATCAGTGTGCGTCCTGATAAAGATACAGTGGTATCGATACCGGTCTACGTTAAAAATCAATATATTTAATACAATGTTAGTTAAAATTACACTATAAACATCAAAAATACATAAAGTTTTTATTAGGTTAGGTATTGAGTTCACTTTTATGACTTTACGAGATATATATGGGCAGACAAGAGATATATTATATATCATAATTATCATTAGGTACTATATAATGTATACTTTTCTTTGTATATATGTTTGTATTCTGATGTGCGAATTTACAAGATATAAATATAAAATATTCATAGAGACGGGCGCCATTCGCAATATAAAGCGATTATGGCGCCATCACGCTTTGAAAGACTAAAAGTTCTTGAATACAAATTATTGAATCTATTGTAAAATATGGTGCCAATAAAAATAATCAGATTATTTCCAATACCTCGTCTATCGGTGATCAATAAATAAATACCTTTGCCAGAATTACCAAAACCAATTTGAGATTCCGTAAAAAACAAAGTAGACAGCTTTCAAATAATGGAACGATAGATGTATTAATTTGAAAAGTGTAACATATGGGTTCGAAAATGTGTTATCAAAAGTACTGTTGCGGTAGCATAGTTGAACAATGCACCTTCCCCGGTTTGGAAAATGATCCAGATTCGAATCTCGGTAGTGCAACAACAATATTTTTCGATTAAATTGATTTTATATGTATATCTTTCTAATTAATACATTTAATTAGTATTTTAGTTGATCTTTTTTTTTAAATACCCTTCATTCTGTGCCCTATCCGTTCAACGGACGTTGAACGCTATCATTTCTTAATTCACTGCGGAAAAGTTTTGCAGAAGACCAGTTAATCCATTACCTCATGTGCTAAGCCATGATGTTCTCCTTCTTGTAGAGCCCCAACTTCCAGCAATCATTCCCAGTATTATGAAGTATAAGATCTCATATTTCTCCAGATATCTCATTACATGTCAGAGATATTAAAGTTTTCGGATTTTTATTGTTTTAAATATTTATTTTTCCGAATCATAACATCTTCAATTGTAACTTTATCCGTCCAGCTTATTTTGAGTACTCCTCTATAGATTTAAATCTCAAAAGCTTCAAGTCGCCGTATCGTTTTTATGGTAAGAGTCCTTGCTTTCATTCCAAAAAATAATATCGATGATACATAGCATCTGATTATTTGCAGTCGTAATCTAAGGTTGAAATCATAACTGCGGAATATCTTTTTCATACGGATAAAAGTTGTATTCAATTCGGCATTTGATTTCAACAGAAGAATCCCATATTTAATTTATATTGCATTCTCTAATTTCGTTCCAGAAATATAAACATTTTCATTCTCAGCTGCGATATGTTTACTAATGAGCAAATATTTTGTTTAAGTTGTATTAAGTTCTAACCCAAAATTCTCCTTAATACTTGGTTCAACAAAAGCTGTAAATCCTCAATGTTATTTGCTAGAACTACTGAAAATAAACGATAAAATATTTTTCATACATTTTTGAGTAGGTTTCACCTTTCTAGGTGAAGCATCTAATTTGTTTTAATTGCATAAGAAACTGTGCTTGTTTCGTAAAATCGCAAATAAAACTTTCAATAAAAAAAATGATTTGATTAGATAAATCCTACCATCAACATCAAATTAATTATCGGTTACACTTTAAATGAAGTAAGCCATGTGTATGCGCATTTCAAATAACCTTATAAAGTAGGTATTTATCTAGAATATTCTTTTAACGTTTGGCACTTTTTTTTTCATTTGACTGGATATAAAAAAATGCTCCATCTTTCAAATAAATCAACTGAGCTTTATATGTGCAATCTAGATAAGTATCTATTTTCCAGGGACGTGCACTCTATACGATTATAAAAGCTATGCATAACAATACTTTCTATATATTATGAATTAAGTATGTAGGTCAAATAATTCAATTATATTATCATAATACATAATAACTAAAACCATGTAGCGGAAGAATTCACATAGCATAAATAATGCCGCGCATGTTTTTGTATATTTTTTTTTAAACCTGCCCTAAACGCATACGAACTAAACGCAACATTCGCACTGAGCGGTGTTCCGAATACACGTCTTCGCTAGATCAGACGTGTTGTAAAATACGCGAACTTGAATGTATGCATTCAAATACACAACAAACGTGGTATTATATATTTTTTTTAAATTTTCACTTAATGACTCCAATAAGAACGGTAAAAATATCAATAATTCAAATTAAATTAACCAATTGAAAGATTCAAAGAAAAAATATTCGGTTGCTGCCGGATTACAAATTCAGATTTTTTTTCTTTCCTGGGAAAGAAAGCTATTGGAAGTGTTACGAGTTCATATCTCGGCACCAACTAAATATTTTCTCTGCACATCTTGCTAACTAATTTATTTAATGTGTATATTAAATATCACAAAATTTTATTTCGAAATTAATACTTCACAATAAAAATGTATTATTATTAAAAATGATATTAATATTAACTAAAATTATCTTTTACCGTTTCACAAAAATATGCTTCTGAAAGAGTCTATTTCTTTCATATGAATACAATATCTGGTGACAATATAACCTAATGAAATTTTACAGCATTTATATTAGCAGCACAACCTAAGTCCATGCCTGGTGCACGTCACTGCTACTTATAATAATTTCAATAATAATTTAATTCGACACTAGGAAGAAAGGTACCTGCGTTAAAAATGATTTTTTATAGCTTGGGTAATAAATAAATAATAATTAAATTTATTTATACTTCATCTGTCACTACTGTAAACCAAACATGTACATTAAAATATGAATACGATTTTAAAAACGATAATAGAGTTCATATTGCGGTGACTTGGATAAATATATATTTTTTAATTTTCTAACGTTAAATGATACCGCCCAGATAAGAGAAGATAAAAAATGTACGGTTGTATTACAGATAAATACATCAAGATAACGTACCAGTAGTAAACGATAAAAATGTAGACTCAGTAATAAAAACATTTGGATCCTCATATTTTAAGCCTTGAGCTGTCATTTAAAAAAATCATTTTAATCTAAAAAAAAAACGTGCAACTCGCTGCACAAGCAAATGTCAATACTTGTAACATTTTTCAAATTTAATGAAGACATCACAACACTGGTGTCGGGAGGTATCCGGAAAGTTCACCAACCTATAAATTTGTCGAATGGAAAATTCACCAACCCGCAATTCGTCGAACGGAAAGTTCACCGATTCTACAATTGATCGCCGGGGGTGAATGGGTTCTTTCGCTCCACGTCTTCCAACGCAGATAGAACTAAGAACTTATTGTAATCTGTAATATTGTGATCGTGAATAAATACCAAATTGTTACCTGTACTACTGAGTATTAATCACCTCACCATTTCATTGAGGAAGAGTTATAACAATATATAGGGTGAATATTATTTTCCACACACACATTTTTTTAATTTGATTTTTATTTATCAATTAATCGGCCAAGTAACGGCCTCTGGCGGCGGCACAAATGCGTACTATTTTAATCATATTTTTCAGAACATTCTCGCACACTTCGCGTGTTATTTCATTTTTAATATTGTCTTGTAGTATCGAATTTTTATTGGCTTATTAGCGTAGACCTTTACTTTAAAGTACCTCCACATAAAATAGTCGGAAGCCGTCAAATTTGGTGATCGAGGAGGCCATTCGATGTCATCATGTCTAATTGAAACCACATGTGTTGCAAGCCCAATCGACTCAATTCAGTCACTAACAAGCGATCCCCATTAATGGTTACAGCGTTGCAATTATTATTAAGACAAAATGTTTTAATGACTTTAACACGTTTTTGAAATACTTTACTATAAATTGTATTCAAATACTCTCTACGACTACTAAACACAAACTGGCAAATATCCGTCAAACCGAAATGGTGGCTAAACAAAATCGGCCTGGAACATAATATTTACTATATTGCTGGCGCCATGGGACACAACACTTAGATATATTGAAATATCTTCTTCAATATTAGCAAAAATACTTTGCGGCCACATATTAAATAAACAATAAGACAAAACACTTTGTTTATAATTTTATTTTTAATTTAAGTATACATTGTTTCCCGTAGAAGATACCGTAGGTATCGAAACGTGTTGTTTTATCAATGAATAGTGGTTTAAACAAAGTGTTTTGTCTCATTTAAATATAGTTGAGTCGAACTCATGACCCCGTGATCAGGAAGCCAGCGATCTACCTCTGCGCTGGTCATGGTCGTGACGCAGCCTCTGTGAAGGCAGCGCAATTGATACAAGTTAATCATCAGTGTGCGTCATTACGTACGTACTCGTATATGATGATAATATTTTTTAATCAATTTCTAAAAAAATCACTTCGGTATCAAGTATGTGACGTAGGTGTATTGTTTTTATTTAAATAATATACATCAGAATACGATATTTGAAGAGATGCTTCGCCTGCACACTGCGAATGTAAACATTACGAAACATATACCTTTAAGTATTATTCAATATTGATAAGAAGGTAGACGGTTACGTAAGATCAGGTTAGTTAGGCGAACTCGTTTGGTTTAATTTTATTTTTGACAGATATGACATTCTATTCGATAGCATTTTTTCTGCTCTGAAACATTTTCACTGTTTTCCTGTTTCTTACGGTTTTTCTTAATTTTTGGCTCAAAATAATGGAATGTGACACACTTCCTTTCGCCTGTAAGGTTAAGGTTCCCCTCCTACCACCTCGCTTCATTAAATTATCACATTTTTCGGTCGCTCTCCAATCAAATGCGTGGCGTTATATTTAGCAACAACAATGACTTCAGATATAAAATATTTAATAGCTAGATTTTTTATGAACCCATATCTTTGTAGTTGATTAATTTAATTTGTATTAATAAATTAATTAAAATTCATTCGTCTATCGATCAACATCGTTAAATATTTTAAATATTACCACAAACATTAGTTTATCATTTAATAAAGATGTTTTATATTTAATCTTCATGACAAATGTTTTATATACAGTTGCTTCAGTTACGCACGTGTATAAAAATAACTGTTAACTGTTATGATTAATTATTGAATTATAAAATATGTATTGTATTTTTAAAGAAAAAAAAAATATTGATTCAAAATTGTTTGTTATATTTTTTCGGTAAACAGATTTTGTACGTGCATCTTTCTAAGAAATTTATCTTATTTATGTCATATTTATTTATTGAAAACAACAACTGTTGATTCGAATTAAAATATAATATACGAGTTATATATCTAATATTCATTCGACAACAGTGTGCATCAAGAAATAAATGTATCCCTAAATAAGAACGATCATGAATTATGCGGGTGGCTATATACATTTATAAAAATTAATGATCAAGATCTATAATAATATAATAATGTGAAATTTAATAACAAAATAATATTTATTTTTAACATTTAAAGCAAATACATTGTGGTTCATTTTTAATAATTAACAAGCATCAAATTAGAACCTGAGAATAGGAAATATGTCCAATACCCACATAATTGTTTAATATGATGACATTTAAGCCATTTGAATATGTCCAAGAACACACAATTACTAGATTTTCTAAATATGAATTAAATATATTAATTAGAAAGATATACATATAAAATCAATTTTATCGAAAAATATTGTTGTTGCGCCACCGGGATTCGAACCTGGATCTCTTTCCTAACCGAGGAAGGTGCATTATCCAACTATGCTACAGCGATAATAATTTTAGCGACAATTTTCGAACCCATATGTTACCTTTTTTATATTAATACATTTAATCGTTCCATTATTTGAAAGAGCCATGTACCTTATTTTTACAGAATCTCAAATACCTTTGAGTAAACTGATAGCAAACGCCAGAATTATCAATTCATTTTTATTAAATTTTGGACACATTGATAAAACTTTATTATTACGAGAACACATTCTTATTGTGAAGTTGTAATTATTCAGAACATAGGTCTGTGATATTTTAAATATGAATTAAATATATTAATTAGAAAGATATACATATAAAATCAATTTTATCAAAAAATATTGTTGTTGCGCCACCGGGATTCGAACCTGGATCTCTTTCCTAACCGGGGAAGGTGCATTATCAAAATTTAATTAAAACACACTTATTTCGCAGTGACAAAACAAAATTAATTAAACACATTAATTTCACAGTGAAAAGAATAACAAACATACGAATATATTGGTGTATTTTTATCACTAATTAAAGAAAGATAGATAATAAAGAAGGTTGTATTATATACTGCAACCTCCTGTACAGGACTTGATGAATGCTCCGAATTATAATATAATATATATTTTTTATATTTAATACTCAATATTCATAGTAAATTTATGGCATTAACCATTTTTTTCTAAAATATTTTTTCACGTGTCAAAAGCTAATAGAAGTCTAAATTCTTACGGTAACACGAGTTGACAGCATGACTGGGTACGAGTATTTTATATCACAGTATGGTAACGATTAATTATCTGAACTGATGGCTTGATGGCAATACCTCCTCGAATACCGTCGAGCCGAGGCAGCACTAATGACCCAGCTACCCATTGTACGTACGTTAGTCGTCTGTTAGGTCGACAATATATAAATAATGTATATATATATATTTATTTTTTTATTTATTTGACATTTTTTACAATTTTTTTATAGCGTGAATAAAGATTTTACATTTTTTTTTAATTATATGGTTTTTCTTTCGCTTACCTCTCCAAAAAAGAGACCAGCTCTTGTGCTTGGAGAGGGAGTTACACTACAATAATTTTAT
Organism: Eubasilissa splendida; assembly: GCA_031772225.1. Lineage (NCBI taxonomy): Eukaryota > Metazoa > Arthropoda > Insecta > Trichoptera > Phryganeidae > Eubasilissa > Eubasilissa splendida. The sequence goes on along the minus strand of CM062866.1, from coordinate 7,462,361 downwards.
ACAATACCTTACATATTCTTTTCTTTGTTCATTTGTGTGCTTCTGAAGCATTCTGTAATATTGTTTATTGTCAAATTATGTGTTTTTGAAGTGTTCATTTAGTTTCTTTTTAAACTCTTTTATATCCTTTATTTCTTTAATTTGTGTAGGGAGGCTATTAATTTTTTTTATCCCTAAATATATAGAATTTTGCTGATAGTGTTTGGTGTTGCATTGAGGGATTTTATAGGTATTTTTAAACCTTAATGATGTGTTTGTTTCAAATTGTATAGTGTTATTTTCTTTTTATTAATTGAGATTTTTTTGTAAATGTTTTCTATTTTGGGAACTGGAAATTTTGCAAAAAGTGTTTGTGTTGAAAAAGTTGATCTTTTTTTAATATCTCTTTTTAATTGTTCTCTGTATTATTTTTACTGAGTTTATTATATTATTGTATGCTCCTCCCCACCCAATTATTACATACTGGAGTAGTGAGTAAACAATATATATATACAATATATAAATGACAACATATAACAGTAGCTACTCAATTATTTTCTTTTTCTAGCTTTTACAGTTTAAAAATAAGTGGTGACGTCATTCGTGTTAGATAAAAGCTATTTTAATTTTGGAGATAAATGTGTCAATGCGGGGTCACTTATTATGGAGATGAGATCATATCAGAAAGATTATGATTATGTGAATGGTGAGTTATCTCTAAAACTCGGCATATCATTCGTGTTTATGTAAAGTGCGATATTCGCCTTGGTTTGTTATGTAAAATGAGATAAATATGATGGCATTGGCGGAACAATTGAATTGAAATGCTTATCCTACATGATCGTACTGAATTTATTACAATATAGTTAACAAAGGTTATTAAACAACACGTGCAGAATATAATACGGAACTCGGAATGTGCACTGCTGTAGACGCAGGTGCGTGCGTGCGGCTGCCGTCCCCCAGTGGTGGCTAGATACTGCTGCCTTGCCAAGTACATTCAACCACTCTGGCAAGTGCGTTCAAGACCATGTCTCTATCACCATGTGACTATCTAAACTATTATCTGCTATCAGGTATCTGAGAATCCATTACCTTAAGTATTTTTGAAAGTAGTATGAATAGTACCACTCATATAACTGAAAACTTCAGTATTTAAATACAAGGTATGTATATATAATGCACCTTGCAAAAAATCTAAGTGATTGTGTGTGCTAACCCTTTTCACCGCACATTTGTATTCTTTGCCCTTAAGAGATTAAACTCAGATTCTAAGGAAATATTTATCCAAAATTGTGCTTTCCATCATTGAATGAGATAAAATATTTGTGATTAAAAGGAACCATCTTCATGGGATGCTCATCATTCGTGTGTATAATTTGGTTCACTTGGAGTTATTTTCGTTAATTTAAAAATTATTATATATTTTTCAATAATTAAACAGAGTGACAATGTCCTGAAAGACATCTGTATTAAAAATTCAGAAACTGCATCTAATAGAGACCAATTAAGGACAATTATTGAAGAGGTCAAACCAACCGGGAGTTGTAAACCCTGCATTGATTTTTTTTATAAAAGACAGCTGGAGGGGGAGAGGATTATATATTACACTTTTCAAATTAAAACATCTATCGTTCCATTATTTGAAAGCTATCTACTTTGTTTTTACGGAATCTAAAATACCTTTGAGTAATCCGATAGCAACATCAATATACACATGCAATATTAAACTGATACGACTATGGCATGTTCGTTAAAATGATACGGTCTAGAAATTCAGACAAGGTTGTCTGGATAATTTGGAACCCACAGATATTGTTGGTAATACACATAGCATAATCGGTCAATGCATCTTCCCCTTTGGAAGAGATCCAGGTTCGAATACCAGTGACAATAATAATATTTTTCGATAAAATTGATTTTATGTATAGATCTTTCTAATTAATACATTTAATTTGTATTTTAAATATCCCAGACCTATGTTCTGAATAATTACAACTTCACAATAAGAATGTGTTCTCCTTAATAATATTTTATTATCAGTTGACAAGTCAATAATAATTGACAATATGGTATATCATATATCTTTTCATTTTTTTATCTCACAGCTGTGACTACGGCCATGACAATAACTTAAAACCAAAAATATTTATATTTTTTAATACAGGCGATATTGGTTTTCTAGTTTTATTCTTATTCAACACAATAAACCAAACACGGTTTTTAATGGTTCTCTTTAATTTTCTATAGGCCAACACGAGCCAGTGTTCGCTCTTTATAATTTCAGTCAGTGCAATACAAGAAACAGGAATATAGGTAAGTATGTAAAATGAGAAAAAAGAATAATGTAGTTATAAAGAATCTTCAGCAGCTATTTATTTAAATGCAGCTGGTAAAGATCTGACTCTCAAAGCGTCTTACTACATAACGGGCAAAATTCTCCTCTTCACGCGATTGGCCAACAGCACATCAATTCACATAGCATGGCGACCATTTAGTAACAGCGGGGCCTCACTACAACTTTTAAAGTGCGTTCAGAATTTTAAATTTCTAAAAAAATCTTTACTAGAATCGCGGTCACCCCCGTATTTTTTTTAATTCCAGGAAGGGTCTGTTGATTTGCTAAGGCGGCCCGAGGGGGTGCGGGCGGCCTAAAAGAATTATACACTATACATAGCGGGGATTCAAACCTGCTTTAGGGATATAAATCTTTGCGGACGATTTACAACCGGGTGAAAGGAAGCAGACTTAAGGGTCGGTGCCGATGAGACGTGAGCTGTGTTCCAAGATTAAGCTGAATTATTTATCAGTTGTAAAAATCGGAAATCCGCGCCGTCAAATCTCTCATAGAAATTGCCGTCGAACAAATGAACAATGTATTTATTTGAACTTGTAGGGACAATGTGAATCTAGTGATATGAGTCGAAATGTGTGAGCTTTAAGTTTGTTGAGTCACTCGGATGGAGTGCATGATGTTCGAAGGTTATGTAATTCGGATCAGAAGGTTTTTTAAATGGTGACACTGAAGGTGCACGGTGAAGGTCTGTCTTCAGTTCTCGTGTGTGTGTGGATGTATGTTGCAGTGTAATTATGGATGTATGTACAATAGTTTTTTACTAAATAATATTTATATCGATTATATTAATGTGTTCAGTTTATATTGTTTTTTAATCGGCGATTTGAAATTTAAAAAAAACCTAATGAAAAACACATATTAATCGGATCGACATAAATAATATTTAGTAAAAAATTATTTTGTTTTTGATATAAAACTTGATTTTAAATAGTGGCTGAAAAGCCGCAAAGCATGTAAATAAATATAATATATTATTAAAATATAATTAATTATATAAAATCAATTTTATCGAAAAATATTAGTTTTTGCGCTACCGGGATACGAATATATATTTAATTAGTATTTAAAACATCAAATAATTATAATTTCACAATAAGAATGTGTTCTCCTTAATAGTATTTTTAATAATTTGCTTTCACTAACGCAAAGTGTTTTAAAAACGTCGAAAATTTTCCATATGTATTGCAAGTTTAATGGTTTATAACTCTATCAATTAATAATATTTTGCTTATTTGGTTCAATGCAGATTTGTCTTCGTAGTTTTGGCTTTAAAAATATATGAAAATATATTTCGTATATGCAAATTTTTTCTATATTAATGCATTTTTGCGGCACGTTGAAAATAAATTTAATGGTCGTGATCTTTCTTATAATGCTTGTATTTTATTAATTATGTCTAATAACATTCAGTTTATTAATTTTACATTAGTGTAAAGGTCTTATCCAAGTTATAATTTTTTTTTTTTTAAATATATTGTATAACTTCTGATATAAATGAATAATTAAAACTCACATTTTTGCAAAAAACGCGATAATAATAATTATTTTTGAAAGCGCACCCCTAATAGCAAAATCAAATATTATAAATAACCAAATTATTTTTGCAAATTATCATCTTTTGATTTTATGTTCACAATAGTTTCTAATTAGTTACCCGCCAATTTTATCGATGCTTACATTGTTAATTTTAGTATACATTGTTTCCTGAAGAAGATACCATAGGTATCGAAACATGTTGATTTTTTAATAAATAGTAATTTAAACAAAGTGTTTTATCTTATTATTTATTTTCACTATTAGCACTGAATTTATTATTTGTTCTGTAATGGAATCGAAATGCTAGTTTTGGCTGCATTCGTGGGTTGGCGGAATGCATCGGCGTTTCTCAGTTCTCGGTGTGTTCAGCTGGGCCAATCGTTACTCGGGTCGACTCACCATACTGGTATCAGTTTAATAGGGACCCTAATAAAAGTTTCCCGAACTTAATACCTTTAATTAAATACCGATAAAAATAACAATTTTTAATTTTTTTATTTTATTATTGTAAATATTTTTTTGTACAAGAAAATTTAATCCGCATCTTTCTACAACAAGTAGAATTGCTTGAAATGTTAGTACAAAGTGGCCAAGGTATGAGCCATCATCGTGGCGGTTGAAACAGCATACCGCATCATAAGCACCAAACTCCAGCGTGCTTTTTTCTACAAATATGTTTTTTGGACATCTTGACCATAATGCATTATTATATCTTTCGATTGACTTCTGAGCTTTGCCATACACGCATTTTTCCAATAGACCTGGATTGGCAAGATCTCTGAACATAGGCAGTTTTTCGGCTATCCTGAAAAGTTAACTTTTTTGTACAATAATCTCATTATTTTGGAAACCATAAAAGATGTTGAGGTATTTTTTTTAAACGTCCGTGGTATCACTGATTGTATTCCTAAATAATAAAATGTCAAACGGATCAGTTGTTCAATTACCGCAATTTTTCAAACAGAGGAAAAAAATATCAAAATTTGAATGCTGCTACAGCTTTTATTTTAATTCTTTTTTTTAAACCCTTAATTGCATTAACTTATTTAATATTATATCAGAAGTGTGCAACATTTTATTGAAATCCGACTAGCGGTTGCTGAGAAAATGGGTCTTACTTTTCAACGTAAACGGTCGTCGGTAGTGACCCCCTTAAAACAGATCTTAATTATCATTAATTACGAAATAATTATCTCCTAACTACTCGTGTATTGCTATCTCAACAATATGCCTAAAACTTATTTCATTACACTTCCTCTATGTATGAACTTCCTTAGTTTGTTTGGGATAGCACGGTTTCTCAGTCAACAAATGTGTAATAGAGCCGTACTTATTTCAATTAAGCCCGCCTTCTCGTAGGTAGCGGTGCACGAAATAGATGAATTAATTCAATTATTGTAACTTGATTTCTCTGCATATGGGGATTCGTTAGTACAGAAGTAATTACAAAAGGGATACTAAAGTTATTCAATATCAACCCTTAAGCTGACCCTTAAGTTAAACCAATTCGAAGATAACTGAGAAGTTCGGTTACTACAAAAGCGGTAACCACCTCAATATCAGATTCTGCAGAAGATTCGAGCTTAACTCAACTAAACTTTACAATGTCAACGCAAATTAAGTCTAGTGGTTAACCCACAGTATATATACAGGGTGTAACAGACTTAGTCCGAGTCTAAAATGTTCAAGGTATATGTGCAGAAGTTACGGAAAATATTATTGTTTGAAATTTTTACAAAATCGTTTTAAGCTTGAAGTGTACGTACTTCAAGATAAATATTTGCGAAATTGTCCATTATTAATCTCTATCATCGCTTCAGGCCCTAAATCATTCAATAAAAAATAGTCTAGCCGCTAGAAATACGATAACTTTAATTTGTTGTATTCAATATATAATTTGGAATCAATAAGATATTTCAATTAATCGAAATAATACCATAATTATATTTTTTTGAAATGCTTATATCTCTGACATGGTTGAGATTAGGCACATATCTCTTTTTTACATAACATTTTCGACTCGTAATTTAGTCAGGTATCTACGCATAAAGTATTGTGGACTAGGTCACTGTTATATCTATATATATTCAAACATAAAAATAACTTGAACAGTAGAAATGTCTCCATAAGAATTCCACACACCTGGATAAATATATTGGATACATCTGTCCATAAACAATATCCATCCAAAAAACTCACTAATAATAATAAACCAACAAAACCAACCTATAATAATCAAAGAACAATTTAGCAAGGTTAATTACGTGTGCACAAAGTCGGCTATTCAACAAATAACTAAATTACAAGTCACCTTTCGTTACCATTAGATATAGTTAATCGCGACGTCAACTAATAATATTGAGTATCTAATAAGATTTTAACTCTCATTTCTTTATTTTGATTCTTGCATTGAACGGCCGAGTTTAGTCGTCAGTTTAGAGTAGGATTCAGGATAAAAGGACCTTGACAATGAGTAATGTTATTTGCTTGAAGCGTCAGGAGTATAAAAGTTCTTCTCAGGACTATTTGACGCGGGTTCCCCCAGAATATATTCCATTATATATGTAAGTAATATATAAGTAAGGTAGTTTCTGGGTTTTTCCGCCTTTGTTGATCCTGGAAAGGACCTTTGTTGTACAAACGCTTGGAGAAATCTCATTACATATTTACAGAAGGTGACTTATCGGTGAAATATCACTTTTAAATGGTCGTGGAACATGTCTTTTCAGGCCGGCAGTTCAGAGCCAAGTTAAATCATGAATATTTTGTTCGTATAATTTTGATCTAATGTTTAGATTCTGGTAATTCGTTGGATATCCCATTAAGATGGCACGTATATGTATATTGCAATATGTAAATAAACTTATCTATAATATAATAAACAAGATAAATTGATTGGTAGGCAATGAACAGGCCACATAGCTCGAAGGACGACCAATCGCTGGACGAATGCACTCATCCAGTGATACCCGAAGGGAACAAATATACTGACCAGTCACCCTAATACCCGCTGGACTGACAAAATCATAGCAGCGAATAACAATGGACAGAAAAAAGTGAGACACTTGGACAGACCCTCATCCAGCTATTAATAAAAAAGTGTTACTACATTTATATATATCATATTAAATAGATTTTTTCTTTACCAATAATATCCATTTTATTGATAACCGAAAAATTTTATACAAGTTAACAATTATTTTCGGGATGGTGATTTTTTGTTGCAATTTAAATCCAGAGAAAAAGTTGTAACTTCGTAAAAAGAGACATCACAGCTATGAGCGGTTGATAATACTTCGTACATCGTGACGAGAAATATCAACGCAGTTATTCCAGTAACCTGTTGAATGCCTCGCGGGAACGCTAGTAGGAAAGCCCGAATTTGATATATCATAAGATTTAGATAGCTTTTGTCGTGCTTGAAAACATGCTTTTTTATGTTTTTTTTCTAGATCCAATATTAACGAATTTACATTTTTTTTTTAGTTTTTAAGAGCCAAAATTTAAAAACAAGCAGATCTTTTAATTGTAATTTATTTTGGAAGTTACTCTGTAAAAATTAATATTTCTATTTTAGTCTAAAAACAAATACGTCTCTATTTAAAACTACCTAAATATTTATATACGAGTATATAACGTTCACCAATTCTCACCCCTCAATCTCCACATTTATCAAATTTTTGAAAGTTGTATACGTTAGTATGTGGACTCGCATCAAGTACCACTACACCATCGCCATCTATGGACCAAATTTGATAATTCATTTTCCTCTTTTTTAAACAGCATATATGTCATCACTATGAGAATCTGATTTTTTTTTTAAATATTTTAAAGCAATATTCTTTAACTTTGTCTCTATGAGATATCTGATATTTGTTTATTTTTGATTTTGTTTATATAAGAGCATATATAAAAATACTTATAATAAGAATAAATAATAATACTAATTACTGACGACGGTGGCTGCGAGCCAGAAATTAAATGATGCATAGTATGGCGAAAGATTATATGTGCAGACTTGACAAATAATAATGACTTGACAATTAAATATGGAAAAACTGCGGTATTTCCAAGACAATGAAGGTCATGTTTGTATAGTTTGTGATGCATTCTATTACATAGTTTTATATGGTGTGGAATCATAAACCTCAGGACAAGAGAGATACAATGGATGGCCTTTGAGGTGTGGTGCTGGAGACACATGCTGCGCATACCATAGACGGCGAGACTCACGAATTTCTCCATTCTGTAGGAGACATAAAGGGGCTCTAGAAGGGGTGGACCCACCCTTTCCCGGAACCGTTGTAGAAGTTTCAACTTATTTTATCGATTCTACACATAGTGCTATAGAAACGAAAAATCTACAGTTTATTTTTTTTATTTTTTATTTTTAGAGAAAAAAACAGTGTAACAATAATAACATAATATATAAAAAATAACACCAGTGAAGTTTCTTCAGAATTAAATAACTAGTAACTAGATTTTACATTAAAAAAAACATAATAAACTAAAAAATAGTAATTATATACTAAAAAAAAAAACTGAAAAAAGAAACAAAAGACTGTTTTTAAACTGAACACACAAAGTGGAAAGGTTAAGGAGGGGAGGAAAATGGGATGCTATATAAACAATTTATGTTAATAGTTATTGAAAAGTTGGCGTAGTTTAATTTTAAAGGGAAGCAATTTATTGTTGAAAATGTCTAAGTTATTAGAAGAATTTATGGCATTATATATTGACGTAGAGCGGATCACAAAACAATTTTTTATGTAATTGGTCCTGCCAAAATTTGGGTAAAAAAAATATTTGATCGTGTTGGGTGTGTGGAACAGTTTAAAGTTATTTGTTCTAATTAATAGGGCGAGTTAACTAAGTTATTTAAAATTTTATAGAGGTAAGATAAATAAACATAAAAAAAGAAATAAAAATACACAACGTAATGTAAGAGATTGCAAAACGAACAGAAATTTTAATATAAACCTTCCTGCGCCCTTTTAAGTGCTATCTTTATTTATTTTTAAGATACAGGTATATAACAACATTACAAACAAACAGATAATCAAGTGTTATGTACGAAAGTAAAGAGACCAGTGGGTACAAGACAGCCATTACAAGGCTAACTATCAAGTACACTCTCCCATGAAGGGACTTGGATGAAACACAATGATGTATGAGTCACACCATACACGGTACAACCCAACGGAGTTTCGCACGATTTTGTTTGTTTTAAGAATTTGACTTATGAAAAGTGAAGTGTCCGCGTTCTCGCTGACACGATCTTGTCATCATCTGCCTAATATACCCATTTTAATGAAATTGCTGTACAGCTTGAGATTCCTCGCATTACTGATCAGGTCCGCGTTTTCAGGTTAAGCCTACAATCATGCGATCACGAGCATCCCTCATTATCACCCAATGTCGCAAGATGTGTTCCAGAGTTCGATTCACTCGCTTACATATACACCACGGGGTATCCACGAGTCTACAATCAAACATGATAAACTTCATGGACAGACCCTCAACCATTTTTCTGAGACGAATCCTTTAATTTTTTGAACATCTTACGAGAAGGAAAGATAGCTTGGAGAAGCTTGTTGTGGTGGGCCACGTCGAAGGACGAAGAAGAATAGGAAGATCTTTCACCTGTTGGATCGATCAAGTGGAAAAAGCAACAGGAACTTCTTCCGAGAAAAGTGTAGGAGCATAGTCAAATGGACGGCAGTTCATGGATATCGTGATCCTCAGTCATGAGGGGCCGACGTGGATAAAATTCTGGACCACGATGTACCTATTTCTTTTGAAACTTCTTCATTATTGATCTCAACTGGTCTTTAAGATTTTCATTTCTAAATCTTAAAAAGCATCTCTAACACGTTCGAATGTCTAGATAATCTTTCCCATACACTTTTTATGAATTTGTTGTCTGCCTACAACTACAAAAAATGCTAAACACCAAAACAACAAAATATAATAAATATATTGATATTATATTGGTTTACATGCATTGCTATATAAGCTTGGCGTTGACACAATTCTATTAAAAAATGACATTATTTATGGGTTTGCCTGATACGTTACTTTATTATTGAGACATCTATTTTTTCCTTTTGAAAGCGACCATCTTTTATTTTTCATTAGATTCTTTTTGTGTATCTTAACTAACTTACCGTTTCTCCACGGGGGTAGACAAAGAGGATAGAGCGGCACACTCTTCAGTCCTGATACTATTTTCATGCATCTTCTCAATCAAGCTCGTCGATTATTGAGACTTTTAACTAAAGTCCGACCAAAGTTTCGACTTCGACCACCTTCGGCCAAAAAATACACCTTCGGCTTCGGCTAAAATCTGCCGTAGGTTTAACCGAAGCCGAACCTTTGTATTTAGCCGCCGAAAAGTGCCGAAAATGCACAAAGTATTACGAATGAAATAAAAATCAGTTTATCTATTCTGGAAAACTGCAATTTATATAAATGAATATATTTACAATTATTATCAACACCATAATGCAGAAAACTAAGTAACAGTGTAGACTTTGCACTTTTATGTGTACTTTCTAGTCTATATTCTAAGATTTCTAAGTACGATTGAACCTTCGGTTTCGGCTTCGGCTTCGGCTTAAGGTTATGGCAAGACTCTAACAATCGGCTTCAACTTCGGCCAAAAACTGACCTTCGATCAGACACTACTTCTAACAGGCTCGTCTTCCAGTACCTGGTTTACCTGGTCGTGTCAATAGACGTCCTCTATTTTTCCTCCTCATTTATCCGTTCCATATGACCAGACCGCCTAAGCGATTCTTTTTTAATATTATTCACTATGTTAAAATCAGCTTTACATACTGTCCTAATTTCTCCATTCTTTACTGTCACAAATGAATCTGCCACATATACGCTGAAGTGATCTCATTTCCACTACAATCAGTCTACTTTCATTCTTCTTCTGCCGACTCTAAGCCTCATTTCCTTACATCAGTGTCGTTATCAGGACTCCACTGTATACCGTTAGTCTTGCCTCAATTGACAAGTTCCCATTAGATAATATTCCATTCATTCCCTACAGTCACCCTCTTTTCGACATCTTTCTCAGTCTTTCCGTTTCTCTCATATCAAACACACTTCCCAACGCTTCTTCCAAACATTAATGTATCTTTTTTTATTTAGGAGAACACATTCTTATTGTGAAGTTGTAATTATTCAGAACATAGGTCTGTGGTATTTTAAATATTAATTAAATATATTAATTTTGAGATTCTGTAAAAATAAGGTAGATGGCTCTGTCAAATTATGGAAAGATTAAATGTATTAATATCAAAAAGGTAACATATAGGTTCGAAAATTGTCGCTAAAAATATTGTCGCTGTAGCTTAGTTGGATAAAGCACCTTCCCCGGTTAGGAAAGAGATCCAGGTTCGAATCCCGGTGGCGCAACAATAATATTTTTCGATTAAATTGATTTTATATGTATATCTTTCTAATTAATATATTTAATTCATATTTATTAATGTATCTTTCTAGGTATATCTAATTTAATTTTTTTTTAAATGCAACTGTATAAATAAAATGTGGCGTAATTTATTAAAAGTTTGAAGAATAAATATTATATTAAAACATGACACATCTTTAAGATGAATCTAAAAATGAGAACTAAATTATCGCGAATTATTTCGAAGCAAAGCAGACACGTAGTAATATTTTATTTATTAATCTTCCTTTGAAGTAATTTGCACGTTGGCTATATATAATCAAAGATTTTATAAATATGCAAGAGGAATCGAGTGAAGTAGATGAAACAAATCTTAGAGAGATAAAAGATGAACATTTAGGATATATATACTACTTTAATTTTTAAACAAAATTGATTTACCGAGATATTTAAAAAAAACAGTTTATAAAATAATCCATCACTTACTTGCAGTTTGCAGATGAAGTGTGGTAAATTTTTCAACACCAGATAATAACAAAATTGCTAAATTCACTGTACATCTAATCTTTACAGTCTATGTACATTAGGGTGTCCGACGAAAAATTTTAATTTTGAAATTAAAAAAAATAATAATAATAAGTGCAAACCATAAGCTCTCATCAGCCACATAATCTCGACGGATTTACCCAGATATTGACAAAAATAATATGTGCGGGCAGCCAGCCTGCAAACCGGTATTTTAGCTTCACTGGTCGGCTTCGGGCGCTACACACCTTAAACAACTTTTTAACAAAATCGCCACCACTTGTCATAACGGGGCACCAATTTTTATATACCTTCATATTTAAACGAAGACCCAGCCATCCTTGTCACCCAGGAGACGCTTCAGATGAAAGAAGAGATAGAATTTACCAAATCAGGGCAAAACAAGACACACTTAGCGATGAATGTCAGCTAGTTTCATATTTCGTGCATTCAAAAAACGAATCATGGACAGCGGGCTGATCTATTATTTTGAACATTTCAACCACTCACTGCAAGATGGCCACACTGTGAATGTCTCTAACGTTGCATGTGGTGAGTCAACAAATGAATAAAATCATTGTGCGTACGCAACATCGCAACCGCAGCACTACACCGGAAATATCCCATAATGGTACTTAGTTAAAAAACGCGCCTCGTACGACTTTCTGATGAACACTCTTTCACAAACATCAGTCAGACGCTGTTACCCAATAATTGGTGACCATGCTTCAACGGTGGAGAAACTCTGGAGTCAGCTGTGAGGGCGATCCAGGACTATAACTTATGGAGATGTGTTACGAGCAAAGTAAATAACTACGTGCAGGAACTGTATGTCATTAATGACATTTTATGAATTGTATTGATTGTATATTGTGGTAATCACTCGGATGTGACTGATGTTTGTAGGTTATGAATATCAGAAGGATTTATTTTGGTGAATCTGAGGGCCCTAACTCTTCAGATTCTCATGAATGTCGCAGTGTATAGTGAGTATATGTGTTGCTATTGTGGTTAGAGTGAGCGAATTATATGAAACAGGACTCTCAATCGGTTGGCGTTCATTGTCAAATGATGCACAAATAAAATAACACACTTTGTAGATTAAATTGCAAGATAATGTTTATGACTAGCAAAGCTCACTAGAGGTGGTTCCTAGAGATGCATCTGAAAATATGGCCAGGGGTTAAGTGCGAAATATGCAGTATCTATGTTTAATAACTGAATTTTTTTGTTTTTGTTTTTATGATTTCTTTACCTAATGCTAATAAATACACGATATAATTTAATTTTTTTTTTATGTTAATGTTGCATAATTTTTATTAAATAAAAATATTCATACATACACTAAATATACTAAAATACTAAATATACTACTTTCTCGGACGGGTTGCGTCGCGATGGATTGTTGTCTAGATTTTTTGGTGGTACTTGGCGGCGAGAAATGGCTGTAAAGTATCTGGTTTGAGCATAAGTTCCAGAACATTATGAAGGGAAGAAGAAGGTTTTGCAGATATACGTAAGAATTGTAAGTATACTTTGATTGAATACTTAAGTATACTTATTTGGGAGTTAGGTCGGTGGTTAAATGAAAGAAATGTTATAGACTTGCGTGTTGAACAATAAAGATAAATGAGAATGAATATAATGAATGAATGAAGATGCAGAGATGTAAAGGTGTGCGTATGTTACGAAGTGAATCGGCGGTCTCGCTCGGCACGCGTGAGCCAGCAAGACCGCCATTGTGAAGCAATAAAACCAAAGAGACTGCTTGGCGGTGAATGCTCAAGCCAGACTTGTAGCAGCAGCCGGCCGCGTTGTCGCAAGCGTCTATGTCAGCTGAGATGGCGGTGGATTTGAATTCTGATCCCTACACTTATATATATTTATATACTTTACAAATTATACATAGTTTAGATGATTTGGAAATTCTTGTGCAAAATGCTCTTCGAGAACAAACTTAAAAAAATAAATGGTAGGGCTTAGTTTTAAACTAATAAAAGCATTCCCATGTTGTCTTTCACTAGTCAACCATATTATACACAGCTGTTAGTAGTTGCAAGTTTGTGTTCGAGTACAGAGAGAAGCTCGAAAGTTTCAGGTTTTAAGGGTTCGAGCCTAACCTCAGGGCCCTCGGATAGTTGTCCAACCCGACCGCGAAAATTGCCGGAGCCGACCATTCCTGCGGTCGGTGTGGGCTATCGAGGGTGTTCCAGCCGACCACTCCAAGGGGCATCTTCAAACAATGCTGCCCCGACAAACACGACAGTCAACTATAAGAACGAAAAAAATATATATATCACGAGGTTTAATCAAAAACTGATTTTCTAAGTTAACTATTCCGTTTATAATATCACCCCCTTTCTAATTAAACTATTGTAACTAACAATCCGGTCATCTTTAAATGTTCTAGTATTATGCTTTCTAGCATTGATATATTTTTAAGTGGCAGTATATTTTACATATTGTGCTCGATAGAACATAATACAATACTGTACTAATAAAAGATGAATACTGCCACTTAAAATATATATCAAATATTTGAAAAATACTAGAACAACTAAAAATGACCTATTTGTTACTTACTATACTTAACGTAGGATGGGTTGATATGTAATAATTATAACATTGGATAATTTATACAGTGCAATTTTCGTAAAAAAAATTATAAAAAGGGCGCTTTTCATCCTTCTTTAATCTATGTATTTATATTTAAAAATGGTTATTTAAACTTACGGATATGATTATTTTACGCGGAACACGCGTTATTCCCTTGTTAAGTGATCTATTGCGACTAAATTTCCAAGGACCAAACTCCCACGTGTTATCGCCCGCGTGCCCCTCCTTTACGCGGTTCCCGCACTGAAACTATTTAAAAAGTGCAAACACTTATTGCCCACCCTGTATTATCCGTGGTGCCGCATTTAGAATAGATTGCAATGTATCCACCTGAAACATTGGCAGGCCAGCGTAAATGCTATTACAGTAGTCCATGCGTGACCCCACATATGCATTTATGTAGTAGTGTTATGTATTAAGATATCAGGATGTACTCGGTAAATAAAAATTCGGTAGGTAGTAACACGTTAGATTTATTCCAGAGAACTGATCCTAAAATATTCACCTCATATAGGCAGATCCACGGCTTATGTGCTATTTACTCTTCTGGTGGACGTAACATAAATATGCCGTTACGCCATACCTAAGAATGCGTGTTCTTAGGTACAGTATAATATGAGAATTAGATTACGAGAACAGTGTGCAGGTATTGTTTTTTCTTCTCCTAAATGCGGCACATAGGAAAATTTATACATGGTGCACCATGTTCATGAATTCCCCGATAATATTGTTATTCGCGTTCGTAACGCATTTGTATAGTTTTTACTTTTTAATATATATTATTAGGAAAAAATTTAAGAACAAAAATGTTCAGTTTTTAAAAAATTTCAGTAGTTCAGTAATAAAATGCCCTTTTTCATATTCCTACTAGTATAATGTTTCATGATTATTTTTGTAGATACATGTAACCCTTAAAATCCTGAGTGTGATTTTGATATATATGTACGTATAGTGGTCATTTTGATGGTGGAAATAAAATGAGCGGTTTATCTAGTCGTTTATTATAGTCAAAGTCTTCATTTAAGAGTGTAAAAGATAGATAGCTCTGAAGTATGAAGAGTGAGAAGAACGAGTCAGAGACGCTCGGCCTCGGATCACACAGGGCACGACTTCTTTCTACTGAAGCCTGGAACCTAAATGGAGATATCGCTCGTATTTTTGGTCAGCTGGAGACGGCGACGATGACGATGAATTTTAATTTAATTTTAATGTATCGCACGCACGTACTTCTTGGAATTCTTACGAGTCTACTGTATAAAAATTCTGCACACCTGGACACATATATTTGATGCAGCTGTCCATGAAAATACATCCATTCATAAAAACACATAATTAATAATAAACCAACAAAATCCCCTATTATATAATCAAAGAACCACTTAGCAAGATAATTACGCGTGCACGAAACCAGCTATAATTCGTTATCTTTTATCTGTAAAAATCTTAAATTATACATAGATATGTTTAATTTGAGATTTCCGCGAGCACAAGCGAATAAAACTGGCGTCTCTTCTGGGTTAGATCGCGTTCTTTTTATATGAATTCCTTGGGGAAATACGTGCCATTACCAAGGCGTTGCCTTAATAAATTACGATACAATTGTACTTTTTCGCAGGAGATATAAATCTCTACAGTTGAGTGAGAGACTTATACTAGGTTTCTCCAAGAAAACTGTACAAAAAGAGTATGACTTAACCCAGAAGAGACGTCAGTTGCATATATATATATTGTCAGACATAAACTTTTTTGATTATCCTACATGTGTTGTTCTTGAGAAGAACCATCGTTGTCCCATCATTTCAGGTAAATCGCATTACCTATCTTCAGGGGATGCCTTATTGGTGAAGTGTCTCTCTAAAATAGTCGCGAGACACGTCCTCTTAGGCCGGCAATTCAGTGAATTAATTTAAACCAATCTTTACATTGTATAATTAAGGTATTTACGACCAAATTGTATTTTATATATTCCCTGTAACTCTAGAGGGATTTGCATTAGACAAGTAAGAATCATTAGAAATAAGCAAATCACGTAAAATAAAACAAAACAATTAACTGAATTTAACCACCAGTCCTATTCTAAGAATGTTAATCCAATAAACATGACGCTTCAGTCTGGTTTGGGGCTTTAAGGCTACAACCCTTATGACACTTGACACTTGCGTACATGTTTTTACCAAAGTTCTCTGGGATCTATTGTAGAACATTATAGGTTTGAATAGTTAAATCCCGACGTAATCAACTAAATAAAATTATTAAGTAAATTATACGCGTTCATTTGATATCAATTATGCAAATATTTTTTTTACGAACTGTAGACAGTAATCTTTTATTAGGATTGTTTTTTGTAGACGTCAATAATTTAACAAAAATTATAATCTAATTTTCTATTAACAATATTTGAATATGTCCAAGAACACAATTACTAACATATATACAACTCTCAAAAAAATTTGATATATGTGGAAATTGAGGGGTGAGAATTGGTGAACGTTATTTATATATATTAAGTGATCACTTAAGCCAGCCGAAGACAGGTCGTAAGTCCTGTAATTATCCCATATTTTCATATATTCTAAGTTAAAAATATTTTTTTAATAATAACTTTGTCTCTATGAGATATCTGATATCTGTTTAAATTTGTCTATACCTCGGAGGCATAGACAAGTCTATTTTTAACAAAAATTACATTTAAACGCAGAAATAATGTACTTTTTTTCTCTCTCAAAGGCTATATAACTCAATGTAATTATCTATAATTCAATACAATATCTGACAGAGGTAGTAGTGTGTAATAGCACTATATTAATTTCCATTCAGACGCTTAGTATACGTACTTAAAGACGTGAAAATATAGTTTATTAAAACTTTTTGTTTTTCTTCTTCCTCTTCTTCTTCTTCTTGTGGTTTTTAGTTGTGGTATGAGGTTTTTATTAAATGGACAGCTAGTTTTCTTTGATTTTTTTTCCGAGTACACTTAGAATGTGTGATATGACGTAGGGTATTGTTTTCATGTATGTCTTAATGAATAATTGTCTGATATTTAGCACCTGAGTCTTTTGGAATAGCGGCTTTTATTTATGCTGAAATGATTAATTGAGAATTATTCAAATTATGGCTTTTTGAATTTTAATCAGTGGATAGAGTGTTGTGATGACGGCTCCACCCCAACCCACTATACCATATCCTATGATACTCTGACAGAATGCGCAATATACATTACGCGTTTGTTTCGGGTGTAGCACGTTCCTTAAAATCTTGAAGAAGTGCACAAGTTTCTTAAGCTTACCAGTTAACATGTCATGCACTGTGAACATACCGTATTACACCTGTAGATGGAGAGGACTGCTCTTACCGAAACTAGTAGCTCAAAAATTGTGTGTAGTACAAAATAAAAAATAAAAAAAGTATTTAAATTTAAATTTAATATATAAATTAGATGATTTGTAATAATTCACGCTCGCTCTATGCCTAATTAGCGTATTTCCTGTTAATTCAAACTTGGGACACCCGACCTCGACCAATCACAGACACGGATCGTAGTTTATCCGAAACCTTCCCAGAATGCTTAACTTGCACGAAACAATGAACAGAAGTTAGCCCGGATAACCTTCAAAGTTAGCTGTATGTATTGTAAAAACTAACATCTAAATTATTCGAATTAACTACAAAATAAACATTATGAGGGCTGAATATTATTTGTAATATTATTTGCACATTGATAGATAATTCCGTCTGTGTACAGGAGTGGAAAGAGAAAGCTGTTTGCATAATGACGAGTATTTAAATCATCTATGTTTTACAGATGATATTTTGATCTTATCAAACGATCCAGACGACCTCCAGAACAGACTGCTTGAACTATCAGAAGTCAGTGGAAGTACAGAATTGAAGATAAACTTCTCAATGATTAATTTAATAATGAACTCCTTTTTATTTAGAAAGAACAATTGTATTGATGTTAGTAATACTTTACGTAATATGCACATTTTAACAGTGTATCAATACCGCCCAACGTTTTGATTGGTCATTGGGCTTGTCATTTTAAATTAGTTATAAACAAATAATAAATAATATGAATAAATATGTACGGAATGTTTGAATTTTGTAAATTTGGAAAGTTTATATTTATGTTTATATCTGCTATTTTTTTTAAATATTATTAGACGAGTGTTATACAGGGTGGCCCAAAAAGCGTGAGAATATTTCGTAAAATGTGATATAATTACATCAAAATTAGTTTAACTATATCAACAATAGCTTAAATACTTACTTATCTATTTACCTATATTACGTTTTATTTCCGATCGTCATCTTTGATTATTAATTTTCCTGTTGTTTATATTTGGTTTTTTCAAATTGTTGCCCAGAATGATAAAAATCACTGCAGAAGACCGTATTCTGATCAAAAATTTGCGAATTTAAAAACGTTGAGGTGCTAGGAAAATGATCAAAGAGTTTCAAAACAAATCCTGGAGTATAGCTAGACATTACAGCACAACTAGACATTACAGCAGAACGGAGCTCCATCTCACACAGTTAGAAATACAATCAACTTTCTTCGTCATGAGAATGTTAATTTCATCGAGCCAGGCATGTTGCCACCGAACAGCCCAGATTTAAACCCAGTAGAATATGCAATATGGAGTATTTTGATTTCTGATTATCTAAATATTGTGCAAAAAAAATTATATTAAAAATTATAACTAATTATATTATGTTTTGAAATAACTCATGTGTTACGAGATGCTCTCCCTTTTTTTGGGCCACCCTGTACATAACATTTTTTAGTTGATTCTTACATTGTTATAAATTAATAACTACGTACACTGTGAATGCCATATATTAAAAATAAGTATTCATAAAAACATTATATTTTCCAATAAAATATTTTTTCAAATATACTTAACTCTATTTATGTCACATATATATACGGCGATATAAAACATATAAAATATTTGATATATAGCAAAAAACAGTGTACATGAAAATTTGAGCTTTGTATGTGTTGGGTGTTTTATTTCCTATGAGTTTTCCGGCTCCATGTATTTATTTAATATAAAATATTTAAAAAAAATATATATATACATATCACCCTTAATAAATATGGGTATAAAACTAGGCTCCCATCAGCCTCAAAAGCACACCCGGTACCGACAACAATAATATGCGCCGTCAGCCGCCCGGGAAGCCGGGCCTCTGCGCGCTACTTCTCTCACGGCCGCCTTCCCACCAAAATCACAAGCAAACGCTTCTCGTTATAGACTTTTTTACTGCATATACTTCTAAATATAACTGCGAAATTCATCAATAAACATCAGTCAACTGTAAGTAGTATTCTTGTTCACACACACGCACACACTCACATACACGCACACCTTTTTAAAAAAAACACATGTGAGCGTTGGTGTACTTTATGGAGTCACTGGAAGATCATCATATAACCTTCTGATACATAACATTATATTTTAACCGCTTCCTCTCACCTATCTTTCACCATATCTAAAACAGAAAGTGTTCATGCATAGCCGCAAAATTTAAACTTGAAAAGCAAAGAGTAACTTAAAAATGATGAAAATATGTATGTTGGGCATCAAAAGAACAGACAGAAAAAAAAACATAAATACACCCAGAAAATGAAATGGCAATGGGATGAACAAACTTTGTACGAGTACAGTCATCCAGTGGTACCTGAAAAGAATTAAAGGGCCGACAGTCCATTCTAAAATCTTGGGATATTATTTATTAGGAAAACATACAGTTATTAATCAACAATTTCCAGAGGGAACGGAAGGTAGATGGGATGGGGATTAAATTATGTGTAACAATAATAAAATGTAGGGTCATTATAATGTTTCTGATAATAAATTGGACTCAATATCTTCCATTTGAGAGCAAGATATGTTTGTAGGTAGAATGATTTATTCAAATTGAAAATGTAACGGTTGAATTATACAATCTCCGGGTCACACGTACCATGGAATGGATTACTACAATTCCGGTTGTAAATCGGAATCACCGCAAGGTGTGGAGGGGAATATGGAAACGTGGTACAGGGAGAGATTAGTGAGAGAATAGGGGTGTAGAAGAACTGGGATTCGAAAGTACTGCTCGGCTTACCTTGCATATGACGCCTCTGCAAATCCCCGAGGTCGCCGCCAAAATCACTCAATAATGGAACGTGGACGAGCCGATCTCCGCTTCCGACTGAAGATGGCGATGTCAATGTGCATCCACGGCACACACAAATAATAACACTATGATCACACAAAACACAGTGCGGGTGCACTTGAGCTGAGCGAAGGCTATCGCGATGTGGACGTCTGTTGACGTCAAGGTCGCATTTCACACTGGTGGTCATGAGTAAGAAATGTGGACGCGGGCATTTGACAACAATAATTTTCTCGCCCAATATTACAAACGCACTAAAGTGTGTATTTCAAATACGGAACAATAGTTCATGAGAAAAAATCTTATAGGGTAGTAAAGCCAATGTTGAAAAAGTTGATTTCTGTTAACTTCTCATTATAATATTTACACGAACGGTGAATGAACGAATTTTATGTATAATATGTTCTACTTCTAGGAATGTAAAATCATTAAATTTTGCGAAAATACGTAGCAAAAAACAATGGACAGAAAAATGTGGAAAATACTTGGAGAGGCCTTCATCCATCTGTGGGTGGAAAACGTCTAATGATAATGATTGAACCATACAAATTATAGATACCGGAAGAATTTCAGGACAGGAAGGAGTTTGGCACTCACCACAATCAGGATTCTGCTGGCATCTCCAAAGGTGTGAACTATATATTTTATAACTTATTATTTCGTCAAAGGTTTCGACACAGTATAGACGCAATGTCTCGAATTAGTATTATATTGTAAACTGTACCATACACGTATAACCGCACTGGTTCAAGGTCACTAATCGACTGGGTCGGTGGCGTGGCCGGGAAGGGAAGGGAGGGGGGAAGGCATAGTGAATTTGTAACACATAAACACATAAATATATATCCCAAATAATGATGATGATGATGATGATATTATAAATTCTCCCTTGCGAAATAATAGAACTATCTTAAATATGAATTAAATATATTAATTATAAAGATATACATATAAAATCAATTTTACCGAAAAATATTGTTGTTGCGCCACCGGGATTCGAACCTGGATTTCTTTCTTAACCGGGGAAGGTGCTTTATCCAACTAAGCTACAGCGACAATTTTCGACCCTATATGTTACCTTTTTGATATTAATACATAATAGAACTATCTCCTACTTTAAACGAATTCAATGATGAATATCAATCAAATTATATAGAAAAAATGTATAACAGTTGAAAAAAAAATTATAGTGCCCATCGGAAATTACTCTATGATAACCGATTACTGTCACTATACGTTTCTTCTATTTTAGTAGACTATTTTTACCATACATAATTTCTCTGTTTGTATAAGTTTGTATGTAATAACACTTAAATAACAAAATTTATAAAGCGTAATGCAAATAAAAATACACAACAATCTCTTCATCGATCATCGATACCAAAAATATTGTGAAAGCAACAAAATACGATATAATACGATACTCGATCTCAGATAAAGTCCAAAATGACAAAATATATTTATCGATGATCAAATTGATAACGGCCTTGAAAATGAACAATGGAGCTTCCGGCTATCAATTATATAACCAACGAATCGTTAGATTGTCCGATTGGTGCGCGCCAAGTATTGCCAGGGGGACGGTGGTGGCTGGGGGTGGCTGGGGGTTGTAAAGTCACTAAGCCTACCACTGACAAATGGCCGATTGCTATTGAGATACAGACGAGCAATTTACCACACAATTCGGAGGTGAAATTTTCTCGTAGCGCGTCCTAAAAATAAAACTAACACCAGCGAAACAATTTATCAGGACGCGATAAAATACATACGAGCACAAATATACACACACTGGGTGAGTTACCCAGCATTGCCAGGACTATGCAGATAAATAAAGATGCTTCATTTAAGGGGATGGGGGTAGTTTTTTTTCAAAATCAGATGTTGACAGTAATTTTTTTGAACGTCAAGTATGCAAAATTTCATCAAGAAGTACAAAAATTATGCTTTAAGGCAGAGGTTCCCAAACTTTTTTGTGTCGTAGACCCCTTGCCATGTTTTTCGGTTTTTGGTAGACCCACTACTTACCTGATATTGATTTTTTGTAAATTTATAATTGTAGTGAAGTTTAGTGTTAAAAACTTAAACCACATAGCGAATGCCTACATCCTACAACTTACTCAATTTTATAAACATATATAATAAATGTTTTACTTCATAGGTACTTTTATAAATAATGTATATGTCTTTATATTATAAGATTATAATGTAAGTAAATAGGTACTATCAGTGTATGTTGAGATCCACTATCGTGGACCCCCATTTTCATTTCATGGACCCCCAAATTTTTTTTTCGCTGACGTAGACCCCTTGCAGGTTATCATAGACCCCTGGGGGTCGATATAGACCACTTTGGGAATCACTGCTTTAAGGGGTGAGAAATGGGGATGGGGATGGCTTATCGAAATCTCATATAGACAGTATTTTTCCTCTTATTTTGAACGTCAAGTGTGCAAAATTTCATCAAGAAGCACCAAAATTCTACTTTAAGGGGTAGGAAAGGGGGAAAGGGGTGGTTTTTTGAAATCTCATGTAGACAGTGACCTTCCTCTTATTACTTTTATGTTTAGGACACTACGTAAGACATACTCACCAAGTCTCTACTCCCCTCTCCCACACATCTCCCGCTCCCAACCCCCTACCCAGCCAATCCCCTTCCAATCCACTCTCACACCCCTATCACTCCCCTTTCACTTCCCTAGCACTCCCTTTCCCACTCCCTTCGTACCTCGCTCTCACTCCCCTATCACTTCCTCCCCTCCCCCTATCACTTCCTCCCCTCCCCATACCACTTCCTCCTCTCTCCCTGCTCCTCCCATTCACTGTTCAACAGTAACGCCATTAAAAATTATTTTGTCCGCTTGAATTCTAGGACCCTAAAGAAAATATAGACATCGAACATTCCATTTTTGCCGATATAGAATAAGATAAATAGACTGCGCCTGATTTAAGTGTGTTCGAAAATCTCACTTCATATTTTCATCATATATATTTGTTGTCCGATTTATGCGTAAAGTAAAGAGGCTTCATTTAGGCGGAAGGGGGTAGTTTATTTTCTAAATCAGATGTAGATAGTAATTTTCCTCTTATTTTAAACGTCAAGTGTGCAAAATTTCATCAAGAAGTACAGAAATTCTGCTCTAAGGGATGGGAATGGAAGATGAGAATGGTTTTTTGAAATCTCATGTAGACATTGACCTTCTTCTTGTATTGAAGGTCAAGTGTACAAAATTTAATCAAAAAGTACATAACTCTGCTTTAGGGGGGAGGCAAAAGGGATAAATTTGCATAAAAAAACCAACAGACGCTCTTCTTTATATATGTAGATTCACAGTCGTCCTTATCCCCATAGAGGCTGTTGTTCACGTCCCCTTAAGATTGTTGTTGTTCATTTTATGTTTTCCATTGTTGGCTTAATACAACACAGCACGAATACAATATTCGACTACAGACTGTTATTTAACTGGCATTTGAAATCGTTATTGTAACCGTTATTTAAGCTGATATGTAAACTGTTTTAGATCTTTATTTAAACCGCTGTTTAAACAGTTATACAAATTGTTATTTAAAACGTTATTTATGCTGTCATTTAAACCGCCGTTTAAACAGTTATTTAAACAGATGTTTATACTGTTTTTTTTTACATTTATCGTGATTGATTATGTTCGAATGTAACGATGATTGGTAACTGATTATTTGCAATTCTTCGACCAATAACTGGTACATTACAAAATAAAACTCCAACAGTTAAATATCAGTCACCAATCAACGTTACAATTACAGTCATAATAAATAACGGTTTACCATCTAATGCAAATTTTATACGAAGGCTTCAGTGGTTGGCTCACGTGGAGAGGATGACACGTGACCAACAAGGTGCAGGAGCTAGAGAAGGTCAAAGCTAAGGTAGAATGATTATGCCCTCAAAGACATACGAGTATGTCACAAAAATCCAAATCCATGACCCATCAATGGTTGTAAAGCCAGTAGTTGTGACTATCACCATGCATATCTAGCTGGATACATCTTTCAGCATGTAGAAATCAATCAAGTCGGTAATTGCTGCATTCGTATATCCCAAAGACACCAAGATATTGGTGTATAAGACTGTACTACTCCCAATACCTTGTATACCTCGTATGAAACTTGAACATCGTACTAATGACACATAACAACTAATGTTCGACCGAAACTTCGGCTTTGCCCACATTCGGTCAAAAAATACACGTTCGGCTTCGGCTAAAATCTGCAGAAGGTTTGGCCAAAGCCGAAGCTCTGTATTTAGCCGCCGAAAAGTGCCGAAAACGCACGAACTATTACAAATTAAATAAAATTCAAATATGAATTAAATATATACATATAAAATCAACTTTATCGAAAAATATTGTTGTTGCACCACCGGGATATGAACCTGGATCTCTTTTCTAACCGGGGAAGGTGCATTATCCAACTGTGCTACAGCGACAATATTTTTAGTGACAAATTTTCGAACCTATATGTTACCTTTTTAATATAAATACATTTAATCGTTCCATTATTTGCAAGAGCCATCTACCTTATTTTTACGGAATCTCAAATACCTTTGAGAAATCTGATAGCAGACGCCAGAATTATCAATTGATTTTTATTAAATTTTTGACACATTGATACAACTTTATTCTTACGAGAACACATTCTTATTATGAAGTTGTAATTTGTTACAACTTCACAATAACAATGTGTTCTCCTAAAAATAAAATTCAGGTTATGATTTCTGAAAAATTTCAATTTATTTATTTAGTGGATATATTTACAATTATAATCAACAGTGTAGAATTTGCATTGTTATATATGCTTTCTAGTCGGTGTTCTAAGACTTCTAAGTACGACTGAACCTTCGGCTTCGATTTCGGCCAAAAACTGACCTTCGGTCGGACACTAATAACAGCTGTCACTCTCACCATCACTGTTCGGCGATGCTGAACACACTCAACAAGTACTCATAAAAATATGTTATTGTTTCACTCACCAAATCTATTTTTAAAAAACAATAATTATTTAAAAAATACCTAACTCAAATTGTTACTTGATGATATAAAATTACTAAAATAATTTTTAGGAAAAAAATTGAAATGGGACTCTTAGTAAAATTTAGTTAGTTGTTTATAATTTTTTGATTAGTTTTACACGTTTTATTAATCTCCAATAATTCCAAATTATTTAATTTATGACCAACACCGTTCACATGCAAAATTGACAATCCCAATTTTTTTTCAAAACCATGACCATTTTTTATCGATTAGAAAATTTTGAAAATTGTTCAAACATCTCAAATGCTCCTTTACTCTTATATTAAAATTTTGACCCGTTTTATCAATATAAAATGCAGCACAATCCTTGCAACTGAGTTTATAGACACCATAATTGATATAAAATAATAAATCAATTTTAAAAATATACATTTATGAAGACATTATACAGAAACAATCTATCTATAGAAAAAAATATTTTGTTGCTACCGGGATAGAAAGAGTTACAGCAATTAAATATTTTTTCGATAGATGTTTTCTGTATATCTTTCTAATCGATTCATTTAATATGTATTAAAACAACTTAATTGGTTGATATGGCAAAATATGAATTTATTTACAGGGGTTCGTATCCAGATAGCAACCAAATATTTTTTCAATAGATAGATTTTACAAAGGGTGTCAAGCTGGGTTGTGTAATGTCTCCATGGCTGTTCAACTTGTATATGGATAAATGTGTGAAAGAACTGGAATGTATGAATGTAGGAGCAAAAATGGGTCATTTGATTGTATGCTGTTTATTGTACGCCGATGATGCAGTACTAATGGCGAATAATGAACAAGAACTACAGAATCTGGTGAGTAGAATGTACGATGTATGCAAGGAAAGCGACCTTATGATGAATGTTAGCAAGTCGAAAGTGATGGTATTCGAGAAGAAGAAAAGCAAGACACAGTGCAAAATACTTGTAGTTAATGAATGTTTGGAACAAGTAGATAAGTTTGTATATTTGGGTAGTATGTTTGATAGAAACGGAAAGGCTGAGAATGATATCGAAAGGAGGGTGACTGCAGGAAATAAAGTGAAGGGCGCTTTGAATGGAATTATATCTAACGGGATTTTTGTCAACCGAGGCAAGACTAGCGGTGCACAGTGGAATCCTGGTACCGACACTGATGTATGGAAGTGAGGCCTGGAGCTGGTAGAAGAGGAACAAAAGTAGACTGAATGCAGTGGAAATGAGATTACTTAGACGTATTTGTGGCAAATCTATTAATGACAGAGTAAAGAATGAAGAATTAAGGAAATAATGTAAAACTGATGTTAGTATAGTGAGTAAGATTAAGAAAGGATCACTTAGGTGGTTTGGTCATATGGAACGGATGAATGAAGAGAGAATGGTAAGAAAGATATATGACGCAAGTTTTGATGGCACCAGAAATAGAGGACGTCCGCGGAAGACTTGGCACGACCAGGTAAACCAGATAAGAGCTTGTATGAATGTGGATGAGGCGAGAATTGTGTGTCAAGACAGAAGAGTGTGGCGCTCTATCTTCTCTGCCTATCCCCTCGGGAAAACAGCATGATGGTGAGTAAGCAAGTAAGTTTGTAGAACATTGTTGTAAGAATTTTGATATAAAAAATTGATTTTATCCAAAATGTCAGATGACACCATGTTGTTTCAAGGTGATGATGTGTATTAATTAGTTGATCAATACATTCTTAAACAATAATTAATATATTGTTTTTATTTTTTACAGAAATGGATATTCAATTTTAACAACATCCAAAGCGTTTCCACTAAACGTGAGTACAATGTAACTTAATTGTGTAACATTCACTGAATTATTTAAGTAGAGGCAATATAATGAATTTTAGGATGACTTGCAGATTGTCAAAGGTCACCAATTTGTAGGTGTGATAATGTTTGATCGATTGCCTTCAACAATCGACCGTATATGTGGCTAATCTATTTATGACAGAGAAAAGAATGAAGAAATAAGGAAATAATGTAACACTGATGTTAGTATAATTAATAAGATTAAGAAATAATCACTTAGATGGTTTGGTCATATGGAATGGATAAATGAGGAGAGAATGGAAGAAAGATATATGACGCAAGTGTTGATGGCACCAGAAATAGAGAATGTCCACGGAAGACTTGGCACGACCAGATAAACGGAGGATGGTTCTGTTAAAAACCTCAACAATCGGCGAGCTTATATGAGAAGATGTATGAATGTGGATGAGGCGAGAATTGTGTGTCAGGACAGAGGAGCGTGGCGCCCTATCCTTTCTGCCTACCCCTGCGTGGAAACAGCGTGATGGTAAGTAAGTAAGCACGCTTAGTTTGAAAATAGTCATAAATATCTCTCTATTTATATTTATATATATTAAAATTAACCATCACTTTTGGAACAACTTTATAAGCACACCTTCATTCGAAGAACCGCAATAAAGATTTTGATCAATTAATAAACCATTGTTACCTTGTAAGACCTCGTTATTAAAAAATGACTGAAATATATTTAACAGACCGTTTTGTTACTTTTTAGGCGCTAAAATTAGTCTGATTTCAAATGTGATCGAGTAATTTACTGATCTAAATAAGGAGATAAAACTGCGCCTATGTATCACACTACGCACGTCCAAATGTATAATTTACATTGATGGCCTATTGCGCACGCAAACTCACGTGTTTATTGAGATCGTATATTAAAAAAATTAACTATAATATTTTCTGTACAAATATTTAGTACAAGCAGTGCTATTTTATGCGTCTGAATGTAATAGAAAAAAAAAAACACTAATTCATATTGCATACATATTTATATATAAATGCACATTGCTTTTCTGTTAGTGCATTATGTATTGCTCTCTGCATTCCTGGAATTGTATAAATTGTATTCTAATGTATTAATTTTTAAATACATATATTCATTCTTGGAAAATACAGACAAAATATCCATGTCACGTTTGACAGTTCGATCATAGATAAGGAGAGAAACCATAGAGCGCGACGCAAAATGATCGTGAGTCATAGATGAGATGATAGGATGCTTTTCTTATCTATGACAGGGATACAGATGCTCAATATGTTTTCCAGGCATAATAAAATTTCGCGTATACTGTTATTGAATATGTAAAAGAGAAAAAAATTAAGTAATCTTAACCTAGAGATATTAAAAACAAGTTCGTTTTTATCCTGCTCGTATTTCACAGACATGGCCGTTTAAGCAAGTACATTACAGCCACAAATGACACCAGCAAAGCCGCCACATCCAGAAAGTCATAGATATAGATGTGGAAGCGTAATATTGTATTTGAATTAGTAATTATTTTTATTACGCATTTATATACATATATATACCATATATTATATATTAATACGCAATGAGTATATATGCAGCCAAAAAAAATTTAAACGTTACCAAGTTCTGAGAAATCTGACACTTATTGCACAAACAAATATCAACAATAATATTTTATCAATATATGAATATGTCCAAGAAGACAAGTCGTAAGCCCTGTAATTACCCATACTTTCATATATTTTCCATTAAATTTAAAAATAGCTTCGTCTCTATGAGATTTATATTTATTATTTGCTTAATAATATGTTACCTCAGATAATTATCAGAAGTCAAACATTATTAGGTCGTAAAAACCCTAATTACACAAAGTAAAGATTAGTGATTTTACTAGTCGCTGAGCTGCCGGCCTAAAAATACGTGTTTCACGTACGGATTTTATTGTAAGTAAATAAAATAGAAGATATTACACCAGATCTAATCGATATTCTAAATATATATATAATATTTTAAAATATACGGACATAACATACATTCACGAAACGGATATAGTTACTTTTGTAGTGCTCGATTAGCACATCACTTCCGCACCAGTGCTATTGATCAATCAAAATTATCGTTTCGTTTCAGTTCCGATTCACGTAATGTTGTCAACAGCTGTTTTTGACAGCTACAAATTCAACGTTCGTCACTCAATCACTTTTTACTTTGTCGATTTACATTTTTTATATATTTCATCAATTTTACCTTTACTTTTGAAATTAGCAGTATTAACTTTGTGGTTATAATTAAATAACAATTTGAGTTAGGTACTAAAATTATTTTTTAAATAATTGTTGTTTTTTTTAAATAGATTCTGGTAAAGAAACAATAATATATGTTTTTAGTTAGTATTGACATCCTGAGAAAGAAAATGGTATTTTTCGAAACCGGTAGATGTATTTAAACTCAATTAAGTGGTTAATAAAACAAAAATAACAAATAAAAATATAGTTCTATTTTTCTTCGCACAGTCTTTTCATTTGCTTTTTCCACATCCTCTTGTGTCATCTTAATGGTTTTCTTTCCTCTGCAAAAAAGCACTTCTGTTTCCTATGCGGGGGATATGTTTATTTATTTATTTAATTCTTAACATAGTGCATACATAAGCACTCCTTATATATGCTCCAATATAAACAAGATTTAATTATTATATTTTACTAAAACTTATCTTTTATATATTTAGTCAGTTTTATTTTAAATCTATTCAATTTCTCTTCCTTTCTTATGTTTTCTGGCATTTCATTAAAAAATTTCATCGCACTATACATCATCGATTTCTGAGATTTGGCCTTCTCCTTGAATGGAAGTCTATCCCTTCCCCTTGTACGATGCTCGTGCTCATGTTGATATGCATCAATTTTTTGTGTGAATTCCGCCGATATTTTCTTATTGATGATTTATTAAATAAATACCATTGTATTAAAATATATTTTCTGCTTAAAGATCATCATATTAAGATCTTTCAGCATTTCACTGATCCGAGTATATTTATTTTTTCTGAGTATTATTCTCATAGCTTTATTTTGCAACACTGACAATTGTTGCATTTCTTTTTCGTTAGCCAAAAACAAAATGCCGCTGCAGTATAAGGAATAATAACTATTTTACAAGGCTCAGTACTAATAAATCTTCTGATCCTTCCCAGAAGTGAGATTTTCTTAGCAATCTTTTTAGTCACGTATCTTGTATTTTGCGATATAAATTGCTCCCAAATATTTTATTTCAGTCACTTCCTTCAGACTTTCACCATCTATGATAATTTATGGTGTGATTGGTATTTTTTATTTCCTATGTTCATGAATTGTGTTTTGTTTACATTTAGTTTTAATTTATTTTTTTCAGCCATATTGATGTATTGTTTAAGTCTTAGTTTAATTCTTTCTGTATAGTTGCACAATTGTCTCCCGATATATATTTGAGTGCATCGTCAGCAAATAATCTTATTTTTAAATGTTTTAGCATTTTCACGATGTCGTTTATATAGATAATAAAAAGTATATGTCCAAGAACTGACCCTTTAAGCCAACTTATCTAAGAATTTTATATTTATAGTAAAAGCGGATTCATCCCAAGATCCTCTCGAATGATATCGTTAGTTATTTAATCTCTAAACGACACTCCCGCTACTCCTTTTATCTCATATCTACATCCCACATGTTTTTTTATTAATTGATTTATTGTAACTTTAGACCAGCGGTTTCCTATCTTTTTTTCCTTCTCTTGATTAGTCTTTTCATTTACGATTACTCCCTCTCTTCATTACACCCACCCAGTGCCGTGTCGTGCATATAGACTTCATTTTAATCTTTAATAATATGGAAATTCAAAACAATCATAAAAATAGCATTAAATCAATAATTACGAATATTAACTAGTAAAATAATTATTCGTCAAATTTTGATGCAACCCTTGAGATTATTTCATGGATCTGAGTTTTTTAAAATCAGGTTCAACATAAGATAGATGTAGCCTCAATGTATGCATATTAAAGGGGCGCTATGTTATCTTTCTGTTGTAATGAGATATTTATTATTTAATATTATTTTATGCTGTTAACATTTTATTTGAAATGAATACCAAATACCTTTAGGTAAGTAATTCATTGTAGACAACGCTAGAATTTACAATCCATATTTATTATTAATGCTTTCTAGGAATTCCATCTTATTCGTTTTGTTATCAAAGAACTACGTTCTAAAATTTCTCTCCACAATAAAAATGTGTTTTCATTAAAAAAGATAAAGAAATTTAATGTAAACATGACGTATTTTAAGGGTAGAATATGCCCCCTATACAAGAACTAAATAGGATAGATTCAACGTAGCACCCTGCTTTATGATGATAAGAATAAAAGCTAAAGATACTGACTCTTGGCAGTTGAACATGCCACCAATTTATCTATTGAGCACGTAAAATACCCATAAACGCCCATTCATAAAAAAGTAAGTACTCGTAATTTAAAACTGTAGCATTTTCGTATTAGAGGGTATGATAGTAAAAAAAATTCCTTCAGGTGAATTAAAAATAAAATAAGTATTTTCAGCTGATGATGTAAGAAATTGTTAAGCTTTTGCATTTCTACGGATTAAATCAGGGTTGTCCCAAACTATATTTTGTTTTGAAACGAATAGAATAAATTGATTCCTGCGCAATATTCACGACCCAATATGTAGTAATTTAATGAAAAATTGATGAGACTAAAGAAGATTCACTGATATTAATCACATTCATCTTTCCGCAATTCTTACATAATATAATCTAAAGACCCCCACTTTATGTGAATTTTGACAGCTATTGTTTCTATGTTAACGCTTACAGCCCGGTGGGTCAAAACAAAACACGCCCGGCGGTGGTGGGTCATTTTAGACCCACCTCAAGATTTTAGTTTTTCAACCGTTTTGTGGGAGATTTTTTATAGATATTTCATTTTAAATTTTAAATTTTGCCGTAATGTTTCTGCTAAAAAATTAAAGATAAAAATTTAAAAAATATTACGAATAATGTACATATTCTCACGCATCAAAAGGTGCTCCACACAGCCAAAAATCAAACATTCATTGAGCATGTGATCTTCTCGTCGGAACCCGAGCAGGTAGTGTTATAAAACTTACAGGTAGGAGCAACGCCCCTCAAATAATTATATTACTGGCATTGTCTGGGGGCCGCCAGACGAAAATAAGTCAAAACAAATACATGAACGCATACCTGGTATACTTTGTCTACCCACTCAAAATGTTGACAATATATGTTTCGGCCTAAGCGCTAAGATTCAACACGATTGTCTTAGGTCAGTTTTTGAGCGTTTTTCACATTTTTATCAATAACTCATTTGAATCTCGTCCGATAGCATTTATTTATATCTTAAATTTTTGAAAATATATATATATAGAAGAAGAACAGCATTAAACAAATATTTATAGCGTAATTCATATGTTTACAAACACCCGAGTCAAATCTGACCCACTACCGCAGAGTATATGTTAATATCATATATACTAGATGCTCAATATACTTGCCAGTAGATTTAAAAGAATTAAACTATACATGCTTTGGTGTTTTTTTCATAAATTCAACATATTTTTGCATACTGTAAAATAAATACATAAATATGTTATTGAATATATAAAATAGAAAACATTCAAGAAATCTTAAACTAGAGATATAAACAGAATCAGTTAAATAAAGGGTACTAAAATTATCTCCCGTGAAAAAGTACGGTTTTACCGTAATTTTTTGAGATAACGCTTTGCCAATGGCACGTGTTATCCTGCCGAAACGACGGCCTAGGTTTCCCCAAGAAAACCAGATACAAAGAGCGTAATCTACCCAGAAGAGATATCAGTCGCATGTATATATGTATATAATATATATTGTTCCAAATTCGTAAAACACACTTTTGGCGCGTTATTTTGATTCAGCCGCAACCGTTGTTATTGACACAATTCCGCATCTAAATTCTCATCCATAAATTTCCTCATGCTCGTCTTGTCAGTGTGAATTATGACCTTGACGTCAGCAGACATCAACCTGGCCGATATTTGTTCGATCTCGACATCGCGATAGTATTCTCGATCTGGATATATCAGCTCCAGTGCACCAGCACTGTATTTTGTGATGTTGTGTTTTGATGACGTATTATTTATTGTTTTGAGTACCGTGGGTGAACTTGTGATATCGCCGTATTCAATTGGAATCGTAAATCGACTCATCCGCGTGCCATTGTGTGATCTCAGCGGCGACAGCGGGAATTACGGAGGCGTCTTATACAAGATAAGGCGAGCAGTCCTTTAAAATCTCGGTTCCCAAGATCACTGGTTCTCTTACTAGAACCCCAATTCCCTCACCGACCTCATCCTGTACAAAGGTTTCTCACTTCCCTTCCCTACCCTGAGGTGATTCCGATTTACGACCGGAGTTGTGGAATTTAAATTCTACGAGATGCGCAACTCAGAGATCGCGCAATTTGTTCATTTGGATCCTATCGATCCGGATTTACAGTTCGAATTCACCTAGAGGAAAAAAAACACACTTTTACTTAACATAAACATAACGTAAACTTAACATAAACGATATTTATCTGATTCTTGCGGCGAGAACTGGAAGGGATTTTTTTTATTCAGCTCCCTCTTATCTCTTGCGCTTTGTTTCCAATTTTCTCCAACAACTGACCTGGCTATTGCATCTTTCGTCAGATGAAGGTGAGTTCATATAACAATTTTTAAAACATCTGCTTATTTTTTTACACAGTGATTTATGCAAAATTTAAATCGCGTTTAATTATAGACGAATTGTTTCGAAGTTCACAAAACCCTCATAATTCTTTAACTAGTATATTCCTCTTCAGTTCGGCCGAGACTAGGTTCACAGTCGTTATCTCGTCTGATCTCCGACTCCGGTCGGGCAGATTAAACGAAAAGACGTTGTTAAACCCTAAAATAACAATTCAACCCTTACTGACTTCGGTCACGAAGGTAAAACTGTGCGAGATACCCACTTTGCGTCCATCGAAACTCACAATTACAAGAGGAAACGATGGCTATTAGAGAAAAATATTTAATTTTTTATGTTAATTGCTCGTAATAAACACGACATTGTCGTTGTAACGAGGAAACCCACAGTTCATTTAATAAAGTACTACAAAATTGAGTGGTAAGTGTTTAAAAATTAGCACTCTTATGGTTGCATGAGACGTCGCGTCGTCGTATTATGTATACAGTTCATTAGGAAGAATAGTTCATGTCATTTTTTATTGATACGTATTTATTTTTGACATTGTAATATTTGTTTATTTTTACTCAGACAATCCACTCTTAAAAAGTAATTTGTAATATTAATATTACATACTGGTGGGACTGTATCGATTACAGTAATGATTAGTTAACGCAATCGTAATTGGATTCAAGAGAGGAATATTGACAAATGGATCTGGCCTACCTTGACCTCGATCCCGGATTGGACGTCAAGTTTTCACCTCCAGTTGACTCGCTTCTTTTTAGCAAAGAACCGAGATAATACTGCACTTCCGGAGCTGTTTAGAACACCGCCTCTTCGTGGTTCTTCGGACGTTAAAAAAACAACACAGATCTTGACGGTTAGGTGTCGGAAAGCAATTTGTGTCATTCAACTAAGTTATTAGTTGGCCAGAGCGGGACAGGTAATTTAAGGTATATATTGTAAGGACAAAATGCACAGGGAGTAGGTACTCGACTTACGTCAACACATACATTTGTTAGTAAATGGTTGCTTGGTATTTTACGTTTACTTGTAATATTCATGAATTTATCGTTATGAGGAAACCCACAGATAAATGTTGTACATAATTGAGTGGAATGGCTTTATGAAACATCTCGTGTCTATATATTATATACATAGTTCACCTTGAAGGAAGAAATTTTATTTTGTAATAATATTTCCATTTAAATTTCGTTTATTAGACGTTCGATTCAATTCGTTTATCATACGTTGTGTGGACAGGTACCAGGTATGAATTATTTTATTAAATAAAACAAATCAGTAGGTACCGTTGTAGATATTGAATTCACAAAAAAAAGTTATTTACCTGTTTACCGGGGTCTATTGAATGGATAAAATAAAACAATGTTCTGACTCAACTTGAGTTTATTAGCACTATTTTTGGTTTCGAGATTTCTCTCGAATATTATCTTAGTAACTATCATCAACAGGTGAAGTATTAAACAAACTACACACAAATATAAGAGACAAAGCTTATGTGGTAAAGATACAAGTAATTTGGTACCGACAGATTGTGAAGGGGTGGTTGTAACGGGAATATTATCTAAACCTAAGCCACCTAAGCCTTGTCTCCTATATTTGTGTGTAATTAGTTTAATACTTCACCTGTCAATGATAGTTACTATTTCTCTTAAAACTCAAGTATTGCAAGTAAACTCAAGTAGAGTCATAACATTTTTTGAACACAATAGACTCCCCAATGTGTGAGTGTGGTGCCGAGGAGGAAACGCTTGACCATGTCTTTTTGCCTGTCCATTGCGGATCACAGGTTTTTTTTACAATAATCTTGTCAATGGTAATTTTCAACTCCCGGTTAACTTGTGTCATCTTTTTTCCCTTAACTCGCCACATTTAAGCTATATAATAGAAAATTTCTTGAACGTCAATGGTATCAATTTGTAAAGCAATATTCCCTATTCTATAATATTGTTGTACCGCTTTCTATGAAATAATGTTTTAACTTGTTTAATGGCACAAATCGCTCTTGAAGGGTAGATTGCTCGTTTAAAAGAAAAAGAACATAACATTTTTTATTTACATCCATCCATTATGACAAAACTCTATAAAGTTAACGCCGATTCTATCAATAATATACATATTTTACAATATTTTGAGTATGTCCAAATCTTTGTAGGAACTAATTACTGGGTTTTATCTCCTGGGGGATTGTCATCAAGATTATGGTGTCTATCACGCTACCACAAATTTTTGGAAGTTGTATATATGATATCAGGATCTTAATACATATTTTAATTTTTTATAACGTGATTTTCTAAAAGTATTAAAATGTATGTCTCACATTTATGAGTACTGAATAAAATATGTACTCAGCATGGAGTATGACGTAGTATTTGTCTGGTCACTTGTTCGTCACATATTTTTTTGAGATAATTCTAGTATGAAATTTTGAAAGAGGCACGAGCTAAAATATTTATTTATACATCTAAAATTCATGTATACGCTCTATATATTAATATGATTAAGATATTTTACAAATGATATAAGTGTTTTTTTGTTACTGTAGTTTTTCCCGTCTCGCCTAAGATATAATAATTGTTTTAAAGCCACTACATTTTTGCGAGAATTTTTCCACTTCACTGAGCTAGTTCTTGATTGTGTTAAGAGATAATATTATTAGTTATCCGCTATGACACCGGTGTCGCAGACTCACTCTGGTCAATGTCTTTAAATTGAATAAAGCAGCACTTTAGTGAGATTTAATAACGTAAAGTGTAGTTAGACTTTTACTCTATATAAATCATCCGTATAATTGGTGCGGTATAATATTTATCTTCTTCTTGTGCTGTCTTCTGTTAAAGACTGGCTACCGAGTTGCAGTATGCTGATTTATAATGCGCAAGATGTACAAGTTCAGCAGTGGAATGCCACCCCAAGTTAGGAACATTGTTTGCTTACGATTCTTCGCCTAGAAAATTGTTCGTCACATACAGCGAAACCTTCGTAAACTGAAACAATTAAAAATATTAATTAAATATATTAATTAAAAAGATATACATATAAAATCAATTCTATCGAAAAAAAATGTTGTTGCGCCACCGGAATTCGAACGTGGATCTCTCTCTAAACCGGAGAATGTGCATCATTCAATTATGCTACAACGACAATATTTTTAGCGACAAATTTTCAAACCTATATGTTACCTTTGTGATATTAATACATTTAATCGTTCCATTATTTGAAAGAGCCATCTACCTTATTTTTACAGAATCTCAAATACCTTTGATTAATCTGATAGCAGACGCCAGAATTATTAATTCATTTTTATTACATTTTGAGCACATTGAAGCAACTTTATTATTCTTATTGTGAAATTGTAATTATTCAGAACATAGGTCAATGACCTATGTTTAAAATATTTAAAATGTATTAATCTATCTAAGACCCCTATAAAATGTACCCTTATCTTCTTTATTTTCTAATTCTTGCATCAAATCCTTTAATAGCAATACAGATTTATATTTTTATTTTTAAAAGTATTGGAAGTATTAAAACGAAGAAACTAAACATTAAAATATATTATTTCAACTAATCTTACAAAATGTGTAGTAGAGGAAACAAATATTGTTGGATAGGTTTTTCGTGAGACAGAAACCTGGTGAACTTCAAGCACCCGATGTTCATCAGGTTTCTGTCTCACGAAAAACCTATCGAACAATATTTGTTTCTTCTTACTTTTTTTAGTGATTTGATATAGTTTTATCAGGGTGATATTTTTCTATAAAACTTTGCACCTCACTCCGATATTCTGTTGGCAAACTGAAGCACGTTTTTTGTTCGTAAACAGAGTTATTCACTAAGAAATTCTAAAGACAAAGATGATAAATTTAACAATTGTGGTATCTATAAACTTAGTTGTAAGGAATGTGCAACATTTTTATTGGTAAAATAGGTCAAAATTTTAATATAAGAGTAAAGGAGCATTTGAGATATTTGAACAATAGTGAGTTTTCAGAATTTCTAATCATTTGTTAGAAAATGGTCATGGAAACGGTGTTGGTCATAAATAATTTTGAATCATTGGAGATAAATAAAGCGTGTAAAACTAATAAAAAAAAAAAATCCAACTAAACGTAACCACAAGTCACATTCTAAAAATATTCTAGTAATTTTGCATCATCAAGCAACAATTTAAGTTAGGTACTAAATTTTTTATATTTTATTATTGTTTTTTTAAATATATTCTGTTAAAGAAACAATAACATGTGTTTTTGATTACTTTATGCCATCCTGAAGAAGAAAATGATATTTTTCGAAACCGGTAGATGTATTTTAATTCATTAAGTTGTTAATAAAACAAAGTTAACAAATTTAATAAATAATGATTTACTTTAAAGTACAATATTTCCGAGGACACCGATTAATTAATTAATTTTTGTATGGTCATCTGGCTCAACAAAAATGAGTTTTGTGTTGAGCAGCACGTGACCCCGCGAACCGTAGATCCATCATACAGTGACAGAAACCTTGTTAAGTATTCCCCTTTCGGAGTTCAGGTGGAAAAGTCGGCTAAATTCCATCGCAGGTGTACGTGTTTGTTTTTAAAAAAACATTTTTCTCCGAGCCACTCGCGTAATGTTACAAATGTAAGTTTATTTGTTTGTATGTGAACAATCCAATAACTTAAGTGTGTAAAGTTGGTAAAATAATAAATTAATGACGTCACTTGATTATTTGTTGGTTTTAATATGTATATGAGTCCCTGAATGCACCTTGCACATATCGGTGCGTAAAACAGACATCCTAATAGTCTCAAAAATGCTATGATTTTTGTTTTTTTTCCTACGCTTATATATCTAGCTTCTCTTTTATCTTCACCCAATATAATCAGACACTTTCAAATTATAATTATTATTGTTCTTAATTTATTATGTTGTATACTTACTTATTAAATGTATCTACAACGCTGCTGAAATCTTAAGTAAATAAAAAACAAAACTTTGAGATTTAAATGAGTAGATCATTACCATTGTACAATTATTAAAATAATAAATCACAGGAGATCGCCCCACTCTGTGACATACGGCATATCGCGGGCAGTAATGATTATAAACGAATAAAAAATTCGCGATATCCCTGCTATAAGATTTTATTTGAAATTAAATTAAATGTTATCGCAAAAAAAATCTGCCGGCCCGAGCGCTACGACGCCCGAATGAGCAACAGTTTCTCCCCTTTTCCGTCAAGCAGCCGATGAACTAGATCGCATAGGGGTTGGTCCGGCGCAAGACGGGTATCTTGTCGCGGTCGGGCCCATCTCATGGGTAATAAATAGTGCACTGGCGGCCGAGAGAGCTCATTCTCGTAACCTCACTCTCTGAGTACACACGCTGAAGTTTTATTTCTCTTTATTTCGCTTTGACTCTGCTTTTTCTCTGGACTTTTTGAAACGGATTCTACTCTTGGCTGCTACACTGGACTACCATTTGGACCTTGGATTAGACCCTGCGCACCGCTGCACAGACGTCTTCAGCCCGAGTTACAAGAGTGACCGGCGAACCATCCTAAAAACAATTCTTGTTTTCCTATATGTAACAAGCGTTGTCAAATTAGACATTAGACACCAATTTATCTGT
This sequence comes from Eubasilissa splendida, assembly GCA_031772225.1. Classification (NCBI taxonomy): domain Eukaryota; kingdom Metazoa; phylum Arthropoda; class Insecta; order Trichoptera; family Phryganeidae; genus Eubasilissa; species Eubasilissa splendida. The sequence continues at coordinate 7,422,551 of CM062866.1, read as the reverse complement.
TTTTGTTGAAAGAAACTGACATGAGAGTAACCCCATTCACAATATCAGAACGTAGGTCTGTGATATTTTAAATATGAATTAAACATATTAATTAGAAACATATACATATAAAATCAATTTTATCGAAAAATATTATTGCACCACCGGGATTTGAACCAGGATCTCTTTCCTAACCGGGGAAGGTGCATTATGCTAAATAATAAAGTTGTATCAATATGTCCAAAATTTAATCAAAATGAATTGATAATTCTGGCATCTGTTATCAGTTTACTCAAAGGTATTTGAGATTTTGTAAAAATAAGGTAGATGGCTCTTTCAAATAATGGAACGATTAAATGTATTAATATCAAAAACGTAACATATAGGTTTGAAAATTGTCGCTAAAAATATTGTCGCTGTAGCATAGTTGGATAATGCACCTTTTCCGGTTAGGAAATAGATCCAGGTTCGAATCCCGGTGGCGCAATAACAATATTTTTCGATAAAATTGATTTTATATGTATATCTTTCTAATTAATATATTTAAGTCATATTTAAAATATCACAGACCTATGTTCTGAATAATTACAACTTCACAATAAGAATATGTTTTTCTAAATATATATTTTTATTTGGAATATTGACCATTTCAGTACGAACAATGTTAATAATATAATTTTTAACAAAATTGTATTTATGGCTATCGAATAAATATTTCAAAATGTTTAGAATTATTGTTCAATTGGTTTATTTAAATTTTCCGCTACATGTCAAATATACGAGCCGGAAAATAAAATGGAATATCAGAATAAACACAGTTCCAGGGAAACTTGTTGATTTTCCAGACATTTCCAACATGCGACGTAATTGAATGTAAATAAAACGTAATAAATACACATGTTTATTCGCAAAGCCAGAAATAAAAAAAGATTTAGGGCTTATAATCTCTATTAAGCCATCAGATTATTTGCATTCCATTTCGATAATATGATTTAATTCCTGGATATTTCAGAGCGTGGAGTCATTCAAAACGATAAGGCCTTAACCGGCAGTAGATTTTTTGTAAGCCAACCGAGATATCAGTGAAGTGGTCCGATAGTAGATTGAGTGCTTACATTAAAGTTAGCGATTGGTTGATTGATTATACCGCAAGTTTGGAACAGGTAAATTTACAGTTGTTTCCTGGTAGTGTATTGATGATTAATGATTTATTTGTTTATCTATATATATTGTAAGGTAAAGAATGGCGTTCCATCCTCATCACTGGTTATTCAGTTGAAAACATAAGAAAGGCGAGTTCTTGACTTTACCAACCTTGATCCGTCATATTCTGCCTTCGTCCTTAAATGGGAAAATTTATTATTATTATTATTACCTGGGAGAGATAAATGAAAAGATGTTTTACGTTATAAAATGGAATCTAATTAAAAGAAAACTGGTTAATTTAGAACAAATTACAAACTAAATCAAATAATCTAAATTCCGTGGGGTTGAGCGTGAAATCATAAGCTTCAGGGTAGGCTGGTGACAACAAGATTTAAAATTCAACAAAAGATGGCGTAACCTCAAAATCCATCCTCGTCCGTGCGACGTTCCATCGTATTCTTTGGATTTCTTACGGGCCAGATGTCGTTGTCACCCAAATTATGTATCTCTAGTCATTCATCCAAAAGTTAAACATCCCAGTGACGCCATCATCACGTCGTTATCTCGTCAACTTCTCAAGCCGACGAAATAAGATGGGTAGAAATAATTGTAGGAAAAATAACGTTACATCTTGGATTCTTAATAAATGGCTTCGCTGGCCACAGTTCGATGTATATAAAGTTGTTAGAAAGCGAAGCGAGAAGTTTTTGGCTGCTCTTGTTTCGTTGTAATTTTGAATAAATTTGTTGTCAAAGAACACACCTACATCCCACATAACTGCTACTCTACTTAGATCAATATTGTTAATGCAGTATTGAAATACTATTAAAACTTATTTGTTTACATTTTTCTACATTAAATATAGTTCGTTAGCATATCACCACATATAAAGCAGATTTAGATTAAGTTAGGTTAATAATAATACAATATTAACAAAGTTCATGGAGACTATCATAGCTGAAGAACCTAAGACAATGGTTTGGCCAGTCTCAGTAGACTAAGTGATCATTGCCAACACTATAACTAACAGAATTTAACATAATTTAGTCTGGTATCCGCCCATAAAATATTGTGTATCTATTACACCCTGTATACAAACACATAAAAGCAAACAAATAAATAGATCACAATTTTCTATAGTGGAAACGAATTTCTTAGACGGTTTTAAACGCCTTGAAAATGTGTCAGTAATTGTTTCATTATTATTTATTATTAAAAGTAGAGTGATGACAACGTTGTATGGATTTAAAATCATATCCTTCATGATACATTCCAATTGTTTGATTAATATCAATCAACTCAATTGGACAATCGCGCAGCAACGCGTTATAATATTGTAAACACTATTGCGAGATATTAGGGTGACTGTACAAGAAATGTTTAATTAAATACATTAATTATATATATATTTTTTTTTTAGAATTTTATTAACCAATGTTTCAGAACTGTAATAAGCAAATGTTGCTAGTAAACTTATAAATTAAAATAATATGTTATGAGTAGAAAATTTGCTACAGCGTTTAATTATTGTTTTTCACTTTTTCAATGTTAGCAAAATTACATTGTGGCCTCATTTTATATAAATAATTAGACAAAATACTTTGTTTAAACCACTATTTATTGATTATTCAACATGTTTCGATACCTGCGGTATCTTTTTCAGGAAACAATGTATTCTGAAATTAAAAATACAAGCATAAATAAAAACAAAACTATAAAGTAGTGAATAAGTATTTGCAAAAAGGATTTGGTTATTTATAATATTTAGCTTGCTTATATTATTTATATGAAGAACTCTTTAAATCCTTTCAAGTTTTGGATATAAGGCAACTGTTTGCCAGAGCAATCTTAAAACTATTTTTTAATAAAAAATTAACTTTACTTCCTTGATCCGATCCAGAGGAAACCAGGAGCAAAGCCTTAAAATACTACTCAGTGCCAAAATTTAAAACCAAATTCGCTCAACGTTCTTTCTTATTTTGTGCCCTGAGAATATTTAAAAAAATGCCACTAGACCTTAAAGGGTCTAAAGTGATTAATGACTTCAAATCAAAAATAACAAGGTGGTTGCTTGATGTGGATATAAAGCAAAATAAAACTGATTTGTCATTTGTGCTAACCTAACTACCCACACATTCTTGTCACCAACTATTGCATATTACTGACAATAATATTTGTATAACTTTTTTTCAATATCTTTTTTCAACTTCTGATTATACTTTTTTCACATAACTTTTTATAACTCACTTACTTACCTCTTAACATTTACATCTTTTAAAAACTGTTCAACATACTACGTCTAGTAAAGCAATTACCTTTATTTTTTTCATATGTACTATTTATGCTACAAAAAAATAATATTTTGGTAAATTTGAAATTTTAGAAATAAGATAAAGTATTAATAGCAAGCTAAATATTGTAAATATCCATAGCTTCTTTGCAAATAGTTACCTTCTAAATTTGTGTTCATATTACTTTTTACATATTCACCACTTTATAGTTTTGTATATTGATATGTATATTTTGTATTTTGTATATTTTGTATATCTATAGCGTATATTTCTGATATACAAATTATTTGATACCGATCGAAAAAGTTAATTAACTTTTTGGTATTTCTCTATTTATAGTGCAGCTTATTTTATATTACATGCAAAAAATATAATATTTTCTTTGTCTATGATGCTAATTTGGAACCTTTCATGTTATTTGCCTTCGCTTTGCTATTATCGTTTGTTCTCGTTCTAATACAAATGATCATTGTTTATATTACTCACTTAAGTTTAGTATTCCATTTGATTAGGTTAGGTTAAGTTGAGTTCATATATATTTATAATCAGAATCCAGAAAAAAGTAGTGGATTAATAAGAGGAATGATTCCTAACATATACGATTGTATTTGTATTATGCATCTGATTTAATACAATCTTTAAAATATGTTTAACTTCAAAACAATTATTATATAGAGAAATTATATATACAGAAATATAGAGTTATTTTAAAAGGAGCAGAAATCCAAGTGAATATTGTTATTAATATGGATGAAAATTTATAGTACGTAGTGACAACATCAAAGACATTCAAATTTGAAATGTAAATAAACAGACAAGTGAAATCATAAAATACTAGGAAGTGATTCATTAAATAATAACATACCATGATGTACTCATTAAAAACAAAAATTTCTGTTTATTTTATAACGGAAAATCCGAACTCAACCTTTATTTGTTTTTTTTTCTTACATAATTAACATCCTTTCTAAAGCGGCACCGTATACCTTATCTTTCATATAACCCTAAAGAAAAAAAAGGATTTAAATTGCGCGATCAGGGCTGCCAATTTACATCTCTAAAACGCATATAATACTAGATTGTTTTCCGCCTTGTGTGGCACGTAGCCCTATTCTGCTGAAAACGGATATCGTACAAAAGTCATAACTTTACGAACTGTTTTCGCGAAATTTTTACCAATTTCACATATCGACTCATATTCGTTAATGACATAGTTTTAAATACAAATTAAATGAATCAACTAAATATATAATACAGGTGAGCCATAAGTTTTTGCACTTTTTAAATCGCTTCTGCGCGAAAACCGCGCGAAAAAGGGGCACGCGGGCAACAGCGCGCGGGATTTGATCCTTGAATATTTAGTCACAATGGATCGCTTCATGGAGGAACAACAAGCCAACCCGCATATAGAAAAAATATATTTATCGTAAAAATATATTAGTTGACACTATAGATTTCTTTCTGTATATCTTTCTAGATATTCATTCAATTTGTATTCAATTTGTGTTCTGTTAACTTCACAAAAATAATGCGTTCTCTTTAAAAATGATATAGTTTCCATTTACCATATGACGATTCATTCATAATATGACATTTCTAACCCTAAAGGATTAAAAATATAGTAATATTTAAAATAACAAGTGGATTACTTTATTTTAACCCGTTAGTTATGCTACGGAAATGGAACTTTACATTTATTGCATTATTTTCAATGAGGCAAATCGGGTAAAATTTTATATTGATAATGTTTTAGTTTAAGGATTAGCGACGTAAGTCAATTTAATATTAAACTCGATTAAAAATCAGCAGAAATACCACATTTTAAATATTATTCCCGAAATTCTTGTACTACCGCAAGCTGATTTATCCCAATGAGTTGACAACGTAACATAAAGGACGTTGCACATAATGTTGCTCCCAAGTCCGTTGTAAACATTTCGTGAGGTAGTGATAATTGGCTGCTCCCGACTTCAGCCGTTGTCTTGTGCGTCCATTTGTGGGTCCACAACTGTACTTGTATTTGAACTGACTTCTTCATTGTTTGAACAAGCTGAATTCAAACACTTGTTTGTAACGTTGTGATGACGAAGTAAGTCGAACGCTCCTAATATTTCTTTTTCTCTTGACTCTGATCCTATATCGATTTCGATAACTTCTAATCTTGCATCAAATCTACAGAAAAATCAATTTCTTTTCTTTCTGTTTCAACTGCTTTGAATGGTTATGTATGTTGATACTTTGTTTTAATTATAAAAAAACCTTTACATAAAGTAGGTATTATAAATCACAATTCATTTATCGAATAATTTTAAATTAGACTAATTGTGAATAATATATTATTTTCTCACAGAACACGATCATTGGCTGATCTAATATTAGGGATAATGGTGTGAAATTGGTACGACCAGGTAAACCAGACACTGGAAGATGGTCATGTTAGAAGCCTCAATAATTTACGAGCTTGTATAAGAATATGTATGAATGTGAATGAGGTACGAATCGTGTGTCAGAATAGAATAGTGCGGGAAAACGGCGTGAAGGTAAGTAGGGTAAGTCTAAAATTGTAAACTTCGTGGTCAAGTCGAATTAATGGATTTATCAAACGGTGAACCTGCAATAGATAGAATTATAACATGACATCGACACGGTATTACCACGAGACAGGTACATATCCTATTTTCGACAAGGTATTGAAACAGCCAGCTTCATGTTCAGCGTCAACGTTGTTTGGATCGCTTGTTCCATCATCAGCCTTGATGTCGAAACATGATACAGATAAGTATAGTTAAGAATTTTATGGAATATAATAGATTATTTACGGAATTCTTATCAGAATACAATTAAATACTAATTAAAAAGATATATATATATATATAAAATCAATTTTATCGAAAAATATTGTTGTTGCGCTACCGGGATTCGAACCTGGATCTCTTTCCAAACCGGAGAAGGTGCATTATCCAACTATGCTACAGCGACAGTACTTTTGACGACAAATTTTCGAACCTATATGTTACACTTTTAAAATACAATAAATTAAAATTAATACAATATTATTACAATATTTTTCGATATTATTTTATATGTATATCTTTCTAATTAATACATTTAATTAGTATTTAAAATATCACAAACCTATGTTCTGAATAATTACAACTCCACAATAAGAATGTGTTCTCCTTAATAATTAATAGAATACAATTAAATTTTTATGAAAAATTTACGAAAAAATATCTTCAAAATAACTCTGTTAAAAAAATACGTTTCCCTTTCATTTAACACACGGAAAATACCGTTCGGAAATTAGTCTCGCGTGGATTGTATTACATTAAATCTGTGATCATTTTTCTTGACTTTTCCGCAACATGCTACCGTGTTCTCAACCGTCGGTCATTTGTAATCATAACAGCCGAGCAGATGGATACACACATTAATACCGTTCGTCGGACAACCTGAACGCGTGTGTGTTTTCTTTCGCTAACTAGCCACAATGGATTTCTTTTAGCTTATTTATGCCACCTATTTTTAGATGGTTGTGTTTTGTGTGAGGAAGATGTTGGGCCAATTTATAATTAAAACATGGCAGACAAGATTGATTCATTTAAGCTTTTAAACACATCTTTGAATAAACTTGTTAAAGCATTCAATGATTCGGTTAGGAAAACAATTACGTTATACTTATGCCTTGAGACATGTTCTTGACGGTCTCATCTAAAGTACGATTTATTCTAGCATGCCATAACAGCCATGTTTCTTGCAGTTTTATTGAAAATTACTGTCATATTTTGATATCGTGCTTTCATATCATTTTGTGTGCGAGATTGAGTCTTCAGAATAATACCCGTTCGTAGTAACTAAAGTATTTATTCCAGATGATTAGATACAATGTTTTACAGGTCAATATAAGATGTTTACAGTTTCACGGTTCGGAAGAGGCCGCGCCGACCGCGGCGCGACACATTTATCTCTTTCACACACTATCGATCGTACCAACCTTGCGCGCGTCTACCCATAGATATATCACATTTTGTAAATTGTATGGTAAGTTGAGTTAAAACACTGTTTTATTCCACTATATTTTATTGTGTTTAACGTTAGAACGTTTTCGGCAACATCTTCCCATTATCAATAATATAATTCAACTAAAATTAAAAACAGTTAACGGAGGTGGGGGTTTGTTTCACCAAAATTTGTGGGGGAAGTTTCACCACAAACCTTTGAACAGATATATCACAATTACAAGCATTATAAATTTATTGGTTAGTGTTGTAGTCCGTTTAGGTCACAAATTCGAGATATGATGCCCCAATATTCAACCAATACTCTCATGTTCTTTGGTATCGCGGCGTGTATCTGAAATATACGGGAATGTACGACTTACATGAAATATATGGAGGGTTTTTTATTTGCATGTTTAACCACAATCAAATACCTAAGTATTATGTGTATCGCCAGATATGGGGTCTTCAGATTTAGGTATTTTAATTGCGCTGTGGCGAAAAAAGTAGATTATGTCGCGGTGTATGCGTGTTGATCAGAAGGTTTTAATCGTGAAACTGGGGCCCTATATCTCCCAGTTCTCTGTTATGTTCGAGTGAGAAATATATATGATGGTGGACTAGAGCAGGTTATTAGAAAATTAACTACTTACGATATTTGTACCAGGAGTGTTTATGGCTGTTGAAAATAACCCAAGTAACTGTAAGGCGAGTTCAGATCCTCCACATATACAAACATCCATATACATATACATATATATATACGGAATATATGTCACATCAATATTCTTATCATTTTCAAACTAAGCTAAATGCTTGTGCTATGACAATAGGACTCATTTAATGGCCTATTGGGACGAGACTTGAACCCCCGTTTACTAGATTACTAGGCGAGTATTGTAACCATTAGACCACATATGGATATAAATAACACTTTTCTGTATTCATTGTTTTTCGCTGCTACGTTTTTCCAATTACTTCGATTTCCGGACAGTCCGGCGGATTTTTGGACGGCTTGTCAGCCTCTTCATTTCACTGGATGACTGCGTTTGTCCAACAGTTGTCCGATTCGATGCAAATGACCTGTGCTGTACCGCAAAAATACTGAAAATGATGATAAATAAAATTTGGTTACAATTTTAAGCATAGCTGTCAAGACGTTATTTCTAAAGATTGAATATTATTTTTTAACTATTCTGCCTCACAGTTTTATAAGCGTGTAATACAAAGAAATCTTGAAGTCACTCGATCACGTCAGCAAAATGTAATTTCGTCAGTTGAAGTGTTGGCCAATACACCCCCCGAACAACCACCTCATTTACGGTGGTGAATACAGATGCTGCCACTTCTAGAATAGGGGTAGGTCCTTCACATCCCCCATAATGAGGTTTCTGACGTTTTGGCAGGATGGCGCCCAACATATTCAAGATGAAAAAAGTTTATGAGCTACAAAAGAGAAAACTTTTTGTAGATATTTGCTTTCTTTGAAAAGTATTCCGATCTTAAAAATTGATAGTAACTTCTTGCCGATTCCTCGTTTTAAGAAATCAGAAGGCTATAAGGTATATCGTACTAATTGACTTACTTACCATTGCGTCGTTTTCCATAGGGGAAAGCAGAGAAGACAGATTGCTACATCCTTTTATCTTGACACATACCTATCGTCTTATCCACATTCATGCATGGCTATCGATTTTTAAGGCTTTTAGTAAGATATTTTTCCAATACCCGGTTTATCTGATTGTGCCAAATCTTCCGTGGAAGTCCTCTATTTCTGGTTTCATTCTTACAGCAGCGTTCAGCCACAAGAAAATAAAGGTAGTTTTCCGATCTCCGCTTTTCTCAACTGGCGATAATAAAATATAGAAAAATATTCAATCTAGGGATACTGTGGCGACAGAATCGAGAATGAATTCCCGCCCTCAGAATACTTTATTTTATTTCGTTACAAACAGTATATTAAATTTATTGATATCTTTCCCACCATTTCAGCGAGCAGGCAATAGGCGCTAACAAGATGTATTTTATAAAAAAATGACAATCTTTATTTGTTGAAAACTACCCCACGTTTGTCTGGCGCTCTGATAATGATTTCCTATTTATATATTTTAAAATTACTGTATTGGCGTCACTTTGGCGACCTCTCAATCCTGCGTGATGAACAATTCTACATGATCAAACCAATGATGCTACCCTTTTTTAATGTTAAGATCAGCGATTTGTATTGAAATATCATAGAACTATGTTTTGAAAAACTGCAACTTAACAATAACAATGTGTTCTCCTTAATAATTTCGATATTATATTAGCACGTACTTGGTATTGTTTTGCAACGAGTTAATAATAATTATTTGCTTATGCAGTTTAAAGATATGCTTGAACACTTATTGTATATTTTTGTTTTAATACCAAAATTCTAGATATATTTTTCCATCTGACCTGTCTACACTGAACGAACATGTTTTCATTTTCTTCACCCACAATTTATGACCTCTCAATGTTAATAATTCTCTTTTCCTTTTAGAAGACAGGCTTTACTATACCCTATCGGATAAGCCCCGTTTACGTTTGAAGTTAAAGAAACAACCCAATTTTCAACCCATTTACATACTATTATTCTTCTCTGCCGAGTCATAATAACCAAAGTACTTTTCCAGGGCGAATTTACTGTAAAAACATCCATGGCAATGAGCGCGCTGTCAGGGATGTATTCATTGTTTCGTTCCGAAGCTAAAACGATAGCTAACAAAAATACGAAACGGAAACGCTCACGTCATTTTCAATTAGTCTGTGACCTCCGCATTGGTAGAAAAGCTGTAGAATAAAACGTAGAGTGTATACCGGACGAGAGGATTAAGTACAGGGTGAATGTTCCAGGATGACATTTTTTTTGAATAACCAAGAAATGAAACACATTTTTTTAATTTGGTTTTTATTTTATTGATTATTTGGTTTATTACAATTATGTATAAAACATAGCATCGGCCAAGTGCAAGCTCTTTTATAAATATTTTTCATAACATTCTCGCACACTTCGCGTGTTATTTCATCAATTTCATTTCGAATATTGTCCCGTAGCATCGGAATTGTTGTTGGCTTATTGGCGTGGACCTTTCCTTTCAAGTACATTCACAGAAAATAGTCGAGAGCCGTCAAACCAGGTGATCAAGGAGGCCAGTCAATATCACCACTTCAATTTCAAGCGTAGGTCAATCCCAATTGACCCACGTCGGACACCAATACGTTTTCCAACATGTGACGATAGCCATTATTATTCAGATAAAATATTTTAATGACTTCAACACAATGTTAAGGCGTTAGATGCTCTATAATAAATTGTAATCAACTATTCTTTACGACTACCGAATGCGAACTGACAAATATTTATCAAACCAAAATGACTGCTAAACATCATCGGCCTAGAACATAAAATTCACCCTATATTATAATGTTATTTTTCAATGCATAAAAATATCGCTTACTACTCGTTGATGGTAAACTGTTATTTTGACTCTGACTGTATTCTATTAAGACAGTGATTGGTAACTGGGATTTAACTGTTACTACTTTTAGTTGCTAGTGTAGCAGTGATTACTCGAAGAATTGCGAATAATCTGTTACCAATCACCGTTACAATCGAATATAATCACAGTCACATTAACGGTTTCAATAATTGATTAAATAACTAAATTCTAATTGAATGTATTAATTAGAAAGATATATATATAAAACTAATTTTATCGAAAAATATTATTGTTGCGCTACAGGGATTCGAACCTGGATCTCTTTCCAAACCGGAAATGAATTGTTAATGTTGGCGTCTGTTATCGGTTTACTCAAAGGTATTTAAGATTCCGGTTTTTTTGGCGTGGGTGGCGTGGGTGGCGTGGGCGGCGTGGGTGGCGTGGGCGGCGTGGGTGGCGTGGGCGGCGTGGGTGGCGTGGGCGGCGTGGGTGGCGTGGGTGGCGTGGGTGGCGTGGGTGGCGTGGGCGGCGTGGGCGGCGTGGGTGGCGTTTACAACTGACACTTTTATTCGCTTATAGTATTTTCATTAATATTAAATAAAATTATTTACTGCATTAACTACCGTGTTTATAATCTCAGCCATTTTTATTTCCTCTTCAACACATAGGTTAGGTTAGGTTCAATTATAGGTTAGGGTAGAATATGCATTTACTAAAACCTGCTAGTAAAGTTATATTTCCACCAGTAGAAATACATTTCCACTGATGGAAACGTATTCGAATATGATTTCACTGAAACGTCAGTGAAAATATATTCTCACTGGTAATACACATCCACTGTAACATATAGATTAATAATGGATAAATTTCTCAAATATTTATTTTGACGTATGTAAACATAAAAGTTTAACATGATTTTATTATACAAAATTCAAATAATACTATTTTCCGTAACGGTGTAGAATTTGCACATATCCCTTGAATATTTTCGGCTCGTAATTTAGTCAAACTCTGTATAATAATGTGTTATATTCATCACACTATTACATCCACACATGCCGACTTAAAATATATTACTTAGATATACTTTTATTTATTTATGGTAGCTTAAGATATTTTCTCTATAGTGCTGAGAATTGACCCACTAACGTCGTTCCTTGAATTTTCTGTCTGCCGAATATAAAATAATGACTTTTCCCTACTGAGAATAATATTTGGCTATTTAATACGCGTATCGAGTTAATTTTGTATATATATATTTATATTTTATAGTTATATATTATTCTGAAAATATTTACGTTAGTGTTAGTGACCTCAATTTAAAAATCGCGCTATTTCATCATGATTTTTTTTATATCAAAAGAAATTGACATAATATTGCACAACCAAAATAGCTTTTTTCGTTATTCATATTTTGAAATAAAAACGCGAGGATATTTTCTATTCACCTTTAAATACAATGGTTGAATCGCGAGGTAGTAGGGCTTAGTAGGTCGATCGCGATAAGTCCCTAAGCTACCCCGACATGGAAATTTTCTTTACATTTTTGTACAGAAAGGAAAACTAACTCCCGTGCATTTTGGCCGAAAGTGATACGGTTAAACTATATTCACATTTTACGCCATAGATTTCTTATCCATTGTGTTATATTTTTGACATAATTTTATGTCATTTGTAATAATTTTGACACTAGTTAGTTATTGATTGTAATTTTGTGTCATTTTCATTATGTTTTATTTTAGTTTTTTCTAATTTACTGTCTCCGAGGTAAGTTTGTAGAAATCCATAAGCACATATGTGAAAATAAAACACTTGTTTTTTAATATATTTAATTCATATTTAAAATATCACAGACCTATGTTCTGAATAATTACAACTTCACAATAAGAATGTGTTCTCCTAATAAATAAGATGTATCAATGTGTCCAAAATTTAATAAAAATGAATTGATAATTCTGGCGTCTGCTATCAGTTTACTCAAAGGTATTTGAGATTCTGTAAAATAGGTGGCTCTATATGGACGATTCGTATAATATCTGTCGCTAAAAATATTGTCGCTGTAGCATAGTTGGATAATGCACCTTCCCCGGTTAGGAAAGAGATCCAGGTTCGAATCTTGGTGGCGCAACAATAATATTTTTTTAATAAAATTGATTTTATATGTATATCTTTCTAATTAATATATTTAATTCATATTTAAAACATGTTTTTTTATTCTACTCATTTAATTTATTTGAGTCGCGTTTCGCCTTATCAGGGCTTTGTCAATCTATTAATTTTAACTCAAAAATATGAATTTATAACTATAATGGAAGACAGCTATACAATTTATTTACATGATAAGAAAAGATATAACATTTTTCATTGAAATAATGAATAATGAGTCCATAATTTTGAACAATCCTGTCCATCTCTCATTAAAACTCACACATATTAACACGACAGTAAGATGTATCGAAATTAAATATACTTATCAGAATTTAAAGTATGATGACCTATCCTCTCTGCTTTTGCATACGGCGTGAAGGTAAGGTACTCCGATATATTAATTTTTCGTCTCCTGATGATATCATCACACCCTTTTAAAAGTAATCTTGAAATAACTCCGTTTAATTTATTTTTTCTTTATTGTGTGCTCATTGCTGATTCGTGATCTCCCGACATATCTCTAACTTAGTGCACGATAAGCCTCCATTCCTCCATGTATCGGATTATAGTGTTTTAAGAGTAGGTAGGTACCCTGTTAACTTATTTGTTTGATATATCCACCTTTCAGGATACGTTCTCTTGCTCGCTTTCTCTTAACTGTCCCTATGATCACGAACTTCTCGAGACTCGTCGCTTATTTTGGCATTATATGGATGGTTGTATGTTAAAAGATCTATCAAAAACATGTTTATTTTAGTTTTAGATACAATTGATTTAATATATATATATTTTTCTAATTAATACATTTAATTAGAATTTAAAATATCACAGACCTATGTTCTGAATGATTACAACTTCACAATAAGAATGTGTTCTCCTAATAAATAAATTGTATCAATGTGTCCAAAAATGTAATAAAAATTAATAATTCTGGCGTGTGCTATTGGATTACTCAAAGGTATTCGAGATTCCGTAAAAATAAGGTAGATGACTCTTTCAAATAATGGATTGATTAAATGTATTAATATCAAAAAGGTAACATATAGGTTCGAAAATTTGTCGCTAAAAATATTGTCACTTTAGCATAGTTGATAAATGCACCTTCTCCGGTTTGGAAAGAGATTCAGGTTCGAATTCTAATGCCGCAACAACAATTTTTCGATAAAATGATTTTATATGTATATATTTCTAATTAATACATTTAATTAATAGTTGTTATATTTTATTAAATCCTATTGGCATACCTATTATATATAATTATAGTGAAGTAAGATTAAGAATGAATCACTTGAGTGGTTTGGTCGTATAAGGCGAATGAATGAGGAGAGAATGGTAAGAAAGATATATGACGATAGTGTTCATAGCACCAAAAATAGAAGACGGATTGTAAGATGATCCAGACTCAATAATCGACGAGCTTGTGTTCGAAGATGTACGAATGTGGATGAGGCGAGAATTACGTATCAGGACAGAAGAGTGTTGCGCTCTATCCTCTCTGCCTGCCCTTGCGGGAAAACAGCATGATGATATGTTAGTTAATTAGTTAGCAATGTTATCATTTTTTTATTACGACTTTCTTAGACATTCGTCACTCTTCCTGATAAGATGTCCAAATTATACAAGAATCCTTCTTATTGCATGGTTTTGAAAGCCTTTCAGTAATTCGATGTCTTTGATATAAGACGCTAAATACGCTAATATTACTCTTAAATACATATATAAATACAAACAGACACATTTTAAAACAACTCAAAATATAATTTCCACACGGACAAATACAAATAACTTACAAACCCCAAGAGTACATACAACATATGATCAAAGGAACTATAAATATTTTGGACCTAAATTATTTAATAGAATGCTAAAAGATTTAAATCAATTGAATTGTCCCAATAACATGAAACTATATATTAAAACTTGGATTCGTAATATGGGTATAGCCAGTATTGGTGCACTCATCCAAACATATTGACTCATACCTATATTAATTATTGCTACAAAGTGATCCAAAAATTAAGTCCACTTAAAAATTGTTCTTCATATGCACCATTTATATAGTAATAAATGTAATTCTATCTACTACTTGTAATTCTAATTAATTGAACAATTGCTTGTAAACTATGCCCGTCTCGACACAGAATTTATCTAGTGAGACGGGCACAGTCCAAACAGATTTTTGCATTGTATTATATAGTCACAAATAAAAAAAAATAAAAATCTTTAACTGCTGAAAGATAGACATTTGTATGTCTCGTGGTCCACGTGGCTGTTACGCAACATCTGTCTCCAGCATATCTTGTAGGCATTCAACTTGTTCCTTTACATATTTTTCAATGACCGTGTTTCTATTCAATTCCATTCCGAAATATTATGTAGAAATTTAACTGGTTGGGTGTTGTTTTTTTTTTTTAATATATACAGATGATATGATCCAAATCGCTTAACACATTTAGAATACCACATTTCATTTTCTCTTCATATTTAAATAATCCAATATTAAATACCTCCGTAAATGTTCCAACGAAGAACTTCGATAAACACCTTCACTTTGAATTAAAAACTTTGGTGTTTTAATTACATCGCCACGTTAACGAATGAACCAAAGGTGTGGAACTTTACATTGATCCGAACGTTTCATTCCAATCGTGACTTTGAAAAGTTTCCAAACTATTCACTCGCTTGATTTCTAATTACTCACCCTTTTCGCACCCATTTCTCACCCTTAAAGTATAATATGAAAACTTTTCATCATACGTACTCGTACATGTAGTAAAATGCCAATGCCTCAACTACGGCACCAATTATTTTCAAAGTAGATTTAAAATAAAAGTTGCAACTCTATTTATTCTTTATTGTTGGTGTCACAGGTGTGGGTGACGAGTTGTTTAAACAAAATTTAATTAAAATAGGCTTACATTATTTTAACCGTTTAAGGACATTTCTTCATGAGCAATTTAGTGAAATCACAAAAGTTGACAGGACTTTATAATTATTAATAAATTTAATTTTTTTTTTCATTATTAATCTAACTCTTGAAAAAAATCATTAATCACACATAAAATGAACGGTTTTGTTTAGTACATTATAATATTTTTCGATAAAATTGCTTTTATATATATATATATCTTTCTAATTAATATATTTAATTCATATTTAAAATATCACAGACCTATGTTCTGAATAATTACAACTTTACAATAAGTGTTCTAATAATAAAGTTGTATCAGTGTGTCCAAAATTTAATAAAAATGAATTAATAATTCTGGCGTGTGCTATCGGATTACTCAAAGGTATTTGAGATTCCATAAAAATAAGGTAAATGACTCTTTCAAATAATCGATTGATTAAATGTATTAATTTAAAAAAAGTAACATATAGGTTCGAAAATTTGTCGCTAAAAATATTATCGTTGTAGCATAGTTGGATGATGCACATTCTCCGGTTTAGAAAGAGATCCAGGTTCGAATTCCGGTGGCGTAACAACAATTTTTTTCGATAGAATTGATTTTATATGTATATATTTATAATAAATATATTTAATCCATATTTAAAATATCACAGACCGTCTGTTCTGAATAATTACAACTTCACAATAAGAATGTGTTCTCCTAATATATTATACTCAAATATTGAATCGTTTCAAAGTTTTGTTGAGCAAAGAAAAATAGCCAAGAGGGCGAAAAATTATTTATTAAGTTTGACCATTGATCACGCAGTCAGTATAGATTTATTTGAGTTTTTGTAACAAATGTATCCGTGAAATTACTATACTTTTATTTTTATTTTTTTTATGTATCATGTTCAATATAGCGTATTTATAGTCTTTATGAATAAGTTATTGTAATTGTCGTATTTAATCTACTTTTCTATATTTTTAATTTTTATTTACAATGTTTAATAGTGTACCTATATAAGTTTATCTATATTGCTTGGGTCACTGTGACTAACTTATTGCAAATGATACAGAAAAAACATTGTCCATTTCAATACGGACTCTGATCTAGAAAGGTGGGCAAAGGATACATGAAATAAAACTTTAAATAAATAAATTGACTAATAATTGAATTAATATATTTTTTGGCCCAGTTCGCTAAGCGTTCCCCAACCCCTCGCAGGCTCATCTTGATATCTTCTCGTACCTACCTATCTATGATTCAGTCTTGGTCCTGTTGTTTTTTACATGAAGGCTTCGCATTTTTTTCGAATCTTTTTCATTTTTAGGGAAATTTATTTTTGAATTCCCGCGGCCCAATTTCTTAATCGCCCGCGTCCACGAATGAAATTTTTAGACTTGTGACAACTCTAATTTTGCTTCCATGATATTATTTGGAAACAACTCTCACCTTTGGTAGTCTTCGTATACACACCATATCTCTGAGATTCGCCACCTCGCGCCTTACGTTCGTCAGATATCTAATTATCATTAGCATCATTTGTCTGAGACAAACTCTTCAAAATTTTGGGCATCGTGCTTGAAAGGAAGACATTTTTGAGAATCTCGTTGAAGAATAAGGAAGAGGAAGATCTTCCACCCGTTGGACTGACAAAATAGAAGGCAACGGGCACTTCTGCCCTAAGATCTGCATAATGCTAAGAAAAGTGGAGCAACATTATCAAGAGAGACTTAGTTTATGAAAATGATCCTCAGTCATGAGGTACCGATCGTTAGGTTACGTACGTAAGTGCTCCATTATATTCTTATATCTTTACTTAGATTTTCACGTTAGATAACAATTATTTTCCATCTATTAAAACTGGTCAAAGCATTTTTTCCTCCTATAAAATGCTCAAAAATTACGCATTCCTCACGGTAACCTAAATTGATATTATGGCTGCACGGGTATTTTCTAAGGGTTAATGAATTATATCTAACTTTAAGAGTAAATAGTTATAGGAATCTATGATGATTTTAGATACTGTTTGTGTACATACTACATGTGTGTGAAATATACTCGGTTGGTATATACAGGGTATAACAGACCTAGTCCACAATATTTTATGTGTGGACACCTGATTTTATTACGAATCGAAAGTGTTCAAGGAATATATGCAAATTCTGCACCGTTACAAAAATATTATTATCCATTATTAATCTATATCTTAGCTTCAGCTCTCAAGTCATATAACAAAAGAATAGTCTGTCTGCTCGAAATTCAATGATCTTTATTTGTTTTCTATAATATGTAATTTTCAATAAATAAAATATTTAAAAATAATCGCATAGTTTTTTTGAAACGCTTATATATCTGACATGGTTGAGATTAGGCACATATTCCTTTAACATTTTTTACTCATAATTTAGTCAGGTATCCACTCATAAAATATTGTGGACTAGGTCTGTTACACCCTATATATTAAACTCACGATGGTTAAGTACAAAGTTAATGTATAATTTATTGAAATTTATCTCAGTATGCATTTTGGTGAGTATTTTTCCACTAAGGAGAATATTTCGTGGTCCTTTAACTATTTTTTTTATTATACATGCAGTAGAAAACTTTCGTTCAATAGCCTTTGTAGTTGGTCAAATCAGTTGTAAAAGTAAAAGAAGAGCATTGAATCTTATTTGGAAAATTCTTTTACCTTTCACATTCCAATTTATCAATGTATTTATCATTTTTTCTTGTAGGCGGCTGTTATTGCATCTTAGGACTTTTGCTATAATCGTTATTAATTATAACCAGTGGCGTGCAGTAAGTATATACTTAAGTTATGCTATTACCATGATTGTATATAATACTATGCTACATATGCTGCATTATACATAGATTTATGAATTTTCGTTTAACTGACGTCTATAAGCTAAATGAATCCATCATAATAAAAATGCATTATCTTCAAATGCAAAGAACAATCATGAAAACAACACGTTTAGTAAGGAGTGGAATTTTCAATTCAGTAGGTAGCAATTGTATGGCTTGATTAGAACGATAGATTATAGATAAATGAATAAGAACCCAGTAGAAAACTACAGCGCTCCGGTGGCGTTGCACGGTAGCATCCGAAACTATGATCGAACTAATGATTCCACTTTTACACGATGAACGCTAGCGTAATTATAACATATGGATTATTTAATTTTAAAAAAATTTACAGAATTTTTAGTAATGCATAGCTTTTTTGCCTGCATGCGGTGCACGCTCCTGATTATAACATAGTCCAGCTAAGTATAACAAAACTTTTCTACGTACATCTGCTGAAATGTATACTTTATGTTATCACTTAATAACTGGGAGTTATATTAAATTATGATAATTTGAATTTATTTGATCTCACTTGATCATCAAAGTGTATCAAACAGAATATTATGTTCTAAATACTACACATTTTTTAGATTATTTCATTTCGTTTTTAAAAATATACGTATTTATTTTCTCGAAGAAGCGAAATTTAAGTGAGGAATTTTCTTTTGTTCCAAGAACTCGAAAAGCGTATCATTTCGTTAAAATACTGTGTACGTCTGTATCGGAGAGAAGGTTTTTTTTCACCCAAGGGTTGTAGAAACATATTATACATTACCAGTTGAATATTCTTTTAGAATTCTTCGAGTGTATTCTTTCGGAAAGACTTTAGAATTTTTTTACATATTTTAAATTGTAATTGAGGTCGATTTGTTTCATTTTCAGGAATGTGAATTTTTTTGCGATGTATGACCGCGACAGTGATAGAAAGAAATATAATATAATTATTTTTTTGTCAGTAGTGTAGGTGTGTGCTAAAAATATTTAATAATTTTCCTATAAAATGTATTATAAGTTTATTGAATTTGGTGGTAGAATAAGAGATTGTCGATTTAAAATTACTGCTATTTCTTTTGCGCTGCTTTTAAAAGTAAATACTTGACAGCTATCATGTAGACATTATTTAGTGTGAATGTAACAGATCGATAATTGTACGATTTTTGGTCGCCATTTGGCAACAGCTTATCGACACGTCACTGTGAATGATGCTCAGATGTAAACATTGAAACTGTGCGTAAAAGTGTGGCAGCAGACATCACTATCTCTAACAGACGCCATGCGTAACAACTGAACACCAATTTGTATCGAAATATCTTCATTTTCGTGCGTATAAAACTCAATTCACCTAATAGTTGATGCCAACGAATCATTTGATATGCCATTTTATTTATACACCTTGTTAGAATGCAAAATTACCCAAAACAATATTTTGTTCAAGGATACAAAAGCACTTAGCCGAAGTAAGGGACGGACGGTTATAAAAACTCGGTATTGTTAGACGCAGGTGTACCGACGCAGCGAGGGTACAGAAATAAAGAGATGCGACGAACGTGACTAGAGTCACGTAGGCAAATGCACCTTGAGGGATGCATCACCATAGGCGACCAGTCTTCTGATATTCTCCGCCGAGATAAGTGGCTCCACCTAAGACGAGATTTTATTTTCAATCAGAAAATAAAATCTATATCGTCTCTAAAAGTATCAAGCAAGCGCTTTATACATTGTAATTCCGGGGAAAGTTTAAACTGTGCGCCTCGAGTTTAAGCTTAGACTGTGATGTTCTCTGCGATTAATCTTAAATGCGAAAGTATCAAAAAGGGTCCCGTTGGATCTATAAAAAGTTGATAAATATAATCGATGTAGCGAGAACAGACTGTCGCTATTGCATAAGAATATCGCGTCCAGAGTCCCGGTTTGCCTGGATAATTGGGCATCGTCTTGCATCAACTATAAGCCTGAACTCCGTCACTCTACACTGGCACCACAAGGAGCTGACCACACTTCACGTCCAGGATCCAGGACCATCCTAAGAGGTAATCTCTCACGTGAGGGACCTGCATAATCTACATCAGACAAGCGTCAACATAGGCAATTTGGAAAATAAATTAATGCTGGCATGATGAACACAAATATTTAATATTCATTTAATTGTAATTATTTTTGAATAGCCTTATTTATAAGTATTAAGGTAGATTACTCATTTTCCACTTTCAACACATGCAAGTATCTTAAGATATAGATTGTAAATTTTCCTATAAAAAAAATATTCTTTCATTTTATAACCATTTGACTTGTCAATATTTAAAAAAAAAACAGTTAGGCTAGATGCCTCCCCCCTGAACATGAAGCCGAGGCAGACAGAAGAAATTACCTAACAACCTGTTCAAGAACAAGAGATTAAACGGAGTGAGTGATATACACACTGCTAAACATACGAATAGACATTTTTATTCCGTATTTATTCCGTAAATATATAAATTTACTGATCAACGTGCACACATACTAATTTGTTAAATAAATGTATTTAAATTTAAACTTTTACTTATAGAAATATACATTCATAACATATTCACCCGATTTAGTAGAAGTGTACGCAAACAATTTAAATAAACACTTTTGCGAACATGTGT
The DNA here is from genome assembly GCA_031772225.1 of Eubasilissa splendida. Classification (NCBI taxonomy): domain Eukaryota; kingdom Metazoa; phylum Arthropoda; class Insecta; order Trichoptera; family Phryganeidae; genus Eubasilissa; species Eubasilissa splendida. The sequence continues at coordinate 7,401,151 of CM062866.1, read as the reverse complement.
GCACAACAACCACATTACCTATAAATTTCAATTGTAACACCTATGATCGAAGTTAAAATAATCAAATAACAATGTTATAATTTAGAAAAGGGTTAGGTTCGAAACGCTTAAACACACGTATTAAATTTTTTTTTAAAGGAGAACACATTATTGTGAAATTGCAATTTTTTCAAAACATAGTTTTGTGAAATTTTAATATTTTTTTGTATATCTTTTTTGTTAAAACATTTAATTTCTATCAAAAATTTCTACCATCATCAGCCGATTTTTATCTACTGCTGAATGAAGGCCTCCCCAAGTATCTCCCACCTTTCTCTATTCATTGTTTGTCACTGCCACGTATTTCTGTAGGGTTCGATCACGTCATCAGTGTCTTCGGGTACAACTGGATAACGGCATTTGTCAAACGATTGTTCTTTCTCTGAGCGATGTAGCTTACTCATTGTTATTTCTTTTTCGTGGGACATTTCATTTTATCGTTTTCCACCCGTATTGCTGTTAAAAGTAATGTAAAAAATCTTAATTATTTTCTATTATTATACATTAATATCACTTCGATTAGTTTTACTATATAATGTAAGTCTACGAACCGTGTTTTATTATATATAACATAGAAGGATAGGATGAAAATATGTTTGGATAAGAGATGATAAGGTGGTGGAAGTATGGTCGATGGAGGGTGTGAATAGGGTGGTGCGGAATAAGGGGATTATTCCGTGTATCAGCTAGTAATATATGTTTTTTTATTCTTTATATTATATGTATAATATATATTTTTTTTTTTTACAGTCCTGATGTAACTTGAGTTAAGCGAAACCGGTCGACATCAATAAATTCCGTGGTTTCACACAAAGTGATTGTTATTTTACTTAGTATAATATTTATTAAAAAATATATTTTTCTTTAATATTTGCTTTCTATATCTATATCTAGATCCTTATGATAGATATATTGATCGTCGATCGCCGTGCGCACGCGTGTGAACATGTCATGTGGATATAATAGTTCATAACCAATTACCTACCTGTTTTTCCCCCTTCACTTTGAACCTCAGAGCACGAACTTCTTCTGTATATTTCTATGATTTTGGACTAGCCGAGTTAACCCTATTCCCGCACGCGATCATTTAATGTCTGCCGAAGATTGTGCGCACAATTTTGGTCGCGTCGAGAGCCGGATATTTCAGTATGTAGATAGCGTTAAACTATTCAGTTGACAAGTTATCTATCTATGGGAACGATAAGTTTGACAGTGAATTATCGTTCTGCTGTATGGTGTTAATAGTTGAACTGTTCATCTTTCTATCAGGCGTGATAAGTACTCACTTCGCGCTATCAACGAAGTGCGTATTTTTGAAGCCAGTAAAAGAAAAAAACCGGAAACAAAGAGGTTGTATTTCTTCTTGATATCGGGTTTGTCCTTGAACCCCTTATTCCCAATTCCAATCATCTATCCTTCCCCCGTAACCCTTTAGGACTGGGGTCGGCCGGAGATAGCGCGCCCACTATATTTCACATGAATTTTAAAAATACTTTCAATTATTACTTTTATTAATTATTAAGGTCGCGAATTTATTTGCTTAGTGGAACCGATAGGTTTACAAAACAAGGTTCAAAAAACATTTCCGAAATTGGATGGGTCCTTTTTGGTCTACTCTTGTCTGTTATCTTACTCACACGTTTGTTTTCATGTATCTTCGTGTGATTCAACATATCTATTGGCGTTACGCAAAATTTTTTCGAACTTTGTTTAGATGGGAATCCGTGTTTTGTAGCCATACGTTAATTAAATACTTTCCGTTATAAACACGCTTTTTAAAATCATGTTCAGACGTTCAAATGTACTCTGGCCTAGTAGCATTTTTCTGCTTACAATTTTGTCGAATATTTACTAGAAGATTTTTTTTAAATTAACACTACGCCCACAAAACGTCTCGATAGACGTTTTTTCTGCAGGTACAATTATATCCATTTGTTAGATTTAATAAACTCAAAAACATAACAATTAATCAGTCACCATACAATAACATACAATACATATTCTTACAGGTAAGGCAGGTTATCTTCTATAAGCTATTTTTTAATAACTTTTTCTAAATTAGGAGAAAGCGTGCTTTTTTTTGTAAAGACCCAGGCATTTTATTTTTTACTGTACAGAAAACAAATTCTATTGTTCTCGAGCCAGTTGTTAGTGATTTTGGGGATCGTAACATTCAGATTTGCTACACCGCTTACATTTTTATATTTAGACGCTTATATTTAGAGCATCGTCGTTATGGTTGTATTTTATTAAAAAGAACAGTAACAGCCCGTGTACAGGAAGAATAAATAGTCAGAATGAAGATTTTATGGTTCGGATGAATAAATAAAATTAAGTATTTTAAACAGTAACAATCCGAACAGTTCATTATTTAGAATATGAATGACACACCCAGAAGTATGAGATGTTGTACCTCATAATGCAGGGAAAGATTAATGGAAGTCAGGGCTCTGTAAGAAAAAGAACATGATGGTTTAAGAACATAAGACAATGGTTTGCCAACTACGTCTAGCTGAAGACCTTTTCCGGGCCGCAGTGAACAAAGTGGCTATCCAACATGATAATCTTCTGTTTATTTTCTGAACGTACATATGTACTTTGGATTGTTTATATAATTTTATTTAATACAAATTGAATGTATTAATTACAAAGATAAAATTTTTGTTGCAATCAGAATTGATTTTATGTGTATATCTTTAAAATTAATACATTTAATTTTTATTAACACAATAAGAATGTGTTCTTAAAAATTATTTTATTGTATTATTATTTAATTTTTTTACTATATTATGTTTTTACCTATGTTGTTGACGCAAGTTGAATACTTCCTGTGCATTTCATCTGCCCAATAAACAATAATATACCTTTCCTCAATCAATTTATCGAAAAAATATTTTTGTTGCAATCAGAATTGATTTTATATGTATATCTTTGAAATTAATACATTTAATTTTTATTAACACAATAAGAATGTGTTCTTAAAAATTATTTTATTCGTTCTTCACTATAAAAGTGCGAGTCAAGTGGAGGTGAAAATTGACGTCCAACCCAGGACTTTAGACTAAAGTACGCCAGATCCATCTGCCATTATTCTTTTGTTGTTCCAATTCGGATTGCGTCAACTAACCATTAATTTTAATCAATTCAGTCTACGGGATCTTATCCCACCATATGTTTTATAAGCTTTTCTACCGATTTCACAATCGTACTATGTGCCTCTTATATTACGCGTGTACCTGGTTCCTTGTTTATTTACACTTGTAATTATATTATTGTTTATTAGCACTTAAGGTACACTGGAAGGTTTAGCATTTCTTATTCTTTTCGAATCTTGCTAATACTTGGATTCAAGATATTATTTAATATTAAGTTATTGCAATAATTACAATAAGTCGCGATATAAGTTGTTATTTTTACTCCTGTAAAGGTGGATCCCTTTAGCCAACATGATAACCGACGTTCGTCGAACGAATATGGCATGAAAACAAGAAGAAATTATACTTTTGTATTTAATTGATACTTTTACTAGTAAATACGTATATTTGCTATATTTAACTGTTATACATTCTCAGCTTTCAAAATCTTTTGTATAGAGTTTTCTGTGGCATTACACGTGGCTCTTTAGCCCTCGTTTCGGAATATAATACAAATACACGAAAACGTAATATAATATCGGACAGGGTGGATTTTCTTCCCGTAGCTATATTTTGAAAGGGTGTTTGGGTAGCTCTCAACAGCATTGAAGCTTCGAGAACCTACCTACCGTTATTATACAATACACACGAGCTGACATCTGGCGGTCTTAAGTAAAATCTCGAAGCGATGAGATCCTCGCAATATTTTTTTTGCAAATTGACGAGTGAGAGTAGACCTACACTTATATAATGACAATCGAGCCTCGAGCTAATAGACATCTCCGTACTGAGCCTTCAAGTCAACAGCATATTCAACAAATAAAGTTTCGATTATAGCTATTAATTAATATCGGTAATTAATGAAATTTGATCAAATGCAATACATTTTCTGAAAGAACCGGCATCAAATAGTTGTGAGAAGAATTTTTATAAATGAAATCACTCATTTTCCAGAGCCTTTTATCCTGAATCCTGCTCTAAACTGACGAGTAAACTTAACCGTTCAATGCAAGTACCAAAATAAAAGAGATAAAATCCTAATAGAAATGACTCCATAAAAATTCCCCACATCTGAACAAACATCTTGGATACAGCCGTCCACGAAAATATATTCATCCAAAAAAAACATTATTAAAAATAATCCAACAAAATCCCCATGTAATTTTCAAAGAACCACTTAGCAAGGTAATTAATTACGCGTGCACAAATCCGACTATTAAAGAAATATCTAAATTACAAGTCACCTTTCGTTATCATTAGATATAGTTAATCGCGACGTCAACTAATAATATTAATTACTAAGATTTTAACTTACTTTCATTTTGGCTCTTGCCTCGAAAGGTCGAGTTTACCCATTAGTTGAGGGCAGGATTTAGGATAAAAGGCCCTTGAGAATGAGTAATTTTATTTACTCGAAACTTTGGGAGTGTAGAAGTTCTTCTCAATTCTATTTGATGGGGGTTCCCTCAAAAGACAATTCATTATGTATTATATATATACATATATACAGTAGAAAAAGTTTATCACGAAAATTATTATATACTGCGATTTTATACCTACATTATTTTTTTAACATGATATAAAATACACTTAACATAAAAAATTTCACTTTTAAAATCAGCAATGTTATCTTTGTGGTTAATATTCATATTTTTATTTATTATCTTTGTTTTATTAACCACTAAAATGACCACAGGATGTCATAACTGAAGAAGAAAATGGTATTTTTCGAAACCGGTAGATGTATTTAAACTCATTTTAGTGGTTAATAAAACAAAGATAATAAATAAAAATATAAAAAATTTCACATATTAGAAGAACAAAATAAAATATCCGTCGCCACATTGTTTTTGGTTTATGACCAAACTTTCTTACTAGTACGACATCTGATAATAAACAAGGATGCCGGTTTCCACACACCACCCTTACTATTTTAAACATTACGTGTATTATATATTTATCGGCCGAGTGGTATTTAAATTTATGACTCAACACTGTTAACTATTTCTAATTTATGTTACGTATATATATAATGTAGTATCCAAAAACCCGTCAGTAATTATAATTAATTATTATTAGTTTTAATTTAAAATAAATTTTAAAATTGTACTATAAAAATAATTTTATAATTTCAATTTCTTTATAAATTTAGTCTGTCGTCTACGAATTCAAATAGTATATATATTTAAGAACACATTCTTATTGTTAAATTGTAATTTTTCATAATATAGATCTGTGATATTTTTAATACAAATTAAATGTAAAATTTAGAAAAATATTAAATCAATTTATCGAAAGAATATTTTTATTACTACAGGGAGTCGAACCTGGATCTTTTCCTATCCAGGGAAATGCATTAACCGATTATACTACACCAACACAGTAACTTGACGACAAGTATTCGAACTTGTATGTTGCACTTTAAAATTGATAAATCTGTCGTTCCATTATTTGAAAGCCATCTTCTTTATACAAAACAGCACCAAGTAAGCAAGTAGTAACAAAATTATTATTTCCATAAATTGATTTTATGTGTATTATACATTTAATTTAAACTAGACTGCCCGCACAGCTACCGCCCAGTAGCAAACGTATCCTGCAATTTGCAGAATAAAAAAATAAAAAAAATCTTCAATACACTTAATAAAACTAAAAAAAAGGTTTTGATAGGAAAATAAGAAGAAGAAATGTTTCAAGTTTTTAAATGCATTACATATGCACCTATTGGTAGACTTTTTCAAAATTAAAATCGCACTTCAAACTAACCAATATAATCAAAAAACCCAGTGTTCATATAAATTCATAAATAGAGCTATAATAATATATAAACTCCTGTTGTATACTAAAAACTAACGCCAATGCTATTTCAATAGCAGTCAAACCAGGCGTTTCTCATTTATACTCGTAATTTTTTTATTTTATTATTAAAACCGGGTTTTCTACATAAAAACGATATGACAAACACTTGTAAGATAGAAACAGTACACTTTTGTCAATATCCAGAAGGTTTAAAAACATAAGTATTAAACTAAAACTCACAGACAAAATCATAATGTGTCTACGGGATATCTCTTTAATTAAAATTTTTAGCTGTGCGTTATAACTATTGCCGACCCACAGGCGTTTTACATTTATATTCATTAAAATAAATAAAATTCTTAAAATCGACTTTTTTCTAAAATAATACAAACGATATGTTTAATAAGACTTAAAGACGCAAAACACTTTCATACTATTTTGAATTTAAAAATAATAATAGGCATACTATATATGTGTTCAATACAATTCAAGAGGCAGCATTCCAATTATCTGGACTGTGCGGCGTACGAGGATACTATACGTCGTTTGTGAAAAGAAGAAAGTGGCAATTTAAACGATGATGATGATTTTTATTATTATTTACACCATAAAAATGTTTAATGTACAAAACCCGGTTTTAATAATAAAATTTTAAAAAAAAAGAGTATAAATGAGAATTTATATATAATTAATTATATAATTTCCCAGCAGCTTACAATTTCCCGCCATCTTATAATTTCCCGCCATCTTATAATTTCCCGGCTTCTTATAATTTCCCGGCTTCTTATAATTTCCCGGCTTCTTATAATTTCCCGGCTTCTTATAATTTCCCGGCTTCTTATAATTTCCTGGCTTCTTATAATTTCCTGGCTTCTTATAATTTCCCGGCTTCTTATAATTTCCTGGCTTCTTATAATTTCCCGGCATCTTATAATTTCCCGCCATCTTATAATATCATCGCGGAAAAATTTCAATTTGAAAATTGACTTTATAATGCTCATGAAATTTTAAAATCTTTAAATCCTATCTCGTGCGCTCTATTTTAAAAACTTTTGTATATAAAAAAAAAACATTTAAAATTAATTAATTGAATTAATTATTATTAAATAAATCTCCATTCTTTTGAGGAAACTAAATTATATTTATTAAGAAATATTAATAGTAGAAAATCTTAAATAACTTTTTTGTTCGGTATATTGTTAAAACATATTTGTGTTACTACAATTATTTAATATAATAATGTTTGAAGGTTGTAAAGAATTCACATAATGCATCACGTCAAATTTAATGATTCAATGTTGATTTTTATTCATATAAATTATTAAAAATCTAAATACGCTATAAGACGCGCTGAATTAAAAAAAAGAATTTCCGTAAATAAAATAAATTATTTTTTACCAAAATAACGTAATACTCAGCGGTAAATGATTGCCAATAATATGCCTACAATAAAATGTACATGTAAAATAACATACATATTTAAATAAAAATACTCTTTTTAATTTGGATTCGACTTATATTTCACTTCATGGTGGTCAAATGAACCGATATCTACGTAGTTAAACTATTTTTAAATGATCGGTTCATACCAAACAGTCTAGAGAGATTGATTTTAAACCTAAAAATGTTTAATTTTTCATGTGAAAATCGACATTTTTCATAAATCGCAAAGTTTCTCATCGTTCAGTTTGTCAGACGGCTAAAACACGGTTGCATTTGTTTTTCCTCGTGCGGTCGTGAGATTTCACTTATCGGGGTCTGTTGAGTGAGTTTTTCGCATTTTCGGCGCATCTAGGTAGGTCCGTACGTTTTTAAATTAAAAAACGCGTTTTTTACAATTTAAAGATGAAATTGAAATGATGGGAGTTTATAACCTCCAGAATAAATTCCGCGCTATCGCTTTGTTTGTAATGTCGCAGAGAAAAACTCAAAAACACGAAATTCACTTAATCAGGGTTTCCGAATAAATTAGAAAAAGAAGACATTTAAAAAATATACACGACGATACCGTCGGCCGCGGGCCGTCCCGGAAATATTTTAAAATAATTATCGCTTTTAAACTCGCCGAGTTGTGAGCGAAAATGTTAGTTAGGCTAAATTTAAAAAAAAATAGCAAAAAATTCACCAAACTTAAACGGTCGTAACAAATAGAGGAAAAAAGTAGAAAAAAGTGTCAAAGGAAAAAAGTTTATGTCATCATTCAGCTATCTGGCAAAATTCAAAAATGGCTTGCAGGCTCGCGAGATACAGGGATTTCCGTGTGTGACGGATATGGTTACAACGCGACATATATACAACACCGAATATAGCTTACGACTTTAATAATATGTACATGATTAGTATATAAGTTCCACAATCATAATTATTATGACAGTCTGCTTTTAATGAAATCTTTTCGTTGCTACGCGACACGCAACCTGTGATTCTGAAGGGGCGAAATTGACATTGAAATCGCCACTCAAGACGATCGGTCCGCCAACCTTCCTTCACTCAACTAGGCGATATGGAGCGAGCGTAACAAGAAACATAATGCACCATTATTACTCTATCCGTCTCGCCGGAGTTGGATGCCAAAATAGTCGCGTCACAATCGGAAGAGTTTGATTTGCGATTCCCTTTTTGTTACACCCTACCGGTGCCCTGAAAAGTTTCACAAATTTCGAGTAATTAGTCTGCCCTTGAATAAATCGCGAAGCAGGTCACCGCGGAGGAAATTAGCACGTGAACATTCAGTTTGATAACTTCATTGTGTATTCTGATAATTAATTTTTGATAACGAGTACATTTTGAGGCACTCACCGAGCACTCGGCACTCCGTTCCCGGATAATCCCCCGAGACGGATCTAATTGCCCCCTGCTCTGAAAGAATGTACGGCCCTAATTGGGTTCACTCCGCGTTGTGCTCCTTCAGAAACGAACAATTCTTCTTCACTCGCCCTAATTAATTTAACATAAAGGGATTGGTTTAGTTTTTACAATCCTCGGGAGGAAAAAATTGACGGAGCACGAAATAATGTTTTCGCGCCTATGTATATGTCTAAAGTTTGTTCAATATCACCGTGGTGCGAGATGGTTGTGCAGTTTCTATAATCATCATCATCATCATCATCAACAACGTTGTCTTCATAAGTATCATAACTAGTGAAAGAATATAACATAAAAAATGCTACTTTTGACTCACAAGTGTGATTGTGATTGATACTCGATAATATCAGTGATTGAAAACTGTGACTGTGATCATAGATTCATTACTGATACGCGTGCGCCGCACGATATCACAATACATGAAATAAATAAATAAATATAATTTTGAGCGTATTCAATTATATTATTCAAACTTCATTTACGTAAAAAACAATTTCCAGCATATATAATTAATATATATCTTATTTAATATCATCACAAAGAGAATGAAAACCATTTTTTTTTGTTTTCCGGGTCAAATTCTCAGAATTTCAGGTCAAATGCGTATAACGTTTTGACAGAATCTCCTAAATGGCTCCTACCACGAACCTATTCTTCATGAATATTTTCATTTTATTTGCACATGCGCTGAATCATAGATCAATAAATTTAATAAAAAAATGAATCACTAATCACGATATTACAAGATATTCAATCACTGATAGTGAGTGTGACTCAAAGATATCAGTGATTGACTCACGGTTCGTGATTTTAAGCTCATCACTAATCATAACCATTAACTTAATAATCCTTATCATTATAATCATCTTCGTCGTATTTATTGTCTTAAGTTTTTCAGTATGTCATCATCGTTATCATAATCATCTTCAGCATTATCATCACTATGTTCACTATCATCATCATTATGATCAACATTAATATCGTTATATTACATAGATATATATATATATATATATATATATAGCTTGTCGTTATGGTTCAGGACAAGCTATGTATCCATATTTCAATCATAGAAAAATATATAATACAGATAAAAACATATCTGCATTCCCTCAAAATTTAACTATGAAAAAGTGTTGAAATGTACATTATATTTGTCTTTTACTTTTCTAGTAATATTATTGTATTTAATATAAATTTTACACAACCAAATTAATACTACTGAATAATCAAATAACTGACCGATTTTTTGCCATAACGAACGATGACAGTCTCATTTTCAGTCGATATTTGCCCACATTTAAATTCTGTACATTACTAAAATGTCAAATAAGGGAAACAAAGTATCTAGCGTGTCAACATTTACTTGTTACGGTGTAAATGGCGTTTCAATGATTTAAAAAGTATAATATACATTTTATGACACAACAATACTCACATAGCATTAAAACTGACAGATATTTAAACACATTCTACTTTCAAAGACTTCTGGACTCTGACTCTGCTTAAAGACATAGATGAAAATAGAATCCTGCGCCTTATCACACATTCCAAGAGTACTTGAACAAAAACTCAAAAAAAACTAGCTGTCCCGTTAATGAATATCTCATTTGCTCAAAGACATGCATGTTTTATATAATAAGCTACTACAAGAGAAGGCAACGGAATCGTTTCCTCAATTCTGTGTGCTTATAAAGAAATGGCTTTTCTGAATTGGAAGAAGTCAGCTGGAAGAGTTTCTTAAACGATCATAACTCCTCCATTTTATGTAATTATTTTTGTCCTTACATCCTACCTTGTACTTATCATGTTTTGTTTGCTCCCTGTTTGTTTCTTTTCTTTTAGTCTGTATAAAAAAAAAATACTTTGTTTACTTTACTTATTATCCCTAATTGTCTCCTTTTGATTATTAATTTTATTGTTTTTTACCATTTAATTTAATTTGTTACCTTACATCCAACTTATATTCTAGCTTATTGAACCTTATGGCTACCTACTTCAGAACAGGTACTTTATATGTACCTAGCGAAGTAGGAAGCGGCCAATACGCTTGCATGTGAATGAACTGAATTATAATATTTGTACAAAGGATTTTTATATTAATGCAAGCTATAAAAGGAATGTTGTTATAAATATAAACGCCGATTTATCGGCACTGAAATGAAATCCATTATTTTTAGAAATATAGGTACCACAGACTAGTAAATGTGTAGACATGAAATAAAGTGTACATATAGGAGAGGGGTTTGGAACATTAGTTGCGGGACAAGGGGCATTCTACACACATTATTTATGGAAACATAAAGCCGATAGTTTATGACACATTTATTCAACGGTAAAAGTATTTACTCGTCGAAAATGAAATCTTTGTGTAAACAAGGCGTATTTTTTACATTAATGCATATTATATTGTCGGCGTTTTAATTTTCGTTCCAATCGAGTTATATATTTAAAAAAAGTCTCGAAGCTATTTGATTGAGTAAGTAGTACCAAAATGATCACGTGGGTGACACCAAAATGCAAATATTATTTGTATCAAATATATTTGGTAGATATTTCTATTTTTTTTCTAATGGTCTGTGAGACGCAAGTTTGGCAAAACGAACGTGTTACATATCTGTTGGTTAAGATTAGTTAAACGCTTTCTCTTTTATATATTCAATAACAGTACGTAAATATATAATCAATTTGAAATGGAGTGTACATTGTAAATTAAAATATTGTGAAATCGTACGAATTTTGAGCTGTCATCTCGCGTCGTGTCATAGAAGCCGTGAATGAAATCGAACGAATTTTTTCTACGGTCGCACTGTCAAAGAATGATGCGACGTCGACAGTTTGTAATATTTACGTGCGTTTAATAATCATTTATGTAAACATGATCTCAGTTTTTTTTCAAAAATGTGATATTTAATTTTTTATCTTTCATTATGCATTATATTACAGTCAAAAATTAAAACTGCTGTCAATAATTGTTAGTTATGATTTTTGGTTATAATTGCAACTTAATATTTATCAAAATCTACGCGGGAATAATTCATCATAACTAATAATTTTAATGTGAGAAAACCATTCATCTTTATTTGAATGCACATTATACTGATAAAATAGCATTTTTTTGTCTATCCGCGATTCTTATACATCATCTAGATGTCATTTTTGTTCGTTTTGACAGCTAACTTACAGGTGCAATAATTTTAATTACATCGAGATTTTAGTTTATTTTGGGAAAAGCTCTTTCATTGAAATACAGATTATATTGAGACGCTGACCACGCAGCGGCCACTATATTAGTGTTCTGTTTAATAGAGATATGACATAGATAATATCAAAGTTTGCTACACAACAGTGGTATATAAAAAATGTTTAGAAGGTACGAGAATTCTTCGCAAGTGGCATCTGTAAAAATTGTCCCCAATACGGGGATATTAAGTAACACAAATATTAATGTTGAAAAAGAACTGAAGTATCAAATTTAAAAATATTCTTAAAAATAAAAATAAAACAACTTCTCGTACATCGCGTGGAAGGTACGCAAATAAAAATGTTTGTAAACTTATGAAATAAAATATTCATTTCTGCCAAATTTTTCTAATTTAAATACTTGTATTAAATTTGAGAAGTGAGTACATTAAAAAAGCCATTAAAAATATTCCGGGGAAACTTGGAAACGTATTTTTGCAAGACGATGTCACGAGATTCGCGGGGGAAGGAAGTGGGAGGAAATTAATCGTGGTTATTGCAATTCGCTGCAAAATTAAACACAGCTGTATGTTATACATGATGTTTTTTTATCCGTTTTGTGGGGAAATATTTTTTTAATATATACTTAGCTTAAAGAAATCCAAAAATGATCAAAGCTGCGCATTTTATGTCATTTTTTTCTATCCTTACATCTTACCTCGTACTTTTCATGTTTCGTTTGCACCTGCTGTTTCTTTTCTAATCCTACATTTTACCTTGTTTTTTTGTACTCTGTTATTTTTACTCTACTCTGATATTTCTACCGTATCTGTACTCTTTTTTTATGTCTACTCATTATAACCTGTTATTATTTTTTACTCCATATCTTTTAAATGATGTCCATTAAACTCTGTTTCTCACTTCTTAAATGTCTTTAGTCTGTATCAAAATTTTTAATTTATTCATTTTACTTATTTACTACTTGTCGCCTTTTTGATTTTTCTATTTTTTACTATTTAATTAGTTTCCTTATTTCCAACATATGATCTAGTTAATGGAACCTAATGGCTACCTACTTCAGAACTGGTACTTAGCGTATATGTATCTAGTGAGGTAGGAAGCATCCATGGACTTGCATGTAAATGGAATGCAGTATTAATACTTGTACTTGCTGGTGTTTTGGTTACTCTAAGGATTTTTAAATTAATGCAAGCTTTAAAGGAATGTTGTTTTGAAAATAAACGCCGATTTATCGGCACTTAAAATGATATACCCAACTTTAACAGATTGTCACCTTATCCGATATGAAGTTACGAATTACTTTTGCACTCACAACTATATTCCATAATGCCGATCGGTTCAATACGGAAAAAAAAGTGAAATAGAAAGAATTGTTCAATCTTTATAACTTATTACTGTATTTCCAGTCACCGTGCACGCGCATGTTAACATGACATACATAGATCGGTGCTTCTTGTGTATTACCTATCCACTACCCCCTCTCCCTATACCAGAACACGATTTTTTTTTGGTGCGTTCTCTATGATTTTAAAGGGTTAATGTTAAACCATCGAACTGAAAGAAGCGTTTACCATTTTGGGTGTGTTGACTGCCGCCAAGATTAAGATTAAGATTTAGAAATGATCACTAAGGTGGTTTGGTTATATGGAACGGATGAATGAGGATAGAATGGTAAGGAAGATATATGAAGCAAGTATTGTGATGGCACCAGAAACATAGGACGTCCGCGGAAGACTTGGCATGACCGGGTAAATTGGAAGATGGTCCTGTAAGAAGCCTCAATAAACGGCGAGTTTATATGAGAAGATGTATGAATGTGGATGAGGCGAAAACTGTGTGTCAGGACAATAGAGGGAGGCGCTCTATTTTCTCTGCCTACCCTCGCTGGGGAATGACATGATGGTAAGTTAATCAATTAGGCTATCGTCAAATTCGTCCTGCCGTGTGGGAACGAATTGTCGGGTTCTGTTCATTATCATCGTGATGTGTGGGGCTGATATTTGTTTGTGCGAACCAATTAAGATCTATACATCTTACTATTGTGTAAGGTAATAAAATGTACGTGTTTTTTTTATTGGATCCATTTCCACCCGTCTGATGAAGCAGCCGACACCCACAATTCAGACTGAGCTTAGCCGGTGATGGTGCCTTCTAGCGTACTATCCGCCAGAGCCGGAATACACCGTTATAATTTATACATTACATTTTTTTCTGCCACCCTGTAGGAAGGCGGCACTCGTCCTCCGCGAGTTAAGCGACAGATACACGAAGGGTGAAATGAATGGTGGGGGTCTGAGAACGTACTTCCAGTTATGGCGACATTAATAATCTCGCTTTTTATTCACGTAAAACGTAAAGAGACACTATTTGTGACGCGCACGCCCGTGTCATACAAAACTTTACAATTTATGAGTTTTCTTATTTCTCGACATTTTTATCAAGTTTATCATTTGTCACTTTTTTTCACTGTAATATTGTCACGGATCAACCTCGTGACAGAGCGTAATAAATTAAATACAGACATATATTTGGTGACTGTATAAAAACTTTATCCTTTTGAAATATCAATACCTTAATCTTTATTTTTCTAAAATGTTCAACAGCAACAACAAACTATTTAATTTTGTAATTAAACGGATTACAAAAATTCTAAAGCACGCATTGGTAGATTGAATTAGATTGATTACAGAAATAGAGTGTCTGAGAAATTTTATTGATATTTTGATTTATCTTGTACTTATAGGGAATATTTGGAGTTAGTTGAATTTCTTTACCAAAATTGTAAAATATTATTGGGAGTTATCTGATTTTCCATGATTTCCGCGGACGTCTTCTATTTTTGGTGCCATCAACGCTTGTGTCAGGTAAACATTTAAGGTTTTTTCAAGAATCAATCCAAGAACGTTTAATCACAAAGCGCAGCTGTCTGCATTATTTTTTAGCTGTAGCCACAGATATTCTGACTTCAGAAACACGCACTTCGATGATACGCACGAAGTGAGCACTAACAGTACCATAAATTATAAAGGTGAACAGTTCAATCTGGCACACTCAAATGTCCACTTTCGACAGTTTGACGCGCTCAAATAGCGAAAATGTTAACTGAGTGGGTATAGGGGAGGGGGAAACAGGTAGGTTATAGGACAAAATCCATGATGTCTACACAATGGTGTGAACCGTCATAAATATTGAACATTACCAAAATATTGATAATAAAATGAAATCAGCTAGTGTGCGACATTGCGAATTTTTCAGGCTGCCATTGTAAACAATAAAAAATATTTAATTAATTTTTGCAAATAAAATTTGTATGTGTATTCTTAATTGGATTTAGATATCGATACCATAATCTGCAAAGCAGCTAACTCCACTCATGATCAAAAAATTTAAAACTTTTATTGTTCTATAGTACACTAAAAGCCGAAAATTCTGATCATTTTTAAAACACGAGAAATCAAGTGTTTAAAAATAATAAATAGATATTATGAAAGTCACAATATCTGTGGCTACAGCTAAAAAATAATGCAGACAGCTGCGCTTTGTGATTAAACGTTTTTTAACAAAGGTTTATGGAGGAAGTATGCATGATGATGCAAGTATCAGATGTCAGAAGATTTTCACTGAGAGATGGTATAATGACAGACGAACTCTAATCTCATTCCATCATTGTGTTCGATGTTTAAATGTTCTGCGATGGTTCATAAAATATATTTGAAAATGTAGGACAAAAGAAATGCACGAATAAAGGGTATTTACAGTTACTCTCGTGGTTTATTTTAAAATGGTTACATTTAGATACACTATTTGAAATACAATTTTACATGACAAAAGTATGCGTATGCGGTTTTCCACCCTCGCAGTGGAAGACCATCAACCGTAAAAATTCCATTCAAAGTTAAACGTGATTTTTATAGATTATATTTTAGCAAACGTTTTAACCTTTACCATCCATGCTAAAAATATTCTATACAGCCATGCTGTCAACTCGTGTTACTGCAAGAAATTTGAGTTTTTTTAACACTTTAAATGGGAATAAAATGCTTTTTCAAGCTTAAATGGCTTTAAAATGGTTAATTTCACAGTTACTATAATAATAATAAGAAATAATAAATATAATAATTAAATACGTTCATTTTATTCTCAAACATTATTCTTGTAACGCATTCGTCAAAAGACCCATCTAACATCATCTATATCTCTCATTAAAATCAATGTGTGATCTTTTTCACGTAGTAAAAGTGGTATTTTTAACGTAGATAGCATACAACGCAACAACTTTATATAGCATTGAATTCAAAAATGATTCTTTTTATTATGATTCGCTTTAAATAATTGGTTTTCTACTACTCATTTCTAAGTGAAAATGATTTTTTTAGGACTAGGTAAAATATAAGTTTTACATTGTGCATATTTATAGAAATACGATTTAATTGGCTTGGTAGACCTATGTTACTGCATGGCTAGGGAAAGGTTAAAGATCTCCCGAAAATGAACGAATGAAATTAACGTGCGAATTTTTCACTCGATCTTAGTATTTTTGATAAATTTATTATTTTATTAAATTATTTTTACATTTTAGTATTCATTTCACGTAGTACCAATAATTATTTTGATCTCTTATATTTATTTATTTTAACACATTTATGCGATTTTTCCGTTGTATATGTTGTACTTTAAAATTGATAAACTGTCGTTCCATTATTTGAAAGCCATCTTCTTTATACAAAACAGAACCAAGTAAGCGCAAGTAGTAACAAAATCAAATGAGAATTTATATATAATTAATTAAATAATTTCCCGGCATCTTATAATTTCCTGGCTTCTTATAATTTCCTGGCTTCTTATAATTTCCTGGCATCTTATAATTTCCCGCCATCTTATAATTTCCCGCCATCTTATAATTTCCCACTATCTTATAATTTCCCGCCATCTTATAATTTCCCGGCTTCTTATAATTTCCCGCCATCTTATAATTTCCCGCCATCTTATAATTTCCCGCCATCTTATAATTTCCCGCCATCTAATAATTTCCCGCCATCTAATAATTTCCCGCCATCTAATAATTTCCCGCCATCTTATAATTTCCCGCCATCTTATAATTTCCCGGCATCTAATAATTTCCCGCCATCTTATAATTTCCCGGCTTCTTATAATTTCCCGCCATCTTATAATTTCCCGCCATCTTATAATTTCCCGCCATCTTATAATTTCCCGCCATCTTATAATTTCCCGCCATCTAATAATTTCCCGCCATCTAATAATTTCCCGCCATCTTATAATTTCCCGCCATCTTATAATTTCCCGGAATCTAATAATTTCCCGCCATCTAATAATTTCCCGGCTTCTTATAATTTCCTGGCTTCTTATAATTTCCCGCCATCTTATAATTTCCCACCATCTTATAATTTCCCGGAATCTAATAATTTCCCACCATCTAATAATTTCCCGGCTTCTTATAATTTCCTGGTATCTTATAATTTCCCGCCATCTTATAATTTCCCACCATCTTATAATTTCCCGGAATCTAATAATTTCCCGCCATCTAATAATTTCCCGCCATCTTATAATTTCCCGGAATCTAATAATTTCCCGCCATCTAATAATTTCCCACCATCTAATAATTTCCCGGCTTCTTATAATTTCCCGGCATCTTATAATTTCCCGCCATCTTATAATTTCCCGCCATCTTATAATTTCCCGGAATCTAATAATTTCCCGCCATCTAATAATTTCCCGCCATCTTATAATTTCCCGCCATCTTATAATTTCCCGCCATCTAATAATTTCCCGCCATCTAATAATTTCCCGGCTTCTTATAATTTCCCGGCATCTAATAATTTCCCGCCATCTTATAATTTCCCGGCTTCTTATAATTTCCCAGCATCTAATAATTTCCCGCCATCTTATAATTTCCCGCCATCTTATAATTTCCCGCCATCTTATAATTTCCCGCCATCTAATAATTTCCCGCCATCTAATAATTTCCCGCCATCTTATAATTTCCCGCCATCTAATAATTTCCCGGCTTCTTATAATTTCCCGGCGTCTAATAATTTCCCGGCTTCTTATAATTTCCCAGCATCTAATAATTTCCCGCCATCTTATAATTTCCCGCCATCTTATAATTTCCCGGAATCTAATAATTTCCCGCCATCTAATAATTTCCCGCCATCTAATAATTTCCCGCCATCTAATAATTTCCCGCCATCTAATAATTTCCCGGCTTCTTATAATTTCCCGGCGTCTAATAATTTCCCGCCATCTTATAATTTCCTGGTATCTTATAATTTCCTGCCATCTTATAATTTCCCGGCTTCTTATAATTTCCCACTATCTTATAATTTCCCGGCTTCTTATAATTTCCCGGCTTCTTATAATTTCCTACCATCTTATAATTTCCTGGCATCTTATAATTTCCTACCATCTTATAATTTCCTGGCATCTTATAATTTCCTGGCATCTTATAATTTCCTACCATCTTATAATTTCTTACAATCTTATAATTTCCCGGCTTCTTATAATTTCCTACAGTCTTATAATTTCCCGGCTTCTTATAATTTCCCACCATCTTATAATTTCCCGGCATCTAATAATTTGCCAGCATCTTATAATTTCCTGTAATTTCGTTTAATTTCAATAAGATTACACAAATATGGACCCAATATATGATCCAATCAGGTAGAGATGAATCAGAAGTATGGCTATCCAACATTCTAATATAATTTATACAATACCTACACTAATAATTCAAGTCTAGCAATGTAGCCAGGACAACGCTGTATATATCAGAGGTGAAGTCTACTCCATCCCATACAATACACTATGAGTATTAATTGTGTCTTATGTTATAATATATTCACCACTGTTAGAATAAAAATATGTATGTCATCTAATAAATAAATAAATCCGACAGGAGACGCTAGAATTAACTTATATATTTTTAAAGAGAATGCATTCTTATTGTCATGTTGTAATTTTTCAGAACATAGGTCTGTGATCTTTATCTTTCTAATTAATACTTTTAATTTGTGTTAAGAATATCACAGACCTATGTTATGAAAAATTGCAACTTCACAATAAGAATGTGTTCACCTTAAAAACATATCTATTGATTAGTGGTAACTGGAATTCACATAAGGTTGGTGGACAGAGTTGCTTATTCACAGAATTATTTCACTCCTATATACCTACAGCTCACAGCAGCTGGGTCTAATATGGCGTATAAGTTTTGTATTATCATTTATTTATCCTATTGATGTTTTTGAATTCGCGTTTCGGTCACGTTTCAAAATTTTCACATTATTTAAAGTAAAAATATACTGGTTTATAATGCAAGGGGCTCAGAATTATTTCAAATTACAATCAGGGTTAACAAACTATCGAAGTTATCTTACTACGAAATTAATGATTTGAATCATAAAACATTGGAATAATTTGGAATTATAGAAATTTGAATTAACTAGGATCTACTGCGCACGTAATATATTATTTTCAATGGAAATCTTACAAATACAAAAGGAGTTCTAAAAATATTATCAATAAATGTAATTAATTAAATATATTTATTACCATATTGAATGTGCTATAAGTAAAAACTTAATTTTATTTGAGTTATATTTCATAGTTAAACATATACATATGTACCCCCTAATTTATTTTCTAAGACTCTTTTTCTATTATTTTATTTTGATAAACTCCCATCCTAAATATAATTTACATGGAATCAATTAAGGATTCCTACATAATTTGGTAATACGATTTTACATGACAAAAGTATGCGTATGCGGTTTTCCACCGTCGCGGTGGAAGGCCATCAACCGTAGTAATTCCATTCAAAGTTAAACGTGATTTTTATAGATCGATGAATTATATTTTAGCAGACGTTTTAAATATCTCCCGAAAATCAATGAAAATGTACACAGTTTTCAATCATACTGTAGTGGGGTATTTTTAACGCGTGAGTTTTTCACTCGATCTTAGTATTTTCGATAAATTTATTAAATTATTTTTACATTTTAGTATTCATTTCACGCAGTACCAATAATTATATTGCTCTCTCATATTTATTTATTTTAACACACTTATGCGATTTTTCAAAAATTTTGAAATTTTGAGGAACGAGGTGTCCTTGTGACATATTTTCGTCATGTTTTTCTGCTGAACCCGAGAAGAAATGACATCTGCGATGCTATATCGAGATGGTAAACTTATAAAAATATTCTGGACGCGATGTGATTCATTAATTTTAAAAATGTTTTGAAATTGAATCACTAACCACTTTAAGCTTTCAATAATTTATCTCGTAATATTTTATAGTATTTACGTCACTTTGTATGTGTAAACATAATCCATCAATCAATAATATAACGCCTGCTGTTGCAAAGTATAATTTATTAATACCATTATTTGTGACGCAGACACGGTATTATAAGAGAAAATGATAGAACACAAGTACCAATTATTTGTCACGTAATAACGCCACACCAATATGTAATATATTGAATAACCGATCCAAAAATAAAGAGGTAAATTAAAAAAAAATGCATATTTATGTTAATAAAGTTCGATTTCAAAAGTTAATTTTAAAGTTAAATGTTATATCCTCAACCCGACTATTACGACTGCAAACAATGATGTCTTCTTGTTGTTCAGGTAGTCAAGAATTAGATGTACAACAATACATTTTAATACGGATCTCACAATTATGGATACAACATAAGAGATGAGACCTGCTATTCCGGAGAGAGAGAGCGCGACGCTCTTTTATCCCTTCCGCGATGCCATTCCTGCCAACTTGCGCGCGTCATACAATTGCTACATCGTGATATATTACATAAAATATCACTCAGATAAATTAATTATTGTTGAATTTTAAAATAATGATATGAATCAGCCTAGACATTTGTTAACATTCTTATGTTTTAGTAGTTAAGACACTCGCCTATTGATCTAGTGGTCGGGCTTCAAGCCTCGTTTCAGAAGGCCATCAAGTTAGTCTTATTTCAGTAACACAAGCGTTTAGCTTAATTTGAAAGTAGTAAAATTATTTATGCAAAGCTTATTCCATGTACGTATTTTTTTTAAATATATGAATTACAATACCTAATAGATTTTTACACATTGTTGAATTTAAGCACAAGAAATTTTGTTATTCCGTTACAAGAAATTTACTCATAGATAAATAAAAACATGTACATCCCAGTGGTGTGACTAATATAACTCAATAGGTACTCTATATAAAATTATATTATAATTTGAATTTATCCAGTATTTATTTATACTAAAAATTACAGAATTTAAACGTTTTGTCCTTATTTTTACTTTACACCAAAAAAACATTTAATACCACGAATAAACACGTGCTCGGTTACCACAAACGATCACACTTTATTCTCATTCTAATGAACATATTTCCGCAGCACTCGGGCTGCTGTCAACCTCCGTTCACTTGTCCATTTTTTTCAGGCACTTTACGCCAGAGACATATTTTTCTCTGCTGCTTAGTAATCTGAAGTCCAAACACGGAGCCGGGAATTGGGGATGAGGATTGTGCAATTCAACCCCAGGACCGAGGGCGTGTTCACGGTCCAGAATTATTCCCCAGCCCTAGGATAAAACATCCAAAGCGAAGGGTAGTTTTGGTTGGAGCGGAATGAAGGCTATAATTCCGAGATTTGTCAACCCTGTAATACTTGTGCCTACTAAATATTTCAGTCATATTTTAACACTCAGTTTTGCAAACGTTTTATGTCAGATTTTTGCGTTTTTTATTATATTTACATTTATTTAAGGTATACTAATATGAATAAAAGTTGTAAATTATTTAAACACGTGTTGAAATCGCTTTTTTGGTCTGTAGCTTCTTCCATTTACATTAATTAAACATTTCAAAATCGTTAACTTAACACTATTTAGTTATAGCTGGTAATCGCTCTCCAAGAAACGGCGACATACTACGCAACAATAGAAACTTCGTATTTTTAGGAATTTTATCAGGACATGGGTGACCCACTGGGTAATGCTAGGAAGGTAGACAGGAATAGTAAGACAGTAAACCACTTTGCTGCTTTCCTCTCTTCGTCGTCTCTGTGTAAATAACATTTCAGTTAAAATATTTTTATTTATTATCTTTGTTTTATTAACCACTTAATTGAGTTTAAATACATCTACCGGTTTCGAAAAATATTATTTTCTTCTTCAGGATGTCATAACTAACCAAAACATATATTATTGTTTCTTTAACAGAATCTATTTAAAAAAAAAAAAAAATTTTTAGTACCTAACTCAAATCATTACTTAATACAAATTTACTCGAATAATTTTTAGGAAAAAATTTTAGAATGGGACTGGTAGTTAAATTTAGTTGGTTGTCTATAATTTTTTGATTGGTTTTACATGCTTTATTTATCTCTAACGATTCTAAATTATTTAATTTGTGACCAACACCGTTTATATGCCAAATTGACAATCCCAATTTTTTATCAAAACCATGATCATTTTCTATCAAATGATTAGAAATTCTGAAAACTTACTATTGTTCAAACATCTCAAATGCTCCCTTATTTCTACCCGTTTTTACCAATATAAAATGCAGCACAATCCTTGCAACTAAGTTTATAGACACCAGAATTGTTAAATTTATCATCTTTGTCTTTAGAATTTATGAGTTAATTTCCTATACTATTATTTGTATAAAATACCGGTCTAATGTTTCGTGATAGGTGTATAGATATTTGATTCGAAAAGTTATTTATGTATAAAATCCTACGCCAATAATCATTATTATCATGATGTTTTATCTGTGATTTATATAAAAATTGATTATTATATTCTTTTAATTCATTTTTTAAAATAGTGTCTATCAAACCTATATTATACCCGTTATTAACCGCTATTTTTTAAAATTGTATTCAATTCAATATTGAAATTGGATGTTGACATATGAATATTGGCTAAACGATGTATCATGGAGTGAAACCCTAAATGTTTGTGTGATATTGGATGATTAGATTCATTATGTATGATAGTATCTGTAAAAGTTGGTTTTCTAAACATTTTGAATTCAATTTTATTATTAGTTTTAATCAATGTTAGATCCAAAAAATTTAGGGTCGAATTATTTTCCATTTCTAGTGTAAATTGTATTTTATTATTAAATGAATTAAATAAATTTAAAAATTTAGATAGTTGACGTTGTGAACCTGACCAAATAAATAATATATCATCCACATACCTTTTCCACAACAAAACATTTTTTAACAAAGAAGAATCACAATCAAAAATATTCCTCTCCAAATTATCTACAAAAATATCTGTATAGCAGATAACTCCACCGATGGTTAACCTTTACCATACCATGATATAAAATACACGAATGCAGCCATGCTGTCAACTCGTGTAACCGTAAATAACTGTTTTTAAAAAATGTTTTTATTAGCTTAAATGACTTTAATGGCACGAATTTACTCTAAATATTGAGCATTCAATTTTTATAAAATGATTAATAACATAATTTAGAGCACTCATTAAGTCCTATACAATGTGTCCTTCCTTCTTATCTCTCTTCATTTAATTAGTGAGAAAGAGACAATTATATTTATATGTTTGTTGTTCTTTTCACTGTCAAAATAGTGTGTGATCTCTGTCTTTCATATCACAAATGGTATTTTTACCAATGTATTAATTTTACAACGGATTGAATGGATAAAATAATTGTTTTTCTACGATTCCCTTTTCATAATTAGTTTTTTACTAGTCATAACTAAGTGCTAATATTTTTTTTAGGATTATCTAAAATATGAATTTAATGTTGCATGTATTTACCGAAATATTATAGGTTTAATTATGATGGTAGACCAGTGTTACTGCATAGTTTGGGAAGGGTTAAAAAACCATTATTGATGACATTATTTTCCTTTTTTATTGTTCTATGGTACAAAAAATTCTCATCAAAAATAATAAGTAAGTACTATGTGCTGAAAAACCTTACATTGATTCTTGCAAAAACCTTCAATACCTTCACCTGACACAAATGTTAAAGGCACCAGAAATAGAGGAATCATAATGGTCGTACTACATTATCATGCTAACTCCCAATAATATTTTACAATTTTGGTCAAGAAATTCAGCTAATTCCAAATATTTCTTATAAGTACGAGATAAATCAAAATATCATACACCCTATATCTGTTAAAACAATCTACGAAAGTGTGTTTTTTAAATTTCGTAATCCGTTTAATTACAAAATTTAACAGTTTTTGTTGCATCTGAACATTTTAGAAAAATGAAATTAGCTGCTTTGAAGATTAAGGTATCGATGTGTTCTATGACTATGTAGGTTATACGTGTAAGTGCTGGATACCCCATACATTTCACCTAGCGTTCACGTGTTCGTTTGATAATAATCGCGTAGATGCATTGTGCATATGTAGCCAAAGCAGGTTGAAGAAGAAGAACTACTTGCGTTTGACACAAGTTATTTGTTGATTGATTTACAGTTTAGAAATGAAATGAAAAGTCTACGCATAAGACCGCTTGCCGGCGATCTTAACTGGAAGACTTAATCCGGCCGTTGCGGGCGCGTGTTATTATAAGCGTATGAGTTATATATTGAGGTGTCGGTACCGGGCGTGTTTATGAGCACTGTTTTACGCCCAGATATCTGCAAGGTGCATTCAGGGGTCGTCGGTGGTGACGATGGCTGTGGTGGCTATAGATAGACCTTCGCATTTTTTTAAATAACTTAATAAATTTTACCTTTGAAAAATCATGATTACGAAACTATAAGTATTTACCTACATAACCTTACTAATTCCAGCACAAATTTTCTAATTTCTGACAATATATATTTTTTCATTATTAAGGAATTTATCAATAAGAATATTTTGTATTTTCCTGTAAAAAAATATTTTCGTTCTTTATAAAAACAAAACTTTCGAACTCGATATCAAAAATATCAACATTAATTTGTAGCTTTTTCAGAGCGCCAACGTTTTTGAGTTGCACAAGAATATTTCAATCCGAGAAGATAATAATGCGTGAGATCTGAAGAGACGTTAGTGTATTTGTGGTTAGTAGCTGGGCAGGTAGATCCTTCCCCAAGGCCCTCGGAGCAGAGCTCACAAAGAGATAAAAATAGCCCCGTGGCGCAGTGAAACAATGATCAAGGTACCGGGCGCCATTCTTTTCAAAATAACAAATCTTCATTTACAAGCCGGGTTCTCGAAATGTAGGCAGATCCATCTGCCATTACGACTGCATACTTTTCATCTACTAATAATTTTTGCATTATTTATTTGTATAATTATACGCAGGGGCGTGCAGTGCATACAAGCAATAAAGCTGTCCATAACTAAAAATTCAGTGAAACAAATATAAATTAAAAAATTGGATTAACATTAACGAAAACATTATTTTGCAATTAGTGCCATTTGTGTACCGGTAGACTTTAATTGCTTAGTTCTAAAAACTCATGGTGCTTTTTTTTATTCGCCACATCGTGCTATTTACATTACTCAGTTCTGTCTTTAAGCTAGTGAATTACTCAAGTCATATAAATGACTATTTACTTAATTCTTTTCGGTTGATCTGTTTTGTATGGAGTCGTTACCTATGCTGTTAATTAAGAGAATTACATTAGAAAGGGTTACAACTGCGTTGGAAATCATTGAAGTGTCTATTTCCTCTTTTACTAATTCGAGAATTTTACTATATTACTGTTCATTTCATGATTGTTCTTTAAATTTGGTGCATGGAATGGTTTTTGATTATTAAATATTAATTAAATAATATTCTTCTTGTTGAACATAATTATTACTTAGAATTATGCAAGCATTATATAAATTCCAGAATACTAAAAATGTCTCTCTGACCGTATTGTCTTCTTGTAAAATTATATATCTGTCCTTTTCTACATATTACCTATGACATTAAAATATCATTAGTGTTGAAACAGAATAGTTACGGAAATCCTCAGAATTCCAATGAATAATGTTGTCCATTTTCATCTAATGCAAATAAAATTGTTTTGCTGTCCTCCACTATAGATATAAATATAAGTTGTTAAGTTAAATTGATAATACCCTTACAAAGTAAAACGCGTCTCAAATAAATTAAACGAGTAGAATTAAAAAGACAGGTGTTTTATTTTCATATATGTGTAAGTATATATAATACAAAGTATGATGCTTACTGTTGTAAGATTTACGCCAAAATTCATTTTCATTTAATTTCAAAATTTTCGTTCAGGGCACGCTTGGTGTTTCTGGATAACAGTCAGAATTTTATTAAATTTTGAAAAACGAGTCTTTTTTACAATGCGTTTTTGCATATGTGGGGATTGTGTTGTAGAATATTATTGACTCGCGGGGATCATAATTGTGCGATCGTTTCAGAAGGTTTTGTGTCTCTACTCTTCTAGTCTCACGCGTGTTAATGCATGTAGTATTTATACTATATTTAGAGCAAGGTATTTAAATAATAGAGTACCTTCAAAAGTTGGCCTTTATTGCGGAACGACTTACAATGGCTGGTATGAAGAGTATAAAGTTTATTGTGCTTATGAAGTTGAAAACTGAAGTGGATAACGGTCTGCGGAGAAGCGGTCGGCTAGCTCTTAGGACTCGTCCGTCACGATGATTGGCATCTGCTTATTGGTAAGTTCGTTTTGGCTCTATATGGTTGTGGAGGGCGCGAGCAGGACCACCACATATATAATAATAATATTTTTATTAGTTATTAGGGATATTACACATTATTACAGATTTATTTCTCATCATAGTACGAGGGGCAAGTAAAAAATAAGGTTCCTACATTTTTTTCAGGTATAAGGTATTTTTTATTGCAATAAATAAGTAAACCATCTGAAATCTTGTACTTTATTCTATTTTTCTACATAGTCTCCTGATTTTTCTATGCATTTTTCCTGACGAGTTATCCACTTCTGAAAACCCGCTTCGAAGAATTCCGCCGCTAGGCCGCCGATGAACTTGGTGACCGCTTCTTTCACCTCTTCATCTGTATTGAAGCGTTGTCCACCCAAGTGTTGCTTCAATTTCGGAAACAAGTGGAAGTCGCTGGGAGCAAGATCAGGGCTGTAGGGGGCATGGTCAAGCAATTTCCAGCCGAATTTGTCCAGTAGGGCGGTGGTCTGTCGAGAGACATGCGGGCGAGCGTTGTCGTGGTGCAGCCTAACGCCCTTGGTCAGCCTTCCTCTCCGGCGATTTTGGATGGCTCTTTTGAGTTTTGTCAATGTCTCGCAGTACCTGTCCGAATTGATGGTGGTCCCTTTAGGCATAAACTCGGTCAGCAAGACGCCTTTTCGGTCCCAAAACACCGTAGCCATCACTTTCCCTGCGGAAAGCGTCTGCTTAAACTTTTTCGGCCTAGGCGATTCAGGATGGCGCCATTGTTTGGACTGTTCTTTTGTTTCTGGAGTGACGTAGTGACACCACGTTTCATCTCCCGTAATAATGGAGTCCAAGAATTCTTCGGTATTCTCGGCGCATTCTCGAAGAAACCCCTCGGCACACTTGACACGATTGTCTTTGTGGGTTTCTGAAAGCATGTGTGGGACCCACCGCGCGCACACCTTGCGATAACCAAGTTTATCGGTCAAAATGTTGTCGATGGTTTTTTCACAAACCTCAGGAACCTGGACAGCAAGCTCCCGAAGCGTTACTCTCCGATCTTCGAGGAGAATGCGCTCAATCTTCGCCACGACTTCGTCCGACACCGATGGCCTCCCACTCCTTTGCTCGTCGTGGACGTCTGTGCGTCCTTCGGAGAACTTCCTGCACCATTTGCGGACGTGTTGGACGCTGATGCAAGCTGTGCCATAAACTTCTTCCAACTGTCGATGAATTTCAACAGGTTTAAGCTTCTTCGCGTTTAAAAATCGAATCACCGAACGGATTTCACACCTGGCGGTAACGGCGATGGCGGGTTCCATAGCGGATGGCTGTCAGGCCTTTACTGAGCGTCGCAGCGTTTGCTCCCGGTAGTGGGGATGTAGTTAAGGGACCAACAATCAAGGCGGTGTTGCCGGATTTCGCCTAGCATCTCGCGTGGCGAGTGTACAGCGTAAAGAACCTTATTTTTTACTTGGCCCTCGTATCAAATAAAATAGACAATTAGTTTATGTAAGTAAATAAATACATTTGACATAGATATGTTCCTGGTGAGTCAATCCTTTTTTTTTTAAATGTTACACTACGTAGTAACTGCCAATTCAATCAATAATATTAAATTCAATAATTTTTTTTTTGCTTATAATTATATATTATTTTTTCTCATATAAACAACTGCAGCAGCATTTTATTTTTGAATACCGAAGAAGGAATGCAACAATTGAAGGTACTAGTTGCAATCTCAGCCACCTTCATATTTTTTATTTGGAGAAAAACATGGAAAACTAATAGAAACTCAAATAACTATTTATAAATGATAATCACTATTATTTGATTTAAAATACAATACATTCAAAGATATTATTTTTCCATAATGCCATTTAAATTTCAGAGTAGCGAAGATTGCCATTGATTGAATTGTAATATTAATGCTAGCGGAGAAAAGCGTCTAATTTTTCAGCTATCGCCGATTCTATATGACCAATTTAGATAAAAAAGAGCTGAGTTTGACGGTTCATCAATTAACACAACATGTAAAAACTATACAAGAAGACAACTGCATTAAAAATTAGAAAAAATATTATAATAATAATATTAGATCATTTTTATAGCGCAATTTTCATAAAAAAAATTCACCTCAAGAGCGCTTTGTAGATAAACTGTTAATATTCTGACATTATCTTTGTATTTAAAATTGGAAACTGTTATTTTAACTTATGAAAATGATTTTTTGAAAAGGTGCCTTTTTAATTTCTTCTTAAGTAAGGTCTTTGATGCACTGTTTCTTATGACAGAGATTAATTTGTAGCAGTTCTATTGCATTCTTCTTTACGCCATTCTCTCAGGAAACTCAGAGTCTTCCCATTAATCTGCTATGATCTATAGAAACCAATTATAAAAAGTTTTAATTTTTACGCAAAAATCTATTTCTTTTTTATACACCGTGTTTCTGTTTATAAGAAATACAAAGTTGAAATCAACATTGTAAAAGCGATTTTTAATTATTGTCGGTAATAATAAATTCTTTCGGCACTAACTGTCACAAAGCGTGTTATTTCTGTGTCGGGGCGTGGTCACCCTGGCGCGACACACCTCCGCGTCATTTGATTAATGTGTAGGATTTAAGGGTGGCAGCAGGCTCACGTGCCATCCGTGCCAGGCAGTGCGAATAACGTTGTATAAAGATTTACACGTCACGATATTACGGCATTTGATTGTAACTGTGAATCTACCAGTGTCGGACCGAAGACTCTAATAAAGTGTTTTATCTGCTCAGGGCTCATCAAATTATATCTATTAATTAATATTAATCCCTATATTTTCTAGACTGTCTAATTTTCTCCCCTTTTTGCATATATGTAGTACTTCTACGTTGTCACTAAGTTAACTTCCACAAAGTGAATCACGAAAATTTTGAAATATCATTATATTTTATTATTCATGTATTTCATCTCAATAATTTCTGATAAAACTTAATTTGTTATGAATATTAATTTGTCATTAAAGTAATTAATTAGACATCTCGATGACATACTTTATGTGTACTTTTTTAATGAACATTAATAGAAATATGTCACATTAATAATATTATCAGTAGTACCAATACTTGTAGGTAATAAATATTTGTAACAAGTAGATGAGTTTGTGTATTTGGGAAGTAAAGAGTGTTTTTTTTTTGTCAGAGGTGTGTTATTCAAATAGCCAACACTTTTTACAGCGATAGCCAATTTAACAGCTGATAGCTGATTTGTACTTAATTTGGTTTACTCTTTCACCATGAATAGACTTACGCCAGAACAATGCTTACAAATTAATAAAATTTATTTCTAAAATCGTGTTTCAGTTCGCAAAACTTACCGTACATTACGTCTATTTTACGGTCAACATAATCGTCCATCCGAGTAAGTAATTCGAATAACCATGAATCATTTTTGCTTCACGCATACTCTAATTGATAATACGCATCCGTAGAGACATCGTACATACAGTGCGCATCGAAGAAGCTGCTGTTTCTTTAAAAATGATGCCGGCCAGAACGTTAGTCAATGAAGAGTGGTATAGATCTATGATTACTAATTTTTTCGTTCGCCAATTGAATAGCATTAATATGGAAGAGCTTTGGTATTAACAAGATGGTGCAATACTTTACACACCGTGCACCACAGTCAATTTATTGAAGGAAACATTTGATGAGCGTACAATTTTGCGTGATGGACCTGTGAATTGATCGTGTGATTTAACATCTTTCGATTATTTTCTGTGGATATATGTGAAGTTGTTCATTTACGCCGATAAACCAAAGACGATAGATGACTTGAAAGTCAACATTCGTCGCGCTATTGCCGATATACGCCCCCAGCTGCTCCGAAAAGTGATAGAAAATTTGACTACGAGATTGCGCTTTACTCGAGCCAGCTGCAATATTTAAACACCAATGGAATAAAATTATCTTCTCAATAAAGCTAATACCATGGCCATTACCATAATTTTTATGTGTTTTATAAAACTTTAAAGTTTTATACCTCTAAAAAAAAACATCCTTTACTATATCATTTTGAGATTCTGAGTTAGCATTTAGTGCACTCCACTTTAGTTACTTTCTCCTGAAGTTCACATTTTGGTTCAGTTTAAATATTTAATTATGAGTTTTCTTAATCTACACATTCTCCTCACTGCTTATTTATATGTAAACTGAATGCTTCAGCCACCACGCTTACAATGAGTATTATTTTTAATAATTACTATGTAATTGATTTAAACTTAAATTTAAGAAATCATCAAAGCTTTGAAAGTCACATGGTGAAGAGTGGCAGATTCTATGATTTTTTAATTTAATTAAAATTTTATTAATGGTTTTGACAATGTAAATAAACATAATAGAACTAACATAATAAATATTTAATATGTGATACTAATTATGAAAATCCACATAAATGTTAAGGTACATAATACAGCAGACGATAAAGGAAAATAAAAAAGGTGGAAGGTTGCAATTATTGTTGCGGTAAAGGGAGAGTAAAATGTGTTTGTAGGTAGAGTGATTGATCAAAATTGAGATTGTGGGGGTTCATAAAAAGAACTATTTAAGCGTAAAAAGACTAATGTTGAAAAAGTCACTTTCTATTAATTTATTATTATGGTATTTACGTGAACGGTAAATGAATGAGTTTTATGAGTAAGATGTTCTACTTCTAGGAATATATAAGAGTGCGGATTGCCGGGTCGATCTAGATGGTGATTGGAAGGATATTAATTGTAATTAGCTGGGACAAGCGTTATGATCTTGGAATAGTTTAAATATAAGTTTTAGATCAGTACGTGTTCTTTGATATTCTAGGGTTTTCACATTGTGTAAGTTTGCTGCATCTAAATAGGAGTTGAATGATAGATTAGATCTAAGATTAAGATGTCGAAGAAATGTATTTTGTATTCGTTCTAATTTCGTATGTATAATATGTAATCTGTCATGGGTTCCAGATTTGAGATGCGTACTCTAAGTGACTGCGAACGATTGCGTAATACAGTATTATGAAGCAATATGGATTTTAGAAGTGTTTGCAAGTTCGAAGTAAGAATCCTAGCATTTCATAGGCAAATGCCTGATGATGAATAGAAAAATATATTGTATGCCTTAGAATACAGGAAGATAGATAGCACAACTCTTCGAATCTATAAATGTGGCGATACCTAACCTGCATTCGGTCCTGCTGAAAGTATTTCAATTGATTGGTTTGAATCGGATTCCAATCAAACAGCAATCCATTCCCGCTTTGACGGACAAATGAAACATGTTTTACAAAAACAACGACAGTTCTAAATACTATTTTTTTTGTGGAAACCACAGACCGCCAAGCGGAAAAACCCTTGTTGACAATTATATCGAAGGGTATTTTAAAAATAAACCATTTGTTAACAAAAACTCCATCTAAACATGTCAATATTTTTTTATTTTTAAAATCATCAGATAATCCTATAACAGTAATCATTGTCTGAGATATTTTCTTCATGGATAATATATACAATGCAAAATATGCGATCATTTTTGTGATTCTCAATTTATTCAATATTAAAGTACACTCAAAACATATTTAATAGTCAATCTGTAGCTTAATCGCTGTTTATCTTAATATTGTATGTTTCTCATTTAATACGTTTCTTCACACGATCTACCCTATGACATCGCCATCAAGTTTATCCTGATCGTCGTAGATTTTGTCCGTCTACCAATTCAAATTAGACGAAGAACCTTTTCAATTCTCATATTTTATTTTACTTATTACTTTTTTGATTTTTGAACTGAAATGACATACTTGACTTTTTTAAGATCGTGAAATTACAATACTGCTGTCAAATAATGTGGAAAATTTAATGACCTGCATTTTCAACGGGAATTTGTCAATCGAGGCAAGACTAGCGGTGCACAATGGAGTCCTGGTACTGACAATTACGTATAGAAGTGAGGCCTGGAGCTGGCAGAAGAGGAACGAAAGTAGTCTGAATGCAGTGGAAATGAAATCACTTAGGCGTATATTTGGCAAATATGACAGAGTAAAGAAAGAAAAAATAAGGAAAGAATATAAAGCTGACCTTAGTATAGTGAGTAAGATCACTTAGGTCGTTTGGTCATATGGAACGTATGAATTAGGAGAGAATGGTAAGAAATATATATGACGCAAGTGTTAATGGCATCAGAAATAGAGTATATCTGTGGAAGACTTGGCACGACCATTTAAACTAGATACTGGAAGATGGTCCTATTAGAAGCCACAATAACCGGCGAGCTTGTATGAATGTGTATGAGGCGAAAATTATGTGTCAGTACAGAAGAGTGTGGCGCTTTACCCTCTCTAAATACCCTTGCGGGGAAACGGCGTGTTGGTAAGTGAGTAAGTAGGTTGTAAAAAATATTTTAGGGTTTGAGCCTCAATTAATATATCAACTCAATAAAATATTGGAGTATTAAAGGCTTTAAGGTATCATCAATACATTTTTAATTATAATTAATTAAATTACATTTCTGGACTTACTTTGTTTTTGTGAAAGTTCTTTCAATTGGTTCGATTTCCGTTGCGCAACTCTAGTAATGTGAGGGTTTGTGATTATTGCGTTTAATAGATCTTGATCAATATGCTTTATTATTCCAATTTCCTGTTTCGTTTACTACTTTAATAATGTCTCGATTAAACCTGGCGACAAAGACATTATAGAACCTAAGGATTAGTAATGTTCCTTATCCACGAAGGAGATTTTCAACTCAAGTTAATCTCCGAGGTAAATTATATTTTATATAATAAATTGTATTCTTTGGAGACGACTCTCATTTTCGTAGTCCATCATACACTTTACACTTATTGTACGTCAAACTTCAAAAGTCAGTACATTGATGTTGCGCTCGTTAGTTGGGTGAATTTGAATATTCTCAGGAGCAATTGAAACAAAATATTAGTAATTTAACGCCTTTTTTTTGTATGTTTGTTTTGCACACATATCGAGTATCGCTTTTAAATGGAATGCCCTGTACACGGATTTGAGTTTCTGTTTCTACTCAATCTCAAGTCGACCTCTACGATTAACATAATGGTAGATAATAGGTATTGAGATTTATCTCAACTGAATCTCCGATATTTATCTCGTTTTGTAGATACGAGCCATAATTCTATTATATTAAGAAGTATTATGATTATTACAATATTTAAAAATTGATGTATCATTGGTGCGTCTTCCAGGAGCAGTCCTTTTTTAAGGTTCCCAGTTATCCGGTCAGAATTCCTTTATCACGATATTTCAGTGAAAATATAATTGTCATATGAATTTTATTTTGCACACATATATAGATGCAGTACTAACATAGATACAGTATGCAAGGAAAGCGACCTTATTATTATTATTATGAAAGTCGAAAGTGATGTTATTCGAGAAGAAGGAAAGCAATACAACGTGCAAAATATTTGTAGGTAAAGAATGTTTGGAACAAGTAGACGAGTTTGTGTATTTGGGAAGTATGTTTGATAGAAACGGAAAGACTAGCGGTGCACAAAGGAGTTCTGATACCGATACTGACGTATGGGAGGGAGGCTTAGAGCTAAGAGGAACGAAAGTAGACTGAATGCAGTGGCCATGAGATCACTTAGGCGTATATATGGCATATCTATTTATGACAGAGTAAAGAATGAAGAATAAGGAAAGAATATAAAGCTAATCTTAGTATAGTGAGTAAGATTAAGAATGAATCACTTAGGTATTTTGGTCATATGGAATGAATGAATAAGGAGAGAATGTCAAGAAAGATATATGACGCAAGTATTGATGGCACCATAAATAGACGACGTCCGCAGAAGACTTAGCACGACCAGGTAAACCAGATACTGGAAGATGGTCCTGTTAGAAGCCACAATAACCGGCGAGCTTGTATGAATGTGTATGAGGCGAAAATTATGTGTCAGTACAGAAGAGTTTTGCGCTCTATCTTCTATGCCTAACCCCACGGGGAAACGGCGTAATGGTATGTAAGTTAGTATATTAATTTTATTTACCATATTTTGAAACCCCCCTATTGATTGCAGGGACAAAACATGATCTTATAATACTTTGTTTTTAAAATTATCTTATTAAAAAATAAGTTCTTATTTTACTTCCTTTCAACATTTTTTCAAATTCTACCCATCTCCGATCTCCATCCCTGATTAACAACCTTATCGAGAGATTTCTAACACTTTCTTTAAGGCTGTAGAATAATATCTACCAAATATAATTATGATATGATCCCGGGATATTCAGTACATCCTAAGAAGAAGTCAGTGAGATCCATTTACATAAATATATTTTTTGATTTTGAACTTTCTAAATCAAAAATTGTAATATTTGATAATAATTCATTACCCATATTTATAACGACAAATACGACGATTATATCATCTATGTAAATCATTTTGGTCGAATAATGAAAATTTATTAGACCTACGACAATATTGATTAGGGCATTATGGTTTTAATTAAAATTGATGTCTGATAATTCAACCAAAGCCTTCGTCTTAAATGTCAAGACAATCGTTAACCTTTCCCGCATAAATAAAACAAGCCGGATATTACAGTCGGCTTGAAAACAAGTCCGGAAGTTACGAGCGTATAAGTTCACATCTTATCCCATCTTTTTAGATTTTACAAAATTCTATTGTCGGTCTATTTTTAATATTTTTATTTATTCTTTAAAACACACGTTTTTTAGATAAGGTGTATTTTTAAAGACGAATACGTTTTATTAAATAAAATATACAAAAAAATACATTACATGACTCAGCTATATGCAACATCACACCCCTGCATACAAAATTTAATACCAAATTCGCTCAACGAACTTTTTTATTATGTGCTCCGCGAATATTTAACAAATTGCCATTAGACCTTAAAGGATCTATAGTGATTAACGACTTTAAACCAAAAATAACAAAGTGATTGATGGATGTGGGTAGAAAGCAAAATAAAACTAATTTGTCATTTGTACTAACCTAACTACCTACACATTTTGGTCTCCATGTATTGTATATTACAGACAATAACATTTTTTTCACTTTTTTCACATAACTTACTTACCTCTAAACCATTACAACTTTTAAAAACTGTACAGGTAATTGCTTTAGAACAGACAGCGTCTATTAAAGTTATTACTTTTATTTTTTCATATGTACTATTAATGCTATATATAATAATATCTTTTCACACACCATCTAGATCGACCCAGCAATCTGTACTCTTCCATATTCCTAGAAGTAGAATATCTTACACACAAAACTCATTTATTCACCGTTCATGCAAATACCATAATGAGAAGTTATCAGAAATTGACTTTTTCAACATCAGACTTACTACACTAAAATAATTTTTTTTTATGAAGTCCTACATTTTCAATTTTAACTAATCATTCAACCTACAAACACATCTTGCTCTCCCTTTACCACAACAATAGTTTCAACCTCTCCGCCCTTTCTCCCATCTTTTTCTTTTTTTTATCTTCTGCTATATTATGTGCCTGAACATTTCTGTAGATATTCATAATTAGTATTATACTATATTTTTTTATAATGTAATATCCATTGTATTTTTTTACAATATCAAAATCCCTCAATTAATTTAATTAAAAAATACTTTAAATATTATGTAAATGTATTAATTAGAAAGATATACATATAAAATCAATTTTATCGAAAAGATTGTTGCACCACCGGGATTCGAACCTGGATCTCTTTTCAAACCGGGGAAAATGAATTTTTCCAACTATGCTACAGTGACATATTTTATGACAAATTTTCGAACCCATATATTACCTTTTTCAAATTAATACATTTTTATCGTTCCATTATTTGGTTCGAATCCCGGTGGCGCAACAATAATTTTTTCGATAAAGTTGATTTTTTTTGTATATCTTTCTTATTGATACATTTAATTAATATTTAAAATATCACATACCTATGTTCTGAATAATTACAACTTCACAATAAGAATGTATTCTCCTAAAAAATACTTAATACCCGTTTAAACTTTCTTATATGTAAGATATTGTAGTCTATCCCGGCTGCCTCGTATATAGTGCCCGTAGTCAATTCACTTGGTAGGTTGTATATTAAAACTCTGATAAGTGCTAATTACAACATTTATTTAGAAAATAATACTGAGCAATAATTACAATAGGTATTAATGATTGTGCGACAGAGCAAAAAGAGAGCTCTCGTAGAGACGCGACGCCTTATTGCCTCTGCCATACACACATACTCTGACACACATCTGTCACATATCACGCCGCGCTCTCGCGACATACACACATATGTTTACAGGTTTTAACTGACGGATCTCACAAGATATACTATAGTTGACCCGCGAACCTTCTGCAATATCTTCCAAAGATGTTTAAGATTCTGACTCTAACGTTTTATTTTTAGTTCAGCTTTATGGCTCACTTTACGCGATGAGCCATTGACAGCGCCGGCATTACGCACAGGCAGAGCAGGCGGCCAAATCAAAGGGGTAGCCGAAAAATATATAAAAATTGAAAATCAAAATCCCATGGTGCAAAACGATAATAGTAACTAATAAAAATAATCCACGAAAGCAAATCAAATAAATAATATTATAGGTATTTCCTAATAAAGCAGTAATTTGTAATTAGCATTAGTATCAAAAACGTATTTTGGTAAAAAGCCAACCTTGGTCAAATCTCAAAATACCGGCCTAACAAAATACCGCCCTGACGTGTGTGGCACGCGGGCGGTCGATTTAGGAGGCAGTTTTACAAAAATTAAAAATATCATCTTCACTTAAGTTACTAGGGCGTAAAAAAACAATCTTGCCTGTGGCGGCAAAAAGTCTAGCACCGACGCTGGCATACCTACTGTATATACAGTATATTTTTAAAAATCTTTAAAAATGTATAAAGGATTTGAATATCATTTATAATGAAAAATATGAGTTAAAAATGTATGTGTAACTAAAATAAACAAACCTCGTTTCCCAGAAAACTTCGCCATTGTCGCGATCACAAGTAGCAAGCTGAAAAAATATGTTAGAAACAATTAAATGCAAGACGTATTGAATGTCAAAAAATAATTATGATAAATGTTTTCATCGCGGGGGGGCGGAAATCAACCACCTTATACTACCCACGAAGAAATATTATAATGTTTTGAAATGAGCACAACATTCCCTTCACTAATAGCGTGTATTGTGAAAGATGTTCTTCGAATAAGCATTGTTAACTCAGTAAATTGATGCGGTGTTCGGAAAATGTATTTTTTTTAAATAAATATTTTAATAATGTACACAAAAAAAATATATTTCCAAGGATCATCCTTCCATGGCTCATCAAAGACTAATGATAATAATAATAATAAAAACAAAAATAATAATGTTTAAAATAATTATTTGATTGGTACATTTTACTGGGCGCAATTTTAATGTAAGAGTCAAATAATATTTAAAATGTGTGGCGAACGCCTACCGTCATCAATGGATCGGCTAGCGATGCGCGCTACAGCAGAGATGTATTACAGGGAAACCACAAAGCACTGGCCGCATGCGCCTTCTGCAAACTGCGGCCGCCGCGCTGCTCGCTTCACTACTTCGCTATTCACTCTCTCTGGTTTTGGCATCATCGGTAGCTTTCGTAAATTATTCCATTTCTATTGGGTATAATTTTTTAATTTTTTTATTTATTCTTAACATAGTGCATACATAAGCACTCCTATATATACTCTAATATAAACAAGATTAAAGTCTTTTCTTTTACTAAAACTTACCTTTTACATATCTGGTCAGTTTCACTTTAAAATTATTTACTTTCTCCTCCTTTCTTATGTTTTCTGCCATTTCATTAAAAATCTTCATCGCACTATACATCATCGATTTCTAAGATTTAGCCTTGAATGAATGGCAGTCTCAGTCTATCCCTTCGTCTTGTACGATGCTTGTGTTCATGTTGATTTGCATCAATTTTTCATATAAATTCCGCCGATATTTTCAGATTGAGGATTTTATAAATATTGTAAATACCATTATATTAAAATATATTTTCTGCTTAAAGGTCATCTTATTTGCATCGTTCAACATTGCACTGATCCGAGTATATCTATTTTTTCTGAGTATTATTCTCAAAGCTTTATTTTGCAGCACTGACAATTGTTGCATTTCTTATTCATTAGCCAAAAACAAAATACACTAGTTGATGTGAGGAATCTTCTGAAATATTTTTTAGCAATCTTTGTAATCAATCAATCAATTAAGTCTGGCGTCTGCAGTCGGTTTACTCAAAGGTATTTGTGATTCCGTAAAAACAATGTAGATGGCTTTCAAATAATGGAACGACAGATGTATTAATTTGAAAAAGTGTAACATATAGGTTCGAAAATTTGTCATGAAAAATACTGGCGCTATAACACAATTGGTAGTGTACTTCCCCGGATTGGAAATAGAGATCCAGGTTTGAATCCCGGTAGCGTAAAAACAATATTTTTCAACAAAATTGATTTTATATGTATATATTTATAATTAATACATTAAATTAGTAATTAATAATCGATCGGTAAATTTTTGTAGCCTTGGTAATTTAACTTTAAATAAATTCAGTGTGATGTCATAATTATTTGTTTCATGTTTTATTTATGATTTCTGCCATTACTGGTTTGCCATCTGCTCCATAACCCACTTAGTAAATATCATGATACAAATATTTGAAAACCTTGAGGCAAACTACCATTCCCATCTTCTGCTTACTTCTGATTACCTCATACACACCTAACTCAACACACGTACCTCCAAAAATGCTTACGTAATAATAAGTACTCAGATTTTTCAAACCATTTATTAGAAACGCATCACAAATTTGAAAAAAATTTTTTTTTTCAGTTTTGCATATAAACAAACGAGGACTTATTTAAACAGAAACGTATAATCGTTAAAAGCACATAAATAAAATAAAACAAAATTAAGTTCAAACGGCGTTCTGCTCTCACACGCTTAAATTGAACTATTTATTAAAATATTAAATGAACAAGGTTTTAAAAATAATCGTAATTTATTGTCGCGACACTGTAGCATATAATTCTTTACAAAAAAAAATTTACATCAAATGTATTTTATTGTCGTTAATTAAGATAAAAGAGCTTTTACCAAAATTTCATTATGCATATTAATCCAAAGAATATAATTAATGTTATTTATATTGCTATTTTTATTCGCAACGTATGCATATTAATTTTTTAATATCAATTAAGAAATCAATTTCATTGAAATTTATCACCATTTGTGGGTTAACCTACCAGGGCATGAGAATTA
This sequence comes from Eubasilissa splendida, assembly GCA_031772225.1. Lineage (NCBI taxonomy): Eukaryota > Metazoa > Arthropoda > Insecta > Trichoptera > Phryganeidae > Eubasilissa > Eubasilissa splendida. Next base: position 7,361,163 of record CM062866.1, on the reverse strand, counting down.
TTGTCTTGAAATATAGCTCATATGTTACAATAAAAATGTAATAATGTTATCGATATTTCTCTCAAATTATATTGTGCGTTATGGTGCTATATGAAAGTATGAATATACTCAAATATTATATAGCTTGTATTTTTATTTCTGAATAAATTTTAAGTATTTTGTTAAATAAAATATTGATCAGTATGAATAATTAAGTTTAGTGTCGTGTCAAATTTTGTCAGCATTTACAATTTTTTGATTATTTATAATTTATATTTTGGATGTGGATTTTTATTATTCATTTATATCAGAAGTTTAACAATAAATTTGATTTTTTTAACTAATAGCTAGATTAGCTAATGTAATGTAATAGAGCTAATGTAAAACTAATAAACTGAATGTTATTTACTATAATTAATAAAATACAACCATTAAAAGAAAGACGGTGACCATTTAATATATTTTCCGCATGCCACAGAATTAATTACCTTAATATTAAAAATTATTGCATATACGAAATATATTTTCTTATAACATTGAAGCAATGATTACCGAGACAAATGTCAATTGAGATAAATTAACAAAATGTTAAAAATTATTAGAGTTATGTATAACCATTGCAGGATAATTATCAATTTTCGATGTTATTAAAATACTTGGTTTTGGTGAAAACATATGTTTTTAAATAATTTATTGTATTTACACACATGCTTTGAGGCTTCAGCTATTATTTAAAAATTTTGTATTATAGTTATATTAGAAGCCTTAACAATATAAAGATGTAAATGAGGTGAGATTTATGATCAATAGGGCATCTGGTGAGATTTGTGTTCATTGGCGTTCTATCTTATCTGCCTACCCCCACGAAGAACTGGCATTTCAATAAGTAGTAATCTATGTCAACTTCTCAAATATGTAATTGCTTATTGGTCTAATGAGTGGTCGGAGATTCGAGCCCCATTCCAGATGACCAAAAAAGTTAGTCCTGTTTTAGTAAAAATATTTATATGACATGATTATTCTGTATACGCGTTAAAAAAAAAAATATTTTTTTTCCTGAAACCAAACATTTCAAATACCTGAAACTAAACAATTTAAATCATTTGGAACAATGATGATCATGTTGTATATTTTTAACAATTTAACTACCTATATCGTATTGCCATTATTGCGACCTCGTAACTTACACAAGGGAATTATATAAATTGCTAATAATTATTATATAAATTACGGTTATAAATCATGAAAACCACGTACACAATTATTATTTCTCGATACGAATCGGGGAAGATAACAAAATAAACAGCCCTTATTTCAAAAGTCTACAATTTAACCTTTGTACTTTGAAACAAAGGGGTGGTGTTTTGCGAAAAGCGACCTAAACAGATTTTACTTTTTGCACGCCCTCTATCATAATGACAATGGGTCGCTATCAACCCCAGCAGATAAAATTATTTCACCTCTTAAGGGCGGCTTTCCTTATCTCTGCACGGCACATTTCATTTTGAATTTAGCGGTCGACTTTATGCGAATGAAAATTATTATAAAAATTATCGCAACCTCGTCTTTTCTTCGTTACAGTAATTTATTCTTGTGTAACTATCTTGAAATTTACTGAGCAGTTTAGAATTATAAAAACACTATCAAAATTATATTATTAGTTATCTAATCTACCGCCAGTGTCGTGTCATCTATCGTATCATGGAATTCTCGCAATCAAATCAAATGCTTTTAAGAAGATTGTTATCATTATTATAGTGAAGTTGTAGTTTTTTTTTCAGAATATAGTTCTGTAATATACGCTAGGTGATACCATAAATTAAATCAGTTCATCAATATTAAATTTTGATAAACTTTGATACAACTTATATATTTTTTAAGAACACATTATATTTATTCATTTTTTGTATATCTTTCAATTTGATACATTTAATTTGTATAATAATTTTATTATTTTTTTAGGAGAACACATTCTTATTGTGAAGTTGTAATTATTCAGAATATAGGTCTGTGACATATCTTTATAATTAATAATGATTGAATTTTTTTTTACGAAATTTATCCATTATTAATTTAATCTTAATAAGGCCCTAAATCGAATTTTAATGATTTTTAATTTTTTGTATTCAATAAATAGTTAGTAATTAATAAAATATTTAATTAATAAATTTATCGAAATAATCGCATAATTACTTTTTTTTGAAATGCTTACATATCTGACATGGTTAAGATTAGGCACATATTCTTTGAACATTTTTGACTCGTAATTTAGTCAGGTATCCACCGATAAAATATTGTGGACTAGGTCTGTTACACCCTATATATGTGTACATATATATAAATTACAATTGTTTTTAGTTAGATCTATTGTGAATACGATGACTCCCGTTTTCAAATTTTGATCAGAATATTCTTAAAAATCGATCTTGTTAATACCTCGGCTAAGTTCATTATCCATCCTGATTTTCCAATTTAAAAAATTCCTTTCTGTGTTAATATTGATCTTAGAAAAAAAAAATGAAAATTGTAGAGTTCATACAGATTATAAAACAATCACACACAGAAAAAAATTTACACAATTCTTGCGGCAAGTACCGGAATCGATTTTTTTAAAATTATAAATTAGTTTTTTAATATTAAAAAATAGTTTTTATATAATATGTTGTGCTCCAAAAAAAAATGATAGTATTTCAACATGGTAAAGTTTTCTGTAACTGATGGTGGCCACTGGAGCAGGTTTCAAACATGTAATGTATAACAATAAAAATATCTCCAAGAAACTAACCCATCTCCTAGGACCGCACCGCGTGGGATGCGGAATCCATTAGACCAGCGTTTCTCAATTTAGTGTGGCCATGGAACCTTTTTATTTATATATTTTTTTTAAATATGGGTTTTATTAGAGTACCTCCTGTTACACACTATAACTGAAAAAAATATAAAATTGGTCTGAAGCTAACACGAATATATATGAAATAATGAATAACTGTAGATGACACCGACTTTAGAGTAATGCAGAAAGTGAGTTTAATTATGATTATAAATTAACTTTCAAATAAACTAACGTATCATATTTTTATTTTAAGCCAACCGATCTGAATAACATCTACATACGGAAGAGATTTTTAGGTAAAATCAGATAGATTTCGTATGTATGAAGGTTTGTTTATTCCTTTTTTTCTAGATCCAATAATAATAATAATATTATTGGATAATTATTACAGGAATGAAATAAGGGAACCTGGATATAATGGATAAGGGTCGATAATAGGATAGGGGTTCCAGTCGAAGGACCAGTAATCTCGGGGATATTCGGAAGGACTGCTCGCCTTACCTTGTGTATTATCCCTCCGTCACCCCTACAGTCGCCGCCGAGATCACACAAACGGCACACGATGAGCAGATCTCCCCTTCCAATTGAAGATGGCCATATCACAACGTCACCCGCGGCACTCAAACAACAAACAATGCGTGATCAAACACAATATCACAAATACAGTGCTGGTGCACTGGAGCTGAACAAATCCACACCGCGAATGCTATCGCGATGTCGCCATTGAACAAGTATCGGTCACGTTGACGTCTGCTGACGTCAAGGTCACATTTCACACTGACGACAAGCATTAAGAAGGTATGGTTGGAGAATTTGGCCGGGGAAAAGGTATCAATAACGTGGGTCGCAGCCGATTCACAAGACGCGACAAAAATGTGTTTACGAATCCGGAACAGGTGCTTTACACATAAACTGTTTTTAGTCAAATGTTATTTTTGTTTTTAAAATAAAAAAATATTATTTAAGCTTTAGATATGATTTTTTGAAAAGGTGCGTTTTTAGTCTCTTCTTAAATAAAGTATCTGATGTCCTTTTTTTTAACGGAGGTTAAAGAGTTCCACCATTTTGGGCCTGCCACCGTAAATGCCCATTTACTAAACTTAGACTTCTAGCAACGGTTGGTCGGTTCTACAACCCTTGATAGTGTGAGAGTTTGACGTCTACTATTCAAATTATCTGAGACACAAAGCTCTTGAGAATGCAGAGGCGCCATATTATGTGTCGCTTTATAAATCAACCAGCACAATTTAAATTCAACTAAGAACTGCGGGAGTTATCATATCAACAATATTTTGTGCATCCCACATAAACTTTTAACATATGGTATCGCGGTCTTCTGGCTAGGATCGAATAAAGTGCATTGAAATTTTTCAGATTTTGTATCACGATACCCTCTGTAATAGTTAATATTTCAACAAATTAGAAGAATTACTTAAAAATACATGCAGAAAAAATATACATTTACCATAAAAACTCAAACCAAGAACATTTTCTTGTCGAGAAAATGAGTTACCAATTATACTGATCATGTAATTTCTTATCCAATTTGTTCGTTTTATTTTAGTGAGACATCTATACATTATTTTATATTTTTATTACCAACGAATCTCAAAGACCTCTGAGCAATACATGCTTGATGACGCCAAGCCTTCAAGCCTATCAATTACAATCTGTACATCTATTAATTATTTATTGAAATCATATGTTACGAGTATTGTGAAGTTGCAATTACAGAACATATAATAGTTTTTATCGAAATCTACCTAATACGTACATAATCGTTTCGCTATTTTTGAGTTTAATTAGATTAGGTCTTATAGAAAATTGAACATATGTTTTAAAGCAATGTATTATTTATTTATTTTGTCGAAACCCTCAAAATCACGTAATGGTACCCCAGGGCTCCTCGTAATACCTTTTGGCAAACGCTGCATCAAGCTACGGCATCTCCTTTCAAAACGCTTTGATGAAATTTTGAAGTGAATGGTATTAGAGCAGATCAGGGAACGGTAAAACGTGGCCTATTCTTTAAAAAGAGCCTTCCGATTTTTCTCTTTCTTCATAAACCACGACAAGCATAAAGGGGCTACGCGTTTCGCCAAAGAAATTTGATTTAAATTTCAGCTTATTTTCATTTTCACAGCAAAACTTTCTTGGGTTATTTTCACGACTTATTTCGAGAGGTGCAGTACCTCTCATCATCAGGTAATAACTAAGCTAAATACAGTAGTATTGTCTATCCGGGCCATGGGGCGAGGCTTAAGAAGAGGGGGAAAGTTTCGGTCATTATCGGGAATATGAACAGTAAAGGCGAAGTGTTAGGGAATGTTATGTTGTTAATTAGTATTTTCTCTGAATTTAAAATCAACAATTGTATTGTCATCTCTTTCTATCATAACATTCCTCTCTAGAAAGATTGAAATAACAAATAATACCCTTTAGTATTTTAGTGACATTTATAAGAAGTCTAACTATTTTTCCCGACTTAAAAGAGTATTTAATTCACGTAGAATTTCTCGAATTTTAAACTGGAAAAATGAAAGAACACACTTAGGCGACTAAATTTCTACCGCAATCTACTTTTTTTTTATTTGCCAATACCTTCAGTTTCCTTCATAAGTATTGGCACCGGAGCTCAATTGTGCATTGCTACTCTTGCTTATTGTGATAAATTCATATTTTCGAGAATTATGTTATCTTTTTCTCTTTCATTTCTTCTCTCTCTCATTTTTCATTTCATCTTCTATTAAATTATTTTTAATACCCCTTCGCTTGATGCTGTGTCGCAGTGAGCTATTGTTTAAAAGTTATTCGAATAACACTCTCAGTAAAATTTTACATACTTAGGGATAAAAAATTTCAATAGCCTCCTTACACAAATTAAATAAATAAAAGATATAAAAGAGCTTAGAAAGAAATTAAATGAACACTTCAAAAGCACATAATTAGAAAATAAATAATATTATAGTAACTCCCTATCCAAGCCTAAGAGCTAATCTCTTTTTTGGAGAGGTAAGCGAATAAAATATATGTAATTTAATAATGTGTAATTAATAACTCATGTTATAAAAATGTAAAACAAAAATATTAAAAAAATGTACATTCATTCTTCATTATTCATTTTAATCTTCATTTTTTTTATAATATACAGCAATTTATTTTTATATATTTTATATTTATAATTTATATATAATATATTTTACAATGTAATATAATATGAGTTATCTAAATATAAGATGTATAAATTACCAACCATTTTTGTGGTAAAATCGCACTTGACGGTTAACGGTTAATGGTTTACGGGTTGCCTACTGGCACAGCAGAATTAAATGTAACTTGTTACGTACAATCAAAATCTCGAACATAAATTTCCATTAAAATAATGATTTAAATGCAGGTTTTTAGATAATTACTGATTTTTTACCACATTATATAATTTAATGTATATTCGTGATTTCGTAAAAACGTATAAATAACAATAAAAAATATGTATTTAGAATTATTTGAAAGACAAAATTAAATGTTGGTTTTATTCTTAGCTAAAGCAGGGTCCAGAGAAATATCTGCAGTCAAATGTGCGGTTAGTTATGGGTGAGTCATATTTCAACAGAGTACCATATTTCGCACAATTTTAAAGGATATAAATCTTAAAAATTACTGCGCCTCTGAAGTTTTTCAAGAATTCAAACATTGATAATTTCAATTCAATTAATTTAACAAAGAATTATTTTCATTATTAAGGAGAACACATTCTTATTTTGAAGTTGTAATTATTCAGTCTGTGATGTTTTAAATACTAATTTAATGTATTAATTATAAATATATGCATATAAAATCAATTTTGTCGAAAAATATTGTTTTTGCGCTACCGGGATTCGAACATGAATCTCTATTTCCAATCCGGGGCTTTCAAATAATGGAACGACAGATGTATTTTGAAAAAATGTAACATATAGGTTCGAAAATTTGTCATGAAAAATACTGGCGCTATAACACAATTGATAGTGTACTTCCCCGGATTGGAAAGAAAGATCCAGCTTCGAATCCCAGTAGCGCAAATCAATATTTTTCGAGGAAATTGATTTTATATGTATATATTTATAATTAAATTAGTAATTATTTTCAATCTTCATCATTAATTATTTAAGTCAATACCCGTTCATCTATATAATATTTTTATAACTTTACAAAATTATACATAAAATACTTTATGTATTCGAGAAGGAGGAAAGCAAGACACCGTACAAAATACTCGTAGGTAATGAATTTTTGGAACAAGTAGATGAGTTTGTGTATTTGAGAATTACGTTTGACAGATATCGAAAGGAGGGTGACCGCAAAGAATATAATGAACGGCGCATTGAATGGAATAATATCTAAAGGGAACTTGTCAACCTAGGCAAGACTAGCGGTATACAATGGATTCTTGGTACCGACACTGATGTATGAAAGTGAGGCCTGGGGCTGGCAGAAGAGGAACAAAAATTGACTGAATGCAGTGGAAATAAGATCACTTTAGGCGTATATGTGTCAGATTTATTTATGATAGAGAAAAGAATTAGGAAAGAATGTAAAGCTGATCTTAGTATAGTGAGTAAACGCAACGGATGAATGAGGAGAGAATTTTAAGAAATGTATATGACGGAAGTGTATATGGCATCAGAAATAGAGGACGTCTGCAGAACACTTGGTATGACCAGGTAAACCAGATACTGAAAGATGGTCTTGTTAGATGCCTCAATAATACGTGATCTTGCATGAAAAGATGTGGTGTAGGTAAGTAGGTAATGAGTGTGATTAGGGCGAGAATTGTGTATCAGGACAGAAGAATGTGGCGCTTTATCTCTCTGTCTACCCTCGTAGTAAAACGGAGTAATGGTAAATTAGTTAGCTACATTATTTATTTAGTTATGGGATAAAACATAATGTGGAGGGCTATCGCTTCCACTCTTATTATCCCCGCCAGGCAAAACTGAACACACCCAGCAAGTACCCGCGCACAAAACGAAACTCCCATCAGCCATAAAGATACTCAGTGCCGATAACGTATAGCAATACCAATTCGGCCAATAGCGCTACGAAATGTTACCGCATAAGCTTTACTCTTTCTACCACCACCATGCAGTTAACAGCACCAATAATCGCCTCCTATAACAATTCGCGCAGTTACTGCTTTGTATGGGTTAACTTTTGCTTTTGTAAAGTTTGACTACAACAAACTCAGTACTAAAAATAGGTAATCTCTGTTCGCATAACCTTCCGCCTGCCACACTCATATATTCTCAATACATTTCGCGACTTTCAAACGAGCACGAGAGTGGTGGATGAAATATTATGGTATCCACTGCCCTCACATGAATTACATCACATCGTATAAAACTTAACCTTCTAAATCCTTCTGATTCATATCTACATAATACATTACATCGATACACATTCAACCATTAACCAACACGCATCCATTAAACCATACATAATTGCACAATCAATATTTTTCTTGATAGTGTAGATACCTCAATCCCTGTAATGTTATATCTTTACTATAAAATTAATTTGGATTTTATAAAATAACTCACAATACATTAAATACACGCCTTAAAAGCTAATCCTACAGGACTTTTCACTCCTCAGAAGTTTGACAGTGAGAAGTAACACAATGACCTTAACACCCATTAGTTTTCTTTTATCTGCGTGGGCGTGCTAAATCTAAATGTCCCTAATTAATATTATTTCGAGTGTATTCCCAAGCCATTTATATCTTAAAGTAGTATTTAAATGAGTATTAATGTTCAAATCTAACTATTATTAAAACGATTTATTTAAGCAAACTTAATTTTGTAAATTAAATAATATACAATACTGACATTTTAACCCTTCCCTAGCCATGCAGTAACATTAGTCTACTGAGACAATTAAATCTTATTTCTATAAATATGCACAATGTAAAAAATACATTTTACCTAGTCCTAAAAAAAATCATTTGCACTTAGAAATGAGTAGTGAAAAACCAATTATGTAAAGCGAATCATAATAAAAATAATCATTATTGAATTAAATGCTATATAAAATTAATACGTTGCATGCTATCTGCGTTAAAAATACCACTTTTACTACGTGAAAAAGATCACACATTAATTTTAACCATGAGAGATATAGATGAAGATCATGATAGATGGGTCTTTTGACGAATGCGTTACAAGAATAATGTTTGAGAATAAAATGAACGTATTTAATTATTATATTAGTTATTTCTTATTATATTTATATTAACTGTGACATTAACTATTTTAAAGTCATTTAAGCTTGTAAAAGCATTTTATTCCCATTTAAAGTGTTAAAAAAACTCAAATTTCTTGCAGTAACACTAGTTGACAGCATGGCTGCGTATTATATTTTTAGCATGGTATGGTAAAGGTTAACCACATCTTGGAAATCAAAACACCAGGAGCACACACTCAATAAATTAAAAAAAAAAACCTTTCTCAGTCATCACTTAATTAAATTAAATTTAAAATAAATGTAATTTAAATATAATAAATGTTCAATTTTACAAAAAATATCAATTAAAAATGATCATTAAAAAAAAATACTTTTAATATTTTCTGCGAAAACATTGTAATTAGTATTATTTTTATAAAAAAACTTACAGGTTTCGAAAAATCATATCATAAAATTAATTATTTAAAAATAAGTGTAATTGGAGGGTCTATTTTTAAAATGTTCAGGATTAGACTGGTAGTTAAATTTAGTTGATTATTTATTTTGCTTTCTCCTTTTCATGATTGGATAGCACAAAACTTAATTATTAAATTCAGAGAAAGTTTGCCAGGATGATGAGAAATGGGGTTTTATCAATTACTTTATTGAAATCCAACAACATTGGATATTTTATATAGCATCATTATTATTTAAAAAAATCACCTCAAGGGCGATACAACGTAAAACTTAAATAAGCAGAGTCGTCGATATATTTCACTTTGTGAAATATAAAAAAAATGGCTAAATGATTTTTTGTTGTCCATTGTTTTGTAATATACAAATTAAGTATTCAAGATCTTATTTTTTTTTTAATACTTACTTACACCCTATCGCGAATCGTTTTGAGACTTGTTTACTCTTGTTTCAATTCGTGATAATTATTTTTTTTTATTTAATTTATTACATTGTCATTATTAACATTATCATCATAATACCATCATAGGTTGGCTCCGGTATCATCGTACCAGAGCCATGCCTGTACAATTTGACGTGAGACTCGTTATCACATTTAATTCAGAAGGCAGACAGAAAGAAGCTATAGAAATCATACACCCCCAAAAGGGGAGAGTAGACGTCACGTTTATGTGTTGCTGTCGCAGAACTCGGTCACAGTCGGACAGAAATTCACCCTGCCCAGGTCGCAAGAGGTGCGAGGAAGAGCCAGTAGAATGCTGTGTTAGGTCTCTCTAGCCATTGCTCTTCCCGGCATCGTCCATCCCAGCAACCCCCAGCGAGAGACCCACACTCGAGATTTTTTCCATTTCTTAATAGGTCATCGGTCCGGGGGATCTGATGACCTATTCCTTCTAAACCCGTAACCGTGATCGCACGTGCATAATTCATAATCACACAAAAACAATTCTTAAATTTTTCATATTATGCTAGTTATGTAGATTTTTTTTACGTGTGAAGTACACACCCCTGGTGGGCACATTATTGCAGAGCTTTATCCGCACCCTTCTAGAATTACTGACTCATCTTAATTATAAAACTTATTTCGAATGACAAAAAATGGGCGAGAGACCGCGAAGATATAAATTTCACGGGTAATGATTACTATTCCTCGTGTGGGGTAGGTCTGCTTTTGGTGCCTTAAGTACCAACAAAATTTAAATTTATCTTGGTTCCATTTATGGTAAAGTTTCTCAATTTGTTTCCATTTATTCCCCGAGCGATAATCATCGATTTCATGGTTCTTTAAAGAAAACTAGCAAAAGGTAATCGGTTATTGCAGACTGCCTACTTTGCGATACCAGCACACTTTGTGGCTTGACATATTAGATTAAATAAAATACAATCAAATATTAATTAAATATGAATTAAAAATATATTAATTATAAAGATACACATATAAAAACAATTTTATCCAAAAATATTGTTGTTGCGCCACAGGGATTCGATCCTGGATCTCTTTACAAACCGGGGAAGGTGCATTATCCAGCTATGCTACAGCGACAATATTTTTAGCGACAAATTTTCGACCCTATGTGTTACCTTTTAGATATTAATACATTTAATCGTTCCATTATTTGAAAGAGCCATCTACCTTATTTTTACAAAATCTCAAATACCTTTGAGTAATGTTGATGGATAATAAATTGATTTTAAAGGAAAAATACCTAATATGGGTCTAATGGATAAATTTATTTGATTATTAATATTGGTGTACCACTATGTAATGCCTTTTTTATTCCGAGGGCTTCTAAATTGTCGAACCGGAGGCCAAACTTGTTTTTATAGAGGATATTGACTCCTGTGCAATTATTAAAATAAATGTCTTTTTCAATAATATGGTTAGAAAATTCTAAGAAATCATTACTGTTCAAACATTTAAGATGTTATTTTTCATACGTCCTGATGAAGCTTAAGATAAGCGAAACCGATTGAGATAAGCTTGAGATAAGCGAAACTTCGAAGTTTCATACAAAATAATTGTATTTTATTTAAGATAATAATATATTTTGTAGAAGTATATAACTTGTATTGGACGCAAATATGTCTAGAATACTGATAATGATGATTTTATTGTCAATGATAGAAAATCCGGTAACTAAATTTATTTAAATATCAGTTTGCTAGACTAACAATTGTACACAATATTAAAACAGGTCACGATTAAAAACTTTTATAAAGTTTATAAAGTATAGAAATAAATGTAAATATACTTGTGTTGGTCTCAATTCCTCCGTTCTGCCAGTCATAAGCAAACATATAAGAATTCCTCTATATTTTGGTAATGCAATGTTCCATACATCAGCAACATCCACACACCTTCATACCCAAGTTTTTAATTCTGTGTATTGGAGAATTAAACTAAGCAACCGTCCCAGTATTGTTACAGTAATATGGTTAAATGATTCTAATATTTATGACATGAAAGTGTATTAGCCGCAATAAATCAGGGCTATCTGTTGTCGTGAATGCCTTTGAGTTTTTTTTTTTTAAAAAGGACAACTCATCAAAGCTAATAAAAATACGCCACTTTAATTCAATAACATATTTAAGTACATGCGAAACGAAAAAAGAGAAGAAATTCAATTAGCAATTATCGTAATTTTTTGAGAGTAAAAGTTATATATCGAAATGATTTGAAAGGCAAAGAGACCATTAATTGTGCGACTATTACATGTACGTTTCTATTTAAATATATTCATGATGTCCCAAAAGTATTTTTCATAATAAAAATTTGGTCATAAAATAATGGATGGGTTTAATAAAAAAAGTTTTTTTAGCATTTAAGTACAGTTTCTGGGAATTTATTTAAAAAAAATGATGTTTCCTAAATGTGATCCGCTATTTCACTGGCACTCTTTTAAACGGGAAGCAAAATTTCTGAGAACTGCTCGGCACGTATTCTCCGCGATCGCCGCCATTTTTTCTCCGATATTTTCTTTCAATTGATCCAGAGAGGCCGAATTGTTACTATATACCATTGTTTTAAGGTAGCCCCATAGTAAAAAGTCCATTGGTGTCAAGTCGGGGCTACGTGGAGGCCAGTTTATGTCACCTCGTCGTGATATCAATATACCAGGGAAAATTTCACGAACAACTGTTCAGAACACGCTCCATAGCGACTGAATTCCCAAGGACGCGGCTAAATCAGCATACCCCCCATCTCTCTTCCGTTCGTTGCAATTGGTGCAGCGAATGAACCAAAATAAAAAAGACTTTAGGGACTTTTAACTATTTATAGTACGTTTTATAAGCTGCATAAAATATTTTAAAATATGAATCGGTTTCCGTAGACTAGGTCTAACCTTAGAGATAAGTTGCTAGATTATATATATTTTTTTTAATTATGTACATAAAAAATCATAATTACTTGCGGTAAACAGGGTAAAAAATTTTATGACGACATAAATACGTAAGAATAAATGTTTATAATTATAAAACGTAAACGGATGAAATATTAAAGATTTTAATTCTTGATATAACACGGCGTCTTTTATGTGGATGGACGTAAAAAATAAATCGGTTTTAATCGCTGCGCTGGGTGGAATCTTTCGCTCCCCGGACCCTCCTCCGCTCGAGGTTGCCAATGGGGTTGCCTTTTTGTACCGGATACTAATTCACGCGGTCGGCGCCGCGCATAATTTATGGCGGGAATTAAATTTACGGCATCTGCGAATAATCGCGCCAAAATTACAGCGACGGAGGGCGGTCGCTTTGTCGATTACGGAACACCCTGTGATTGTCAAGGGCGCGATCTTTCATGGCAGAATAAGAACATATCTTAACCCCCCACCAAAAATGGTGAAACTCAATAGAGAGTTCTGAGAAACCCGTGCTATTTTTGAGAAATGAAGCTGAGAAGAAAAAGTTCTAATAATTTAAAACAGAGCAATGAAGACTATTGTAAGATGTAATAGATATACAATAAGTTATATGTTGAAACAATAAAAAATTAATGTCATCATTCATGAATAAAAATAAATATTATGAGGTCCACACGAGAAGTCGGTGGGATTTTAGACTTCCACAAACAAATCAAACACAAAATGTTTTATACTATAAAGGTTTTGAATAGTTCAATAGACTGCCAGAAAATGTGAAGGATGCAAGTTGACTTGATACTTTTCGTAGGTTAAGTGCAGAATATGTAGTATCTAAGTTTGATAACTGATCATTTTTCATGTGTTTATTTTCTTTTATATTTTTAATCTCTTTACCTAATGCTACTTGATATATGTACCATATAATTTTAAAAATATATATATTAGTATTGCATACTAGATGTAAGAATATTATAATTTTTACAACTAAATAAAAATGTATATACGTAGAATTATTTTTCATCGAAGATTAAATTATATTATATTACGAATTCGAATAGTCAGATGTTTTGTGTTGGAATGGAAACATGGATACTTACCAAAGAATTGATAAGGCGACATTTATCTATTATTATTATACACGCCCTATTCAGGTATCAACATAATTTGTATAATAATAAAAAATTTCATTAGAAGTGCAATATAAAAGAAAAAATTATATAATATCAGCATGTCATTATATAATCAATATTTAAAAAAATATATATATATATATATATTATGTGAAGTAAATCAATTTATCGAAGGAACGAATCTGAGGTAATGGTATGGTTAGTCTACTAAAGAGTTTTTTTGTCTGTATTAAACAATGTTATGATAGCCAACGTACATTGATAAGGTACGAGAAGTAGAAGAAGAAGATCTCTGAAACAGTAAACGTTTTCGATACTTAATGGCCGTACCGTTGACTTCCGATAATGGACTCTAACGCACGAATAACTCAATATTATATCACATCTTTAGGCAGCAGATGATAAATCGAATCCATCATTGACTTTTATTTAAATAAAATGTTTCAATAATTTTTAACATTTCAACCCCTTAGAATAACAAGGTTCCGAATAACATCTTGAGGTAATTTGAGTTATTGTCGTGAAATGGGTTCCAAATGCATTGTTATTTTTTTCTTTCATACATACCAACTCTATTTAACGGATATTAAAGGAAATAGCAAGTTATAGATCATTATTGTTAATTTACAATGTTTTTATTTATTTTTAATTTCCCTCATCTCACAGTGGTCATTGATAATATTGAAAATAAGTTGAGACCTTAAATTATATTTGCATACTCATAACAAAATATACATGAATACATGTTGAATTCAATCAACACTTTTGAGCGCATTATCTCAAAACAGATAGATGGAACCTTGTTATGGAACCTTGAGCGGTCGATTTGTAGAATATAAATAATCGCAAGTTCCCTATATAAAATGTATCATGAAATAACGTTAGAAAATATACCTATTATATACCAACATACTATGAAGTATTTTAACAAAAATAGTTTGATTAGATTATATGTTAGAATGTAATTCTATCTACTACTTGTAATTCTAATTAATTATACAATTGCTTATAAACTATGCCCTTCTCGACACAGAATTTCTCTAGTGAGACGAGCACAGTCCAAACAAAATAGATTTTTACATTGTATTATATAGTTACAAATAAAATAAATAAATAAATATATTTATATATATTTGAATATGTCCAAAAATACACAATTACTGGATTTGTACCTACAAAGACACTATTATTAAATAAATATCAGATATTTCATGGACACAAAGCTATTCTTTATTATATGTAATGGAAAATATATGGAAGTATGGGGTAATTACAAGGCTTATAACTTACCTTCGGCTTCTCACTTTATATAAATAAAGTTGTATACATGTTAATATGTGGACTCTATGAGATATCTGATATTAGTTTAGGTTAGGTATAAATTTTGATAATAATTTCAAAAGAATCACGGAGAAATTAATTGTTATTATGTAACAACCAAAAAATGATATTTAGTTAAAAACCGAATCATTGTGTGTAGTCGAGCTGTGAGACCCGGAATAATGGCTTTTGGATTAAGTGGTTAAGTTAGATTGTACTGTCAGATTATTCATCGACATGGCGGTTACTTTATGGTGTAACATGGTTTTTATAATTTTCAAAACAAAACATTATGCTAAACACACATTGGGTTACTTTCATATCTCATCATCAGGCAACACTAGGTAGGTATCACCTGATGATGAGAGGGACCTCTCGAAATTAGTAGTTAAAATAATCCATGTTAATCCAATAAATGTTAACAAATTACAAATTTCAATATTAAAAAAATACTTTTACTGGGTGTAGCTGTGCAGCGATCAACGTTCGCCGCAGTACGGTATTTAGTATCTTTGTAGAAAATAAATATCGTAATAAATTGGAAAAGGGAACATTTATACAGACATTAAAACATCGTCGCTAGGTACCATCGTCGTTAAGCCAATCAAATACCGAGCCAAATACACCAAGGCCCGGTTGTACAGTAGTAACTTTTTACTATAGTATAAAACGGAAAAGGGTGGTAAAATCGTTGATAAAATAAAATATTTACTCTTTGAAAGTATATTCAGTGGTAAATTAATTTCACTCTCCGATATCCAACGGTAAAACCGTCAATCATTAATTAAAAATGTCTGACTCTTCACGGCTTTCAAAAATAATCTGTCTCATTATTACTTTGAAAATGAATCATTCAATATCCCAATATTTTAGTTGTGATAGATCATGCTATTTAATTTATATTACCGTAGATTTTTCGCCATCACAGTGACAAATTTCGAACGCGGGGGTGAATATAGCCATGGATAAATCAAATTTGGCGTCATTCTTATATTTTTAATGATTATTCACTTTTGGATTGACAAACTTTTTTTACCACGGGAAATGGTAAGAAGTTACTATATTAAAAATTTACTACGGATAAACAGTCTAGTGAGTAGAATGTACGATATATGCAAGGAAAGCGACCTTGTTGTGAATGTCAACAAGTCGAAAGTGATGGTATTCGAGAAGGAGGAAAGCAAGCAACGTGCAAAATACTTGTAGGAAATGAATGTTTGGAACAAGTAGATGCATTTGTGTATTTAGGAAGTATATTTGATATAAACGGAAAGACGGAGAAAGATATCGAAAGGGTGACTGCAGGGAATAGAGTAAACGGCGCTTTGAATTAAATTATAGCTAATGGGAACTTTTCAACCGTGGCAATACTAGTGGTTCACAATGGTGGTGGTAGTGTATGGAAGTGAAGCCTGGAGCTGACAGAAGAGGAACAAAAGTGGACCGAATGCAGTGGAAATGAGATCACTTAGACGTATTTGTTTAGAAGATATAAGAAAAGTAAGATTAAGAAAGGATCACTTATGTGGTTTGGTCATATGGAACTAATGAATAAGAAGAGAATTATAAGAAAGATATATAACGCAAATGTCGATGACACCAGAAGAAGAAAACACTCGCGGAAAACTCGGCACGTCCAAGTAAACCAAATACTAAAGGATGATCATGTAGAAGCCTCAATAATCGGCGAGCTTGTATAAGAAGTTGTATGAATGTGGATGAAGCGAGAATTATATGTGAGGACAGAAGAGTGTGGCGTTCTTACCTTTCTACCTACCTCCGATGGTAAGTAAGTTCAAATTTACTAGTGATTACACAACCGGTCCTAAGAAAAATATTTTTATTTCATATATAGGTCTCTATCGTCTTATTTATCGTATATATTTAGACATACGTTTATTTGATGTATAAATATTAATTATTGAACAAAAATAATGCATTATGCCTCCCCCCCCTTACCCTTCCACACCCGGCCACTCCGCCGATGAGTCGATTGGCGACCTTGATCCAATGCGGTTATACGTATACGGTACTATTTACAAATGTTATACTAATCACGATACTTCGCGTCGGAACCTTTGACGAAATAGTGATTAATATATACAGTCCACATCTTTGGAATTGTGGTGTGTGCCAAAATCTTTCCGTATTCTAAATTCGTCGTAGTCAGTTAGTTGGATAGATATTTAGTAGTCAGCGGTATTGAATTTGTTGTACCGCGTGTGCGATTTTATTCCGACCCGCGCGAAATATTTATCCACTGCTCAGCCAGCTGATGGCGTACCGTAATATTATATACCTTAAAACGTTCCCAAAGAAATGTATTATACGTCGAAGAAAACCGCTTCGAGTTGTGAGGTATATACTTTTATATATGTATGTAAGAGATATGAAATCAATATTGAACGAAGGTGCGCCTCCGCCGAGGCGGTTGTTCGACCGCACACACACACACACACACACAAATATAAGTCACGTGAGGTGGTATTGTAGTCCAACACATTGAACTGCATTGTCATTTCCGCCCATAGACCAGCTTTTCATCGCCGACCATACAGAGTAGGCAACCATAGAGATTCTAATGTTGTGCTCTAAATAGAGAAGGGACGACGTGGGATGAATGTTACACGACGGCGATTCTGTTTTTATCTATTGTCAGAAAAAAACTACTGATTTTCAGGTTGTATCGGACTTTAATGGCATGCTTTCGTGGAATGTGATTTAGTTGAGAGAAATCTCAGAACACGTGTTGAGATTTTGATTAAGAAATAAACTCGGAGATCACCGCTTTCGATTGATAGGACCAACAAATATATTCAGTTTTGTACAATAGACCGGTTTAGAAGCTTAGGCTTCCTTGTCGGTCCCACTCATCAAAACTAATAAAAATACAAAATAACATATTTAAGTATATGCAAAACGAAAAAAGAGAAGAAATTGAATGTGGTTATTAGTAATTATCACAAAGATTTTAAAATATAGACCCTCCAGCATCCCTAAAAATCATATAACATAAATTCATAGAACATAGTTTTACATACAGATGGAAAATTTAGGTTCAGTAGTTCAAGGCAGACACTCAGAGATCCAAAAACACCTCCAAAAGAGGGACAGTGGACGAGACACAAAATGGATTGAGTCACACTTATACGGACAGACTAACAGAGTTGCAAAACACAAGGTATGTGGAGTGAGAGGTAGGCATGTAGGTGGAGTCCCATCCACGCAGGCCGGCCTAACTAGCCACTTAAGTAGCTCCAACGAGTCACCCATACCTGAATAAATTCCTTTTATAAAACAAGATTCGTCCCATTACTTATGGATCTGCATTCCTGGGTGTCTAAATCCAGTTAAATCACCAATCATACGTTCACGTGCATCTCTAAGTGTCTCACAATTTTACAAAATATGGTCAGGCGTCTGTTCCACTCTCCCACATGTACACCACGAGGTATCAACAAATATGGACTGCCATTTAACGTACAAGACGCGTGAATTGTGGCGCAGCGCAAGTGGTGGACCACGAAAGCCAAGAGTTGTCTCCAAAGAATCTCACGAAAGCATAATCGTTATCTCAGTGATTGTATCAAGACGAATATCTCATAATAAACTATTTCTCGGAGACAATCTTCTTGTCAGCTGATGATATGATTTTTTCGTGATTTCTTTGACTAACACCTTTGAAAACAAATAAGGTGGACGTGTGACCATTTATTCTGAAGGTTCATTTTTCAAATAAACTATAAACAACTTCATAGAAAATATTAGAAATTTAAAAACTAGATCATTATCTTAAGAATCGTACAAAGATCACTATCATTTATTATTATTGAAAGTTTAACAATTTATATATAACGCGCTAAGAATTAATAATGTCGTTAATAGTTCCCTCTTTAACGATACAAATATTAGTTTTTGAAAGATTACGATATTTTTAATACATATTTATAATAGAAATATAACACTAAAACACCACTAAAATTCCTTGTATTTATCCAATTATAAGATTCCATAGCAACTGCATACAGTGACAAGTTCAAAATGGCAACCATATTCAAGACAACTGCATGCAGTCAGCTTACAACTCTACTACCATGACTTTAAATTAAATAAATAAATAACAAATATCTCATTGAGATGAAGCTATTTTTATTATATTTAATGAAAAGTATATAGAAAATATGGGATAACTACAGGGCTTACGATCTGTCTTCGGCTGGCTTAACAGATCACTTTATACATATATATAACTTTCACCAATTTTCACCCCTCAATCTCCAAATTTATCAATTTTTTTAAAGCTGTACATATGTTAGTACGTGGACTCGCTTCGAGTACCACTACACCAACGCCATCTTTTCTATATATTTTTCATTAAATACAATAAAAAATAGCTTCGTCTCTATGCGATATCTGATATCTATTTAATAACAGTGCCTTTGAAGGTAAAAATCCATTATTAAAAATCCAATTAAATTGCCTTATTAAACCTAACCTAATTTCACTTACTTAATAAAACCTGTCTTAAAGGACTATAAGGCATCTTGAGGTAACTATTAATTAATCTACCTAATATTCTATTACTTTGTGTCAGTTGTCTATGTGTCAGTCGCAATGTTACTGTATGCACCTATCCTGTGTGCAATTGCCGTGTGTGCAGCCATCCAATATCTCAATTTTTGTAAATTCATTGTATCTCAAAGAAACAAATATTGCCGATTACAAGACCGATCTTTACTCGCTCGCGTGTTTTCTTGCTAATAAACCTCTACTAAAACAAAATTCCTAGTCGAGTTTAAGTACCAACTGATTTCAAAAAATAAAAATTCTTGAAAAAATCCAAAACCTAGAAACAAAAAAAAAAAGATTTTGGCTTTGTTGTAAACGATGTTGAAAGGAGACTTGACAAAGTCTTTGATATTTGATATCATCGTCGACGCACACCATAAAAATAATGCTCACTCAAGGATAGAGCGAGCAATAGGCGTTTGAACTGGCACCCAATACGACTTTATCTTGTAAAAAGTTTTGTTTTTTATTTATTTAATTTTTAGCATAAAAATAATACGTTTAAAATAAGCAATGTTATCTTTGTGGTTAAGATTCATATTTTTATTTTTTATCTTTGTTTAATTAACCACTAAATTTGTATTAAGTAATGATTTGAGTTAGGTACTTTTTCTTTTAAAAATAGATTCTGTCAAAGAAACAATATATGTTTTAGTTAGTTATGACATCCTGAAGAAGAAAATGGTATTTTTCGAAACCGGTAGATGTATTTAAACTCATTTTAGTGGTTAATTAAACAAAGATAAAAAATAAAAATATAAAAATAATACGTTTAAATTAAAGGTAATTGCTTTACTAGACGTGGTATATTCCAAAGTAATTACTTATATAATTTTCACTAGTTGTATATTGTTAAAGTAAAATCAAAAGACTTTTATCTATAATATAGTTGGATATATAAATGTATAGGTAGCTAGGTTTGTATAAGATATTAAGAATTAAGATGTTAAAAAATATGATAACAGATAAAATTAATTCATGCAACTTAAATATCCAAATTATTAGACTTTACTGAGAAGATTTCGGTCGAAAGACAAGCTAGGGTGTAGATTTCCACTTTCCTTGGTACGTCCAGGGATGCAAGCTGCGCTAAAAATGTACTGTTCTTTGAACTGTTTGGTTCAGATTACTTTAAATTTTTTCCTTATGTTTCCAAGGTCTGCTATCTTTGACAATTCTAGCTGGATTTTTAAGGAGTTTTACTCATTCAACATTCCAAGATTTATTCCTTCAGGCCTGTGAAATAAAAGAATTTATTTTACTTCAACGACCGTATTACGACGAGAAAATTATTAATAAATTAAATTCTATCGCAAAATATTTGTTCCATGAACGTATCTACATACCTAATTCTTCAATTTTATTAAATGCCTTTAAAATTATGTTTTCTTAGAAATCAGATATTTGAATTTTACTAGGAGGTTCGACATATTATGTGAAAATATTTCATTGTTTATATACAATACTAAACCAGTGAATCATTAGGTAGGGGAGGGCCTCAAAAAATAATTTAGAATCTTTTATTAAAGCACAGAAAACGGTATTACGAGTGATAATAAAAAAAAACATTTTTATACTCTAAGGAGCATCTGTTAAATCACTTGAATTGCATAAAATTCATCAAATATACTTCACGCTAGCAACAATTATTTATTTCAATAATACTTCATTACGTCAAATATAATTATACAACTAGAATACAGAGTGAATATTATGTTCCAGGCCGATGTCTCAATTTCTCCCAAAATTTTAAGCGAAGCTCAGCTTATGTGTGACGTGGCACCGTCCTGTTAAAACCACGTGTGTTGGAAGCCCAATCGACTCAATTCGGCCACCAAGAAGTTTTCCGACATGTGACGATAGCGATCGCCATTAATGGTTACAGCATTGCCACTTGTGTGCATCCTGAAAAAAATAGGGCTCAATACCGTACAGTAACTCTGCGTAAGTGTAAATATCGTCTGTGTATCAATTGAAGATTTTCAGTGCCCCAATAATGGCTGTTTTGATTTTTAACAAAACCAGCCAAGTCGAAATGAGCTTCGTCACTCATGATGATCATAATGGTCATCAATGTTGAGCTGCAAAACATGTACGCTCCAATTTTGTCGGTATTAGATGCTCCACAATAAAATGTAATCAACTACTTTTTACGACTATAAAATGCCAGTTGACAAATAATTGCCAAACCAAAATTACGGCCAAATAATATCGGCCTGGTAATATTCACTCTGTGCTACACTTCTAACGTCCCTGAATCTGAAGATTACATTTGGACAAAGCCGATGCTCAAGCTGCATATGCCTAATTCTAACCACGCCAGCGATAAAAGCATTATTAAACAATTGTAATTATGCGATTATTTTGATTCATTTAAATTTTACTAGACTATTATTTGTTAGATGATTTTGGGCCCGAAGCAATGATAGAGCAAATTTGCAAATATATATTTCAAATAGTGATGAGAAAAAATGCTACTCTTGACTCACTTGTGTGATTGTGATTGGTATTCTTAAATATCAGTGATTGAAAACTGTGACTGTGATCACAGTTTCATTACTAATACGCATGCGCCGCACGATATACACGAAATAAATTTAAAAAACATAATTTTGAGCGTATCTACTAAAATTATTTAAGCTTTATTTGCGTAAGAAACATCTTCTAGCATATATATAAATATTAAATTATATATAATTTAATATCATCACAAAGAGAATAAAAACCCTTAAAAATGTGAGTTTATTTTTCGGGTCATATCCTCATCATTTCGGTTCAAATGCGTAAAATGTTTTTACAAAATCTACTAGATGGCGCTTATCACGAAGTATTCATTCGTCATTCCTTCATGAATATTTTCATTTCATATGCACATGTGCCGAATCACAGTTAACAATTCACAACCAAATATAAATAAAAAATAATAATAATCACCAATCACGATATTCCCAAATTTTCAATCACTGATAGTGAGTGTGACTCAAAAATATCAGTGATTAATTCGCGGTTCATGTTTTTTAGCTTGTCACTAATTTCGAACAACGTTGATTTAAAATTACATACAATTATATTTTCTGTAGCAGTACAGAATTTGTACATACTCGTTGCAAATTTTCGACTTGCTAATTGCCCATAAAATAGTTTCGACTAGGTCTGTTACTTTTTAAAGAAGGGGGATTTTTTGGTCATGATCCAAGAATTTACTTAACAATTGAGTCTAATAAATAAATACGATATCTCGACTATTTTCCTTAGCCCGATTCGTCAACTCATTTTAATTAATAATGGAGACTATGTAAAAAAAAAAAAAATTAACACGGTTAGAAGTGATTTGTCATTTGTCATTACAAACAGACGAAATCTATTTGATGGAGGCTTTTTTGTATTGCGCTGAAGCTATAAAACCTCCTCTACTGATGAATTTGACTTATTTTTGGAACGGAAATGTCAATAAATGATTGGACATACATCCATTCAAAGTGTGTCTACGGTCATAACAATAATTAGTTCAATCGGATCAGATTAAATCACCCTAGTTCATGACATTCAGCACCTCAATAAAGGTATCCAGAATTACAAATTAAACATTTGATTACTCGTTCAATTCAATTACATTAAATAATACAATTCAAATTGTTCCTAAACTATTAAAATTGTAATCAATTTCTAATGAATTTTTAATATCTTTTTAATTGTGTCTTATTAATTATATTTATATACATATATTATCGTGTTTTGTAGCTCTAGAGGGTGTGATAATGTAACTTCATAACTTAATATGAATATATTGATGACATGTTTTTTTTATATATTTATGAATAAAAGCATAATTCTATTTCCAACAAACACCCTATAAAGTTTAATAATTTATAAAATAGCTACTAGGTGAATCTTAAAATAATAATTGACAAATTAATTGAGTTAGCTGTCTGGCAGAGTCGCGTTTTTTACGTTCTTTATTAATTTATCAATCATTTTTGATCAACCTTCTCACCTTGGGTGCGCTTTGAAATACGGCACCCAGGTTAAAAGTTTAATCTACTGTCTGTCTTTTGGGAACTTTATTACTTGATCCTAAAAAAATCTCATTAAATTTTATTTAAGTACCGCAAAAATATGTTTTTGTCTGAACGCAATAATTTGAAACTAGATATTTTTAGTCTCACTTGGAATTGTGTGAGAAAATTACATTTTATAATGCCAGTCAGTAAAATTCTAACAAGTCGCACCCAAAAATAGTGTTTTATTATTAAACTTATTTTATTTTATTTGACTGTAGAACCCGCATCATAATGACATTTTTAATTCTAAACAATCATAAGGGTAATCGGCTTAAAATAATTCAATGATCTATTTCCCGCACCCCCTGGTTCTCCAAAAGGAAGGTCTCCAAAAGAGCAATATCAAATATCTCTAGAATGAAAATTGGGCATTGCCAGGTAGCCTCACATTTATTCAAATTGAACTTAATAGATTCCCCAATGTGTGAGAGTGGTGCAGAGGAGGAAACCCTTGACCATATCTTTTTTGCCTGTCCATTGTGGATCACAGGTTTTTTTTACAGTAATCTCGTCAATGGTAATTTTCAACTCCCGGTTAACTTATGTCATCTTCTTTCCCTTAACTCGCCACATTTAATCTATATAATAGTAATTTTTTTGAACGACAATGGTATTGACTTGTAATATAATATTTCCTATTCTATAATATTATTGTACTTTTTTCTATAAAATAAAGTTTTAACATGATTAATGGCACAAATCACTCTTAAAGGGTGGATTGCGTATTTTAAAAAAAGAAAGAAGACATTTTTAACGATCAAAAATCAATGACTTTCAATGATTACTGTTGCTAGGTTTGTGGCGTGCATGGACACATCTCGACATCTATCAACGACAGCAACGTGTGACGTCACAACAGCCTGCTCCGCGCGGGCTTTTACTTATCTACCGAATTTTATCTAAATCTTTGTTTTAGTTTATATATTGTAATTGCATATTTGTTAGTCTATTTTGTAACGTAACCCGTATTAAATATATGAAGTGTTCTTAAGTAAATACTTTCTTTGTTCACGCCAGTGTCTCAATTCTTTCTACTCCTCACTGTTGTCAAGGTTAATATTGAAATACCCGAACACGGATGATGATACAAAATATAAAGTTATTATGGCCGCGCGATCATTGTGTATTTTAAATGATAAAATAATAAACATAGCATTTCATGTAAGGTTGATGGAAAAATAATAGGTTTAAACACTTATGTTTTAGTGAATTCCTTCGTCAACTTGTTATTCACGGGTTTCCTATTGCTAATATGATCACCTGTGTAGAATGAAAAATCACCACTAACCTAGACTGATTGCGATTGTTGCGATTTCTCTTCCCGTCGTAGATTTAGCCCGATGGTCCGAAGTATTGTTCTTTCTGTGCCCAAATCTCCGGGTTTTATTCCGACCGTCCGAAATGACACACTCTCGAAGCTACTTCCACACTACATAAATCAATCATATCAACAACAAACACCAATTACTTTCCATACAATTTGATCGGTTTACGACATGCGCAGTATATAGGATATAGACACAAAAAAAAACTTGAAAAGGACGCAAAGGAAAATGTTACAGAAATAAAGGGGTATCTATGGTTCTATATTACGTCACTTCAACTGTTGAAAATTCCAACATCTATATATAAAAAAAACTAAATTGGACCAATATAGTTTCTAGATATGATTGATTTATTCATTCATAGATAATCAAATACACAAAGCAGAATAGAAATATATGAGCTGAAAAAAGATAAAATAAAGTATTTTTATCACTTTTTTGTAATTTTAATATGATGTTTATAAAGGCCTATTTAATTTCACGTTCGACGAATATTTCAATAAAATAAACTGCCACAGAGATTGTTCTTATACATTATATTATATCATTTTTATATCAGCAGGATTACATAGTTTAAGTGCAATCAATGCTAACTTGGAAATTATTTAGTATTGATATAATAAACATATTTTTAATATTTACTGCAAAAACATTATTTGCATCATTTATAATCTAATAAAAACCTATTTTATTTAAAAAAATAAATGATGAAGTAAAATATTTTTTTTGAAACTGGTTGTTTTTTAATAAAAAAAACTACGTGGTTAAATACAAAGTTAGTCGTGCAAATTGTATTAATATAATAAACACCTATATCTTCTCAGTCCTCAATACTTCATTTTACATATTTTTGTCCATAATAGTATAGATTGTTTTAAATTTTAATGGTAACAGATATCCTATTTTTTTCAAAATAAAATGAAGCCCACAATGTAATAATTTATTATTGAATTGAATTTATTTTTTATTATCTTTTACATTCCAAAGTAACTAACATTGAATAAATATTAATATTAAATACTAATTTAATGTATTAATTAGAAAGATATACATATAAAATCCATTTTAGAGAAAAATATTGTAAATATGAATTAAATGTATTAATTAGAAAGATATACATATAAAATCAATTTTATAGAAAAATATTGTCTGCCTTGAACTACTGCACCTTAATTTTAAATTAATTTTCCATCTGTATGTAAAACTATGTTTTATGGATTTATGTTGTATGATATATTATGAATAAAGGCAGCAGAGATACTAGAGGGTATAAATTTTGCGATTATTGCAAATAACTACATTGAATTTCTTCACTTTTTTCGTTTTGCATATACTTAAATATGTTATTGAATTAAAGTCGCGTATTTTTATTAGCTTTGATAAGTGGGACCGACAAAGAAGCCCTAGCTTCTAAACCAGTCCCGAGAAACGGTCCCCCCCCCCTTCCTCCAGCTGTCCTTATAAAAAATTATCGGCAAATTTTGTATAATAAACGCAGAGGCCAAACATGGGAATCTAGATACTTTATTTCAACGCGGAAAAAAATGAATGAATTATGATATGTATGGTAAAAAGAAACTAAATGAACAATTTCCCCGGATAGTAAGAGATCCAGGTTCATATCCCGGTAGCAACAACAATATTTTTCTATAAAATTGATTATATATATATATATATATATAGAATGATATATATATTCTAATTAAGACATTTAATTTGTATTTAAAAAAATATCACAGACTTGAGAATAAGAATGTGTTCTCCTTAATAATAACTTTTTGACTTTGAACAATAAATATTCAATAACTCAAAGTTTTCTATTATTGCTAACAATTCAAAACAAAAACCATTCTCACGCTATCAATTTATACATTATCGCTTCGTAAAAGTTTCACGAAAATTGCTTGACATGCTTGACATCATAAGTGGGAAAAAATATTGATAAATATTCTAAGAAATTTAGCCTTTCTGGAGAAATGTTCTTTGCAGAGATAGTAAATCAGAATATTATTTTGCTGAAAACAAACATTTGAATGATATTTTATTCTACATTACTTAGAGACAATGCCATGCACAGACAAATCTTTAAAAATAAAACGATTTTATTAAGAGAAATATACACGTATTTTAACGTATTATATTTATTGTAAAACTGAAGTGATTTTTGGTTCATAACGTGCTCATATTCCTGTTTTAATTAAATACCTTGCTTTAGTCACAGCATATATACCCACTCGCACATTCTACATTTATATACACTGCGACATACATTAACACGCTTGAAAACTAATGAGAGATAGAGCCTTCAGTCTCACCATGTACAAAACCTTCTGATCCGAATAACATAACCTTCAAATATCAGCCACTCCATCCGAGGGACTCGAAAATTTAAAACGCACACCTCTCGACTAATATAACAGCTCTTCCCGAATCCCTACAAATCTAAACCGAAACTACTGATTGGTGATCATGCTGTGGAGGTCCTGAACAAGTCTCACAGTTACCTGATTGTAAAACCAGGCTCGCGATAGCCATAAACACTCCCAGTACCGACGTCAGGCGACATTCTACAATAACATCAACTGGCAACCATTAGAAAGACAGACCTTTTTATTATTTCTTTATTACAATTTTATTTTTTATTTAGCTAAACTGCATAGCATTTTTACGGCAAGATTTGTCATTCGATTAAAGTAATTATCATAGTAAATTAAAATAAAGTAAAATTTTATCAAACAAATTATAGATATCTCATAGAGACGAAGCTATTTATATTATATTATATGGGAAGAATGGAAGTATATGTATTACAGGGTTTACGACCTGTCTTCGGCTGGCTTAAGTGATCACTTTACACAATGTAAAGTTCACCATTCCACCCAATCAGCCTCCATATCTATCAAATTTTTGGAAGTAGTATCTATGACATCTATGCTGTTTCATGGAAATGAATATCAAATTTCAGACCATAAACAGCCACAGCAAAGTTGTAGTCAAAAATACGAATTGTTTCTTCTTTTATTCGTTTCTTAATAATTCTAATACACATACTGATTTTTTGAAACAATAATCTTTGACCGACAGATTGAGTCTTTTACAATATTATTTTTCTAATTAAATTTTATTAAATCTCAAATCGAATAATTTCTGCCACTTTTCACAAACTGTGAATATCTCTGAATGTGTGATCAACAAAGGGGATCATGTTCTTGAGGTCCTCCACGTATGATTCATTCGTGATATCTGCCTACCCCTTAGTAGAAATATAATGATGGCAAGTAAATAAAGAGGCAGTTAAAAATGCACTTAACCTTCATTACCTTTAACGAACCAAACGTTATTGCATTAACTAGGTGTGGATGGTTTGAGAGCGAAATTAAAAGCCTCGCCTCCAGAAATGTGCCTTAATCAGTTAACAGACGATTAATTCACATAAATTACGGGCACTAACAATATAAATCACCAGCCTTAAGGCGGGGATAAGAAAATTAGGCTGTAATTAATCCCAGGCAGGCAACAGTAAAAAAAATGTTCCAGAAAGCGAGTGTTTCCTCCGGCAATACTGGTGGCGATAACAAATTGCAATATTACTCAAATGGTATATCAGATACTACAATGTAAGTAAAGTTGTTAAAAAATTTGTTTTTCGTAAAAAAAGCAAAATTACTCTAAAAAAATTCACTCTGTAATAATATGTACTGTCGTTATACCTTTAAGTAACATTTCATAGAAATAATATTTCAAGTTCCACATAATTAGGGAATTAACACGCGAGAAAGTAATAACACAAATTAAGCAACAGTCATATTGCAAATTGACAATTGAGAAGAACGAACAATTTATTTAAAATAACCGCACAGAAGTTCAGTAGTGCATGGTTTCCATGGACAACGAAGTCAAATCATGTGACATGCGACGGTCCTTGGTATTAAAAGAAAATTATTTGAACATTGTTTACGGTAAGCACGTTCTACACATTCAAACGACTATTAACCATGAATCACACAATTTCGTTTTTTATAATTAGATAAATCAATTAGAAGGATAAATAAAAATCGTAAAAATCTGTGGTTACTGTTTCCTGTTAACCAGAAGAATGCGTTATTAATAATACTATAATACTTACACCTAATGTCTACCTATTTTCGCGTAAAATTTTCTACCATATAGTATGTTATTCCATCTATTATAGTGAGAAAATAATATTTTCAATTAAAACCTAGTATGGCTTTATCTGCAATGTATCTCATATAAATTCGAGATTCAATGCAATAAATAATATATGCATTGAGTAATACTTAGATACTCGATCTCTAAGAGATATTCAAAGTTTTTGATCTTTCTATGGCTCTTTGGTCAACTTTTAATTTGTATATGTGACATTGATGATGAGAATCAACATCTAATGTTTTTGTATATTTACTGGGAGCACGAATTATACTTCTCACACCAACGTAGTATCTAATTTAAAGGTTAGACTAGATAAGATAATAAATTCATATTTTAAGAATAATCATCTTCCGCCGCTTCGGGCTTTTTATCTCCATTGTCTAGATTAACGTAAACACCATTTGCTTTTAAGGGAAGATTTTTGGGGCTAACCTTGATTTTGACTTCCTTATCAATATAAACATCACATCTCTTTGTTCTGGAACCTTTTTAACCCAAGAAAGACTAAATGTAAACAATTCGTTCGTTGACCTAACTGGTTAATCGAAACAAACGAACAAAATAAGAATTTGTATCAAATGAATCTAATATTACATATTACAACACACGCACTGGTTTATGTTTAAGTTAACAAATGTACTTCTGTTATAGGTATATATATGAGAAAAACTGTTTTAAGTGCTAACAGCTGATGTGCGCTGTTTGGTGTGGGGCGAACGCTATAAATGTTTTGAATTTTACGATAGTCCGGGTTCGAAGTCTGCCATCAATCATCCCTTGAACTTTTATCCTATTTTTACTCGATTCAAGGTTTGATATATGTGTACAGAAAGGCCAACCGATTCGGAATCGCAGAAAAACATGGAAAAACCATTACACGAAAATGTACAAAATTGAATAGTGATTTTCACTGAACTGAAAATCGATCAAATTGGATCTGTATTAAACACAATTTATTTATTACGTACAAAATTATATCATATTCAAATATTATACACTAATGAATATTTTTCGGTTTGGACATTTTATTGTCAAGATGATATAGATATATATATATATATATATCTTCTTGACAATAAAATTCTCCTAGTCTCCTAGATATGAGGACTATTTTTCAATAATAATAATAATAATAATCATAATAATAATAATAATAATAATAATAATAATAATAATAATCATAATATTAATAATAATGTGTTTATTCCAGCGTGATCAGGTTTTTTTATAACCCGATTCGCCATAGAGATAATACATACATTAAGGTTATGAAATAAATATAATGCTATGAAAAAGAAAAACAAGGAAAATATTAATAAATAAAAAAAAGTTAATGAAAAGTAAAAAGTTCACACATAAATACACACAAAATATAAATATTACATATATAACTACTTCAGTCACGGCCATTATTGTATATGTATCTATTCTGTAGGCGTTGCCATTCTCTGGTCAGGGAACCAGCTTTCTATGAGAGCGCCGCTTGCACCAGAGAGTTGGTGCTGAGCTCCAGCCGCAGCTTTACGCCCGCAACTCGATGTCTCAGAAGCGGAACGAATCCATGTATACGGCCTTCGGTAAACATTGTAGATGCGCTGCAATAACGCGCCAATCCGAACAGCATTCTGTATGAGTATGATAATAATTAGTCAAAATACTTTGTTTCAACCACTATTCTTCTTTGAAAATAGTCACCTTTTAAATTTGTTTTCATATTAGTTCTTACTTATTCACAACTTTATAGTTTTGTTTTTATCTATGCTTGTATTTTTTATTTTAGTATAAATTGTTTCCTGATAAAGATACCGTATGTATTGAAACATAGCGGTTTAGACAAAATATTTTGTCTAATTATTATTATAAAATGAGGCCACAAAAAAATTTTGCAAATATTTTTAACTTTTTTAATTTTAAATAAACAAAACATTTTTCAACAGTTTTGAAATATGATGTATATATATATATTAAAACACTGAAACCGTGCATGGTGTGAGTTAATAATCGTTTAGTAAGTAAGAAAATGACATTTGAATAACAACAACGCATATTCAAATTTCACATTGAGTCGAGATGCTGAGAGAATATTAACGACCCTAACGTCACCCACAATAATTGTTGTCAGTTGCCTTATATACTGTAGTTGTATTAATAAATGAATTACGCAATCATTATTCAACCTTTGAAGTGCCGTCACCATTAACTATATCCGTAAGCATCTAGAGTTGCGCTTCTCAATCTTTAAACTTTTATATATAATAAATAGCATCCACATTTTGAAATTTATAAAAATGAATTATTAATTCTGATTTTTTACTCAAAGATATTTGAGATTCCGTAAAAATAAAACAGATGTCTCTCGGGCCATGGAACGATAGATGTATTCATTTGAAAAGTGTAACATATAGGTTCGAAAATTTGTCGCATATTCACTGTATTGGTATAGTATAATCGGATAATGCACGTTCTCCGGATTGGAAGAGATCCAGGTTCGTATTCCGGTAGCAACAACAATGTTTTTTGATAAAATTGATTTTATATATATATATATCTTTCTAATTAATACATTTAATATCGATATATTAAAACTTTTTATTTTATTGTCTCAAAATGTGAATTTTTGTTTGATTATATCTGATTATCTTTTTACAGTGCAGTAGCATTACAATTCTTCACTACAAATTACTAAATATGGAAGTTAATTTATTTGTTTTATGTTTGAAAAATGTATGTTTAAAACCATATATATCCATCTAATTCGTAAATCTTAAACTCTTTGATCCAATGTTATATATCAATTTTTTCTTACGTGATAAACATAAGGATATTTTTGGAATACTATATTGTGTAAAACGCAGCCCTTGTAGTCCAGTCAAGATGACACTGTCTTTTCATGCCGGCGGCTCCGGGTTTGATTCCCGTTGAGTACATAATATATCTATACATGATTTTTTCGAGCATGGATGTTTTTGTAATATGCTTCACTTCAGTAGTTAAGGGTAATAACGTGAGTAAGATGGCAAGATAGATGGGAGGCGGCGCCTTTGGGGAGATGGACCTTTTCCTTCCTCCCCTCAGTTGCCGTCCGAGAGAAAGGCCAGGGGTGTCCTTCGGCGTTTGACCACCACTCAGTACATCTTATTGCGAGACATGGAGAATTCAAAAGCAGAGTCTTGTAGCTGATCCGTGGTGTGCCTGTAGCCGTATGAGACAGACGCCGGACCACATCTTCTGGCACTGTGAGATATTGACGGATGCTAGAGAAGATATGATTGATGATCGGACTTCCATCCGAAACCTCGATCTACTCAGTTGCAAAAAGAATTTGGAGTTGTTCAAAACCTTTGTCAGAGTCTGGGTGTCTAGGTGGAAACTGTTAAAAGGCTCTAACTGGGACCCCTAAAGTTTTAGTATTTTCTAGTATTTATTTATATAATCTTTTAGTAGTTTCTTTGACGTATTATTATTATTTTATACTTTGTTCTTAATTTTCAATATTTTCCTACTACTTGTATATTTATTTTATATTATTTTGCTATCTCTTCACTTTGCTCTTGTTACTGGGATGATAACTGCCGACTGTGGTGCTCCGAAGACTGGTCAAATCTGTTTTATTTAGTTTTATCCTTTTCCCTTTCTCGGGGGCGTGTTCCTTCTCTCCCTCCGTTCTCCGACCAAAGTAAAATACTGACACTGTTGACTTTATATAACCTTTGCAATCTTATATTATTATGTTACTTACTTTGTGTTATTTTCTCCTCTTTTCATGTCTATTTCTGTAATATTTGTATACCGTTTCCTTTCCATTTATTTGTTTATTTTATTTCGTTAATGTAATGTGAGGGTTTTTGAGATGGCAGCCGTTCGGCTCTGTCTCGTCACATATGCGAGACGAAGTTGCACAGCTGCCAATAGTAGGACCATATAGGAGCATTTACTTATAAATGGTCATGGGTAAGCAGCAAATCCACCCCCACAGGTCGGGTCTCGTTGCATGTTATTGTGTTAAAAAAAATTTAAAAATTAAAAAAAACAAAAAAAAAAAATCATACATTGTAATAATTTATGTATTTTGATATTATATAATTAAGTAGGTTTCTCAACAAAAGGTTGAGAATCAAAGATTTAAGGTAGGTAAGGGTAATTATCCTAAGTACAAGTGTGACTATATTTGAGTATGTCTCGTCGACTACGCAATTTGCATCAGGCTGCGTCCAGCCGATTATAGCCGCCTAATAGCTGGCCGAAGGCGCTATGTATCTAAACAGTCATAGCTCCAAACACTCAGAGTGATTAAACAAATCTATTAATTGTATCAATAGACCACACTTGTCGGACAATTTATCGGGGCTTTCATTAAACAAGCCATCAGATCGAGAATTGTCGTGAGTTGAATATGCAGGTACTAGAATTGATAAATTACGGATTCTCAATTTGAATCTAATTATTTCTATTAATCAAATCATGCATTTTTACGAAATAGTAAAGTTTTTTTTGATTTAACATATTTGAACCTATAATTTTTTTTATCAACCACACTAAACCCTTAAGTTAAGGCTTTTAAAAAAACTGTTTTTTTTACATTTTAACCTTGACGATTCCGTGACAGGAAACAC
This sequence comes from Eubasilissa splendida, assembly GCA_031772225.1. Classification (NCBI taxonomy): domain Eukaryota; kingdom Metazoa; phylum Arthropoda; class Insecta; order Trichoptera; family Phryganeidae; genus Eubasilissa; species Eubasilissa splendida. The sequence continues at coordinate 7,327,129 of CM062866.1, read as the reverse complement.
GCATGCAGCCATGCTATGAACTCATTTTACTGTAAGAAATTATAGCCCTTTTAGTATTTTAAATGAGGAAAAATACTTTTACTGGCTTAAATAGCTTTAAATATCATGTATTTACAATAATTTTTGAGCATTAAGAACTACAAAAGGTTAAGTATAATAATATAGTTCGGAGGTTTCATCAAGCATGACTGGACAGGACACGACTGACACTAATATGTCTGCAAATGAGGATTTTAATACCATAAAAATTGGACGGATTATAACCTACTATCAATTAATACTGATGAAACATACTTTCTACAATTGGCTATTCAACAGAAAGATAACACTCAAATTAATATTCAAATTCATACCAAAGCCTGTACTCAAGAAGACTTTTGTGACCAAGTACCTAGGAATCATAATAAATAACAAACTCAAATGGAAAGAACATATTACTAATCTTACAAACAAAATAAGGGAAAATGCTTACATATTTTAAAGACTCAGAAACATCTGAAAATAATATATTAAGGGTTTATAATCATATTTACAATACGGTATTACTAGATGGGAAAAGCCTATAAAACTTAAATATCATAAAAAGAAATCACTCGAAAAATAATAATAAAAATTATTCTAATAAAATGACTATCCAAGTATTTAACTCTTACTTAAAGTACTTAAAATAGTAGACGTACAAAAAAAAATATTCAAATTTTAAATAAATTAAATATTAGAAGCGAATTCTGATCTACAATATTTAGAGACCAAATTGATATTTCAAAACTAAAATATACCGCAACCCAAAATTATAATATTTATCAAGGCATCAAAATTTTTAACAATCTCCCCACACAATTATTAAAATTACAGACTACTATAAATCTGAATCTAAAGTCAAAAAATAAGAACACAGACTAAATGAAAACGAATGTGCTGAGAAACTGGTCAAGCAGGCCACTCTTTCCGGAGTTTTCCTCCATTAATTCCATATCCCGATATATGACAGACTTAATATGGTATAAAAACGTACGAATTCTGTCTGGACTGCACAATGGATGGATCAAAATAATCATAAGGCTAATAATCAGCTTAAAATAATTCAAAGATTTATTCCCCGCACCCCCTGGTTCTCCAAAAGGAAAGTCTCCAAAAGAGCAATATCAAATATCTGTAGAATGAGAATTGGGCATTGCCAGGTAACCTCACATTTATTCAGATTGAACTTAATAGATTCCCTAATGTGCGAGTGTGGTGCCGAGGAGGAAACCCTTGACCATATCTTTTTTGCCTGTCCATTGCGGATCACAGGTTTTTTTTACAGTAATCTCGTCAATGGTAATTTTCAACTTCCGGTTAACTTGTGTTATCTTCTTTCTCTTAACTCGTCACATGGTATTTACTTGTAATGTAATATTTACTATTTTATAATATGATTGTACTTTTTTCTATAAAATAGAGTTTTAACTTGATTATTGGCACAAATCACTCTTGAAGGGTGAATTACCTATTTAAAAGAAGAAGAAGACTAACTGAAACATAAATTATCTCGTATATACTCCTTCTCTATACACGAGTCTTACTCTCATAGAGAAGAAATAAATGTTAAAAGAAATATATATATCCTACTGGTTATTTTATAAATGTATTATATCTTCTAATATTAAAAAAAAAATACTTTCTAGCCATTACTAACTTGTGTTGCGTAAGTGGTACCAAAGTGATCACGTAGGTGACACCAAAATTACAATATTGGAAAAAAAAAAAAAAAAAAAAGAATTTCCGTTAGTTCATATCTATATAATATATAAAATAAAATAGAATCTGTGTACACGTACGTGACATCAATATGTATATACTTTTTTCAAATTCAGGGAATCGCTAATTCTATGAAAATATGAGTAATTTGTTAGTTTCCAAGAATAAAGCTTGCACCTCCGACAACTGGATCACTATGCGAGTATATTACCGCTAGACCAATAAGCATGATGCAATACATTATCAAATAAAATTAATTATAAAGGAATATTAAAAGATATTAAGGTAAAGAACGAAATGATTTGTAAGACATTTGGAAAAGGATTTGGAGGAGGTAGATATTACCATATTCTCTCTGCCTACCCCCGCGGAAAAACGGCGTGATGTAAATTTAGTTAGTTAATTTGTTAGATATTGCCTCGTCTCAATGCAGCATCAGCCCTCCGATCATACCTTTCCTGGATTTCGGATCATATTGCACCACATTATCGAGGAACCACAGACCATAGATAATTCTTAAAGAATATTCCGAATGCCTATTAAAATCTGATACTTTTTTCATAAATAAATTCTCAAATATACACTGTTATTAGAATTCTTGTAACGCGTAACGCTGTAACACTTCCGGACACCGAGTCACGTGGCGTGATGGCGTGACGTCACGCCCGTCTAGACAATTCGTTTCCCTAATGGCTTAATTATATAAGCCCTCCCTTCATGACACTGCTTTTTCTTCATTAGACATACAATATGGAAAAGTTAATTTTATTAATACATTATCTTCTCGCTGGTAATTTTGTAAATATAGCAAGTTATTAAAAAAATACAAAGTTAGATAAAGAAGATTAAATTATTTAAATTCAAATTAAATGTATCAATAAGAAAGATATACAGAAAACATCTGTTTATCGAAAAAATATGTTTGTTAGTATTTATAATATACTACCTAAACTCGATCCAGGAACCATTCCTATCTTTTCTGGCGTCTTCTATGAGATTAGGAGAACACATTCTTATTGTGAAGTTGTAATTATTCAGAACATAGGTCTAGTTATAGGTATAGTTGGATAATGGACCTTCCCCGGTTAGGAAAGAGATCCAGGTTCGAATCCCGGTGGCGCAACAACAACATTTTTCAATAGAATTGATTTTATATGTATATCTTTCTAATTAATATATTTAATTCGTATTCTTCCATAGGATTTTACTTAAAGGTGCTTGAAATTTTCCGTAAATATAAAGGAGATTGCCTTCAAATAATGGAGTAATAAATGTATCAATTTGAAAGTGCAACGTATAAGTTGAAAATGTATCGTTAACTTACAGTGTCGACGTGGTGTAATAGGTCGGGTGGGAATAGTTCCTGGTTTGAGTCCGGGGTGGCAACATATATATATATATTTTTGATAAATTGATTTTATCTTTCTTGTTATTTTATTTTATCTGTATATCTGCAACATCAACATAATAATGTGTTCTGCTTAATACTAAATTATTAATACATGCGGCTTAAAATATCCTCTATAAAATGTTTGAATTATGTTTAAAAATATTTTGTTCGTCATACTATTTCAATGTGGGCTTTTGATTTTTTTTCTAAATATTAACTAGACCTATAATATTTCAAAGATTTTTTTTACAGTGGCAAATTCATTATTATAGAATAAAGAATCGACTAATTAGGATGGAATGTAAAACTGATTTTAGATTGAAAAAGCTTAGGTGGTTTGATGATGTTGAATGCATGAATGATGAGAGAGTATTAAGAAAGATAATAGAGAATGAAATACTAGATGGTATAAGCAAATTATAGAACTTACATATATATATATATATATATATATATTAAAATTAAACTGACCAAGATAAGTTTTAGTAAAAATATAAATATTGATATTGTTTATATTAGAGCATGTATTATATATAATCGTATATACATATATACTTAAGTATCCACTAGATTTAGAATAAATAAAAAAAATATTTATTAATTTGTTATAATCACAATGATACAATACAATAATAAGTTCTTTTAGTTTTCCAACTTCTCTAAAAGCGTGTGCTTGTACAGAGAAGGGGATTACATATTTATAAGTATTATTTACAATAACTAGCTTATAATAAAATAAAATACAATAAATTAATAGCAACGTTATAAAAATATTATAAATTTCGGGGCACATGTTTATCTTTAAAGTATTTTTTGATAGCATTTATTATTTCTTTATTATCATTAATATTCCTGATGTTTTTGGGTAAGCTGTTAAAATTATTTTTTTCTAGAGGTGTTGTGTAAATGATGTGTCAATTTTTGAGCATGAAAATACAAATTTAAACCTAGTACGATTTTCAATAATAAAATGATATTTTTCTTTTTCTTTTAATATTTGAATAATAGAATTTCTTTTAAGTAGATCACAAAATGTAGGTACATTGAATTCTTCGAAAAGTAATTTTGTCTTTTGTTTTTTTTAGTATTACTTTTATGATAAGTTTTTGTACATTTTTTACTGGAATCAGGCTAGTATTATAAGCTAATCCCCAACTAGTGATGACATGTTGTAATATGGATTGAATAAATGCAATAGTTTTGATTGTGAGTTGTATTATGTGTGGAGTGTTCATGAATTATTATGTCGAATTTTTTCGGATAATCGTTTGATTTTATTGCAAACGGAATAACAAAAGTTTTTTTAACTATTTAATGATAGTAAATTAATGCCGATAATGTTATTAATTGTGTGGCCTTTAATTTTACACTTTCCAAATAAATTTCACTTATGATTAGAACCGTGTCGTCAGCATATGGTGTAATTTGACCGTGTATTGATAGTAAAAATGTCGTTTACATATATAATAAACAGCACTGGTCCTAATACGGTCCCTTGGGATTGTTATTCTGTTATTGTTATTCTGCAGCGAGACATTTTATAAGTTTAAAAAAATCAAATCATATGTATATGTAAATAACTGATTTGCGTATTTATTAACGTATATTTTTCAAACAAACTCTTGGCAAGTTATGATTACTTATTATTTTTCGTCATAAATTAGCATAAGTGAAGTTAACATTATTTAAATAATTATATGGGAAAAAAAATTAAAACCAAACTGTTTATAATCACATATTATAACGAAAAAACGACGAGAATTTTTTTTATTTATAAACGTGTTAAAAATAATCAAATGCCACATAATTCTATACAAAAATTAATAAATTAAGTAGACGTTTGGTCATTTGACACGCGAATCGCGTGCGGAAGAAAATTTATAGTAAAATATTTCTCAATCTGATAATTATTAAAGAAAACAAGTTAGTTAAAATGTATTACAGGGTATTTATCTAATGTTTACTTGTTTTATAAGTAAATTGAATAGTGTGATTTATTTTTTTCTTTTTTTCAGACCACTCCCTGCAACACTTTGATGTTTATTGGTAAGTGTAAATTACATATTTTATATCGTAAATTGACATTAAAAAATATTCTTTATTCAAGAACAAATATTTATTTTTAAGTAAATACATTAATATTATTGTTTATGCACAACAATTCTTCCATCTCTAATAATTAATTATTAGGGGATGTTCTTCATTTTAAAGAAATATTGAGATCTAAATCCTCAATTGGACATTGTTGTCTTACGTATGCTATGTTTGGGTATAAGATGTATTAGGGTAGGCTTGAAAGATGTGCTTAAATATTTATTAAAAATTGGGATAAGTATCAACACAAAAGTCTGTATGATGAGATCGACACCTAACGACATGTTTGGAAATTCAATCTAGCTTTCACCATAATAATATATGAATAGCGCGCCTGCCAGTACCGCTAAGCAGACGGCCACGCATAGTGCCGCTACGCGTCATTTCTCCACGTACCGATCAGACAGTATCTATATTGAAGAGCATCGCATCGTAACATGGCGTTATCTAATTGTATATCAAATCGCGTATTATATTGTAACTTTTCTAAATAAATCTTTTGATTTTAATGCAAGTACCTTTTACTTTTGCATTCATTACCTTTAAGCGTGATTCAAAGATATAAATTACGTTTATCGTACGTCAAATAACAGTCCATTGATCATAGTGTTTTAATCTTTCCCGCAGTTATTAAAACAGAAAAAATCTTTGTAAATTAATTCCTCATGTTTGTCTAACATTCAGAATAAATGTTCGTGGGTATATAGTATATGTGATTCTAGATTCTTGCTGTCATCGAACATCGTGAACACGGGTTTGATTTTTTGTCGCTCTCTAGCAATCAAAATTTCAACATGTGTACTGAGATATTTATCTCATTGTGTCTCATTCATTGGAAACGGGCCAAATTTTATAGTGTCTATATTATGAAAATGGTCAATATAAACACCATCAAAGATGAGATTCTTTAAATAATAAATTATATATTTTGCCTTTTAAAGCAATGATAAATCAATTATAAAGATATACAGAAATAAATCTTTTTATCAAAAAACTTGTGTTATCACCAAAATACGATATGACGAATTCTAGATACATAGTCATTTTTAAATGAGACATGTATTATTGTATTTCCGTTTAAAAATACATTACACAATATTGTTCCAACAAGATGATTCAATATGAATTTTATGGGGTATATTTGTTTTACGTTTTATTTATTTTGTACTTACAGACCTCCCTGTATTTCGATAATTCTTAGTTGAATCATTTATTCTGAAATGCCGTGATTGTAACCTATTTCCGATTCATTTATTTACATGGGTTCACATCGAGACTGGTAAAATGCCGCATTTATAGATTATGGCATCACATTGGCCTGATTTGAGAAATCCATAAATGTTCAATGTAAAAATAGCGTGGGTGAACGTTTTGACACGGATAGTTTTCTGATTTGAAAAATACAATAATGGTACAATTTTGTATATTATTTTGAATCATATCAATATGTGTGTGTGTGTGTGTGATTTGAAGAATTAAGTAATGCGTGATAATTTACCCCAATTTTACTTATTGTGCGTGTTTGTATATATTGTTTTAGATAGTGGCGTGTACGAATAGAAGCCTACACTACTCACTTGAAAAGTACTGAGTTACGTTTTACAATAAATACGCGGTAACATCATTATTATTCATAGAATCGACGTTAAGTTTGTGGAGTTTCATCAGATATAAATTAAACAATCTTCTGTCAGTGCCTAATAACTTGTATGTCTACCACCTAAGCCTTGTCTTCTATATTTGTAAGTATTTAGTTTGATACTTCACCTGTTGAAGAGAGTTACTGTTTCTTTATAACTCGAGTAGTAACTCAAATAAGGTCAAGTAGAGTTATAACATTGTTTTATTTATATCCATCCACGCGGTTACATTTTTGCGGTGAAACGCATAAACAGAGGTTGGAGAGAAGTATTGTTAATTAGTACGAGTCTGCATGGTGCCGGCCGGTAGCGCGTTGCAGCACGTAACTGACATCCCACAGTGGTAGTTTGATTCTGCTCCGCCAGTTGCATTAATATATATACGTTATACTTTCTTCACGCACATTTTTAATATATACATTTGTAATAAGGCAGTATGTATTAATTAATAGTTACTATGTTTGTATATTGCTAGACTCCTTGGAATTGTAGTCGAAAGTTCAGCTCCTTGCCAAGGAAATTTTTATTTTTAGTCTTGATTTAACTGAATTTATGTTTTTTTTTTAATTAAAGAAATATTATATTATGGGGAAGTTTATGATAAATATGTCTGAGATATTTAATGCGTGTTTTCATTTATAAAACTGCAATATATCTTTCTTTTGTCTTCAGGCGAATGTCTTTATTTATCCCTTAAAGTCACCCACGCATAGTCCTTTCAATCGTGTACTTCAAGCTTATGGATGAGGTCTATTGTAATCTACATGTTTCAGTTCCGATGAACACTGGGAGGTCGCTGACTGATTGATGACTTTTGTTTTGAGGCATTGTTATAAGTTAGTTAGAAAACTTTGAGTATAAGTTTTCGTTCCCCAAATGCCACCCATCGTTTCTCGTTTCACGTGTATCGATTTCATTTAAAACTAAACACTATTATATTTAATTACAATATCAAACCACAAAATGTTAGCTTTCTTTGAAAATTTATTTCATTTTCGTTAGTTATATATTATACCTCTATCAGCGAATCTCCTATAAATTTTTAAATCCAGTTTCAGGTCACATCTATCTCAGGATTTGGAAAAACTCCGAGAAAACATGTTTTATGTTAAAAATCTCTATCATCCCTTAAAAATACTGGTTAAGAATTTTAAATAGTGCTGTGTATTATGATTTTTCACGATTTATTTTTACGGTCTATTTATAATCATATATAACATGTAAGGGTGAATTGGGTCCATGTGAAATTATATAATTCTCATTAAGTATGTATATGATTATGAAGGAACCCCCAAAGGGTTTCACCCTATCCCGGAATCATTTTGAGAGTTGTTTACTCTCGTTTCTCGTTTGTAAAATTATATCATCCCAGATTTACAGTCTGGTCAAGATGCCCTTAGCTTTTAACAACCTCAATCGTGCTATTTTCAATCGATGCATTTATCAGTCTCTTTTTTCAATCATCGTCATCATTATGACCCCTGCATCCCGAGGTGAACTTTGGCTTCCTAAAGAACCTCCCTTCCCATTCAGTTGGGCAGTCATCGACCCCGATGGATGTACCCTCTAGATATCGTCTTGGTTTGGCTATCAATGTCAAGTGCGCCCATAGTGAAGACCCTTCCGCATTGGATTTTAGTCAGCCTCGTAAATAATAATTTTAAAGACTTGAATTGAATTGTTAACTATTTTCTGAAGTTAATGTAATGAATTTATCAGGCCGACCAGATAATGGTGGCCACTGTGCGGCTACAATCTCTTTTGCAAAGCGATGCTTTTGAACAACTTCAGGGTCATACCGCTAGTATTTAAAAAAAAATTTAAATCACATTTTCCAATAATATTGCTGCCTATCTTTCTTTGATTTTATTTGATTATTAGTGATAACATGCCTACCTAATACAACATAATTTATAATTTTGTTTAATTGAAAATTCTTGAGGACACCAACAAGAACCACCAAGAGCTGTAGCGCCAATAGCGACGATGATGTATCATATAATCATGATAGAAAATGTAATAAAAATAATATATTTATTTAATTCTCATATTGTAAATCCTATTTTAAATATATAAACATCCTTCGTTAAGCGTTTTGCAGATTTCTATTTAATCTAATTAAATAACCCTAAATATTTCAAAACAAAATTCAAGTGGGCAGATGTACTATTGTGAACACCATATATGTATGCATACAATAATTTAAATACATATTTTTTTAAACATCCCACGAACATTTAATACGGTTGATTTAATGACAAATACCTATCAGTACTTTCAATAACTCTATCTGGTAGATATTTGAAATAAATTAACACCTACTTGCTACGTTAATACAAAATTAACTTCATATAAATCACTTTCATATTTGATTGTTGAATAAATTCTTATCATCATCTGATACTTTATATGTTTGTGGGGGCTTTTATGGTGGAATAAAACGCGAGCTTATATAGAATTTTCCAACCAAAAATAAATATTAGAATAAATCAAAAAAAAAATTTGTACAGAAAATTTGTTTTAAATTTATCTTTCTTATTTATAAAAAAAACTATTTTATTTAATTTTTTCAAAGAGAACTAAATAAAAATCCATCACAACTATCAGACTCGGAATAAAACTAATGAACATGTTATTTTTAAAATGTTCAATTTAGGAATAAGACAAAGACATGCATCGTACATTGCTTCTAGACTGTATAATTAACTGCCAATATCAATTGAATTATCAGTAAATATAAATGTGTACAAAAAAGAGGTTCTAAAACTAATTAAAGGTCTTCAAAAGAATTAAATAATTATATATTCGACATCTTTCTTATTCCTTTTTTCTAATCTGATCAGTTTCTTAACATTTAAAAAAATATTATATCACATTGTAAATTGTTGATTTGACTACAAATATAATGTATGAGTTATATATACATTATATTTGTAATCAAATCAACAGTTGTTCTAAATAAATACAAATAATTGCTTAATTAATTTAAAATATAAACACATCAAATTACTCTACGTGTTCTCGCACTTAGGCGCAAAAAATTAAGTTACAGGTCTTTTAAAATAAAGTCTTGCTCAAGATTTACGACCCATTACGTGATCCAGAGAATGGAGGAGATTAAAGAGCTTGAAACATTGGTAACGATTTGATATCCCATATATCCTGGGACTAGGTAAGTCATGTAGCAAGACTAGGTGAGACAAGTAGCAAGACTTTGTGAGACATGTAATAACAACACTAGGTGAGTCATGTAACACACACAAAATTCTCTCACACAAGTGAATATGTTCCAGACTGGGGGGAAGACCGAAATGTAGATGGAAAATATCAAAACGGACCCGCAAGAGTCTAGACTAGACTACAGTGGCAATATCAAATAATGTCGCTCTGTAGTGAGTGAGATCGTGGATTTCCAAGACTTTTAGACATTTTTAATTATAATAAATAAAGTGTAACATTTTCTGACGGGCGTCAATCACCCTTAATTGCGAGGGTGTCAGTACACTACGAGGGAGGGAGAGAAAAATCTCATACCATTAAATGACATGTCTAGAACTAAACCTCGCCTCTGTGTAATCCTTTTTTACCATTTTACTTTTGGTAAGCCTTACAAACAGATTATTGTGTAAAAAGGGGTCTATTGAAACTAATCTTTTTTTTGTTGTCTTTCTATTGATCCTATTGCCGTATTATTACTTTTTCAAATCAGCTTTATCGCAACAGTAACAAGGTCTTTTTTTGCCATGTAGTAGTCACGATTAAATATAATGTTTTGAACCCAACTTAGATTATACTTAACTTTTAACAAAAATTTTAACTTTTTGAATAAATTAATTAATTATTAAAATAAAACACAACGTTGCTTACTTCACGCAACATTTTATTTAAAACGTTCTCAACGCTTACTGCGTCATCATCAGTAATAAACTAAAATTTAAACTAGAAATTAGACTATTGACAACGAATCCCTAAGACAAGATATATTCACTATTATTAAGGTGTGCATTGTTTCCAATGTGAATTTACAAACAAATAAACGGTTTACCGATGGGAAATTACTATCTCCACTATTAGCACACATTTTTATGGATCAAACATCCTCTCATCATCGAATCTACTCACCAAGAAAATAACAATAACGCAGTAAGCGTCGAAAATATTATAATTAATTAATAATTAAAGTGTTGTGTGAAGTAAATAACCTTGTCTTATATTTCAATAATTAATTTTTTTTATCAAAAAGTTAAAAATTCATAAAATATATAAAAAGTTAATTACAATGAAGTTTATAATGAAATTTTTTAAATATTAGATTTTACATGGAAAAAACATAGTTTAACATTAAAATATTCATATTGTTATGATGAAATGCTGTTTTTCTATATACCCATCCCTTGAAGTACTTTATATTCGAATTAAAAACAGTAAATAATTTCAATTATAAACCTATTTACTAATCGAAGCATAAAATTTTACAGTATACCTAAATATCACTATTATCACTACTGATACATAATATGAACTCCAAAGTCACTGATTTTTACTATTCTGTATCACTAGTGAACTAATAAAACCATTTGAGCAATAAGTTATTTATTTTAAATTTTGAAAACGATCGGGTTCTGTTTCGAACATACGAGTACAATTGTCAGGTTGAACTTTTCTTAATTGCTTTTTTATTTTACAAAATATTACAAAGCTATGAAGTAACTAAAAAATTTGTATGCGCGTATTAGAAAGCTGTGTTCAAAAACTTTACACTATTTTGTTCAATAATCGCCAGACTCTTTGGTTCTAGTACAAGGTGTCCCAAAAGAATTTTTCATAATAAAAATTCTGTAATACAATAATGGATGGGTTTAATAAAAAAAATGTTTATTTTGCATTTAAGTACAGTCCCTGGGCATTTTTTTTTTAAATGATGTTTTCTAAATGTGATCTATTATTTCCTTGGCAAATTTTCAGAGAAAGGCTCAGCGCGTATTTTCCGTAATCGCTGCCATTTTTCTGGGATATTTTCTTTTAATTGCTCAAGAGGGAGGATTGTAACTGTAGGTAAAGGTAGTCCTATAAGAAAAAGTCCAGTGGTGTCAAGTCGGGGCTACGTAGAGGCCAGTTTATGTCACCTCATCAGGATATCAATATATCAGTGAAAATTTCACGAACAACTAAAATGAAAAAGACTTTTCGGACACACTATATAAGTATGTTTTGGCTGAGGGTAGATGAACATTGAATCTTTAATTCGATTACAAAACTTGAACTGGTTGTACGCCACTTTATGAATATTCATCCCGAGGTTGCCTACCCTGTGCCTACATTATATGCGAGTTGAAAACCGACGGTAAAAATGTATGCTGCTGTAAGAAAAATAATTGTTTTATTAAAAAAAAAAAATTGTATCTAATAAAAAATAACTTGGTTTTTATGGTATCCTCTAAGTTACATAGAAATTTGACATATTTTGATACAAAAAAGTCAATTTTGACCAAAATGACAGATGATACCTTGTCGATCCGAGGTCACGTTGTGTTATCATTTTGACCATTTATTATTATTTTCACTAAGTAGATATTATTGTTTTTATCATTTATTTATTATTTTTATTATGCATTATACTTTTTACTTTTATCCAATATTCATTGTTTTAATTTTTTTTTTTAGATATTATATAAAAACCCTTTATTTGTGAAATCACAATTTCAGAACATAGTTCTGTGATATTTTAAAAATAAAATACAGAAAAAAATCTATCTATCGAAAAAATATTTTGTTGCTATCTGGATACGAACCCGAAACATTTTATTTACGGAAAAATGCGATACCATTTCGCCATACTTATCGACAAATTTGATAAATTCGACAGAATAATACACCTATTATTGCATTTTTCATATTAATCAATTTTATATTGCAATGAATTCTAAATACCTTTGATGTGATGCCAGAATTAAATGGGATTTAAAAGTGCATTAAAATAAAATCATAAAACGAATTATCTGTACATACTAAATAAATATATCTATGTTCAGTAAAAAATACTTAACTTAACCTTGTTAAAATTTTTATTATTATATTGCACAAATAATTATTTCTATGGAACAAAGAATTTGTTATAATGTACGTATTAATACTTCCCGAAATAAATCCATCCATTTTATTAATTTTAGATTAGCCTTCGTACAATTTATATATTTTTTAACATAACACATTTTGTAGACTTCAGAATATTAAGTTCCAAATTTGTCGAAGTGAAATGAAGTAATTATTTCAAATACATTTGTCATACCTACTTATATAATAAGAAAATCTGCAAATTCACATTCCAGTATAATTGCTTCATAAAATTAACCTTCACCAAAAATCATATTTAATAAAATTGTGTTATAATACCATAATGAGCGACTTTAATATTCTCCCTACAGAACCTCACGGCTTTTCATTAAATTTTCAAAGGCTCTCCAATCACTGGCGGATATTAAACTGGATAAACCCGAACCCATAGAATATTCTTACAACATGTTTATTAATAATTACGTATAATCGCCTGCCATTTTTTTAAACTTTAATTTACCGTTGATATAGAATTCTAAGAAAAGTAATTATACAATTTAAATGGTTGAATTTTTATTAAAAAATTATATTAAAATGATTCCAGTAATTTATGAAGGTGGTTTATTTTAAATTAATTATTTTGGTGCAAAAATCCTAATATTTCTAATTTTTAGCATGTTGATGTGAATGTCGAATTTGTATTTATTATTAAGAATAACATATTCTTATTGTGAAGCTGTAATTATTCAGAACATAGGTCTCTGATGTTTTAAATACTAATTTAATATATTCATTATAAAGATATACATATAAAATCAATTTTATCAAAAAATATTAGAGGGTGCATTACCAACTATGCTACAGCGACATTATTTTAGATACGACAAATTTTCAAGCCTATATGTTACATATTATTTGATTAATGGCTTTCAAATAATGAAACGATGGATGTATTAATTTGAAAAAGTGTAACACATAGGTTCAAAAATTTGTCGTCAAAAGTACTGGTCGCTGTAGCATAGTTGGTAATGCACCTTCCCCGGATTGGAAAAGATATCCAGGTTCAAATTCCGGTATCGCAATAACAGTGTTTTTCGATAAAATTGATGTTATATGTATATCTTTATAATTAATACTTTGAATTTGTATTACATTATGGTTATGGGGACAGAACATCGTCATCATCATCATCTATACAGACTATCTCGTATCCAAGGAAAATTGTCATATTTGCAGAATTCTATTAACGTTCTACTTCAAAGTACGAGGTATCACTGCATTTCACAATTGGTATCCTTTCTCGTGCAGCTAATTGCCAACTATTGCTATTAATGTTGATATTTGAAGGTTTGCTTTCAGGAAGTTATTGAAGCGTTTTTCGATCAGCTCAAATTCACGAACCGTGGATTAATCACTGATATCTTTGAGTCATATTCACTATCAGTGATTGAATATCTGGGAATATCGTGATTCGTGATTACTTTATTTATATTTGGTTATGAATTGTGTACCGTGATCTGGCGCATTTGCATATGAAACGAAAATATTCATGAAGGAATGACGTTATACTCCGTGATAAGCGTCATCTAGTAGATTCTGTCAAAACAACGTTTTACGCATTTGAACCGAAATGATAAGAATTTGACCCGAAAAATAAACTCACATTTTTAGAAGGGTTTTTATAATTTTTGCGCAAATGAAGTTTAAATGATATAAGTTAATACGCTCAAAATTAGGTTGTTATTTATTTATTTCGTGTATTTTGATATCGTGTGGTGCATGCGTATTAGTAATTAAACTGTGATTTTTCAATCACTGATATTATCGAATATCAATCACAATCACACCGGTGAGTCGAGAGTAGCATTTTTTCTCGTCACTACTCCCTATGCCCTAACAGAATATAAAATGTTACGATTTTACAGCTTTATTAAATGTTACAATATCATCGAACCACTTACAAATGTTTATCGTGCGTGAATTTCAATTTTCCAATACTCCTACGGTGAGTACAAAATGTACTGATGTTAATAACATGACGTAAATAAAAATATAACAGTAAAAGTTTGTTACGTTTAATATATAATTAAATGATCCATAAAAATAATAATAATACAATCGAATTCTGGTATTTTCTTGTTGACGTGATAATTTAAATATCAGTATCCTATTATTGTTCGTAAATTTATAATTTTATTGATTGGAAACATGGGTGTAAAGTACAAAGGTATGACCAGGTAAACCAGATACTGGAAGATTATTCTGTTAGAAGCCTCAGTAATTGGCGAGCTTGTATGAGAAGATATATTAATGTATTTTTATTTATTATCTTTGTTTTATTAACCACTTAATTGAGTTTAAATACATCTACCGGTTTCGAAAAATACCATTTTCTTCTTCATGATATCATAAAAATATGAATTTTAACCACAAAGTTAATATTGCTAATTTTAAATGTAATATATGAATGTGGATGAGGCGAGAACTGTGTGTCAGGACCGAAGAGTGTGGCGCTCTATCCTCTCTGCCTACCCCCGTGGAGAAAAACCGTGATGGTTAGTTAGTGATCTAGGTCTAAAGTTTTTAAGTCACAGATATTTAAGTTGTTTTGTGTATTTTTTAAAAACTTTTTCTTAATTTTTCGCTCTTGAATATATTAAAAATAAGATTTTTTGATACTATAGCATATTTTTTCAGTCGCTCTTTTCATTTTTCCAGTTTGAAATTCAAGAAAGTCTACGCGAATTACACATGCCTTTAAGATGAGGCTAACAGTTAAAATAAGTATAAGATAAATAATTAATGACGTTATTTTATTTGTATGTTGGAATAAAAAGAGATGACAATAAAATTACTAATTATCTCGCATTCGATACAAGTGTCAAAAATAACTCGTATCTAGTCTCTTCCACGTTTTTTCGTATCAATTTATAGAATGAAATAAAAAAGTGTATTGTCATTTAAATTAATTCATCGAAAATTAAATAATTTATTGGAATAGGTACCTAATTCATACATATGAATATGTTTTGAAATCAGACATACAGAATTTTTCATATTTAGGCATTTTTGTGGCACGCGGAAAATGTATTTATTGATCGCAGTCTTTCTTATAATACTTGTATTCTCTTAATTATTACAAATAACTTTCAGTTTATTAGTTTTAAGAAGTCTAATCTGGTGTATACTTCTGATATAAATGAATAATAAAAATCCATATTTTCGTAAAGACACGTGAAAATTTGAATTATTATTGAAAATAATATTTAATACAAATGAAATGTATCAATTACAAAGATATACAGATAAAATCAATGTATTGTAAGGATATTTAATAAAAATATTTTTTCTCTATATTGATTTCTTCTGTATATCTGTGTAATTGATACATTTAATTTATATTAAATATCACAGACGTATATTCTGAAAAATTGTAACTTCACAATAAGAAAGTGTTCTTCTTAAAAAAAAAAGTAATATTGCTTATTAATGAGTTCTTAAGAGTTATTTTTCAAAATAAATAATCATGAATTATTTTTTTGGATGTTTTTTAATAATTGCCTAGAATCCCTAAATTACAATATTTTGTATATATTATGATTACTGAAAATGACTAATTTTTTACATATATGCAATATTTACAGACACACTAAAATGTCAGCAATTATCGTGATGTAGATGGGTTTAGACAATTATTATACCTATTGCCTTATATATACTACCTCATTATATTCTATCTCATATGTTTTTCGGCATTTTTTTAATCGCACTATACAGAAGACGAGATTTTTAATCATCATGACTATATATATATTTTTTAACCAGGTTTATTTTTAAAAAATGATGCGCACACCGAATACATCACTATCAATACTCTTACAATTATTAAACTAAGCTAAACGCTTGTACTTATTAAAATAAGACTAACTTTCTGGTCTCCTAACACGAGGCTCGAACCCCTAACCACTAGATCACTTGGCCTATATTTTAATCACCATACCAATAATATAATAAATTTGATTTAAAAAACTGTAAGACAAATCAAGTCATTGTAAGCCAACAATTTTTTTTTTTTTTAAATTGTTCTTAAATTTTTTTAAATTATTTATTTATTATTATACACGCCCTATTCAGGCATTAACAGAATTTACAAAATAACAGAAGTGCAATAAACAAAAAAAAATTCATAGTGTCAGCATATTTTTACATAATCAAAATTAAAAATAAATATATAATTTGATGTAGCAATTTATCCTTCTCCATTGAATTGAGACACAAAAAATTGTAATAGTGTTGTCCTATAAAGAATTAAGTTAACAGCAAAAATGTCGACCACCTCCGCATATTCATTCCCCAAAGAATGCATTCTGTGAACTGCGGAGTTAGCTAGTGCATGAGTTCTAACATTACCACTGTAATAAAACAATGAATTGTGTCTTGATGGTCTCAATGGCGTGAAAGTCAAGCAGACCAACAATCTGGGGGCAATCAATCTTACCATTGATGATCCTGTATAGAAATATAAGGTCGGTCATCGTACGTCTCACTGATAAGTTTAACAATTTCAGACGGCTAAGGAGATAATCATAATTGATATCCTCAGAGCGTATATTTAATTAAAAATTAATAAATCTTATTTCTATTTAATTTTCTTTTATTTGTCTGTAGTTTTTATTCCATGAATTCACCCTCTATTAAAATAAATGTCCCGAGCACTCCCAAAATCTTAAAAAAATATTTTATTTATTCCGGTTATGTATTTTGAAGTTTAGCGTGAGATGTTTTTATATTTTCGCAAAAATTCCTTTGGCAGTTCTTTCTCGGTAGGTACACAAAACCTTACATTTCACATTCTGGGTACACTTCCTTTCAGACACCCTGTATTTGTGTACAATAATAGCTCAAATACATAGCACAGAAGATCGTGGACTCTTGAGTTATAGGGCTGCCTAAACTTTGAAGTACTACTCCTTAAGGGAGGAAGGCTTTCTTAAATTCTGTTGATGCCTACCACCTGCTGTAAAATAAGATTATGTTCAGAATTTAGTACTTTTAGTATTCACAATATTTAATGTCGAGGATATTCTATATTTATTTTATTGATCGACACACGACTTTTACATAAAAACATTTATTTTAATATTACGTAAAGACATATTCAACATTTCTAACATTCAATTTTATCATACATATACGAGGGCAAGTCAAAAATTATCAATATTTTTCATTTCATATTTACACTGACTTTACAGAAGTCAAACTCGTCGTGAATGATTTGATGGGCAGAACCATCACTAATGTTTAAAGAAGACGCCACCTCACCGATAGCAACTCGCCTATTTGCTACAACCATCTCTCGAACTTGCGCAATCTTGTCGTCCGTGGTGGAGGTTGATGGATATCCTGCTTTCTATTCGTGTGTCACACTCGTCCGGCTACTTTTAAACTTCTCGATTCACAAAAAAACACGTTTATGTGATAAAGCACCGTCCTTGTATTGTGATAAAAGTCTACGATGAATATCATCCCTTTTAACACCCACCGACCAGAGAAATCTGAGTATTGCTCGTTGTTCCTCATTGGTGCAAACTCCTAGCGGATCTATTTACACTGTTTGAACATGTTCACACTGTAATAGCCGGAAGGCAAATGACGCGATCGAGCACTCGAGAACTCTGAGCACGCATGCGCAGAAAGAAGTATGACAACCTTAAGGTGTGTTATGGCGAAAGTGTAGATAATTATTGACTACTACTTAAGCACTAGTATATGAAACTGGAGTCTCTACTAGGTTTGAACGTGTTTTTTTGTACATGATTTCTTTGCGGAAAACTAGGGCGACATTTCGGCATTGTAACACGGGCCATTGTGTATGTATTTGTTATTTCATCCCTAGTGCTATATTTCAAGCAGACATTTTATTAATCGTAGAGTATCATAGAATAAACGTTTTATAACTTAGGGTGACCATGATGTAATATATATATTGTGAGAGAAAAGACCAGTATTCTATCTACTCACTGGCTAATCAGTGGTGAATACATACCATACATGCTCAGAAATGCATACCCACCTTATTTTGTCACATTCTGCCTTCATCCTAAACTGGGAAAAATTTATTAGTAATACCTGGAGGTGATAAATTAAAAGGCGTTATTCATTATAAAAATGGCTTCTAATCATAAAAGAAACGTGAACAATTGAAATAAAATAAAGATACAATCCACATTAAAAAATCCTAATATCATCGGGATTGGCGCGAGTTCGACGTTCTGCGATGCAGGCAGGTGACAATAAGATGTTCCACTAGATGGCAGCACTCCGGTCCATGCCCATCTGAGCAATCCATGTCTTTGGCCTATCATCGCAGATGATCCTTAGCTTCCAATTGTATTCGTATGTCGAATTTTAAAAGATCACATCACATCAAAAAAATGTAGCCTGCGGTGAGAATAACCGTAGGCGAGAAAACCAAAGGCGTAGAAACCAATTGCGAAGCAACCAAAGGGAAACATCATTCGACAGAATGCAATGTCATATCAGAATTCATAAAACCCACATATCTCTTAATTGTACCTAGCTCAAACTTTTTATATCGGTTTAAGGTCTGGATGGTAAATGGAAGTCGTAAAACATCGTGTCCGTTATCTTTAAAAGCGTTTTCCTTAAACACACCTTAGTGCATTACCATTAGCCGGTGTAATTTCGTTTGGAACGATAGATCTATTAATTTGAAAAGTGTAACATATAGGTTCGAAAATTTGTCGTCAAAGCACTGTGTTAGTATAGCATAATCGGTAAATGCACGTTCCCCGGATTAGAAGAGATCCAGGTTCGTATCCCGGTAGCAACAACAATATTTTTCGATAAAATTGATTATATATCTTTCTAATTAATACATTTAATTAATATTTAAAATATAACAGACTTATGTTCTGAGTAATTAGAACTTCACAATAAGAATGTGTTCTCCTTAATAATGATATAATTAATATTTAATAATGCACATAGGTGTTTTAAAGGAATATGCTTTTTACTGTTTCAGAGGTAAATTTGTAGAACTCCATAATTACATAAGTGAATACGCAATTAATAAATTATTTCAAGATTATTTTGAAAATGGAATTATGGTCACCGTATTTTTCAATAATCAAATAAGCGTGCGCCCACCTCGAAAGTTAGTTGCGTACTAACTCACGCCGTCAACCAACCACTGCAAGGCTAGCTACTAATAAACTGATACACTCTGTGTATTATACACAATCTTATCAGTGTATTAAAAAATGCAAAGTTATGAAACGCCGACTCTACTATAGGGTGATTAATATTAATTTCGCATGGTAACGCTGCGGGGTATTTTCTTTTGGGGCGATTTTCTAGAATCATGAAAGAAAATTATATTATTAGACTTTTTAAATTTCAGCAAGGGTCACCTACCCGTAAAGTAATTACGCGAAAAGAGCGTTAATTATTCACGTAAAAATAACGTCCTTTAAAAATGTCTATCTATGTAATTTTAAAAAAGGGCAGAAAAAATTGGGCCTGCGAATTCAGCCAATGCATATAGCAACAGTTTAACCAAAAAAAAAATTCTTTGATAAATAAATTTTGTTTTTAAGAGAGTAAAATAAAGTTGCAAAAATGTCAATTCAAGAAGGGCTAACATTATTTAATGCTTAATAAAATGTACTCTCAAAAAATAATTTTAAAAATCTTACAAAAGACAAATAAAAATGAAGTTGATCTAAATATTTTTTTTATTTAATTATATTATTTAGTTAACCAACTAATTAACTTACAAACGGTATAACTGCCTACAACGACATATATTTTTTTGCAATGGTGGTAATTTGAAATGACAAAATTATTATACATAACATTATGTATAATAATTTATATATCAATATAAATTATAATACCGCTAATTATAATTATAAATTTATATTACCGCTCTTATATATTTTATCAAATCAATTAAACATATTTTTATGTTTTGCCGTTTAAATTTAACACCGATTATGCTATACGAACACAATGCATTGCCTACAAATTTTCGAAGTTATATGTTACACTTTTCAAATTGATACATCTATCGTTCCATTATTTGAAAGTCATCTTTTTTATTTTTACGGAATCTCAAATACCTTTGGGTAATCTGATACGATGCGCCAGAATGAATAATTCATTTTTAATTAATTTTGGACACATTAATACAACCTATATATTATTAAGATCACATATGTTCAGACCTATGTACTGAATAATTACAACTTCACAATAAGAATGTGTTCTCCTTTAACAATAAGTATGAATTACAAATTTTAAAAAAAAAAATGTAAAATGCACGATTGCAAAAACACCTTATCCACCACATTTTGAATTTTTTGTTTTTTTCATACTTTGACTCTGTAGTACTCTACATGATTTGGATCTAAAAATACCTTATATTATATATGTAAACTATCGCATTAAAATTAAACGACACAAATTAGATGAGTTTAAAAATATCTTACATTCTTGATATAAGATGTAAATTGGGACTCAACATTAACAATATTTTGTAATATTACATCAACCGGTTTCGATTCTAAGGTATCTTCGTCAGAACTGGCGTTCAACTGAACTGTTCCATATAAATAAAATATTAAAACATCAATTACGGGGCGGAGGCGGAGTCTTGGTAGGAGTGAGGAGGAGATTGACAGAGAGGATTGTTTATTAAATTCAATTGGTAATTAATTATGTTACACTAAGTGTTTCTAGAATTTCTAAGTTATCTAATATATGGCCTGCATTATTAATATGTAAAATGTAAAACCTCCAATGCCATTTTCTTTTACAAAATTGTGACTTGTATCTAAAATGTGGTTTGAAAATTTATTTTATAATGGGAATAGATCCCGTGGACTGTATCGGTTGAAATTACTGTTAGTTGACACAATCCGAATTGGATTCAGAAAGGAATAATGGCCTAAATATGGCCTATCTTGATCTCAGTCCTGGATTGGACGGCAATTTACACCTCCAGTTGACTCCGCTTTTATGGTAGAGAACAGAGATATCACTGCAGTTTAGGATGCTGTAGAAAACCGATTTATTTTCGTGATCCGGATTAAAACGCACGGCGCTATTCTCGATTGACCAAAACGCGTGTTAATAGGTCCCCGTTGAAATGCAATCATTGAAGTTATTGTTACTAAGGCACCTGAAGTATTATTTTATTTTAAAATTAAAACTCCGAGCCGTTTTACCTATTCATTACAATTTAGTTTGTATACACCGAATTGATTTAATGGGGTGATTTTATAGAAGCATAGATCTTGTGCGTGATTTTATAACACAAGCTTTTGTAATTTAAACTCTAAACCATGGGTGGCCAACCCGCGGCCCGCCGAGTGTCTACTTGTGGCCCGCGCAGCATATGCACACATTTTTTTCTTTTAGTGTACATAAAACCACCAAAAAAACATTCCAACGTGCGTAGTTCGTATCATATCTCATACATGGAAGCATCTCAGTACATTGATTCAACTATCGTGACAATTTCTTGTATGGTATATTCGTATTAACAAACAATCACAACGTTAAGGTGATTTCAAAAAGCGCGCACGGCCACTTTTGCGTGGATAGCCGTGAGCGTGGACGCGAGGCGGGATGCGTCGTGCGACCGCCAGTCTAAAGCAAGCTCGCAACGCCGTCGTTTTCTTTGAATAATAAAAGAAATTTTGTTGTACGGCCCGGTAGAAAACCTCATTTCTAAAATCTGGCCCGGCTGCTGAAAATGTTGGCCACCCATGCTCTGAACGTATTATGTAGCGTTATTGTAGGTGAATCCTGGGACATTTCACATCACAAATTTCGCCGCGTTTGTGAGAAAAACGTGTATTTTCACCGGGCACAAGAAACACGTACACCGCACGTATAAATAATATTGCCCGGCAAAAGTCGCCACCTGCGCGATCCAGAAAGCATGTCCGCCCACCCCATTTCGGGAATAACCACACGGGGCTCGATTACGTCACACAATCGTACGCCGCATTGCTGTAGAGGCAAGCAGAGAGTAATTTTATAAATCACTACCGAAAAAATTCAGAAGTGTACCTCATTTAAACCATGTTAAAGATTATATATTATGTTTTGTAAAAATTATACCAAATCCTCGAAAAGTCAAATTAATCAATTTATGAACAAATAATAATATAAGAAAATTACTCATAAACTCCAAAGACAAAAATGATAAATGTAATCATTAGACTTAGCTGTAAAGATCGTATTGCTTTCTATATTGGAAAAACAAGTCGAAATTTTAACAAAAGATTCAAAGAGCATTTACTAATAAAAATAATAATAATGCGTTTTTTCCAGCGTGATCAGGTTTTTTTAAGATTTTTAAAGATAATACATTAAAGTTACGAAATATTATTTATTTTATGAAAAGAAAACCAAGGAAAATAAAATTTTCACACATATGTATATAAATATAAATACTTCAGTTACGGCCATTATTGTATCTGTAACTTTTCTGTAGGCCATTCTCTGGTCAGGGAACCAGCTTTCCATGAGAGCGCCGCTTGCACCAGAGAGTCCCATTTACGCCCGCAACTCGATGTCTCATAAGTGGAACTAATCCATGTATACGGCCTTCGACAAACATTTTAGATGCGCTGCAATAACGCACCAATCCGAAGAATATTCTGTATGAGTTATTATACTGAATTCGGAGACTCACTTACTTGTATTTCGACCAGAGCTCGCACGTATATATGCTGGTGGATGATGATTTTAACAGGATCCTCTTCACCTCCTTACAGCATCGGTAGAAATGCCGTGACAGTATATTTGCACGAAAGCTCAACTGTCTCCTCTGCCGTTCTATGTCATCATCGTTTTATCCATCTTCATTAAATATATGGCCAAGATATTTGACCTTATTTTGAAAGCTCAATTCATTCAATTTTAACGCCATTATGATCGATTTGCTGATTTAAGATATTTTCAGAATTTTCCAATCATTTATTAGAAAATGATCATACTTTAATTAAAAATTTGGGATTGTGATTAACAATTTTGATATTAAGTTGAAAAATTTAAAATCATTAGAAATAAATAAAGCGTGTAAAATTAACCAAAATATTATGAATATCCAACTAAATTTAACCACAAATATTGTTCTAAAAATTTCTCCCACTCGTTTGTTTTTCTGTCTCACGAGAAAATACTCAACATTGCTCTTCCATGTCTCTTTGCATGTTTCCAGTTTAGATACAATTCATTGTATATAAGTCCAATGCCTGTATACTATGTATACATATTTTTATTATTGTATTGTGTAACGTACATGTAACGATATATAAAATATTGGATAATAAAAAAAAAATTCTAAAAAGATTGATAAAATTTGTATCTATTGTTATAGTGTTTTCTAGCTCTAGCGGATCGAACGCCAGAAATCATTTCCACCGACCAGCTCAATCAGTGTGCGGTGCCGGATATTTTGTAGAATAGGAGAGAATGGACCAGAAAATGCAAACTCAACTAATTTTACACATCAAATTATAATCTTTCTTCTTTGTTTTTCACAAAATTGATACACTTGATTTAACAAAATAGTTACTTATGGCCCATTATCACCTTAAATTCTTATATAGAAAAACATCTACCTTCAATATTCACGACTTGTCACTAGTCACTTGATACGATCGAATTCACACTTTACAATTCTTTTCATGCGAGGTATTCGTGAAGGTCGCCTCAGAGCAGGAATTACACCTCATACCTCCAATATACAATTGAGCACGCCATGTTGAATCCTTAAATCGCGGGACCTCGACTGGACCACCTTTCTGCCAGCCGGAAATCTTCTATCTCCATTTCTGCCGGGATTTCTGTTTCCAGTTTTCTGTTGCATTAGGGCTCTTATCAAATTCCTGATTCATTGCATCAAGATGCCATCGCGTGGCAAAGGTGAACTTTTTTCCAAACTGAGCTGTGAGCCGCCAAGCAGCGCACGCCTACCACTGCCGTCCGTATCCCAAATGTGTCTGCCACCAGCTTCTTCCATTTACCACCAGGGGACCGCTCTTTGCGTCCAATTGGTATGGAGATTTTTCAATGCTACAACCACATATCTACCGCGCCCATTTAAATTCTAATGCGGCGTCCACAAGGATGTGATTTATGATGTCACACCATATAATATTTCATATTTTTATGTACGGTTTAGTAAATTAGTTAACATTATATTTGTAGACTAGATAAACGGAATATTGACTATTGAATTAAAATAAATAAATATTTTAAATAATATCACTAACAAAATAAATATTTCCTATGTAACTTAAACTGTTTGAAGAAATCTTTACGAAACATGTCCCAAAATTCCGTATTTCTACAAACTATTTGTGATTCTCTCTGCCTCGGAATTATTTTAATGAAATTTTAAGGTCGGTTTCCTGAAGGTTTGCCGGAGTTTCCTCGAAGCAGCGGAATTATGATTGATGCCACCTTCGGTTTTGTCTGAGCCCCTGACGAGGGATGCCAACATTATTGTAGGAATACCGCAAATGGGTTGGCTGCCATCGAATTTATTACGGCAAACGCCATGTTTTTCAATACCAGTTTGACATATTTATTGTTTCCGATTAATGTTTTTACATATAACATAATCAAGTATTATATGATAACAAAATACTTTTTTTTTATTAAATAAAATAACAATCACCTTGTATGAAACCACTTGTTTTTTTTATTCTTTCCTTTCGTTTTGTTTGTTTTCTTGAGACGTAATTTACTTTATAAGCTATTATCCAACCAACAATTGGAATTCAACAAGTTAATGAAAAGTGTAATTGTAAAATTAATGTTTTTCTTTAAAAAGAACAGTTAGGTATATAAATTATATTTATTAAGTATACAATCAAAGAGCTAATATTATATCTTGCAATTCTGAGGGTTAATTTAAATTGTATTTTAATTTTATAATAATGGTAATACAGGGTGAGGCACTTTTTAAATCGTTTCTGCGCGGGAACCACGCCTAGAAAGGGCTCGCGGGAATTTGATCTTTGAAAATTTAGTTGCAATAGATCGTTTCACGAGGGAACAACGCACGTTCTGCGTAAAACAATTTTACAAAAACTACGATTCTATTGTGATTTTTCGGCGCCTGTTTCGCGCTCACTGCCGATTACACAGTGTTAATCGAATTAATTAATTAATCATAACTAACTAATCATATATTATTGTTTCTTTACCAGAATCTATTTTTAATATATGTCATGAGTTGTGACATCCTGAAGAAGAAAATTGTATTTTTCGAAACCGGTAGATATATTCAAACTCAATTAAGTGGTTAATAAAACAAATATAATAAATAAAAATATGAATTTTAACCACAAAGTTAATATTGCTAATTTTAAAAGTATAATATTAGAGCCGGCTAATAGAGCACAAAAGACAATTCTTAGGGTAATAAATGGTCGTTCCTTTAAATATCTATCAGATCTTATATTTAAAGAGTACAATGCCCTAGACATATGACAAATCTATATGTTGAGACTCGTCCAATATTTCCATGCTAACAATAATTCAGCCCAAGCAATAAATCATGGACACAACACAAGACAAACAACGAACATCTGCCCGCCCGTTCCGAGTGCAACAACGACATTTTATCATAGATTTTACATATTCTTAGCTCCGAAACTGTACAACACACTCAGCACCAACTGGAAATCGTTCACTTTTAATAATATTATACAAATATGGACCCAATTTATGATCAAATTGGGTAGAGATCGATCAGAAGCATCGCTATTCAATATTCTAACGTTATCATCATACAGTGTCTACACTAATAATTCACTAGTTCCACAACAATCTCACAACATTTTTTTTCCCCTTTTATATTTTGATTCCTATCGAATCTTTATCTTTTTTGAATTAAATAACACAACAACAGCACAAAAAAACTGGCTACTTTAACACAGACCGGAGTCTAGCAAAGTAGCCAGAATAATGCAGTATATTTCAGAGGTGGAGTCTACTCCATCCCAAACTACGAGTGTATACTTAATTGCAATACAAATGTATCTTATGTTTATCATGTTATATTATAATAAATTCAAATCTGTTACAATTAAAACATGTATGTCAATAAAGTCTAATAAAATGTATACACTAGAATAAGTCTGAAAATGCAGTACATATTTTTAAATTTTTAAATTTCATATTTAGACTTCGTCTCTGTGAGACAAATATATCTTGATGACAATCTTTCAGGAGGTGAATATTCACACTTCCCTTCACACTCCCTTTGAGAGACAAATTTTTTTCTTTCTATTTATTGAATAAATTGCACAATACTAATATTCACATATCTTATATACAATCTTAATTTTGATGGCTCTTTTTGCAGTCTGCATTGGGGCCTAATTTTTTTAGTTACGCCGCTAGTGTCCTCGTGCGATATTACACCGTTGGACTTTTTTCTCTAAGATTTCCTGAAAAAAAAAACCTTCATAAATAATCTATAAATAATTTCACAGCTTAAGAATAAGATTCGTCACTTTTTAGGCGAATTTGAGCCGCAATTATGCGAAAATGGTACGAAAAATTTTGTACAGCTAATGGTTAACGTTTAATGTCAAATATTGGCACTTTTAGAAAAAAGAATAAGTATTATTGAAGTATTGAAATAACACATCTTGTCGAGACATCCTTTATTTGTTTATTCATGTACTCAAGCCTATAAATATTTAGTTATGTATTTATAAATATTTAATGGTCAAATAAAAATATTCACTTAATTAAGATTAAAAAAAAGTTATGGCGTGAAACTAGCAAATTATAATTGTAATGGTAGAATAAATTTAATAACTTTATTTTAAATACAAAAAAACAACTTAAATAGAATATCGAAAGTAGTTACTTTATACGATGCAATAACTACACATTTTTTATGTTATGTAATTGACAATTTTTGTACTTGTATCAAAATTTGTTACTTTCACATTTTTGAAAGAAAACAATTTTAAAAAAATACTATTTTTTCAATCAAAAAATAAATGTGTTTAAAAAAAATTAACCATACCATGTAATGTAATTAAAACGTATGAATCTAATTTTTCATGTTAAAATAAAAAATGACCGATACCCTCCTAGTTAAAAAATAGCGACGCGACCGATAGGTAATCCAAGTAAAGTTCAAAATGGTAAGGGTGGTGTGCGACAAGCGGCATATTTTACTATCAGATGTGAAATTTTTTCGCGTTGAGCGTATTTTGTTTCATGATAAAAATAAATTGTATTGTGTCGACACCACAATATTTTTATCGTTAACCTATTTTTTATATTAAACGTTTTCCCGTGTATATAATTTTTCATTGATTCGCTGAGATAAATAAATACTTATCTGAAGGGTTCAAGGAAATCAGTTTTCCCTTTAGAATGTTTTATAACGCCTTTTTGATTTCTGAAAGGAGTCGACAAAAATCTTCGCTGGAGATTCTGAATAATAAATGGTACACACTGAACCCTTCACGTTATCAGGCTGTCTATTTTCATCCCTTAGACCGCGTATCCTGTTTCCGGTATCCTTTATCCAGGGTGATTTAAAACTCTGCGCGCGTATTCATAAAATCTTTACAGACTGAGAATCGATTATTCACTGATATTGCTGCTTTTTTTTTTTTTTTTGAAACTCGGAAAACATATTTATTCTGGTCTTGCGTAGTTATTTCATTACGTGATTTAGGAAAGCTTAATATTACATCGACGATATTCTAAAATATGATTTCAACATTAATAAGGTACTTTACTAATAAAGTTCATTTGTGATTTCATAGGTAAAAATAATTATTTCTTGAATAGAAAATATTGGAGATTAATAGATAAAAAATAAATTTATTAATATTAATTAAGTAATGTTTAATAAATCTTAACAATAGCAATAGCATTGATAGAAAACCTTTACATTCTTAATTAAAACACATTTTTGTTTTGAAGTTGCAATCAACACACAGTTCTGTAATATTTTTAATTCAAATTAAATAAATCATTTGAAAGATGGACATTAAAAATTTGAAGAAAGATATAGATGAGTTTATGGGCGAAAAATCATAACAATAGCGACTGCATTGATAGAAAAGAACAACATTAATGATTTTGTTGTTAACATCAATAGTTAGTAAAATGTCTTAAATATTAATAAATGTATCAGAGAGATATACATATAAAACCAATTGTATCAAAAATATTGTTGTTGAGCCACCGGGATTCGAACCTGGATCTCTTTTCAAACCGGGAAAGGTGCACTATCCAACAATGCTACAGCGACATTATTTTTGACGAAAATTTTCGAACCTATATGTTATTAATACATTTACCGTTCCATTATTTTAAAGAGCCATCTACTTTGTTTTTACGAAATCTCAAATACCTTTGAGTAATCCGATAGCAGACGCCAGAATTAACAATACATTTTTTATTAAATTTTGGACACATTGATACAACTTGTATATTATTAAGAAAACACATTCTTATTGTGAAGTAATTATTCAGAACATAGATTTGTGATAGATCCAGGTTCGTATCCCGGTAGCGCAATAACAATATTTTTCGATAATATTGATTTCATATGTATATTTTTCTAATTAATACATTTAATTAATATTTAAAATATCACTGACCTATGTTCTGAATAATTACAACTTCACAATAAAAATGTTTTCTCCTAATAATTAAATAGAATGATCCTTTCATCGGTTGTATTGTTAAAAAAATTATAAATCATGATTTCGTTGGTACATGACTGTATAGCTAAAAAAAGTCTGTCTATCGCAATGGTAGAAAAGCTTTTATTGGACGAAATGGTAGTACATATTTATAGAAAGGTCAATAGAGAATTATTACCTAGTCAATAATTGAAATGTAATTAATCTATTTATATAGTATATGAATAGCACATTTAGCTTAGACTACATGAACCATAAGAGCAATTATTGTTTATAATAACAGCGTTAGTAGAGAATTCTACTCTTCTATTTAGTTTTTTTTTATTTCTAACCTAAATAATTAATATTTCTAAGCTTGAAGAAATAAACTGAACCCTTATACAAGGGAAAAGGAATTAGTCAAAACTTAGATAAGTCACATGTTGTAAACTGCTTGCTTATTGTGGGATAACTTATTAGAAACATACGCCATACACGCTTTGTTCTCATACATTGTTTTAAACTCGTAATTAATTATTATTTTATAGGTATTCTTCTTTGTATTACTATCAAATAGATACAAGTATTAACGGGAGGAAATAAAATAATAATATTATCAAAGATTTGAAAAAGAGTCGCTCAGATAGTGGTTTGGTTATGTAGTAGTGATGAAAAAAGTGCTACTCCTTGATGTGATTGTGATTGGTATTCGATAATATCAGTGATTGAAAACTGTGACGGTGATCACAGTTTCATTACTAATACGCGTGCGCCGCACAATATCAAAATACACGAAATAAATTATGGTAATCAAACTTCATTTTCGTAAAAAAACATATACCAGCATATATAATGAATATTTAATTTGAATGAAAACCCTTAAAAAATTGTGAATTTTTTTTTCGTATCATATTCTCGCCATTTCGGGTCATGCGTAAAATGTTTTGGCAGAATATACTAGATGGCGCTTATCACGAATTATAACGTCATTCCTTTATGAACATTTTTGTTTCATATGCACATGCGCCCAATCACGGTTCACAATCAAATATAAATAAAATGAATTAAATATATTATTTAGAAAGATATTCATATAAAAACAATTTTATCGAAAAATATTGTTGTTGCGCCACCGGGATTCAAACCTGGATCTCTTTCCTAACCTGGGAAGGTGCATTATCCAACTATGCTACAGCAACAGTACTTTTGACGACAAATTTTCGAACCTATATGCTACCTTTTTGATATTAATACATTTAATCGTTCCCTTATTTGAAAGAGCCATCTACCTTATTTTTACAGAATCTCAAATACCTTTGAGCAAACTCCCGAATTATCAATTCATTTTTATTAAATTTTGGACACATTGATACAAATTTATTATTAAGAGAACACATTCTTATTATGAAGTTGTAATTATTCAGAACATAGGTCTGTGATATTTTAAATATGAATTAAATATATTAATTAAAAATAAGGTAGATGGCTCTTTCAAATAATGGAGCGATTAAATGTATTAATATCAAAAATGTAACATGTTCGAAAATTGTCGCTAAAAATATTGTCGCTGTAGCATAGTTGGATAATGCACCTTCCCTGGTTAGGAAAGAGATCCAGGTTCGAATCCCGGTGGCGCAACAACAATATTTTTAGATAAAATGGATTTTATATGTATATTTTTCTAATTAATATATTTAATTCATATTTAAAATATTCTGTTCTGAATAATTACAACTTCACAATAAGAATGTGTTCTCCTAATAAATAAAATGAATCACGAGTGACGATATTCTCAGATATTTAATCAACGATAGTGTGACTCAAAGGTATCAGTGATTGACTCACGGTTCGTGATTTTGAGCTCATCACTATTATGTTGTCATCTAGAACAATACTAAGAATCATAAGAAGACAATGGTAAGAAAAAAATTCGACACGAAATAGAGTAAGTCCGCGGAAGACTTGGCGTGATCATGTTAACATCTTATTATTCATTCGCAAAACATTCCAATCGACCTTTGTTCATGATGCATCTTTGATGGTCTCCCTTATCACGGCACTTCTTACTCAATCTAATAATATAATATATATTTTTTTAAGGAAGACACGTTACTATTGTGACGTAATTTTTACAGAGTATAGGGCTGTGATATTTTTAATACAAATTAAATGTATAAATTAGAAAGATGTACATATAAAATCAATTTGTCGAAAAAATATTGTTGTTGCTACCGGGATTCGAACCTGGATCTCTTCCTATTCGGGGAAATGCACTAACCGATTACACAGTGAATTGACGACAAATTTTCGAACTTATATGTTGCACTTTCAAATTGATTTATATATCGTTCCATTATTTGAAAGAAATATACTCATTATTTAATATGTATATCTTTGTAATTAAAACGTTTAATTTGTATTAATAATATTACTTCTACTATTCCTCTAAGATAACTCATTTAGGCAGCTTGGATACTTCATCTTATTTACTCTGGTATATTTGGTAACCATTTATTAAAATAGGGTGTATTATTTTTTTATATACTCGCATATGTATATGAATTTTAATTAAAATGATTAATTAAGTATCATAAAAAAAAATTATAGATTAACAAAAATGATCTTATATTAAAATTTCTACCCGTTTTACCAATGTAAAATGCAGCACAATCCTTGCAACTAAGTTTATAGACACCAGAATTGTTAAATTTATCATCTTTGTCTTTAGAATTTATGAGTAAATTTCCTATACTATTATTTGTATAAAATGCCGGTCTAATGTTTCGTGGTAGGTGTTTAGATATTTGATTCGAAAAGTTATTTATGTATAAAATCCTACGCCAATAATCATTATTATCATTATGTTTTATCTGTGATTTATATAAGAATTGGTTATTATATTCTTTTAATTTATTTTTTAAAATAGTGTCTATCAAACCTGTTTTATACCCGTTATTAACTGCTATTTTTTTAATTGTATTCAATTCAATATTGAAATTGGATGTTGACATAGGAATATTGACTAAACGATGTATCATGGAGTGGAACCCTGAATGTTTGTGTGATAATGGATGATTAGATTCATTGTGTATGATAGTATCTGTAAATGTTGGTTTTCTAAAAATTTTGAATTCAATTTTATTATTATTTTTAATCAATGTTAGGTCCAAAAAATTTAGGGTCGAATTATTTTCCATTTCTAAAGTAAATTGTATTTTATTATTAAATGTATTAATGAAATTTAAAAATGTAGTTAGTTGACGTTGTGAACCTGACCAAATACATAATATATCATCGACATACCTTTTCCACAATAAAACATTTTTTAACAAAGGAGAATCACAATCAAAAATATTCCGCTCCAAATTATCTACAAAAATATCTGCTATTAGTGGACTTGTGGGTGCTCCCATAGGAAGACCCTCTGTTTGATTATATATAATATTATTAAATTGAAAATAATTTTGGTTCATACAAAGATTTAACAAACGACATAGATCTTTTACTAAATTATTAGGTAAATTAGACGAATTTAATAAATCAGAAATTAAAATTTTACTTTCATTAATAGGTACATTAGTAAACAAATTAACAATATCAAAAGAAACAAGTTTAACATTTTTGGGAAGATCCATGTCCTTTAACAAATCCACTAATTGCAACGAATTTTTTACAGTGTATTTTGGTTTAAAAATATTAAGTCTATTTATAGTTTTTGTAAGAAAAGAACATAATTTAAAAGTTGGAGCACTACAGTATGAAACCACTGGTCTTATTGGAATATCAATCTTATGAAGTTTTAATACGGAATACAGTTTTGGAGGTTTAGGATTCATTAAAATAAGATCTGATAATACTGTATTATCAGTAAATAAATCACTAATGGAATCTTTTAGAGCACTTTTAATAATAATTTGATATTTTGGAGTCGGGTCCTTTGTCATAATTTTAAACTGGTCACTTTTGAGGAAATCTTCAGTTTTCGAAATATAATCAATTTTATTCATCACTATTAACGTATGACTTTTATCCGCTTTAGTTAAGATTAAATTTTCAGTATTCAAAATTTCTCTTATGTTTTTGGCATGCCTTATATCTTGATTATCCTTTATTGATAGTATAGGGATTTGATGATTATTTAAAAAATCTGTAACTTTGTAATGAAATGTTTTTGGTTTTTTGTATAATGCAGTTTCAATATCTACTGCCAAATTTTCAATAACACTATTAATATTATTATTATTATATTGTAAATTATATTTAAAACCTTTTGAAAGAAATTCAATTTCTTCTGGAAGAAAAACATGAGATGAAAAATTTTTAAAACGATCATAAAATGTGTAATTAAAATTAATATTATTTTCTTTAAGTAATATTGGTTTATTATCACATAGTATTTTAAGTTTTTTATCAAGTACCACTTTTTTCTTAAAGGCTTTTTTAGATGCAAATTCTCGGACTTTATCATCAAATAAATCCCATTCTATGGCGTGAAGTTCATGTACTAATTCTGTATGTAATAATTTTAGGTTAAGTTTGATTTTATTACGATTTTTAAATGCACTTTTTAAATCTTCTTTTAGCCACGCTTGTTTAGCTTTAATAACAGAAATATTAGAATTATTTATAATTTTTGATTAGTTTTACACGCTTTATTTATCTCCAACGATTCCAAATTATTTAATTTGTGACCAACACCGTTTATATGCAAAATTGACAATCCCAATTTTTTATCAAAATCATGACCATTTTCTATCAAATGATTAGCAAATTCTGAAAATCCACTATTGTTCAAACATCTCAAATGCTCCCTTACTCTTATATTAAAATTTCTACCCGTTTTACCAATGTAAAATGCAGCACAATCCTTGCAACTAAGTTTATAGACACCAGAATTGTTAAATTTATCATCTTTGTCTTTAGAATTTATGAGTAAATTTCCTATACTATTATTTGTATAAAATGCCGGTCTAATGTTTCGTGGTAGGTGTTTAGATATTTGATTCGAAAAGTTATTTATGTATAAAATCCTACGCCAATAATCATTATTATCATTATGTTTTATCTGTGATTTATATAAGAATTGGTTATTATATTCTTTTAATTTATTTTTTAAAATAGTGTCTATCAAACCTGTTTTATACCCGTTATTAACTGCTATTTTTTTAATTGTATTCAATTCAATATTGAAATTGGATGTTGACATAGGAATATTGACTAAACGATGTATCATGGAGTGGAACCCTGAATGTTTGTGTGATAATGGATGATTAGATTCATTGTGTATGATAGTATCTGTAAATGTTGGTTTTCTAAAAATTTTGAATTCAATTTTATTATTATTTTTAATCAATGTTAGGTCCAAAAAATTTAGGGTCGAATTATTTTCCATTTCTAAAGTAAATTGTATTTTATTATTAAATGTATTAATGAAATTTAAAAATGTAGTTAGTTGACGTTGTGAACCTGACCAAATACATAATATATCATCGACATACCTTTTCCACAATAAAACATTTTTTAACAAAGGAGAATCACAATCAAAAATATTCCGCTCCAAATTATCTACAAAAATATCTGCTATTAGTGGACTTGTGGGTGCTCCCATAGGAAGACCCTCTGTTTGATTATATATAATATGAATTTTATATTGCACGTATGTAATTGGCTGAATAGACTTGTGTTACCACGTGGTTAGGGAAGAGTTGAATGAATTACTAATGTAGTACTGATTTCAGGAGCTATTTTTAAGACAAAATTTGTAATACATTTAATACATTATGCAATACATTTAATGATCAATTTTTTTTAAGCTTTTTAATGTATCAGTTACATTATGTTCTTCATATACTTCAGGTAAAATTGTAATTTAAAGCGGTTTTTTTCAAGAGATTCAATTCTGTCTTCAAACACTTGGATGTTAAAAACACCGCCAAAGTAAAACTAATATGGTGGACTTAAGTCTACTGCCCAGTATTTACGTATACAAAACGTTCTTGCAGCAAGCTTACTATTAATAAAAAAGATAAAATTGTTTATATCACACGAGGTATTGCAGAAACCAAAATACTAGGCCGCTTTCTTCTGAGCTTCACATTTACCTGCCTTGTTTCTAAAAATTTATTAATAAACATCCATCCCACGGATGACAAAAAGATGTTAATTTTGTCGCACTTCTTCAAAAGATTCTAACTATTTATACGTATACGGCAGATTAGTTGTTATGTAGCACTGAATAATTTTTCAAAGTGCCGTGGTGCTTTTTATAGTTTTGGACGTCGTTAAGTTTAATACCATCTAATGAAAATATGTGTAGGACAGATTTACGGGAAACGGTGGTCATTTATAAGGGGAGAAAGACTTGAAACGTTCCAGAATGGAGGACATCTCAGTCCGAGGAAAGCCCGGGAAAATCTCTTCTAAATTTGAAATAAATTTCATCCAGTGTCGGGGGATGGGGGTTTATTTATCTTGCGCTCCTTTGCGATAAAAAAATTAAGTGATAAACAACAAAATGTTTTCACATCGTTTCAAGTGAAGAATGTGACATTTAATACTTTTTAGGAGAACTGACGTCGGAGGTTACCACTTTTACTAGATGATGTTGATTTATTGCTGTCTGCTGATCGACGATCTGCAATGGCAAAGATGCTTCACTAGATTTAGAAAGAATGACTCGGTAATCGGTTCTCGTCAGTTCAAACTTCATCACGCCCTCTGTCAAACATAAAGGGATACTTTATAGTTTCTCTATCGGCGGTGCACCGAAGTTCGCTAGTTCACCATCGAGTTGCACCGACTTACGCTTCGGTGTTCGGGCTCTAGGTATCGCCCTATGTCCGCCTCACTTTCATTACTTACCATCGTAGAAACCTAGAAAATCACATTGTTGTATCCTAATACACAATTCTTGCTTCATCCACGTGTATTCATCTCTTCGTGCAATTTCGTATATTTTAAGGCTATCTGGTCATGCCAAGTCTTCTGTAGAGGTTCTCTGTTTCTGGTGCCATCGTCGCCCATAAAAAATATCTTCTCATTTTAAATGGTAGATTTTTCTGGTTTATTGTCATCTTGGTTTTTTCATAATTAACCCAGAGGCTTCATTGCCTGACCATAGCTTGTAGTATTTCAATAGTTTAATTATAAATTAAAAATAATACTGAAATTATGTCATCTATGTATACTTATACTACTATTACTCTATGTTCATGGCTGACTGACCTTGCACCTAGGTGCATTCCACAGACGGTGGGGCAAGTGCAAATTCGAGTGTTAAAAGATCAACAAGCTTGGTTCCGCTGAAATAGATTATCACCGTGCCTTATCCGGTGATCGGGAAATCAAATTAGCCAGCATCTAACCCCTCTCCAAAGTGTAGCAAAACCTTCTTCCTTTAGTGCGAGTCGGGGAAAGTCCAAATGGCATTCAGCTCATGAGATTGAGATCAAGTTAAGACCAGATTCCTTCTGTCCTTATACTTTTCTTCATCCAAAACGGGTTGCGTTAAACAAACAATAACCAGCAGAGATACAGTCCATCACGAGATTTATTTACCACCAGCACTTGTTGTTGTTATTGTCATCAAGAGTACAAGTCAAGAAACTGTATTTACTGACATGCGATATGCTTTTTTATTTTTATTGAATAATATATTATTGAAATAAAAGATGATATTTTATTTTTAATATTAGATACTTTAAAGAAAGGAATGTGAAAAAAATTAAAACGTACATTTTTCTTTCGTGTGTGACATTGACTTTCAACAAAAATCAGAGACAAGAACTAGTAAAAAAGAGAGTAACGCAAAGAAGCGTGTTAGGTGTCACACGGAAAGATAGGAAAAGAAACTCGTGAATACGACTAGACCAGAGTAGTCGATATAATAGAATAGGCAAAAAAACGAAATGACAGTAGGCAGGCTACATCGTTCGCAGTACGGACCGATAAAACTGAGAAAAACCATACACGATTTCTATTTCGTGTACACTGCCGAAACAGAAAGCTGTCATCGATAATGACAAACAAAAATGCTGACAGAAATAGATCATTTTTTGTTTTTGGCTTTTACTTACACAGAAATAGAATTACATAATCAATCTTTAAAATCAGACCTATTAACCAAAGCATATAAAGAATGGTCCAACTTGAGCTAACTGGTTTTAAAAATTTATAACTTTGTTGGGGTTTATTTTTAATTATATTTTTTTTGCAGATAATAAATAATGTATGAAATTTTATAATGGCTACATACCCATTGCAAGAGCGCGTTAAAATTATTGAATTATTAAATGTTTCGCGACGATCTATTTTCGGTGACCGGATAATTTAAAAAAAATCAGAGTTTGCTTGGCCTCCCCGTTCCCCAGATTTGACGGCGCCTGATTTATTTATGTGGGGCTACTTAAAAGACCGAGTTTATATGAACAAACCAGCAACAATTCAGGAGCTTAAACAAAATATTCGTGCAGAAATAACAAATTTGAAGACAGAAACGTTGCGTAATGTAATGCAAAATACTTTAGAGAGAGCGATTATTTGTCAACACGAAAATGGAGGTCATTTAAATGGTGTTATTACACATAGATTAAAAAAAGTTAACAATGTACACTTTCATGTAATAATATATTATATTTTTTTTTATAAATATTAAAATTACAAAAGCTATTTGCATTTTACATCAGTCAGTACAAGCTGGCCCACCCTGTATAACGCCCTAATACCGATAGTACTAATGAAATCGTCAAATTCTGCGGAAATACGCGACAGAAAATAACAATTGATTGGTAACAATAAGGTTTCGGGGAGGCCTTCATTCAGTAGTAGATGGAAAACGGCTAATGAGACGATGATTATGATAATAATGTTTCATTATATTAGTGGATAAGAGGTTATTGTGAGCCACAATAACCGGCGATCTTGTATGAGAAGATGTTTGAGTGTGGATGAGGCAAGACTTGTATGTCAGGACAGAAGAGTGTGGCACTCTATCCTCACTGCTTAATGGCGTGATGGTGAGGCGTGTTAAATTTGATTCATCTACCTATTTTCAATCTATTCTACAACACATACGTACTCTTATAACTTTGTTATTCTTTACCTAGTGGCTCAACGTGTTCAAAAAATTTATAAAAACTCCTAAAAAAAGGTGTTTGAAATTCTGTATACATTATTTTTGAATGATTAAATTTGAAAAAACATCAAACTTGCGTATGACTTGTCTGAAACGTTTCAATTTATCTGTACACGGAATATTTTTAGGATAAATAAATAATCAGAGGAATTTCTTCAAAAAAATATTATTCAATGATTTTTTAATACCTACAGCGAAATATTTTGATCTCCAAAAACAATATTATGTTTTATTATATTCTTCTTGTGACTGGTTTTGATATCCCATTAAAACCGAGCGTACCCTTATTTATCATTTTAATTGAGGGCAATGTAAAAATTTTAAAATCAAATATTATTTATTTACAGCGATTCAAATAATGATCTTTATTGAATAAATTATTAATATAAACGTGGTTTCACATTATGCTCAGGAGTTTTAACAAAGAGTACGGAGGAAATGTTTGGTTTTTGCCTAAAGGGAGGTTCTATTGTTGGGGTGATTAATTAGACGGGACTTTTACTCTTTCGTTTAATGAAATTTTGTGAATTGTAAGAATCTCTAGTAAAATTCTCAATTTCTCATCTTCTGCCCCTTGTTCTAGGAGGGTTTTGGCACTTTGTCTTCGCGTGACGTATCCAGGTGTCCCGGTTCTTTGCTGTTTTGGTGACTGCGGTCCATTGTATATCTGTCTTGTCACAAGTTCTGGGGCAACCACCAGTTTAGAAGATTAGTGATTTATTTCCCGACGAGTTTGGAAGCATCTAGAAAGTTTGCATGTTTGAGATGACGCATGAAAAGAAAAGTTTCTTATGGAAATGAAAGTATAGTATTCACCTATAGAAAATGTGAATCTCTTGAGCAATGTTTCTTTTATGGTGTGCGGGTGTGCGCGCACATTATTTGGAATCATAGTACACGCAAATAAATATAGCGCGCACACAATTGTTATCAAGACTAAAAGTGCACGAATTAAAATTAGAAAAAATGTGACATAATTTTTTAATTTATTAATATCAAACTGTGTATATCCGTTGAACAATTGATTTATGAGAAGAAGGCATTCTTATTGTGAAGTTGCAATTATTCAGAACATAGGTCTGTGATATTTTAAATACAAATTAAATGTATTAATTAAATGTATTATTATTTTTATTTAAAATAGTAAATGGCATCCCTTAATTTAACTAAACTGATTATATACCACATTCCCAAGCGGATTATAAGTTCGCCGGCGCTGTTCCATGTAAATGCATTATATACAAATGCTTATA
Organism: Eubasilissa splendida; assembly: GCA_031772225.1. NCBI lineage: Eukaryota > Metazoa > Arthropoda > Insecta > Trichoptera > Phryganeidae > Eubasilissa > Eubasilissa splendida. The sequence goes on along the minus strand of CM062866.1, from coordinate 7,287,113 downwards.
GGAATTCATCCACACAAAGACTACACATGCTTGGGAACGATTTTGGTATTTTATGTTCATATTCTGATGTTCAATGTTTAAATATAAGACTTTAAATATGATTTTGATGGTGTTCTGAGTTAAAGATACAATCGATTGCGGTACTCGGCCATTATATGTTAATCCTAAATTTTTATTGTTTTTTTTTTTTAAATTTTCTTTTTTTTCTATCTTTTAAATCAATACTTTCAATTTCTGTTTTATATATATTCATTGTGTTTCTACATATATTTTCATTGTGATTAATTTTGTAATAAGAGCGTGAATATAATATATAAATAAAGGCGCTAAGTCGATTTATGGTGTGCAAGATCACCAACATTTTGGACATTCAATCCCTTTCTGAGGTTACACAGCCAAGACAATCTCTTTCTACCTACGCCTTTCTATCTTCCCCTGAATGATGACTTGTAAAATATTATATTTAAAAATATATATATACCTCATAAAGACGAAACTATTTATATTATATTATATGGAAAAAAATAGAAGAATGGGTAAATAAAGGTCTTACGACCTGTCTTCGGCTGGCTTAAGTGATCACTTTACACAATGTAACGTTCACCATTCCACCCATAATCATCCTCCATATCTATAAAATTTTGGAAATTGTATGTATGTTACCATGTAGAAACACAGTATTTAACTACAACTTCGCTGTCGCCATTTATGGTATAAAATTTGATATTCATTTCCCTGAAACAGCTGTCACTAGATGTCACTAATGAGAATCTTATTTTTTTTTAAATGTGTAAAATCAAGTAGAATATTATATAAACATTCGAACACGATTGTGGTTTATATTATATGGAGGCAAGCCATCAATTCTCTTGGCATAAACTATTCTTATATCACACATACTCATCAAGCACATCCGAGAAGATTATTGCCAATCCTGCGTGTACTACGTTCACTATATATTTTGTTAAAATTTAATACTTGTAGCGCCTAATTCAAAAACCCGCTAAAACGGATTTGGGATATTTATAGTTAAATATGCAGTTTTGTAAATTTTTGTATCAGCTACATGCAGAACACATTATTTCTCGTAAAATACATTTCATATTGCATGTTCAAAATCAGGGTTATTTCCAAAATACCCCAAAGCCGACTCAGTATATGTTTCTATTCTCCCTAAAATGAAATCAACTAATTTACAAAGCTTGTTGATAATCACTTAATCTATAATCCAGTGTGGCTGCAAGAACGATATATGTATAATAATTTACATTACAGAATTGTCTCTTTAAAAAATGATGATGTAAAAACAAACATTTTGTACATTTGCTTTCAAAATATACGTTTTCATCAATAACTCAAAAACACATAAAGTCGTTTTAGTAAATTAGACGCTACACTTTACTTAATATAAAAAAACCTTTGAAATTTTAAATTAAATCGAATACGAAAGTATATTTTACGTATAAGGTTTTAGCTTTTCAGAATCTCTGGACTACTTGCACGTTGAAAATATATTATTCTCTTTGATCGTTTCGGCGGTCATCCCCTGCTTTCTCGCACACCTGCCTGACACCTTTAATATTGGGGTGCATAATGTATGACAGAACCGTTACGGTATCTCTTTGCTTACTACATCCAGCACCGGCCCTAGCCTCTGTGGCGCCCTCGGGCGAAATTTTTCTGAGTGGATCTGTTGAACCGTTCATTCAGACCCTCGGATTCCGCAACTACAACGTCCTCCTGCGACCAATCCCTCTTTTTAGTAATTCAATCTTGCACTGATGGTAAGGTAGAGAGTTGTATTATATATGTCTAACAAGTTTCGCTACACATGAGCAAAATATTCCAATTTCCGAATTTTTATGAATTTCTTAGCTCATTTATTATTAAGATTATAGCCTAGGTGAGTTTTCCGGTCAGCCCATAAGCTGTAATTATTATGATATTGGAGAATTAGCTGTCATTCTCTAGGACAACATGGTTACGCCGGCTTGCTTGGCGCCCCGGCTCGCACGGCGCCCCGGCTCGCTCGGCGCCCCGGCTCGCTCGGCGCCCTCGAGCAGGGCCCAAGCTCGCCTCCTTTCCCCCGTCCCCCTTTGCTTGCTTAATATATATCCTATATTTATCAGGCCATTCCTGACATTATTTTGTATCATCCACGTTTCTATTTAAACCGTACATAATAAACATTACTCATCACATAGTCTGCGGAACTAATAACAATTTTTTTTCTCCAACATCACTAATAATTTTATACAAGGACCATTTTTGTAGCATACACATATACAGGGTATAACAGACCTAGTCCACAATATTTTATGTGTGGATACCTGACTAAATTACGAGTCGAAAATGTTTAAGGAATATTTGACTAATCTCAACCATGTTAGAGATATAAGCATTTTAATAAAATCCTAATAATACGATTATTTAGATTATTTGAAATATTTTATCGATTTCAGATTATATATTGAATATAAAAAAAATTAAAGATCATTGAATTTCGAGCGGCTAAACTATTTTTTGTTATATGATTTAAGGCCTGAAGCAAAGATATAGATTATTAATGGAACAAGTTCGCAAATTCATATGTATTTTGAAGTACGTATACTTCAAGCTTAATAATTATTGATAAGCTTGACACGATTTTCTAAAAATTTCAAACAATAATATTTTCCGTAACATTTCAGAATTTGCACATATTCCTTGAAGATTTTTAACTCGTAGTTTAGTTAGGTATCCACCCATAAATATTGTCAACTAGGTCCGTTATACCCTGTATATTAGAAAATAAGTTTTTAGGTTATCAAGCATCTGTTAGTCCTGAGAAGGACCATTGTTGTCCCAAAGTTTCAGGAAAACCTTATTACCTATCCTCATAGGGTGCCTTATCAGTGAAGTGTCGTTCTGAAATGATCTTGAAACATGTATTTTAAGGCAGGCATTTCAGCGCCAAGAATCATATTTTCTTGAAAATCTCAAATTTAATACATATATATTATATGTTACCACTAGTAAACAGACTTACATTAAATCCATCCAAAACAAAGCTACTATGGACAGCGAAACCTTGAAGACAACATATGTAAATTATGTTAACAAAATTTATGCTGGCCTGCCAATGTTTCAGTTGGATAAATTACATTGACTCACTGGTGTGATTGTAATTGATATTCGATAATATCAGTGATTGAAAACTGTGACTGTGATCACAGTTGCGCCGTGCGATATCACAATATACGAAATAAATAAAAAAACAATTTTTAGCATCTTTACTTATATTATTCAAACTTAATTTGCATAAAAAACATATTCTAGCATTTATGTGTGCATTTTTCGGCTCAAATTCTCAGAATTTCTAGTCAAATGCGTAAAACTTTTTGACAAAATCTACTAGATGGCGTTTATCACGACTTATAACGTCATTCCTTCATGAATATTTTCGTTTTATATGCACATGCACCAACTCACGGTTCACAACTAAATATAAATAAATTTGAAAAATCAATCACGATTCACGATATTCCCAGATATTCAATCACTGATAGTGAGTGTGGCTCAAAGATATCAGTGATTGACTCACAGTTTGTGATTTTAAGCTCAACACTAATTGCAATAAATAATAATTGGAATTTCTAAATTCACTCATACCTACAACACTTGATGTGTAAGGCGACACATAACATGTCGTCTCTGTATTTCCAAGAGCTCTGCATTCCAAACAATTTAAATAGTAGATGTCAAACAGTATTTTTAATTTATTTTTCTCTCTCTTTAAATATGATTCTCTTTTAAATATGCATTGTTTAGAACATATATTTATTTGCATACATGCTTATTTTGAACAAAAATAATGCACTGTGCCTTCCTCGCATTCCTTTTCCCTCCCGGCATGCCGCCGATCAATTGATTGGCGATTTTGAACGAGTGCGGTATACGTGAATCGAAAGAATTACAACATAATACATTTGAGACTTCTTGTCGGAACTCGTCGTCATCTAAAGAAACCTCAGACGAAATAATGAATTAAAAATACAGTCCACATTTTGAAATGTTTGCAGAATCTGGATTATGGTGAGTGTCTATTCCTTCCGTATCCTGAATTCTTCCGGCATATATGCTTATACGTAACATGCATATTTGAATCAAATAAATTTGACTTTATGTTATATTATTCCTTCTAGTGTATTTTAGTAAAATAATTGATTAACACATTATAATAGAAAATTCATTTTACCGGCAAGAGACAGTTCCGAGCCTAGTACGAGATACTCGTATTGTTCAATAGATAGATTTTTTTCTGTGTATTTTTTAAGTAATTATTTTTATTTACGAAGATCTATTTTATAAAATTACAACTTTACAATTCAAATATGATTTTATAAAAAAAAAATATTTATTATAAAATGTATTCAACAAATTATTTTCTTATATCCCTTTCAAATGTGCCCAAGACAAAGCCTCCTCGCAAGAACCTTGTCCGCCCCCTCGCGAGGTTCCTTCCGCCGGCGTCGGAATAATTATTGAGAAATTATGACTTTACAAGAAAATTAATGGATTATCAAGAACGAAATGATTAAATATTTTCGCGGAAAAGTTTACAAAAAGTTTTGTCGTAAATTTAATTACTTAGAGCGGCGGTGCTTTTAACGCGTCAATTAATCCTATCAAAGATTATTTTAAAAAATCCCGGGTCAAACTTCTCGGTTATCGGCCGTAAAGGGGAAATAAAACAGGGGTTTTGTTGAATTAACTTCGCCATTTGGAGGTTAATGTAGAGTCTTTGGAGTGGTGAAATTTATTTCTGGTTTTAATGGACTCTGCTTTCAATTGCAAAACTTTTTCTAAGCTTCTCAAAGGTTCATCGTAGAGTTTTCGCATTTCTTTATTTATTTCAAGATATTCGTGGAAATCATTGCTAGTGAAAGATCCTATCGTTTTATTTAAAACTAACTGATTTTGACTAATTTATAAGCTAGTACATCAATAATAAATATAATTTGCCTCAATACGTACATAGTTAAATGAAGTAACATTACAATACAAATAATAAATACCCCGGAAATTGCAATATTTTAAATACTAATTAAATGTATTAATTATAAAGATGTACATACATATAAAATCAAATTTTATCGAAAAATATTGTTGTTGCGCTACCGGAATTCGATCCTGGATATCTTTAAAGGAAAAGGTGCATTGTCTAATTATGCTACAACAACAGTACTTTTGAAGACAGATTCATATGTTACACTATTCGAATTAACACATCTATCATTCTATTATTTGAAAGCAATCTACTTTGTTTTTACGGAATCTCAAATACCTTTGAGTAAACCGATAGCAGACGCCAGAATATTTTTCGAAAAAAATTGATTTTATATGTATATCTTTCTAACTAATACATTTACTTAGTATTTAAAATATCACAGACCTACGTTCTGAATAATTACAACATCACAATAAGAATGTGTTCTCCTTAATGCAATATTTTGGCCGTATCTTTTTATTTAAAAATTTATTATTGTACCATATCCTGCAAGTTAAGAGAAAATTGCGAGCAGATGAGACCCCGAAAGACAAAGGACATTCTGGATGAAAATTCTAAGGTTCGGGAAAGGAAAGAAATCTGTAGGGATTGAAAGAGTTAGCTTTGCTTTGTGTGTTAAGTCACCAGTATGGTGTAACTGATGTTTGTAGGTTATAAATATTAGAAGGATTTGTTTAAGGTGAGTCTGAGGGCTCTAACTTCTCAGACTGAGATCTCACGCGTGCATGTAAATGTCGCAGTGTATATAAATGTTGCAGAACGTGCGGCTAGAGCAGGTTATTGAAATAAAATAGGACTTACAATTGATTAGCGTTTATTGTAGGATGATGCACAATGAGAACGTACCCACCACATTCCCAGGACCGTTAAATAAGCTCAACGTTTCAATTTCGGTCTTGCACGTCGCCTGGTTCTCATTTTTTTTAAATGTTACAAAAACGGCCGTTCGATAGCGCTTCACACACAGTGATAGGGTGATACCGCGCAACCGCCTATAACAAAGTTTGCTCTCATTGTGCCCGACCTATTTTTATTGTTATTTTATTAGATAAAATAAAATATACAAAGAAGTATAAATAAAACATGATAAAATAACACAATAGAATATCAGAAAACCGAGGAGTTATAGATTGAATAAAGAAGAAAAAATACAGGTTACATGTTAATATCATACATAGCATATTAACAAGACATATAATACACTCATCACAAGGTCATAATGCACAAATAATTTTACACAAATTAGAAGTTAAAGTGTACGATAAAGTTAGTAACTAGAGCTGATCACAGAAGCCAACTGAAGCGGTCACTTCTTTTCTGGCCGCCTTCTCGAACCGATTACGTTGCGATGTAGTGTCGTCTAGATTTTCGATCGGTACTGGACGGACTGGCTGTAGAGCGTATGTCTAAACATCCAGGTGCTATGCGGCACGTTGAGGACGTCTACAAATCTACTTTCTCCAATATGATTGCTGATATTTAATAACCGGATAATAGTATAAAAATAAGAACAGACAATGGTCGTGGCAATCGTGGCTACGGCTTCCTGCCAGTATAAAAATATTTCATTAAAAAATATTCATTGAGTTTGTGGAGAACATCTTAAAAATGAGCATGTTAAAAAAATCCAGATTACCAAGCTTTTTGATTTTTTTCAAAATGTGCATTACTTTCGGAGATATTGGCGTTCAATGTTGGACTTGTTGAAAAACGTTCGGATTATCAATATCCGCCGTGTGACGTCATATCTCTTGTACGTACCTGCTAGTACTGACAATATTAGCACTAGAGTGTCGAGTACCGACTTGTCGACTCGGAAGATGTGACGTTACACAATTGAACGGTATAAACTAATCGTTTTTAAAACACGCAACTTTAAACATCTGTAACTCTACCATATTCAAGATATCGAAAAAATTCTTACAGTTTTGTAAATGGTATTTTTTGAAGAATTTTTTTTAAAAATAACCCCATTACCTCATTGTGAAACATCATCAAGTTAGTCTTGTTTGTATAGCCAACTTTCAAAATACAAGGAATATTTATGTCATGTTTATCGTGTACATATCTTTATTCTTTTTCAATATATGTAATTGAATATTTTCATCATCAACATCAGCAGTACCGCTACAACCTATAGTGGATCTTGGCTGCCTGGAGGTTTTATCGCTGTTTTCATCTATCTATGGTACCCTCTTACAGCGTTTCACTCCCATAGCACAACAGACTAATACCACATCATCAAGCCACCTCAATTTAGACCTACCCACTCTTCTGCATCTTTGCGTCACTGAACAAATCTTTTATTTCAGGCTCCTTATCTTCCAACCAACGTACTCTTCGAATTTTAATATATAATATGATACCACACTGGTATCTTCATACATGTTACAGCGTTCCATATAATATCTTTGTCTCCTGACACCATTGTTATTTATTGGGAAAAATTCTGCCGAAAATTTTTCTTTCACAGATGTCTAGGTCATTTCATATGTCTGGGTTTTGTCAGTGTTTGAAAAAGGGGTTGGAGAAAAACGGGATTAAGGAAGGGTGGAAGGAATTTAGTACACAAACAGAACAGTAAGTGATATAGGGGAACTCAAAAGATCAACCAGACACCAGAAAGAAACACGACCCACCTGAAAGTTGCTCATTTAGGTATCTGAATGTTCTTCTTCCTCTGAATCCACGGGTATTTTAGCTTCAAAACACGTACACGTTGCGCACGAATTACTCTCGAATACACACTTCGTTGGTGGCGCGAAGTGTGACATAACAAGCACAATGCACAATAGCAAGATGAAAACACTAATCGGTACGCACGGTAGCGAGAAATCAATTACTTACAATAGTCAGTCTGACGAACTCGATAGCAGTACGTCAATTTCACGGCAGTCTAACGCACGTTGATCAACTTTGAAGGTCAAACGTAAACACTCAACTCAACACATCCAAAAGCATAAATAACACCACAGAAAAGATTGTGCTCTGGTATAGAGAATGGGATAATAGGAGGTAATAGATATGAACCACTCTCTATATCGTGTCCACATGCGTGCGAGATGGCGGTCGGCGATCCATAAATCATTGGACAGGGTAGACTTTAGGTTAGGTTAGGTTAGGTATAAACTGTTTATTTATTGTACTTTTAAAAATACATACATTGAACTTTACGTATTTTAAATTTGTTCTTAATTTTGTTTTATCGTCGCTATAGTTGAAAATACCGGCTCAGTAGCGGTTGACGTAGGTTTAACTGTTAAAAGTGTTTTAAATAGTAGATCTAACGTTAACATCCTTTTTTTTAAATTATCCAAATATCTAAAATCATTTTTTAGATTATTTGAACAAACATTTGTAGTTTCTACGAGGGATAAAATGGTGTTTCTTAATTCGGTCTGCAATTCGGACCTCGATGAACTCTTCAAACAAGCAACAGGTATCTCTTCCACGTCCAAATCATAATTCTGAGAATTGTTTAATATTTCATTCTTAGAAATTAGTACAAATACTATTCGAATAGCTGCACAAATATTCTAATATCGAATAGTAGAAAAATGCCGAATTTATTTGAATATCAAATATTTGGGTTGAAATCTCTATTCATACTGTCATCATTTCAATGTTTGCAACAAGCCTTGAATAATCCGCAATTGTGACAATCATAAATCAGATGCCTTCGAAACATACTGCTGAAACGACGGAACCCGTGGACGGCACCGCGCATGAGTGCCTCAATCCTGCGACATGTTATCCGACCACAGCTATCTAGGGTTGTAGACTTCCAATTTTTTGACAAAAATAATGTAGCGACTTCTTCGCAGCCCTGTATATTAAAAAGCCATAGTTAAAGGTCTCGCGAGTTCAAACGCTTATCTCTTCCATTTTCCATTTGGATTAACCACTAAGCTACTAGCATCGAGTTTCGGCCCATTATAAGCCGTTGTAGAGAAGTTCGTATTTAAGAGAATGGGTAAATATAATGCGAATTTCGCTACAAGAATAAATGAAAGTTCGAGTTGAATTTCGTGGTTCAGCCACTCGGAGGTAGATTACAATTGTTGTAACAGGACAAATAAATTAATTGGTAAGCTAAGATCCCGATTAAAATTATGTTTTAATTGTCGCAATCCGAATTGGAACAAGAAAGGAATAATGGCAGATGAATCTGGTCTACCTTGATCTCATTCCTCGGTTGGACGTCAAGTTTCACATCCAGTTGACCTGCACTTTTGTAGTGAAGAACGGTGATATCACTGCGCTTCCGGGTCTTGTGGAATACCGCTTCTTGATGGTCCGGATTTCTACACACGGCGACAATTTTGATCGACAAAAGAAGCTTGTTGATAACTCGGCGTCGAAATGCAATCTGTTTCCACGTCAGCGAAATCCCTAAGTAATTAGTTGACCAGAGCGGGGAAGGTATGTTATAGTTTATTGGAAAGATGGAATGCACATAGAGTATTGAACTTGCGTCAACATTAATATATTTTCTTTTTTATCGTATGGTCCCAGTCTTGAGACAGTGATGATGGTAGCATTCAAATATGACCCTTTTGACTTCTTTATTTGGTGTTTATCTTGCTCGCTTTTCTTCAACGGTCACCGTGATCATGAACTTGTGGGGAATTAGTGAAGCTGACGAGTGTATTTTTCTTAGTTGCGGGCGCATGTTATTCACACCCGACATCGGTACCGGTCGTGTGTTTGCGGCTGTTAGGAGCTCTGGTTTTACGCACCGGTAAATGTGAAACACGTACCAGAAAGCTCGTCCTCGATAGACCTTCACAGAGTTTTCGAGACTTCTGGCAACATTACAAGAATAATTTATGTGTGTATGCTGTTTTCGATATACATGTATTGAAAACAGCATGCTACTGCATCTTAAGAGAATAACCTTTGACCAGTACATTATCCAATCCACAATGATAGCAAAACCTGGACTATGAAAACTAAGCTGTCTCGAAAATTCCTATCAATTTTACGCATACACACAGACTACCAAATAAATACACGAACTAACGGAATTTCCTTGTTTCAATATTTTCATTTTAGTGTCAGTCACGCTCAGCTTCGCGACATTTTTTAAAATGTATGACTCGATTGGAACAAAAATTTAAAAGCTGACAATATTATATGGAATTATGTAAAAAATACGTCTTGTTTACACAAAGAATTAATTTTTGAAGAGTAAATACTTTTACTTTTAAAATTAGCAATATTATCTTTGTGGTCAAAATTCATATTTTTATTTATTATCTTTGTTTTATTAACCACTAGAAGAAAATTGTATTTTTCGAAACCGTTAGATGTATTTAAACTCAATTTAGTGGTTAATAAAACAAAGATAATAAATAAAAAAAGTAAATACTTTTACTGTTGCATAAATGTGTCATAAATCAGATTTATGTTTCCACAAATAATGTGCGTAGAATGCCCCTCGTCTCGTAACTAATGTTCCGAACCCCTCTCCTATATGTACACTTTATTTCATGTCTATTCTTTTACTGGTCTGTTCTCATACTACATAATTTTAGCGTATTTTTTCTCTATTTACAAAATGTTTACAACGAATTTTAAGTCGCGAACACAAAATTGGTAGTACCAGGATTCAACAATTATTACTACGGCTAACGGTCTGCAGAAGTAGTCATTCTAAGATTGTTTACACATTTTGCCTACCATACATAGATAAAATGTCTACTTCGATAAGGGTGGGAGGGTGGTATTTATTCAATTGCGAGCTAGTGAGTAACGGTGAATGCGGTGTGGTGACAAGAGGAGGACTGATACTAGGGAGGTATACTCATAAATGCATTTGTCATGTAACGTGTGAACAACTGTATTAGTATTTATGCTAGCCCACTAATGTTTCAGCTGAATAGATTACAATCTATTCTGAATGCGGCAGCACGGATAATATATGGAACGTCTAAATTCTCTCGCAAAATTATCAATTTTACACGAACTACATTGGCCCCGTTTCTCGTTGAGTTTAATTTGTGCTTGATGGTATTACATAACGACACATAACATGGCGCCTTTGTGTCTTTTATATTACAGATAACATGGTGATAACAGATACTTGAGATACTTTTTAGTACCAAAAATGAATACCAAATTCGCTCAACGAACTTTCTTATTTTATATTTAACAAATTGCCACTAGACCTTAAGTAGGTCTAAAGTGATTAACGATTTTAAATCAAAAATAATAAAATGGTTGCTTGATGTGGGTAGAAAGCAAAATGAAACTAATTTGTCATTTGTGCTAACCTAACTACCTACACATTTTTGTCTCCAACTATTGTATATTACAGACAATAATATTTTTATAACTTTTTTAACAATAATATTTTATAACTTACTTTACATTATACTTACTTTATAACGATTGTACCTTAACATTTATAACTTTTAAAAACTGTATAGGTAATTATTTTAGAACAGACCACATCTAGTATCTTTGTACTATTTATGATACAAAAAAAATAGATTTCACCCTCTACTTCAGGATGAGTTTTAAAACCGATCAGCCATTGTCAGAAGTCTGACATCGGATATTTGCAGTGACAAGCTCAAAACCGTGGAACTCTTTGCTCTGCGTAATAAGGAACAGTAAATCATAGTCTTTATTTATAAAAGAATCCGAAAATTGATATTTTAACTATAAACACTAGTGTAGGAGTAACCTTTAAGAATAATACATGTTGTAGCGAAGTTGCATTTTCAGAACATAGTTCTGTGGAGTTTTAATACAAATTAAATTAATCAACTAGAAAGATATACAGAAAAAAATCTATTGATTCCTTTATACATATTATTTTATTCTATTTTTGTTTTCATATTTTCATGCGCAGACTATCAACAAGGCGTTAAGGATCCTGATAGATAATCCTCGGTAATACATGAAGGTGCAATTTAAATGCATTTAAGACTATTCAAGATATAACATGTTACAAAATACGCCTTTTTATGGTTAAAGAAATTAAACATACCTACTATAAAAACTGAGATTAAAAGACATGTAAAATAAAAATACAAAAACAATGTAATAAAACTATTGCACAGAAGCACACAAGCACGCGGATTGCAAGGTCAACGGATTCAATTCCCGTGATATGCCTATACCGATAGTCCTTCGCGTTAAAGGCGTTGACGCGATGCTGTTGGGTTACTACAGTAAGTACAAAAATAAAGAATAAGTGGAGTTGAAATTGAATTTAATTAAAATTGTATGGAATCCGAACTTGACAATATGTTATAATTTAATATAATGATATTAAGTGTTGTACTGTTGTGTAAATGTAGGTGGAAGTGATTACATTAGTTTATCGTGTAAAAAGATCAAAGGAATGTATTAATCTTAAGGCGTGTACCTAATGTCGCGTGTTTCTTTTTAAGGGTTGGAAATATGCAGTGTGTACATTGGTGGCTTAGTGCCGCCGGTGCGAGGGGTTGAAAACATCAGTCATGAACCCTCGTGATGGACTCCGCGTCGAAAAAGAAATCCCGGTGATTAATAATCCAGATTAACAAATTTCTTCGCAAAATATCCCAGAAAATTCTTGACTAAAAATATATTTTTTACAGGTAATAAAAAATATAGCATAAATTTTTTTTAAATATTTTTAAACTAAAGTAAAACGATGATTTTTTAGTTAAAATTATGATTAATAGAATTTAAAATATATGTAATGTATTAACTTACTTTCAACGAACGAACAGATGTATTTATTAATTTGAAAAAGTGGAACATATAGGTTCGAAAATTTGTCGTTAAAAATACTGGCGCTGTAATATATTTGGTAATGCACCTTCCCCGAATTGGAAAAAAAAGATCCAGGTTCAAATTCCGGTAGCGCAACAATAATATTTTTCGATAAAATTAATTTTATACGTATATCTTTATAACGAATACATTAAATTAGTATTTAACTTATTTTCATTTACATTTTTTTAGTATTAAAATTAACTCTAAAAAAAATGTATATCGTGTAATTTGTTAAAATGGAATGTCTACGAATTTTACGTCACGTCATTTTTGTTAAAATTGAATCTCCATTAATTTCATATTATGTAATTTGTTAAAATGAAATCTTCACAAATTTTACGTCACGTCATTTTTGTTAAAATTGAATCTCCACAAATTTCATATTATGTAATTTGTTAAAGTGGAATCTCCACAAATTTTACGTCACATAATTTTTGTTAAAATTGAATCTCCACAAATTTCATACCGATACCTTAATATCTGTGTGTTTAAATACTTCAAGCTTTACGAGGGAGACATCGACGATAGTTCTATGGTTTCTAAGGTTCCTTAAAGTTAAAATTTCGACCCATGCATCTCCGGGTATCATCAACATCTTCATTATCAGCTGTTTTCTATCTACTTCTGGATAAAGATTACCCTAACTTTTCTCTGTCTATTGTTATTCACTGGCACGTATTTTCTCAGAATTTGATTATTTCGTCCGTTCTCGTAAATTCCTTCGATAGCTTAGTATGTCTCAGGGCTTTCTATTGATAATATGCCATCTATACAGTAATAAAGATCACCACTAACCTGGACTGATGGTTGCCTTGATCCTCCGCTGTTAGTCGGTTGATCTTCGATATATTGTTGTTCTTAGATGTCCGAAGATTTGCAGTACGTGCCGACGCGGTCTCTGCGTATTATTTCGACCAGTCAAAATAATCCTTTCTCGACTGTTTTTGAAAGCAGCAACCTTCACACGCATAGATAATCATATCACACCAAAAAAAAATCCCGAAGGAATCAATCGCTCGTAAACACGTCATTCCAGCGGGTTTTAAGATAGCCTGTCGGCTTCTTGATTCTTTTCGGGTACCAACGAATGGCTGCATTCGTCCAACGATTGTCCGCTTTTCGAGCGATGTGGCAGTGTACATCAGATAATAAATTATAAAAGAGCCAGGCATTCATCATATTTATTTCACACAATAAACACGTGACAGGTTTCCACCCATATTAAAGAAATGAGACAGGTAGGTTTTCGAGTGTATTGCTTTTATCTCTCGCATGGCAACGCCGAAATAATAAAACGGGTTACGAGATTGCCACTCGGGCCTCATAATATCAGGTCAAGCCTCCAGCGGACTAGGGTGGTGGGTGGTTAGTGGCGTTAAGGGAGGGGGATGGTCTGCGGAAAAGTGGAAAAAATGAGTGTGTTTTGGAGGGAACCTGTTGTAATGCAAAGAGAAAAGTACTTGTTTTGAGTGTGTGTCCTGTGTATGGGCGTGAGCCCGCACTCGAGAGGAATTTTGAAATATCGCTTTGAACTTGTGCGAAGCTAAAAGTATCGTGCCAGGGCATATGGTCCGATTCCGCGCATATTTGGTATAGGTAATTTTCGTTCGTATTTGTATATATTGAAATTGCGTTTTACGAGAAGTTGTTTTGAAAAGGTAATATTTATATTTTTAAATAATGACTGGTTAGATTTTTATTTATTTACTTATTTCTATCAACGCCCTTGTGGGCTTTTATATAAGAATAAAAATGTATTTCATTTATTTAGTTTAAGTATAACAGTTTAAATATAAACGTTTAAATATAATATTTTTAAAAAAACTAAGTATAATTTACGTACAAATATTTATTCAATTCAGGTATGCTCCTGCAATGAAAAATGTCAACGAAATTCAACTTGTTACCGATACGAAATGCGTGTCATATAAATATTAGTACTATTTTCATATGAATGTGCTATGAAAATATAATTAACTTGACGGTCTCCTGGAACGAGGCTCGAACCCCCGATTACTATTTAGATCAACTAGATGAGTGTCTAACCACACAAGCACGTCAATATTTATTTTTTATGTGAAAACTGAAACTGAAAATTTTGTTGCGAAAACCAAATAGAGTTTTAGAGATTTTTATATGAATGGTTGATAAAGAAGAAATTATTGATTAATAGGGTTTTTTATGATATTTATGTTAGAATAGGTTAGGTTATGTCAGTTAAATCGCATTGAATATCGATTGTAAAATATAAATATGAGGCAGGCAAAAAGGATAGAGTGCGATACTCTTCTATTCTTACATACAATTCTCGCCTCATCCACATTCATACATCTTATCATATAAGCTCGCCGATTATTGAGACTCCTAACAAGATCGTTCTTCAGTATCTGGTTTACCTGGTCGTGCCAAGTCTTCCGCGAACGTCTTCTACTTCTGGTGCCATCAACGCTTGCGTCATATATCTTTATTACCATTCTCTCCTCATGCATCCGTTATGTATGACCTAAGAAATTTTTTCTTACTCGTACTATACAAAGATCAACATAACATTTTTATCTTTTTTCTTAAATATGGCTTGCAATAATATACATTTGACTAATAAAACGCTAAAAAGCTGTTGCGCAAATAGTTATATTTTATATTAAATGAATTAAGGCTAGCGCGCATGTCATTGCATGAATTTAAATTTTGCGGGCATCAACACTATTAATCCCACATTTCTAATATATGGAGTTTCCAAATTCTTTCATATAACATCCCTTTTACATCAGCTACATTGGCTCCGATTCCCTAAAAGAATTGAATTTAAATTGAGCTGGTTGATGTACAAGGCGACACATAACATGGCGCCTCTAAATCTTCAAGAACTTTGTATCCCAGACAATTTGAATGGTAGACGTCAAACTCTCAGGTCGTCCTCTACTTCAGCTGCAGGAAGGGTTGTAGAACCGATCAGCCGTTACCAGAAGTCTAAATTTAGTGAACAGGCATTCGCAGTGGCAGGCCCAAAAGCGTGGAACTCTTTGCCCTCCGTTATTAGAAACAGTGCATCAGAGACTTTATTTAAGAAGAAACTAAAAACGCACTTTTTCAAAAAATCATTTCCATAAGTGAAAATAACGATTTTTTAATTTTAAAAACATAGATAATTGTAGAACTATAAACAGTTTAGGTGTAAAGCGCCCTTGAGGTGAAAGTTTTTATGAAAATGGCGCTATACAAATAATCCATTATTATTATTATTATTTCTCCTTTATCAACCCTATACTAAAAATCGTCAAATTTCTACTTCTTATGATTTCGGCAACTTAATATTTTATTAAGGAAAACACATTGCTGTGAAATAACATTTTCAGAATATAGTTCTGTGCTATTTTAAATCAAATCAAATAAATTAAGTAGAAAGATACAGAAAAAATATTTGGTTTCTACCGGTAACAAAAATAATAAATAATGATAAATTCAAATATAAAATAATTAGTAAGTATATACTTACAATTTATTTCTGAAGATATGTCTTTTGTTTTTGTAAGTTTGAACTTCTATAAAATTTGCACAGGTATTTATTGCTAATGTAGGGCTCCCTAATTGTCTTCCTGCATTAAATAACGCTTTAATCCTACTACAAAGTTGTTCATCTCCTGGTTAGTCACCGGCACAGGTAAATCTTCATCATCATCTTCTTCTTCACATAATTTTTGATGTCACGATTTAATGACCTATGTTGTCTGCTATCGGTTTACTCAAATATATATGAGATTCCGTGAAAACAAAGCAGATGGTTTTCAAATAATGGAACGATAGATGTATTAGTGTAACATATGGGTTCTACCAAAACCGGTAGATGTATTTAAACTCAATTAAGTGGTTAATAAAACAAAGTTAACAAATAAAAATATGAATTTTAACCACAAAGTTAATATTGCTAATTTCAAAAGTATAATTATGATTCATGTCTTTCTTTTTCTAATGAATAACATCTTGTATTTATCGCCTCTAGGTGTTACCATATTTTTTTCCCAATTTCGGATGAAGGCAGAATATGACAAAAGTGAGGTGGGTTGCTCAAGTAAAAGAGCCCGAGGATCTTATGTTCAGAAAGAATGTGAAAGGAGAGAATGTAGGTCTTTTACCCCGACAATATTTAATAAGTATTTACAATAAAACATTTTATCTTGAGAACCGATGAGTATTGAAAGAGAGCGCAACTGCGCCTCCAGCAGTTTTCAACGCTTTCCGGCTCCCCACTCCGCCGGTCAGCCATCTCACGTAGTCTCTCATCTGCCACTAAGCCGCTACACATATATTACATAGATCCAACATTTACAAATGTCAAAAACCTCACAATTATACTATAACATTTTTCACGTGTACTGTACACGTGTCACTTTTCTATAGGTACACATGAAGTTAGAATAAATAAAAGCCATCCGACCGGAAATGACTAGAATTAGGTTCAATACGCGATGATAGCCCATACCAAATAAAGTTGTATAAACATATATACATACCTAATGTACATGTCAAATAAAATGGCGATTTATTCAGCTATCGCTTCCGCGAATGGAAAAAATATATATATTTCAGCATTGAGTTCATTTAGACGTTTCAAATATTTTTTGATTCCCTTTGGATTTGAAAATCCGCCCAAACAATAAATAATACAACGACAGAGTTATAGCATTACATCCACTTCCGGTGTTTTACTTCCGGGGGAAATCCCACACTTCCGTCGCGGGGCTTTACGGTTGCGGTCTACTCGTTTATTCATCAGTAGTACAAAGACTCCATTTTTTAATATTCAAAAGTAAAAAAAAAAAAAAAAAACTTTGATACTGTATACAAATTTTTATTTTTACTAACTCTACGGGCTACCGTATATGTTGTGTATTATGATACCCTTAATAACAACATCACAGCTATAAGGGCTGATTACTTTACATTGCAAGCCTTCAAAGTATACGAAGCTATTCGACATGGTTGTGTATTTATATATTTATTCTTAATATAGAGCATACATAACTATTATATTGTAGTTAACTTGTGATAATGTTTCAACAATTATAAATTTTGTTCCTATATCTTTTATTTATAATTATAGATCACACAAAATTTTTAGAATGAAAAGAAGAAACGATTATAATTATGTATACTATCTGTCTCTCTCTCTGTGTACATTTTGATTTGTAGATAAACTGAGATGATTAGCTTGAGATTGGTAGAATGAAACAAAATCTCAAACCAATGTACACGATGTTCGATCTGATAGCGAGACTTAAAACGTGCACACAAATGTCACATTAAATCATCATAGATTCGTACAACTCACTGATCACTAAATGAATAGACATGAACTAATGCAAATTCCTTATCCCAAACGTTTATATCGGTGACACCTACATGGTCACTTTAGTACCACTCACACAATCAAAGAGCTTCGCGACTTTTTTAAAAATATATAACTCCATTGGGACGAAAAATTAAACGCTGACAATATTTACATTCATGTAAAAAATACGTCGTGTTTACATATTTAATTTTCGAAGAGAATACTTTTTCTGTTAAATATGAATTAAATTTATTAATTAGAAAAATATACATATAAATCAATTTTATCGAAAAATATTGTTGTTGCGCCACCGGGATTCGAACCTGGATCTCTTTCCTAACCGGGGAAGGTGCATTATCCAACTATGCTACAGCGACAATATTTTTAGCGACTATTTTCGAATCTATATGTTACATTTTTGATATTAATACATTTAATCGTTCCATTATTTGAAAGAGCCATCTACCTTATTTTTACAGAATCTCAAATACATTTGAGTAATCTGATAGCAGACGCCAGAATTATCAATTCATTTTTATTATATTTTGGACACATTGATACAACTTTATATTAGGAGAACATTATTATTCTTATTATTATTCACAATAAGATTAGTTTTTTTTTTTTTTACTTTTTCTGTTGCATAAATATGTCATAATCTATCGAATTTATATTTTGTTTGGATACATATGTGTAGAATACCCTTAACTCCGCAAATAATGTTCCAAACTCCTTTCCTATATTCTTATAGACTTAATATCATGTCTGTTCATTTACTAGTCTGTAGTACAACTGTA
Organism: Eubasilissa splendida; assembly: GCA_031772225.1. NCBI lineage: Eukaryota > Metazoa > Arthropoda > Insecta > Trichoptera > Phryganeidae > Eubasilissa > Eubasilissa splendida. The sequence continues at coordinate 7,268,164 of CM062866.1, read as the reverse complement.
TATTTTGAATAGTTACCCGAAATCATTAAACATTAACTTAATAAGTTATATTTGACGTTTAACGTACGTGAAGCAAGGCACGAGATGATGAATCTCTGAGACATGGTGTGTACACAGGGACTACAAAAGCTGAGCGTTGTCTCCAAATATTCAAATGAGAACAAAATCAGAAATTGTCTTGAGTTGAACGGACAATTACTATAACATGCGAATATACCTTCATAAACATGGGTTTACTCATATCTAGAAATATCGATTTTCCATCACGGTGTGGTAATGATTAAGAAGGAAAAAAAAAATGTTTTACACAACTTTTTTTAACCTTACCCTTACCCTTACGGTGTTGAAATAAAATCGCGCGTTTCGGTGCTGTAAACTTAGTGTACATGTAGACTTTTGCGGTTAAGTCGGATAAATGTTAATATTTTACATTTATTACTTATGTAAATCATTAAAATAATTGTTGACATATATCAATTATTGTATAAAAATGAGAAAAAACATTGATCATCATGAATGACAGCATAAAGACGCATAAGACATGTCCGACTCAGCCAACGCACGCTCTGCGACTAAAGCGAAGAAGACCGGCATCCGGCATCCCGCCCCCAACGCACTGCGCCTTCCGCACCACTCTGCACGTACACATACACGTATTGACAAATTCACGTCACATTTATTATTGTTGCGTATGGTAAATATTTATATATTGTTATTATTTCATCCACTATACATAAAAATATTATTGAGGAATTCCTTATATATGAACTCTGTATAGTATATTTGCAAAGATATTTATATAACTGGAGGCAATGTCAACTAAGAAAATCATTTATTTATTTTGTATTTATTCTTTACATGTTCTTAATATACGTACATATTATACATTCATAATATTCTTATAAATATACAAAAAAGGCAAACAAGCTTCATAATGTAAGATATGTTCACTGTCTCCTCAACAAGACCGAAGTCTGTACTGAAGGAGTCAGACTCATCAGGAGAGGAAAGGTTAATAGCGCGCTGCATGTCATGTGAATATTTAATGTTAATCCAAATTTAACTCTTCGATGCTCACTGTGCACTTGAGTGATTGCAACAAACAGTTATTTTTTTTAACATTTCGTTCATTGCATTTTGATAACGGTTATTTCTATAATAACTGTTCGAATAATTACCCCGGCCCTCTTAAATAACAACGTCGGCTGAAATTGCGAGCACGTGATCGAATTAAATAATCGTCGTTAATTGGCTATCTAATGACATTATCAGTATCAGTATTCGGCGCATCCGCTTCGGGGTAATAAAACGTGAACCATCCATTTATTTACGTACGAGTTTATGACATGCCTCGACGACGTGTACAACACATAATAATTTGATCACCTAATCGTGAAGTAGCTACAGGAAAAAAACAATAAAGTTAATTAAATCTCGTATATACAGATCAGGGTACTCGAAGACTTTCAATTAATAATATTTTTGGAAAAGGATTAAGAAATTAATGACTTACCTACTATAAAACTGTAATCACTAAATTCGATATTTTATTAATATTTTTGTAGAAAGCAATCACTTTGTGGTTAGACATATTAGATCAAATAAAATACAATCACTTTGTATGAAACCATGAATTTTATTATACGCCAACCGGTTTCGCTAAGCTCAAGCTTCGTCAGGACGTATTTAAAACTATTAATAAATATAAAAATAGTTCACTTATATATATACATAAAAAGGGAGATTTAAATAGAGATACATCGATATTCATATTATTTTCAAACTAAGCTAAACGTTTGTGCTATAAAAATAGAACTAACTTGATGGCCTCCTGAAATGAGGCTCGAACTCCCGACCACTAGATCACTAAATGAGTATCGTAGTCATTAGACCACAAGCATCGTCTTAAAATGTTTTCACGTTGTTTCCTAGTGTCAAATTAGGATCTATGTATTAATAATATGTATATTAATACTAAATAAATAAATAAAATATTTGACCATTGTTATTGTAGTAATATTTTCTAATACCTACCTGGTTACTTATCTTCTAGTACAGAATTATGTTATTTTATTCGATATTTAACCTTTTTTTTAAGTAAAAAAATGCAAACGAACGAAAGATTCGACGTCCAACATTATACGGACACTTCCGCAATTAAATAATAAAATAAAACAAACACACCAAACCCTAAATTCTCTAGCAACGAGAGACAGGAAGATAATAGAGACAAAAGATCGGGGCCGCTGGTGTGTTGTGTTTTACGTTCCCTTTATAGTGCGGTGGCAAAGTTAAGTGTCGAGACCAAACTGCCTGCTTTTAAAGCTGTATACAGACGCACTTTATTATTGTACATGGTCACAAATATGGATCCTCACGAAAATAGTAAAACCGAGGATCCAAGCTGCCGAAATTAATTATCTTAGGGGAGTAAAGGTAGTAACATTATTAGGCCAAATAAGAATTACCGAGAAAAGAGAAATAAAAGGGAGTCTCTATTTCGTTCTAGGTCAAAAAGCTTTGTACTTTTTTTTTTCACCCGAAAACAGCAGTACTGCAAATAAATACGTCCTGTCCTTTAAAGACCAGTCATAACACACACTACGACACGGCGCGCGTACGGAACAAGTCGAAATACATATACATTCTCAACTTTTGAACATTTATCAATCGCGTAAACACGCATATACCAGTAACAGTGGATTCTATCACTCGTTCCGTATCCGCAAAGTTTGAAAGTATCCGACTTTCGCGCATGCGTACTCTATTCTGCCTGTCAAGGTCTTGGAATACCGTATACACATTCGTTAACAGCATCCAAAGTTCAAAAAACGACTTTAATGCACAGAATAGCATACATATTGCGAAGCGAGAGGTTTTGTTTATGTGACACATTTTTAACATTTAGGCTTGAATACTTGAAGGCGAATTATTGAAATATTAAATACCCTTGGATTATCTATTTAATTCATCATTTAAATAAAAAATTAATACAGAAAATAACATGGATACTTCACCAACGTGTTTGGACGCTGTAAACGAAAATAATGAATTCTAAGAGTATATAATTGAATCATTAATGCGTAAAAATTTTGTGTCTCGATCCCTTCTATGCATCCCTTCTACAAAAAGCCATCGACCGCCAATGTTGGATATGTCTTGCGAATGCCAAAGGCACGACTGTAAAGATGTTTCTGTGAAAAGGTTTACAATAATTCCAGTTGTAAATCGAAATTATCGCAGGGTGGGGAAGGATTATCGTGAAATGGATATAATAAGAAGTTAGTGAGGGGAAAATATCAAGTATAACGCCTCCGAAGTCCCTGCAGTCACCGCCGAAGTCACACACCGCATGCACGACAATCCCCGCTTCCAAATGAAGATGCTCACAAAAAAAAACAGTGCTCCAGGTTAATAGCAAAAAACAAATCTTCTTAAGACAGATTAGACACATGTACCTACTTCGAATGTGTCAAGCGAAAAGGTAAAATCTGTTTCCACGGATCTAGATAAACTGGAAGGGAAGAATGAAGGGATGGAAAACGGGGGGATGAACACCTTTTTGGCTCTTTCGTCATTATTTTTGCTCCATTTTTCTTTTATTTGGGCAAACTTGACATTTATGACCGAAAATTTCTCCGGAAAACAGAGATTTTTTCGCGCATTTTTATTCTAACCGCGATGAGAAATAATTTATGACGAGGCAACTCTACCCCCGGCTCCTCTGCATATTTTAAACTTTTGCAATTTTTAACAAAATTCCCTAACGACCGCGATAGTTAGTCTGAGTGGGTCGGTATCCTCTCTGAATAGTATACCATTTATCAATATTCCGATTCATTTCTCACCTATATTTATATTATATAATTTCATTTTTCTATATTCTATCAATTTTAAACTATGCATATATAATACGGTGCCAATAAAAAAATGCATTTCACTAACGAATCATTTTTATACGTTTGTTTTAAACATTACTGTAATTTTATATATTTTATTTAGATAAAAAAAAGCAGTAAATAGTGATAAAGAAAATTTTAATAACCTAATTAATCTACCATTAGCTCTATATTAGGTATGTTTCCTTTTAAATAAATTAAATATCAATTGTTCAAAGGTTTTTGGTGAATTTTTGTGGAATTCCATGATTATTTTGTAAATTGAGTTTAAACACTGTTTTATTCCACTATATTTTTTATTGTGTTAAATGTTAGAACATTGTCGGAAACATGTTCCTACTATCAATATTAAAATTCAACTAACATTATCAATGTTTGTTTTAAATACGCCCTTACGAATCTTGATCTAAGCGAAACCAGTTGGCGTTTAATAAAGTGCATGGTATTATACAAAGTGATTGTGTTTCATTTAATTTTATAATTTTATTAATTGTTTTTTAATTTTTTTTATCAACGTATTATATTTTACAATAATTATGGATTCTGATTTATAAATATATTTATTTATTTAGACTTTATTGACATACATATTTTTGTTGTAACAGAGGTGAATATATTACAATATAATATAATAAACATAAAATGTAATTGAATACTCGTAGTTTATTGTGTGGGATGGAATAGACTCCACCTCTGATATATACAGCGTTGTCCTGGCTACTTTACTAGACTGAAGTCTGTGTTAAAGTAGTCAGTTTTTGTCGTGCTATTGTTGTGTTATTTAATAAATATTCAACAAATAATAAAATGTTATAGAACTAGTGAATTATTAGTGTATGCACTGTATAATGATTATGTTAGAATGTTGGATAGTCATGCTTCTGATTGCTCTCTACCCAATTGGATCATATATTGGGTCCATATTTGTGTAATCTTATTAGAGTTGATCGATTTCCAGTTGGTACTGAGTGTGTTGTACAGTTTTGGAGCTAAGAACATGTAGAATCTTTGATAAAATGTCGTATAAAGTATATAAGTTAAATTGTCATTTTCAATAATGACATGAGCATAGAATTACAAAAATAACACCAGCGTATAACAAATGTTACTTTGGTATTCGAAGGTATCTGTAGACTCTCTTCTTGCTGACCCGGAATGATTTGATTCAAATTTACAAAACACTTCTGAAATTAGTTTTCAAGTATGAATCTGAATGCTGGGTATTTAATATGAATTAAATGTGTTGTTTATAAAAACTAGCTAGCAATACCGTTTCTAAAACATGTTTAGTAGTGTTGTGTATTAGTTCTATCTACTGTCGGATCATAATAGGTGCGGACTCTTCGACGCCTATAGCTTTGAAGGGCCGGATACCATGAAGTTTTTTATTTTAGGCCGTCACCCCTATTCGCTGGGTTTTTATATATTGCAATTGCCTCCATAACCAAATGTGCGTGGTGACTCTTGGACTTTCCTAGGATGTTCGTCCATAAAGATCAGATATACCTCCATTGCAGATTAACCCCGAAAACTGTACACAAGAGATAAGTAATATTTATTTATTTGTTAAACAATAATTTTATAAATACATTAATGTTACTGTAACTATATGTTATCGGTAATACTTGTAAAAAATAAAAATGATAATTTTGTTTAAAGTTCTGGTTTTAAGCACTTTCATATACCACGGCTCAGTGAATTCTTGTTAAGTTACACAATATTTTTCCCTATTTGATATTTACAATCACGTAATATTTGATATTCCAAACTGATCTGAACATTTAAAGATTCATAAGTATTAGATATTACACGCAATTGATTAAATTCTTCAATAGCCATTGGCGCAAGTATTTTAAAATTATTTCTTCCGAAAGATTAAGCAACTCGCAAATTTACTTGCTTTTATTAACGACAAAATTTTGGTATAAAGTTATACTAAATTGCTTGTCCAACAATTGTTAAGTTTGTGATCAAAAGTTTTAATTGAAATTAAATAATAATCAGCACAGGTATAATTTTATTATTATTACAATGAAAGTTTTGGAACTAAGTCGATATTTTATAAATTCATTTGGAAATGTGCCTCGTGTATGTACTGTACTAAAATATTTATTCATTATAAATAACTAAAACATTTTAAAAGTTATTTGATCTCATATTGTTGGTGTAGTGGTTGAGACGCTGGCCTAGTGATCTTAGTGGTCGGTGGTTCGCGCCTCGTTCCAAGACTCCACCAAGTTAGTCCCATTTTCATAGCACAAGCGTATAGCTTTGTTTGAAAATAGTAAAAATATTGATGTGACATGTATTCCGTGCACGCCTATTTAAAAAAAAAAAAACTTTTTCACGTATATAATGATCGGTCCAACAGGTGGGAGGATCTTCCTCTTCCTCTTCGCCCTTCTCTGTGGCCCACCACAACAAGCTTATCCGAGATATCTTCCCTTCTCGTAAGATGTGCAAAAATTTAAGAATTAATAATTGAGAGCCTGTTCTTGTTGTTCAATTCCCGCAAAATGGAAACATTGGCAAAGTCATCAATCTATGTTTTCTCCCTTGTCTTCAGGGTCCATGATTCCGCACCACATAAAAAAACAGATTATATAATTTAATAATTGCTTATTTTTTTACAATTCTTCTTAATCCTCGTCTTATCGGGTCTCACAGTACTCGATAGTATCATGATTACTACATAAATCCATCCTCCCTTAACACTGCCGTTGTGGTCCAGTTAACTGGGCACACCCCTACCTCTTGCAGGGTCATCTTGATATTACCTCTCTATTTAAATCTTAGGATTAAGTTTCACGATCTTAATTATATCGAACAAATAATAGATATCCCATAGAGACGAAGCTATTTTTTATAGAGAGTGTAATTGACACAGTTTTGTTTGTATTATGTACGGTTTTGTTTAATTAAGGCAAAATCCAATGTTATCGATTATTTTTTATGAATTTTTCTCAATGAAAATATTTCCATTATTTGTATATTTTTTAGAATATCCATCACATAGTCCGAAACGTGCACCTTCTGAATATAATTTAATTCAATTTTCGCAAGAGTCTTAATGGTGTAAATTTACCAAATTTGAACTCCTGCCAAAACCACTTGAATCTGTTTTTCACTAACGAGTTCTAGAAATTCTACAAGAGGGAAATCTTTCAGCTAGGTACCAGATAGATTTTCTTATCCTAGCTGAATCCGCACGGTTGATAATATATCACACGTTCGTGCTCTTACACACCCACCGTGTTGAGGTCAAGGGTCACACGTGCAAATTTATATAACGAAAGAAAGATACATTTTTTCTGGTTCCATATTTTGAGAACTTCGTAATGTGACGTTTAAAAAATATGTCAATTTTTTTTTTCATGTTTAATGTCCAATGTTTTAATTGCAGCTTGAGTATAGATCACTTCCAGTTGTTACTATTTTGTTATAATTATTATAAATTCTAAAATATTTATTGCATTTATAAGATATTGTATCACATTATAAAGAAATTGATTCTTTTTTACTTTTGAAATTAGCAAAATTAACTTTGTAGTTAAAATTCATTATTTTTATTTGTTAACTTTGTTTTATTAACCACTTATTGAGTTTAAATACATCTAACGGTTTCGAAAAATACCATTAAATTAAATAACTTTGAATCGTTGGAGATAAATAAAGCATGTAAAACTAATCAAAAAATTATAAACAACCAACTTAATTTAACTACGAGTCCCATTCTAAATTTTTTTCCTAAAAAATATTCGAGTAAATTTGAATTAGGTACTAAATTTATTTTTTAAATAATTGTCGTTTTTTAAAAGTAGATTCTGGTAAAGAAACAATAATATATGTTTTTAGTTAGTATTGGCATCCTGAAGATGAAAATGGTATTATTCGAAACCGGTAGATAATACCAATACCAATAAGTGGTTAATAAAACAAAGTTTATAAATAAAAATAAATAAGAAATTGTTTGCCTCGGTAGAAATAATATTTTTTCTGTATTCATTAATTGATTTATTTTTTTAAAATGCCACTTAAAAAACACAAAAAAAACTTAATTAAAAAGATTAATAATTAGACATGCTTGTGGTCTAGTGGTTACAACACTCGTCTAGTGGTCAAAGGCTCGAGTGCCATTCCGGAATATCAGCAAGTTTATGACTTAATTTGAATATAGTAAAAACCTTGATGTAGCATGTATTTTGTGTACGCGTTAAAATGAAAATAAATTATTTTAAAAACAAATTAAATATATTAATTAGAAATATATACATATAAAATCAATTTATCGAAAAAATATTATTGTTGCTACCGGGATTCGAACCTGGATCTCTACCTATTCGGGGAAATGCATTAACCGATTATGCCACACCGACACAGTAAGTTGACGACGAATTTTCGAACTTATTTGTCGCATTTTCAAATTGATACATCTGTTGTTCCATTATTTGAAAGCCATCTTCTTTATATTTATGGAATCTCAAACACCTTTGAGTAATCCGATAGGAGACGCCAGAAATAATTTATAGCAACATTAATACATCTTACATATATATTTTTAAAGATAATGCACAGATTCGTATTGTGAAGTGGCAATTTTTCAAAACATAGGTATGTGATATTTTTAATACAAATTAATTGTTACGTACTAGCGTATTAGTAGGTATTCGTGGTACACTTCGGTGCTGCTGAAGGTCCGAATAAAACTCTTGGTGGCAATATCTATTTATTACAATAAGATACAATTGATATACAAGATGTACCATTAATAACGAGACGAACGGTAGCGCTGCAAAAGAGCCGCGTCCCGTGTGAGACCACTATTTATATCCGCACATACACACGCATTCACACACATATGTACACACGTCCCGCGTAGGCGATGAGGCTCAAATGCATACACGTACATCGATATAATCCAAGGACATCACATTAACTGTGTTAATTAGAAAGATAAACATATAAAAACAATTGATTGAAAAAACATTGTTATTTCTACCGGGATTCTAACCTGGATCTCTTCCTATCCTGGGAAATGCATAAACCGATTATGCTACACTAACGCAGTAAGTTGACGACAAATTTTCGAACTTATATGTTGCACTTTCAATATTATTTTATATGTATATCTTTTTAAGTAATACATTTAATTTGTATTAAAAATATCACAGACCTATGTTCTAAAAAATTTGAACTTCACAATAAGAATGCTTTCTCCTTAAATATAAATTATTTTGTTTGTATTGTTTACTCGCTTTTTATTTTTATTCATTTTTCTCTTTTTACTTACACTGTTTTCAAAATTTGATTAACTTATTTTTATGTAAAAAAAATCCATGTTTAGATTTTATTTGTATTCAGAACATATGCACATTAAAATGTTTTAATTATTATTATAAATTATTTTAATTATTTAATTCGTATTTATATAGCGAAATGCAGATATCTTCTCATCTGTCAGAAACTAGTCACAATTTTTAGAATGAATGTTTATTATAATTAATTAAATTCGAAACGTAAACCCGGATTCTATTATAAATCAACGAATTCGAATTGTACGATTCCTGGGTCCCACGTCTCGCGAACAGGAATACATCAATTCCGGTCGTAAATCAGAATCACCGCAGGATAGGGAAACCTTGGTACAGGATAAGGTCAGTGAGGGGATAGGGATTCCAGTTAAAGGACCAATGATCTCGGGAATCTGGATTCGGAAGGACTGCTCGCATTGCCTTGTATATGACGCAACCATTATTATCCCTCAAGTCGTTGCCGAGATCACACAATGCACGCGGATAAGCAGATCTCCGCTTCTAATTGACGATATCACAATTATACCCACGGCACATACAAACAATACGTGATCAAAACATAATATCACAAAATACAGTGCTCGTGCACTGGAGCTGACAAGTCCACACCGCGAATGCTGTCGCGATGTCGAGATCGAACAAATATCGGTCAAGTTGACGTCTGCTGACGTCAAGGCCACAATTCACACTGACAAGACGAGCATTATGATATATATATATAGATGGGAATTTGGATGCGGAAATATGTCAATAACATGGGTCGCGACCGATTCAAAAAGACGCGCCAAAAGGGTGTGAATGAATTCGGAACAATAATTAACATCTATTATTGTCTAGTGGAAGAAAATAGTTAGAACTTCTTATAGCTACTGCAGGGCGCTAGTACTTGGATAATAAAATTTTGCTCTAACTATTGCAATCGTTAAATTCAAATAAATCTTTATAAATGTCAGTATCGCCGCATTGCTTCAATGAATAACCTCATAGTTATGCCACAACGTTATTGATTTTTAATTTGGTCCACCAGTGCCGTGCTGTGATACGCCCATCTGCAAGAACTGCCTCGAGTTTGGTACACGCGGTCATCCAAGCGATATTTTCTTCATTTTTCCCACAAGATAAACTTGACGTAGTTCTTGACGTAGTACAATTTTTTTCTATTTATATGGTAATGTGAACAATCGGTACGTCACGGAAGCGAGGGGTGGCAGCAAGCGAAATCTAAGAGTAGAAAAAGGTCAAGATAAGAATGAAATGTAAAGAAAAAAAAACATATTTACTGTTTCCGAGGTAAGTTTGTGAAAATAAAACACATGTATTTTGTTAAGGAGAATACATTCTTATTATGAAGTTGTATTTATTCAGAACATAGGTCTGTGATGTTTTAAATACGAATTTAATATATTAATTATAAATATATACATATAAAATCATTTATGTATTAATTTGAAGTGTAACATATAGGTTCGAAAATTTGTCATGAAAAATACTGTACTGTACTGTAGTGTACTTCCCCGGATTGGAAATAGAGATCAACATATAATATTTAATACATTAAATTAGTATTTAAAACATGTATTTTAATTATACTAGTTTAATTTACTTTAGACGCATTTCGCCTTGAAAGGTTACTATCAATCTAACAATTTAACTCGGCAACTTGTATTTGAAACCATAATGGGGAACACTATACAATTTTATTTGCGTGAGATAAAAGGGGACAACGTTGGAATTCTGAGGATTTCCATACATTTTAAATTCTTGTAATTATTCTAAGTAACTATTCTGTTTCAACGCGAATATTTAAATGTCATGGATATATTGAAGAAAAGAACAGCTGTATAATTTAACAATCTAAGAAGATAATACGGCAAATGAGACATTTTTGATATTGTGAAATTTATATAATGTTTGCATGATTCTAGGAAATAGTTATATTCAACACGACATTTTTAAAACTTATGCAGCAATGTCGAATTGATAATTTATTCCACATCCTTGGTAGATCTATAAAAAAATCCTCGAATTTATGAAATAAGAAATTTAATTATATTAACATGTAAAAAATGTATTAAAAAGGTTTTTATATATTTAAATTATTATAGGTTTTTGAAATTGTTAATTCGAGGAGATATATAAATATTAATTTGTTCATTTATTATATTATTACTATATATTCCATGCACAATAATCTAATTGTTCAAAGTTCAATGGAATTGGTGCAGATTGGTAATTTATTTTCTAATTATCATCTAAATGATGTTTCGCCAATATTTTTTATATTATATACCCGTTTGTCTTCTGTATGCAAAATCACAGTCGTCACACTCTAATCTATACACTCAGCTCTGTTTTAATTCGTATCTAAATCGAAACTCGTCTCAAGAAAATTTGTTACGTGTTTTATTTTCCCATCTGTGAAAAAAAATCATCTCACGAGATAAAAATTATAATGGGAGAAGAACACGTACTACAGGAACGATTCATCCTGAATGACATACGCTGAAGACTGCTTCACCACGTAGCGGTGCCGGACATTCCCGGTTGCGATATTGCGCATGCGCAATGATTTTCTACATCTGTTGACTCACCACACGCAACGTTAGAAATATTTACATAATATGACTATTTTATAGTGAATGGTTTAAATGTTCAAGACAATAGATCGGCCCGCCGACTGCAAGATACGGTCCGCGATTCCTTTCTTGAATGCACATGAAATATGAAACCAGCTGACATTCATCGCCACGTGTGTCGTGATTTCCATATTTTCCTTCATCTGAAGCAGTTCCTTGGTGGCAAGAGTTTTGATAACGATGATGAACTCAAATACGGAGTACAGACATGGTTTTTATCCTAGACGGCGTCGTTCTATGACGAAGGTATATGAAAATTGGTACCCCGTTATGACAAGTGCCTTTGTAATGATGGCGAATATGTTGAGAAGTTGTTTAAGATATGTAGCGTCCGCAGAAAGTAAATTATTGTAAAAATGATGTTGTGTTTCTTTAATAAAATATTTCAGTACTAACTTAAAAAACGCCCCTCATATTGAAGCGTTAGATTTTAAGTAAGATGATTTATGTAACTGATAAGGAGGTATATCGCTTCCATAATTTGTACGCATCATGCATACACTTGGGTGCAAAACGGGGCTCTCATCAATCTCGAAAACACGCCTGGTATCGATGGATAACAATACAATGCGCCGCAGCCGGCCAGTAAAGCCGGCCTTAACATGTCACTTCTCTCGCAGCCGTCTCTCTGACTAACAAACGATTGTAGACTGAATATATACTGAATATACTTGTATCCGTAACTATATTTGAAGCATCAATTTACATCGATCTTCTGTAAGTCATTTTTAATCGAACAGGTTAGCGCCTGGTGTAATTCATTCGACTGGTGACTTGGTGACTCTCACACTAAACCTCCTGACATCTCAACCACATATTCTATCTTATCTATCATAAATATTATATCTACGACCCCATACTAGTGTTCAAATGTATGTATGTATCAAATGCGCAAATGGTTCATAATTGAGAAAAATAATTTACTAGTATAATTTTGTCCTAGCTGTCGAAACGGATTCATTTATAGTTATGTTTTTATTAAAATTAATTATACAATATCATTCAATTCACAATATTAAGTATCATTTTAAGATTGTAGGCTCTACAACAGTGGAATTTTGTTTAACTGTGTTACTGCGGATCGCTATCGGCACGAAACAAAATCACGGATGTTTGTCAGGTGTTTGTATTTCGACCCCTTAGAAAAACAAGGTTCTACTAACATTTTGGGCTAATTTGAGTCATTGCGTGAAATGGGTTCCAAATGTATTATTCTTTATTTCTTCCATACACACCAATTATATTTAATGAATATTAAAGGACATAGCAAGAACTGAAAGTACCAACTGCATCAGTTATTTATTTCAAGGTATGGGTCATTATTGTTAATTTACAATGTTTTTTTTTAAATATCCCTCATCCCACAGTGATCATTGATAATACTGAAAATAAGTTAAAACCTTAAAACTGATCATATTTGCATACTCAATACAAAATATACATGAATATATTGTTGAAATTCAATCAACACTTTTGAGTTCATTATCTCAAAACAGTGTCATTGTCAGATGGAACCTTGTTATTCTTAGGAATTGATTTATCAATACATTGCAGATTTTTCTGTACATATTACATTTTTTTATTTATTTTAAAATTTAAAACAAATTAAATTAATCACTTTGAAATGTATTCACAAAAAATGTATACACCGCAAAAATATTTACTAATGCGTTACCACTGCATCATGATGACTGTTGCGTAAAGGCATAGATGCCGGAAGAAAACAGGATATACGGAAGAAGGTTTGTACTCACCACAATCCAGTTCTTCAGACACCTCCAAGGTGGACTGTAAACTTATCACTATCTTCGTCTAGGTCCTAGTCTTTTAGATGCACTGTATAGACGCGACGTCTCAATTAAGTAATATTCTTCGATTCACGAATTACCGCACCGCTTCAAGGTCGCCTTTCGACTGGCGGCGGCATTTCGGGTGAGGAGAGGAAAGGGAGGGGGAAGGCACAATACATTATTTTCGATCAAGAATAATTAACAAATACATATATGTCCCAAACAATGACCATGACAATAAAAAGTTCCGGGTTCGAGTTTGTAATCTGTAATCTTGTTGTAATTGTTGTAATCTGACTGACGACGGGGGCAAAATTGAATTTACAGACATACTAGCGGAAGTTATACTTTTTTTATGTTTTAATTAATTAGGTTAATGCTTCACATAAAGCGAGTATTCAGTTCAGCACTCAGACTGGTTTAAAAATATATATATATATATTTAGCTACCCTTATCGATAATTCCAACCGTTTATTTCCCTGCCGTGGCAACCGGACGGGTTATTACGTCAACAATTTTCATCCCTGATTTTGAATAAAAAATAATATCCTTTTTTTGTAATTCATCCCTTTTTATTCCCGGGACGGATTAATTGGGGCTGGCGTTTTTAACGAACGAAAGTTGATATTCAATTTTTACTTGCAAAAATGAAATAAATATGTAAAATTAACGTTTAACCCTCCCACAACATGAAGGTAAATACAGCCTGCGGGTGAATATAAAATGTTTAACTTGGAAAACAATATATGATTTTTATGAAAGCGACGCAATCATCGAGAGGAAGAATTTAGTTTTCCCGTCATTAAAAATGATGAGGTCAGCCGCACAATTTTTGAGTTAATATCCCGACTAATTTTGGTAAGAGCAGTTCTTCCCATCTACAGGTGTAAATTGAACTAAATTAAAAACAGTTAGTGTTCCGTACAGGAAATAAGAACTGTAATCTGCAGAGGTGATTCACCGGTTCACTCTGGTGTCTTAGGAAGTCGATATTTGCAGTGGCGTGTAGTGGTCTAGGGGGGGTCCAAAACCATTGTCCAGTGTAGCAACCAGTCAGGAATTTCTAGGTTCAGTCCAAAGGTGTAGCCAAGTCGAGAGTCCAGAAATCTAGTAAACACAACAGAGTCAAAGCAAGGTTGAGATGAATAAAACACAGTTTGACTTTACGAGTATAGCGGCGAGAGAGGGGAAAGAAATGATCTCTGCTATTCGGGAACCAATCGGAGAGAACGGCCAGTCCCCGCGCCACCCCGATTCGGTCCAGCGCCGCCACCCTCTAGTGGCCAGACTCCAAACCTCAACTCATTTTATCTGAGATTTCTCTGCTGTTTTTCGCGCTACACTTATATTTCTCGTTTCTCAGGCATCGCGAGTATTTTATCTCACAGATTTCAATCTCCCTCGCGATGCCTGACAGATTTTACCTAGTGCGATGGCCCAAAAATTTAATTATTGCACCTTTAACATAAAAAATCCATTTCTATCCCCTAAATGATTTTAAAAGTGCATAATATTATCTCCGGGTGATCGTCCTTTCCAATATCTTTTTATTTATCAAAGTTACATGTTTATATCATCTTTTTTACACGAGTTATTACATAAAAACTTAAATCTAATACTGCCGCTGTCGAGTGGACGGAGTCCCGCGGCGGCCCGGTACCCCCTCCATCCAGCGGTCAGCCGAGCGCAGGGGCGTAGGGTTTCCAGCGGCGCGGAGTGACGGGCGAGATGTGTCCGTGAAGTAGGAAAGATGGGCCCCGCATTAAACCGTTTCCCAGGCCGCGATTGTCGCGGACCTGCGGGCCCATAGCTATGCGGAACAGTTAGCTATGGATAGCGTAAAGGTAGGAGTGGCTTTACTGTTTCTTAGAAACATTGATAACAGCGGTGAAGTATTTGAAAATGTGATAATATTAATTCGTGTTTTTTTCCGAAATCAAATTTTTTGGGATTTGTATCATTTCAAGATTGTTCATTTTTATTCCCCTATAAAGTACCGAGTGGAGTAATTTTAGATCGTGGCTGTTGAAAGAATGGTCGGTCTCAATAATATGGTTAGAAAATTCGATGTTCTTTAATTCGCGCATTTAAATTTCTCGCAGTTTGGTCAATGTATTTTTATTACAGCCTGCGCAAGTTATTTGCACAGTATGTTGTGCCAAGAATAATTAACAAAATCGATAAAGACCTATTAAACATTTTATAAAACAATGCGACCCCGGTAACCACCCTAAAATGCAAAATAAAAGAACATACGTGTTATTGTCATTTTTTTTATTTCTTTGTTGTATTATATTATATTCAGGTATCCATCCACCAATTAAATTCTGTTACACCCTGTAAAAATTGTTTATCTATTCGAAAGATTGATTTTTTTCTTTATATCTTTCTAAGTAATTCATCTAACATCTTATCTTTTTTTTTCCCTTGTTATATTTTATTTATAAAAAAATATATTTAACTATGTAAAAGGCAATCCTTACCGTAAACTTCCATGCAGTTTGGTAAAAAATAAAATAAAATTGCATATATATTTAATAAAGAAGAAATAAAAATATTAAAAAATTATATCCATACATTTTAATATTTATCGTTTCAGGACATATCTGCAAAGGTTTGCAAAAAACCTTGCGTTTATCCACGTTAAAGTATTTGATTGTTGTAATTAGTTCGTAGGATTAATTGAGGGTTTACGTAATACTGCTGAGATATAACACACGTCAGACACAAATAAGCTGAGTAATGGTGTTAAGTTATATATTCAACGTTAATACTTTTGATAAAATATGATACCTTTCAAAAAAGGTTTCATTGCTTTATTTATTTCTATAAAATATTTTTTGTGCGGGTTGTAAATATGCATAATAGATTGATAATTTTTAATTTCCACCAAAAACCAACTGAAAGATCACACAAAAACTATTTAAAAATTTAGTAAACTTTTAGATTATGATCTAGTTAGGCACCTAGCAATAAACAATAGTACCGATAAAAAACCTCGAGGAAAATCCTAAGCAACCTGAGAAAGAAGTATAAGACACTCGTACAAGTTAGGAGACCGTCCAGGATAATCCTGGCACTTTCTTACAAAGATAGTAAATGAAAAAAGAAAAATATTACATTAAATATTCTGACCCGATCAATAAGTACAGTAAAAATACTTATATTAAAAAATATTTCAATGTTGAATGATGGCCTTACATCGGAGAGATACAAGTGTATCTTTCACACAGATCAACGGATTTGATAGTATGGTCCAAATTATATGGACGCTTGAAAATACACGGACACTTGCCTTAGATAATATAATATAATTACCTGTCTAATCGTGACATTGTAACAACAAAATATCCTATGTATATTTAAGAATATAATAAAGGTACATAACATATAAAACCCTAATAAATTTGTATTAAAAATATCATAGACCTTCTGTAAAAATTGCAACTTCATAATAAGAATGTGTTCTCCTTAACCCTTCCCAAACCATGCTGCAACACAGGTCTACCATCATAATTAAACCTGTAATATTTTGGTAAATACATGCAACATAAAATTCATATTTTAGATAATCCTAAAGAAAATATTATCGCTTAGGAATGACTAGTGAAAAACCAATTATGAAAAGGAAATCGTACAAAAACAATTATTTTTTCCATTCAATCCGTTGTAAAGTTAATACGTTGATAAAAATACAATTTGTGATATGAAAGACAGAGATCACACACTAAATACACAGTGAAAAGAACAACAAACATACAAATATAATTGTCTCTTTCTCACTAATTAAATGAAAAGAGATAAAAAGATATACGACTTAATGAATGCTCTAAATTATGTTATTAATCATTTTTTCAAAATTGAATGCTCAATATTTAAAGTGAATTCGTGCCGTTAAAGCCATTTAAGCTAGTAAAAACATTTTTTCTTATTGTTATTTACGGTAACACAAGTTGACAGCATGGCTGCGTTCGGGTATTTTATATCACGGTATGGTAAAGGTTAAAAATAACAACACAATATACTTATAATTCACGTTAGATGTAGAACACATTCACTACATTTTTTTATTGGCTCTATTTTTTTTAAACCTTCGTTGAACCTCACTCTTTCTTTTTAGTTTTAATTAAATAACAACACAAAAAAAAAACTGGCAACTTTAAAGAAGTAGCCAAGACAATGCTTTATACATCAGAGGTGGATACCTACTGCATCCCACGCAGTCTACTAACAAGTGTGTTATATTATTGTATCTTCACTTCTGATGTACAAAAAGAATAATGTAAGTGAAGGTTTACCTTATCTTATCTTATATAGGTCGATATATCACTTATTAACAATGGTTTCATAAAAACATGTTATCGATATTTAATAATATATCTTTTAACGTCGTGCCCAAAATATTGTTAAGTCATTGTCATCATCTAAACTACACCTCGTGAATTTTGATCACTTGCGTCATCGGGGCTCTCTGTTTACCATCTTAGAATTATGTGGCATTATTAAATGTGTTTGGCATTACCTCCCTCATAGAAGACCTAAAAATATATGACAGCACGTCATTACTAACAGTTAGATAAACTTTTAAAATCTTTAACAGTATATGATTGGTTTAATGAAAATGATTTTTAAGTCGAGACAATTTTTATGATACGGTTTTTTCTCCTATGAGATTCTTTAGATACAACTATAGACTTTTGTAGATACCATGCTTGTTGCCAAAGTCAGTCCATTAATCTTACTGTTCCGTGTTTCTGGTGAATTAATATGAATCCAGTCAAAGCAGAAAATTGTTCGTCTAACTTTTAAAAATTAATAGATATCTGCAGTTATAAGTGATATCTGGATGCACATGCACAAATCGAACGTCGTATATACGAATTTGAGATTTTATCTTTTTCTAGCAATCTCAGGCTAATCTCTGAGTATATGTGCAGCTAAAAATCACAACACGTGTAAATGGTATATATGTTATAACATTACGTTACAGTACCTACCCGCCGATAGTGACATTTACGCTTAACATGTCACAGCAATGGCAACACTGCCGCGCGAAAGGATCTTTCTCTAAGAATTTCAGTTGACAAACAGGAGAAGCGCTGTCTGTATCTCGTGTAACGTATTCATTACAAACATGTGATTCCGTGTTTAAAAGGAAGGGTGAGGATAATTATATCTAATGTTAGGCGTCCGTGTTACGTTGTGTCGTGTTATGTAAGTGTGTTTGTTTCTTGAAGGATATAAATCCCTTCCTGACAATGGACCTCCACCCTGGGGACGTGCCATGTTCGTACGATTCATCGCTTCATCTAACTGTGTGATGGCTAGTATGAGAGTCCTGGAGAATTGCCCATGGACCAAGGTAGGATGATCACTATTCACTTGTCTAGTGGAATTCGACCTGGTGTCCTGTTATAAACTTTTATTACATTAAGATTGCTCCATCTACCGGTGGTATTTTTAAGTGTGTATGACAGTTGACTTTTTTCGCTATAGTTAAACTTGACGAATGAATTCAATTTAGGCTTCTGAATAGCTTCTTTGTGTTTTAAGATGTAGTTTTAACGAAGCGATTATTTGTAAATCTTTTACTTTTGAAATTAGCAATATCAACTTTGTGGTTAAAATTCATATTTTTATTTGTTAATTTTGTTTTACCGGTAGATGTATTTAAACTCAATTAAGTGATTAATAAAACAAAGTTAACAAATAAATTTAAAAAAAAAAATTAAATAAAAATAATGTAAATATTTTGACAACGTTGGTGGATATATGAGGAAGAAAGGAAGGCACTTACTTTTTGTCTGCTAGATGTTGGTTCATTTATTGATTCCTCTCCACCACAAATACAAGCGTCGCGGGGTGTACACTAACGCACGCGAAAAGGATTATTATGTATAAGCGGTATTAAAATACGATTAATTATAAGCGTCAGCGGAGTAAAGCGGAGTGAAGGGACGGTAGTTATCCGTACAAAATTTCCAAGCACTGAACTGAACCAATGAACTGAAACAATGAACTGAACCAATGAACTTGCTGTAGTTGTAAGACTTTAATCACTGCGACATCTTGTTTCTTCCTTGTGCTTAAGAATAGATGAGGAAACATAGGGAAGGAGATACGCAAGTTAAAATTTGGTAAATCGCGAATTGAACGTATGCATAAGACAACAAGTCAAACGCCAAAAAGCGTAATAGAATTTGATTCATTTTAAACGGCGCTAATAAACGTTAACCTTCTTTTCTCATTTATTTTAATTGAGCAATATTTTTTCTAAATTATAAAGTTGTAAATTTCTTTCTTATTTTATTTATTTTCCCTTGAGAATGACTGTTAAAGGAAGGTGTGAGATATACTAGTCAATTCTGTTCATAGTACTCACCAATCTCATGTTTTACCTTGGGTGAAGCCGGTGGATGCGCTGACTTATGTCGCGCACGTCACAATATCTATATATATATACATATATGCTCTAATATAAACAAAATCAAAATTTACCTTTTTACTAAAACTCTTGCACGTATTTTATCAGTTTCATTTTGAATCTATGTAGTTTTTCATCACCGATTCCTGAAATTTAATCTTTTTCCTGAATGACAGTTTCAGTCTATCTCTTCCTCTTGTATGTTATTCGTGCTCATGTTGATTTGCATTAATTTTCCTTATAATTTGACGTTCCGGATTTTAATTTATCTATTTTTATCAAATTTAAAGAACACATGGGTAGATATATGAAACTATATAACTGTATAATGTTTATAAGAAGAAGAATGTTACTTTACATTTTCATCTAAAAAAATTAATAGTTCTTAATTAAAAAACGAATATCTAATAGAAATCGAAAATCAATCACTTTTACTGTAGCTACTCAACATAATGGTTTATGTTACCCCAAATATACTGTCATAAATCACCAGTTCACCATAAATCACACGTGGCCTTGGATACAGCCCACTCAGACCGGCAACACTGGCAGTGAGCACCCACCCGCCCCGGCTGAGCATATGCGTTAACACTCCACGTGGATTTATATCCGCCATTATGGAAATTAATGCTTATTTGTGTCGTCGCACCTTTATATGGATGTGATTAATAAATTTGGGATGGCCCAGTCATAAAAAGTAATGACCTTTATTTACGCAGTTTGTAAAACTTAACCATGTTTTTAAATGTGGTTCTTTAATCCCTTGCCTGAATATGGTTAGAGCCGCAAAGCTTGATCAAATGCTTAATTTATTCTTCTTGTTCTTCTTATTGTGCCCTATCCTTTCAATGTGTCAGTAATCATATGTAAGTTTGGCTTAGGACTTGTCCGTGAACCGTGGCAGACGCCGAAGCACATCCTCCGGGACTGGGTGATTACTTATTTCTGGGATATTTTACGGTGCGGGTATCTTGCTGGGAGTTGTTGGGATGGACGATGCCGGGAAGAGCAGTGGCTAGAGAGACCTAACGAAGTATTCTACAGACTCTCCCTCGCACCTCTTGCGACCTGAATAGGGTGAATTTCTGACGGATTGTGACCGAGTTCTGCGACAGCAATACATAATTGTGACATCTGCCCTTCCCTTTTGGGGGCGTATCATTTCTATTGCTTCTTTCTGACTGCCTTCTGAATTTAATATGGGCTTAATTAATCTCACGTCAAATTGTATAGGTATGGCTCTGGTACGATAATACCGGAGTCAACCTATGATGTTATTAATAATGACTGAATGTAAAAAAAAAATATATATATATATATTATGACGAATCGAAACGAGAGTAAACAACTCTCAAACTGATTCGGGATAGGGTGTAAAGAAAGAATATATAAAAAATATATATATATATATATATATCATGACTTTGTTTACTGCGGCCCGGAAAACCTCTACAGTAGACTGACCAAATCATTGCCTCAGGATAAAATTTCCTCACATTTCTATATTACTTCTGATCTTTTCCTTATTTTATAACTGCAGAAGGCGTCAAGTATCAAGTATCACAGGGTGAATATTATGTTCCATGCCGATGTTATTTTTGAATAACTAAGAAATAAAATACAAATTTTAAATTTGGTTTTTATTTATCGATTACTTTGTTTTTTACAATTATGTATGGATTAAGACATCGGCCAAGTGGGCGCCTCAGGCAGCGGCACAAATGCCTGCTCTGTTAACCATATTTTTCATAACATTCTCGCATACTTCGCGTGTTATTTCAACAATTTCATTTCTAATATTGTCCTGTTTTTGGCTTATTGGCGTAAACCTTTTTTTTTAAGTGTCCTCACAGAAAATATTCGGGAACCGTCAAATCTGGTGATAAAGGAGGCCTGTCGATATCACCACTTTTTGACATTATGCGGCCGGGAAAAATTATTAAAACTAGCAGTTTTTCAAGCGTAGCTCGGGCTGTGTGTGAAGTGGCACATGTGTTGCAGGCGCAATCGACCCAATTCGGCCACCAAGAAGTTTTCCAACGTGTGACGATAGCGGTCACCATTAATGGTTACAGCATTTCCTTTATTATTTAGATAAAATGTTTTAATGACTTTAACACGTTATTGAAGAATTATATACATCATAATAAACTGTTATGAAAAAAGGGTGTTTATTATAAAGGTTTGTTTTTCGAATTGGCAACACTTTTTCCAGCGACAGACAATTTGACAGCTGACATCTGATTTGTGCTCAGTTTGGTTTGTCATTTCATCACGAATAGACGTACGCCAGAACAATTCTTGCAAATTTATTTCGAAAACCGTCGTTCAGTTCGCGAAACTTACCGTGCGCTACATTCATTTTACGGTCGACATAATCGTCCATCCGAGCGAGTAATTCTAATAACCATGGATCGTCTTTGCACCACGCATACTTTAAATGATAATACGCATCCGCAGAGAAGTCATACAGTGCGGACCGAAGAAGCTGTTGTTTCTTTAAAAATGATGCCGGCCAGATTGTTAGTCAATGGAGAGCGCTATAGATCCATGATTACTCACTTTTTCATTCCCCAATTTAATGGCATTAACGTGAAAGAGCTGTGGTTGCTGTGGCTGTTCCATACACAATCAATTTATTGAAGGAAACATTCGATGAGCGCATAATTTCGCGTAATGTACCTGTGAATTGGCCTCCATGATCGTGTTAACACTTTTGGATTAAAATATGAAATAAATATATTAATTAGAAAGATATACATATAAAATCAATTTTATTGAAAAATATTGTTGTTATGCCATCGGGATTCAAACCTGGATCTCTTTCCTAACCGGGGAAGGTGCATTATCTTATATTTTTCGATAAAATTGATTTTATATGTATATCTTTCTAATTAATATATTTAATTCATATTTAAAATATCACAGACTTATATTTTCACAATAAGAATGTGTTTTCCTAATACTTTTGGATTATTTTCTGTGGGGTATGTGAAACTGCTTCAAAAAGTGGTCATAAATTGGACTTCCAGAATGCGCTTTATTAGAGCCCGCCGCGGCACCCATATGCGCAAAATCATATTTAAACACTAATGGTATAAAATTATCTTCCCAATAAACCTAATACCATGGCCATTACGTTTTATTTCATTTGAAAGTTCTAAACCTCTAAAAATAACACCCTTTAGAGATAATGGAGTACTAATATTCTTAATTGTATACTTCTTAAAACGAATGGAGAATTAACGTTCCTGAGAATACTGGACTTGAACACTGAAACAGTGTCATATATTATATTCCTATACTACACAGCCAACATGACTACCGTTAGTTCGAGAACAATCTTAAATAGATTAAATTTGTGAATGATGTTTGTAATGCAAATGAGAATTTCTCGCCGTCCAAATTCTGATACGTGTTATAATATATTGTTACGATGCGTTCTGGCTCCTGCAGATAGACCGGCTAGACAATGGTTAACATGAAAATATGGGTTCGACTGGAATTGAGTTCTGCGCACTTACCTCCAGCTCACGACCTTTCTTTCACCTGCGGTTAATTTATTTCAATGTTATGTAATCAGTGCAAATTAATGAAAGAAGTTCACGATTTTTGTGGCAAGCCTCTCGGATATGTGGCAAATCAAATCATCACTGTAAGGTTAATCCCACCTCCACGGTGGTGAACTGTCGTTCTCTCTTGATATTACAACTTACCACGTAACCTCGAAATCCGTGCGCCGTAACTACTGCACACACTTGATCCTCCATCGTGTGAGAGCGTGGCCGTCACGCTGGATGTGCCGAGGATTCCTCCGTCCCAAATGGAGACTGCCTTCTATCGCTCATCCCAGCTACCCGTGACGCCAACTCCAAATTAGAACCGGGTTCCCTTAGCCCGGGGCCCGAAAAAGAAAATTGTCATTTCTACATAGGAATGCAATACAATGTACAATGCAAATTAGATTCACTAGTATCAACAAAATCTAAATCTTTCCCTGATATTCCTTTGATCGTTTACGTATTGATTTGCGACCGCGGCCGCGCGCAACGCCCGCCTCGCGCGTATCCCCGAGTTCAAGTGGCTCTCAGATAGTCCCGCGCGTCGACACCGAGCGAGCTACTTATCTGAGATTCAGTATTTACCTCACATAAACGTGGCGAGTTGTAAAAATTACAACTCGAAGGATTAAATTCTAACATAACATCAAATTAACAATAAGAATGTTGAATAATGAGAAGAGATGTTGAAAGATGTCACATTTGTGATTTTTAATAAATAGTTTACCGAAAACCTCGCGTCAAACGCCAGCTGGGAAAATATTTTTAAATAAAAAATATTATTATGACATTATAAATCAAAGTATACTTATCTGTATATTACACTTTATTCACAATACACACAATATAAATTTAAAAGTCATAATCAAAATTACTCACGTGCATAGTTAAGTTCAAACAGTTACGATGTGCAGCGGACGCTGCGAGCTGCGAGTGAAACATACGGTATCTGGTAGGCTAATAAAGCAAGAAGCCCTCATTGCAACCGGTACCGTGACAACTGTGTTGTTCTTTTATAATCTTTTACAAAATTAATGTAATAATAATTCTACCCATTAATTATTTTAAATTCTGCAAAATACACCCTCACTAATCTAATTATTAATATATCTGTTTACAGTTAAATATTAGGCATAACATATTGCAAACATTAAATATAATGTGTTAAATGAAACTTTTATATCAATGTTTCAGTTTGACTACCAAACTTTTTGTGTCAATATTTCAGCTAAAATCGTTCACCGAATTTTGCTAAATTTCGTTTCAACGCTTTTATCTATTTCCCTTTCCTTGACCTAACTAAATTATCCAAAACTCGTGATAAACTACGATTTATAAACAAACTGCTTCATCGTTTCTCAGTTACGATACTAATAAAATACAAATCTCTTGTATTACCATACATGATGGCATTGAGTCAAATATATACACAATTCAAACTGGTTTATTCTTCATTGTGATATATCGGCTGGCGCAAATAACATTTCATAAAAAATATACCAGACTAAATGAAAAACCTCCTACTTGGGCCCATCCCCTATTATTTCTCACAACCTTCCGACTTCTGTAAGTTATCTCGTGCAAACAGAAAGCCTAAAACCAGCCCCGACTTTTTGCCGTGACCGCAATTTTGCCTACCCCAGTTCTGAATGTGAAGGATAATCCCCTAACCATCTGACAAAAAGAAAAGCCATTTGGCACCGACTCAAAATGCCAGTTATATTAATGTGCCCCCAGGGAACGGCCTGTAAAAATGTTTTGTCATTTTCACGTAGAAGTTCCATTTACAACACACTTTTAGATGGAATGTTCGAAATATCGGCAATGGCCTTTTCTGTCAGTTGCAGTTTTATTTACGAGTCCCTAGATGAATGATGGAGTCTAATGAGGACTTGTCCAGTTTAAGAATTTTTGTTTATGTTTTTCGAAATGGATATACGCTTTTAGTATCATCATTACATTCGTCTCCTGTTCTTATTCATTCTTTTGAATTTTGAAAGCATAAGGCGGTAGTGGAGTCATTTTTTTTTATTTTTAAAAAATCCTTCGAAAACTCTCATTTTCAAAACTGAAAGAATATTTTCGATATCTTGAAATATGACTCGACTGCCTATTTAAAATAAAATAAAAAAAATAGAAATATGGCAGTTACAGATGTTCAACGATCGATTTATAGCGTTTTTTCGTGTGACGTCACATATTCTGAGTCTACAAGTCGGTATTCGACACTCTAGTACTAGCCTACTAACATATTTATAATCCGAGCGCTTTTCAACTAGCCCAACTTTGAATGCCAATATCTTCGAAAGTATAGCACATTTTGAAAAAATTAAAAAAAGCATTTTAAACTAGATTTTTTCTTATTTTTACATTTATATTACATAACCTCATTTTCGACATGCTCCACTACCTCATTGTATACATTATTGGTACAACCGATCGTTCTATACGAGTGTAAAGTTTGGTCTCCTACTTTAGTGCAAAAAAATAGGTTGCAGGTCTTCGAAAATAAAGTGCGTGCGCAATATTGTAAAATATATGATTTTATGATGAGGCGAATTTATCGTGATAATATTGCAGGCGCAGTTATTAGTACGATCTCTTAAAACTATCGATGATTAATGTAATACTCCTAAGCGAACATTAAAAATTTGTGTCGAAAAAAATCGCGCATGAGGATTTGTACTTTGCTGGACTAGTATTATTTTTTATTTATTTATTAATTAGATATTTTTTATCAAAGTTCAATAACGCTACATAATTTTAAAAAAATCATGTTATTCTTCTCTTGAAAGCATATGCTTGTGTAGAGAAGTGAAGTGTATATTAATTAGAATTATTGCCTACAATAACACGCATATAATAAAATAATAGCATTAGCGATATAAAAATATTAAGTGTTTTTAATAGACTTTATTAGTTTTTTATTATCATTAATGTTCCTGATGTTTTCGGGTAAGCTGTTAATTTTTTTTTCTATGTGCGTATAGTGGTGTGCAAATAACGTATATTTCTTTTAAATAGATCACAAAATGTTGGTACTTAAAATTCTTCAAAAAGTAATTTTATTGAATAATCATTTAGTTTTTTTAATATTATTTGTATGATAAGTTTTTGTACATTTTTACTGGAATCAAGCTGATCCCCAACTAATGATGCCATATTGTAATACTCTGATTCTTAAAAATATGTATATTCATTTTCTAACCTTTTTATCAACTTGATAAATTTGAATATGATGCTGCTTCATTCGTGCCGTTATTTAATTATAAAATTATTGATAACAGCGATTGCAATATTTTTAAATTATTAAATGTTATTTTATTTATAACTGTTATGTACTTGAAGGTCCAAGAAATAGTGTTTGTAACAATTATACATTTATTACTATATGATACAATTTAGTACAAGGTATATCACTAGTATAGGTCAAACAATTAAGCCGATGAACGCGCTGAGAAAGATGCCGCGCGCCGCCATTTATAGCCTCGCACACACGCGCCGGTGGTGCGACACTCACACACACACAATCATACTATCTCAAGGACATCACAAAGTTGTGCAAATTCAGAACATGGTTATCTGATACTTTTTAATACAAATTAAATTAATGAATTAAAAAGATATACAGAAAATATATATTTATCGAATGATCCGGGTTCGTAACCAAAATATTTTTTTTTTTTGTATATCTTCCTAATTGATTTATTTAATATGTATTATTTTAATAGTATTCATTTTATTTGCTCCATTATTTTATTATGGACGAAAATGTTGTTCATTGTTATGGTCTCTTTGACCATCTGTTGTGTTTCAGCCGTCGATCTGTTAACACGTATTTTGTGTTATATTAGCCAATGGACCCCTGTAGAACAACTTCCAAAAGAATTTACTTTCGTTTTAGTCATGTTTTAAATGGAGATATTTGTGCCAGAAAATTGACAATGAATTGAAACAATAGTATAATTGATTAGGGTATTAAAGCCACTCTATTTTTTTATTTAATTATTATAGTATTTGTGCGTTTTGAAGTTAAAACGATAAGTTAATTACGGATAACTATAAAAAAAATTGTGAAATTATATCAAATCAAAAAAGGGTATTTTTATGTATTAATGTAATAATTCACATGGGACTAAATAAATAAACAATTGTTTTTTTTTTAAATTGTATGGGATCGTCTAATAAGTCTTTGTGGTTCTTTTTTTAATGCTATTTTAATTTTATCTGACAAAAAAAGGTATATTATTCGATAGAATGTTTTCTGCTCTATAACGTCAGTGTCGCCGTTTTCCGTTTGTATCTTATACTATTTATTAAATTTTTAGCTTAAATAATGTATTATAATAAAGTTGAGTAAATGAACATTTTCTATATATACTTATTTATTTTTGCCTTTAATCATTCATGGTTTAAATGGTCCTCCATCCTACGGTCCATCAGATTATTACATTTTTCAGTCGCTCTCCAAAAAATGCATTCAACATCGACGATTGCTTCAGAAATTGGGTTGACATTTTAATACCAAACCAGTCGATTTTTATAGAAAGAACATCGACAAATTAGTTGTAAAATGGGACAAAATTCTGAACAATAATAGAAAATACATCCTTGATTGAAATATTGTAGTTGATCTATAATATTGATGATGGGAAGATATTCCCGTAAACGTTATATATCTATTTTTATTTATTATCTATTAATATGAATTTTAACCACAAAGTTAATATTGCTAATTTTAAAAGTAACGTTATATGTCATTTAACATAATGAAAGTTATAGTGAAATAAAACAGAGTTTTGCATCAATTTACAAAATAATCATGGAATTCCACAAAGTTTCACCAAAAACTTAAGAAAAGTTGTAATTTTTGTTTAAAAATCTGATTTTATAACAAAAAATCGAACAAAACCGCAAATACTTATAAGATAACTCAATATATTAAGGTTATTGAATATTTGACAGTGCAAAATTTGATTTCAAAAATTTAAAGCTGATAAAATCAACTTAGAAAATACAATTTCACGTGTTGAAGTCGAGTCTTTTCATCAGATTCACTTGGATACTCATGGTCAAGGCCTTATATAAAAACATGGTAAGATTCAAAGGCAATACGTGAAGATACCACAGGATTTATGTGTGAATTCCGTTGCAGGGTTGAATGTGCGAAGACTTAATCAAATTAAAAGCGAACTCACCACATGTACAACATCGTGCAACTGAAAAATGGATCGTGTTCGCTCACCGAAGTAG
This sequence comes from Eubasilissa splendida, assembly GCA_031772225.1. Taxonomy (NCBI): domain Eukaryota; kingdom Metazoa; phylum Arthropoda; class Insecta; order Trichoptera; family Phryganeidae; genus Eubasilissa; species Eubasilissa splendida. The sequence goes on along the minus strand of CM062866.1, from coordinate 7,239,289 downwards.
TAAAAAATAATAGCTTTCATAATGCAGGTAGCAAAGCCAACAGTTAAACCGATCGTAAAGTGTAAATTATTTTACGGAAAATCAGAATAATCTAATAAGCAGGTCGTATGAATAGAGCGAGATTAAATATGATATTACATAGGATAAATATTAAAATGAAATGTCTTTAATGCTTCTTTTGCAATAATGATTTATATTTTAGCGTTTTTTTACGAAAATGTGAGTTTTTATTATTCATTTATGTCAGAACTTATACATCAGATTAGACATTTTTTTAAACTATTACTTTGATAGGATATCATTGAAAATAATAAACTGAATATTATTTGCTCTAATTAAGACAATACAAGCATTATAAGAACAACTGCGACCATTAAATTCATTTTCTACGTGTCACAAAATTGCCTTATGGAAAACTCTTGCATATACCTACGAAAAGTATTAGCCTATAACCTTTAAACCAAGATTATGGAAACAAACATGCAATAAGATAAATTAAAAAAGTTAGATTTAAACTTTTAGAGTTATAAACATTAATTTGCATGACATATTATCAATTTACGACGTTTGTAAAAAATACTTTGATTTTGTGAAAACAAATCTTAAATAATATATTGTGTTTACTTGTGTTATTAAAAACACAATAATTTCATTCATTAAAAAGATATACATATAAATCAATTGTATCGAAAAATATTGTTGTTGCGCTACCAGCATTCAAACCTGGATCTCTTTTCCAATCCGGGGAAGGTTCTTTACCAACTATTCTACAGTGACAGTACTTTTAATGACAAATTTTCGAACCCATATATTACACTTTTAATTAATACATATAATTAGTATTTAAAATATCACAGACCTATGTTCTGAATAATTACAACTTCACAATAGGAATGTGTGTAATAATACAATAATTTCTTACTAAATAATATTTATATCTACCCTATTAATGTGTGTTTTTTCGCGTCATATCGCTGGTTAAAGTGGCCGTAATGACGTTAAATTATCGTTAAAAAATTACCGATAATATTAATTTTTTTTTAGGAGAACACATTCTTATTGAAAAAAAATAATAATAAAGTTGTATTAATGTGTCCAAAATTTAATAAAAATGAATTGATAATTCTGGCGTCTGCTATCAGATTTACTCAAAGGTATTTTGAGATTCTGTAAAAATAAGGTAGATGGCTCTGTCAAATGATGGAACGATTAAATGTATTAATATCAAAAAGGTAACATATAGGGTCGAAAAATTGTCGCTAAAAATAATGTCGCTGTAGCTTAGTTGGATAAAGCACCTCCCCCGGTTAGGGAAGAGATCCAGGTTCGAATCCCGGTGGCGCAACAACAATATTTTTCGATAAAATTGTTTTTATATGTATATCTTTATAATTAATATATTCAATTCATATTTTTAATAATAAGTATTAATTCACAAAATAAGTTGCAAATTCCGTGAATTAGACCTTTATTGACCGGCGGATAACTAACCGCTAGTTACCATCCATGTGTACGTCAAGATATTATTATATGTTCTGAAACGCGAGCCACCAAAATAGTGTATATAATTGATTATAGTAACTCAAATAATGTTAATGAGCCTTGAGACCGCCAAATTTAAAATTGATTCAAGTGACTCCCAAATAATCTTAAACAAGTAATATTAAACAAGTAATATTAATTGTTTCCGCTAACAATATTGATCATCTTATATAATATCTGTTTCATCTTAAACGATCCATTTTTATTTAGATTAAATTTCCGGGAACGTGTCTTTATCGAGATTATTGATTAATAGATTCCCGGCAAGCGGAGAATAAAAAATGTCCAGGTTGCTCTACAAAGGCAATGGTTTATTTTACGGTGTCTTGACGACAATTGGATTGTGCACTGACTGTGTGATTAAACTGGAAAAAGCCAAGCCAGTTCGTAGGGGAATTATATATTTATATATCGGAGATTTATTTTAAATCTTGTCGATTAACTGACAGTCTTTTGTTTACTTTTTTAAAGATTTTGTACAATCATTTTTGATTTTTATTTTATATTATACAGACCATTAATAATTCTGTGATACAATACAGGCCAGAATAAATTAACTACATAAAAAAATATGGTCATTAAACCTCTTAAAAATGCTCACATACCGACTGTCCACCGCCGTCTATAGATACTACAATGAGCATGAATTGTACGTTGACAACGAAATGTCAGTATATATCAGAACAAATTACAACTCAAAATTGAAATTAAAAAGAATAAAAATAAAGAAATGTTCTTATGTATTATTTCATGCATAGTTACATACAGGGTGAATATTATGTTCCAGGTCGATGTTGCTTTTGAATAACTAGAAAATAAAACACATATTTTAAATTTAATTTTTATTTATTAATTATTTGACTTATTACAATAATTATGTTTGGAATATAATACCGGCTGATTGGCCACTTCTGACAAGGACACGAATTCGTGCCATTTAAGCGCACGTTAACCATATTTTTATAACATTCTCGCACACTTCGCGTGTTATTTCAGTAATTTCATTTCAAATATTATCCTATAACTTTAGAATTATTGTTGGCTTGTTGACGTAGACCCTTTCTTTCAAGTACCTCCACAAAAAATAGTCTGAAGCCGTCAAATCAGGTGAACGAGGAGGCCAGTCGATATCACCACTTTTTGACATTATGCGGCCGGGAATAATATCTCACAAAATTTCACGCGTAGCTCGGTCTGTGTGTGAGGTGGTACCGTCCTATTAAAACGACATGTGTTGCAGGTCTAATTAACCCAATTCGGCTACTGATAAGTTTTCTAACATGTGACGATAGCGATCACCAAGAATGGTTACAGCATTGCCAAAATAATTTAGATTAAATGTTTTAATGACTTCAACACGTTATTGAGGAGTTAAATTCTCTATAACAAGTTGTAATCAACTTTTGTTTACGACTACTAGATGCGAACTGACAAATGTCTGCCAAACCAAAATGGCGGCAAAACAAAATCGTTTTGGAACATAATATTCACCCCGTATTTACATCAGTATGTCACTACGTTTCTGTCAACATAATAATAATTATAAACAAATAAAATAATAAAAAGTGTTGTGTAAAAGTTTTTGTAGCATAATAATGATTTGGAGAATATATATAACTAATTTACAGTGTTAATGCCATTATATAATCTGCACACTCTTAAAATCAAAATAAATAACTTTAAACCCTGCACTGTGTGTCATTTAAAATTGCCAATGGTATTTTTCATTCTGGGTCATTCGCTGCGCAACGAGCGAGAGAGGGGCAGAGGGTATGCCGATCACTAGCCGCGTCCTTGGGAATTCAGTCGCTATGGAGCGTGTTCTTACCAGTCATTCGTGAAATATTCCCTGGAAAATTTATATCCCGACGAGGTGATATAAACTAGCCTCAACGTAACCCCGACATAATACCAATGGACTTTTTCCTATGGGACTACCTTTAATCAATAGTATACCTTAACAATCCTCCCTCTCTGGATCAATTAAAATAAAATATCCGAGAAGAAATGGCAGCGATCACGGAGAATACGTACCAAGTAATTCTCAGTACCAAGTAATTCTTTGCCTCCCGTTTAGAAGAGTGCCGGTGAAATAACGTATCACATTTAGAAAACATCATTTTTAAGAAATAAATTCTATGGGACTGTACTAAAAATGTAAAATAAACATTTTTATATTAAACCCATCCATAATTTTATTACAGATTTTTTATTATGAAAAAGACTTTTGGGACACCTTGTACCTTTTTGATATTGTCTAGGTACTATCCATTGAGGATCTTTGTCTTCTTAAGGAGTTTTCGACATAGTCTTGCAGTCATGAAAGCCAAGTTTTCTTGCATCTTTCACAATATTGTCGCCCCATTTTCTTTAAAGTCTTTTCTGTGGTCGCATCCTTTGGGATTGCTGATTTAGTGCCATATATAGGAACTTTGGAGAAGATTTATAGTTCATGCAGTGGCGTGCAGTAGGTATAGATTTAGGTTATGCTGTAACCAATGACATTATACAATCATATATAATATATGTAATTCGATATATGTGATGCAATATATGTACTTTCATTGAACCTACGTCCTTTAAAAAAAAAAATCCGTCGCTTATACCTCCCTACCATGTATTTATTTGTAATTTTAGAGTTCTATTAATAGTGTTTTTAAAGTTTGAGTTTTAACGTAAAATAATACATTCTTACCCATATAAAAAAATTATGGACGTTCTTAAGAATACTTTCTATGACTGAACATGATTAATTTATTGTTTGAAAATCCTTCACGTAATAACTAAAGAAAATAATTATTTATTTTAAAGGTTAACTTAGGAAATAGCCAATTGCTTTTTGTTTTTCCCAATTGAAAAACCAATCCATGCACCAAATTGAAAGAACAATCATGAAATCAATACGTTAAAAACAGTGAGATAGTAAAATTCGCGAATTAGTAAAAGAGAAAATAGACACTTCAATGATTTGCACGTGGTTGTAAGCTTTTTTAATGTTAACATGTTAAAAAACAGCATAGTAACGACTCCATACTAAACGGATCAACCGAAAGAAATTTTTAGTAAATAACCAATTATATGACTCGAGTAATTCACAAGCTTAAAGACAGAACAGAGTTATGCGAATAGCTCGATGCGGCGAATACAAAAGAGCGTCATAGGTACAGCGGTGAGTTGTGGTAGTTTTAAGAATTAAGCCATTAAAGTATCTACTGGTACACAGATGGTACTAAGTATAAAATAATGTTTTTGTCTTTTTAATCAAATTATTTAATTTATATTTGTTTCCCATAATTACTGCACGCCCTGAGTTCATGGTTTCACCTGATTTTTACTAACCACTTTCAAATAGCTCCAAAAAAAATTGGACTTCTTTTCCCGTAAATTTAATACGTTTTCATCTGCCCACGTTTTCGTATCGTCTAAAACAATCGATCTGAGAATAGTTGTATAAATGATTATTTACGACATTCAGCTTATATTTAAATAGACATTTGTAAATTCGAGTCAATCTTGCTTTTAACTCTGTTTTCATTATGATAGAATTGTTAATATTCCATCCGATACAATAGATGTTCTCAACTAGATACATCGAAATGATCTATGTAATCATTTGATTATAATAAAATTATCTTGTAAATGTAACAGAGAGAAATTACAGGCCACTTTTCTAATTGAGATATCTCGTGTTCTGAAAAGGAGCTTTGTCTTATTTTGAACGTACATATTTGGCACATTTAAATAAATACTAAAAAAGGTATAAAATAAGAAATGTTTTAAACGCTGGTTAAAAATTAAGGTTAAGGGACAATTATCCCTCTTGCAGAAATTGCACACCACACTGTCGTATTTGAACAATGCAAACGTTTTTATGACGTTCCCTTGGGTTTTCGGGGCACAAGTATCTTATGTTCTGTTTATTAACAAAGCCATCGATATGAAAATGTGCTTCGTCTGTAAACAGTGTGTTTCCAAGCGTTTGTTCTGTTCTAAAACGTTTTAGCATCGTTCTTGCTAAGGTTTCACGTAAAGAATAGTCATTTTCGCTGAGAAACTGCAAGATTTTCAGTTCGTATGAGTGAAATTGTAGTTTCTTTTTTAAAATAACGTGCACTATTGATTTTTTTATTCCAGTACAGGCTGCAATCTTCCTTATTAATTTACATGGATTGCGCATAATTTCACGTCGAACTTGAGCCACATGTTCTGGCGTCGCTGCTGACGTTGATGGTCCTGAAGGAGTTTGGTTAAGCATTGTCCCTACTTGTCCCTCTTGTCTGAACTTTTGAACCCAACACCAGAAAAGTTGCGTACTCGGCCCATCACTTACTCGTCGAATATTAAAGTGAGTACAAAAAGTACGACGCACACGAACCAATGAATTACCGCACTTTAAATATTGCTCAACCGCGAACACGCGGTGTGCTTCCGACCAGTGACTCATTGCGACTAGCAAATCCGCAAATCACGCACGTCGAACAATACCCCTCCCACTTATCTCATTCTGGTGGTACAAGATCAATTATAATTTAATCTTGGAATTGACACCCTCTATCTCAGTTGAATCTTACTATTTATTTTTAATTTTAATTAAATAACACTGCAAAAACACAGAAAAAACTGTTTATTTTAATACAGATGGTGTCTAACAAAGTAACAAGGATAATGCTTTGTTTATCAGATGTAGATACCTACTACATCTCACACAGTAAATCAATAAACTAACTAAAATATAAAGTTAAATACATTCTTATCTAATTATTTGAATTCTATTGTATAACATTTTTTTAAATTTTAGTTGCTGATAACATTTCAGTTTACTTTTACCATGTCACTGAATTACTTACATTTTTATATTTTTCTGTACGTACTTTAACTTTAATTTACTATGTTATATAAAAGCATGTTCAAGATGTGAAATTTAATAATAAAATTATATTTTATTAAAAATATTGAGATATTGATTAAATGAAATCTTGGAAATAAGAAAGATGTCCAATACATAATTATTTATTTATTTTGAACACCTTTAAGCCATTTTAGAAACTTATTTTTGTACACATTTATATTTGCTGCTAATTTAAATGATTTTGTCAGTTGGTTATACAGTTTAAGAGCAATGTGCGATGCCTGTCTCCGACCTATTCCTATTTTGGACATTTTTAGAAAAACATGCTCATTAGTTTTGCTCCGAGTTAAGTTATTCATTTAAAAATATATATGAATGTAATAATCCATAAAATCAATAAAATATATTTTAATATTTTGCAGAAAAAAAGTATTAAAAATGTATAAATAAAGAGGAGAAATACAGTCATGAATAAATAATACTCTAAATATGAATTAAATATATCAATTAGAAAGACACACATATAAAATCAATTTTATCGAAAAATATTGTTGTTGCGCCACCGGGATTCGAACCTGGATCTGTTTCCTAACCGGGGAAGGTGCATTATTCAACCATGCTACAGAAACAGATCCAGGTTCGAATCCCGGTGGCGCAACAACAATATTTTTCGATAAAATTGATTTTATATGTGTGTCTTTCTAATTGATATATTTAATTCATATTTAAAATATCACAGAGCTATGTTCTGAATAATTACAACTTCACAATAAGAATGTGTTCTCCTAAAAATAATACTCTAATTCACTTCTTTGAGAACGTATAAAAAAAAACGTTTTACATATTATTTACAACCTTTACGGGATGTATAAAGATAAACATAAAATCTATTATAAGAAATTTTAAAATACAATCTTTCAATTTCTGTATAAAGAAGGGCTTCAAAAGAAATAATATATACCAATCTGATTTTATTACGTCTACCTTGTGTAAGGCTTTATCTGTAATGAGAAAAGTGAAAAAGCTTAATTTAATGCCAACGTCGTCCTATTCCCAGGTAAAAGGGGTTAAATGAAGAATTTTTTGAATGGATATTTATTGTATCACTAGTTAATCTTACTTCTTCATGCTTTGGATTCTTATATTATAATATTATATATAGTTTTTACCATATTAATAGAACATATATATTCTGTCGCATGAAGAAAGTAACGTGCAGCCATGACCTAAACTTAAATTTGTGAGTGAGAATAATTCGATGCCATGTGTTTCCTGTACTTTTATATGGAATGGAATCATGGATACTTACAGAATACTTACAGAAACAAATGCTAATGTGACTTGAAGCATTTGATATGTGAATCTACAGACTTCCAAAAATAACCTGGATTGATAGGATTACAAATATATATATATATATATGTATGTATATTTTTAATTTAGTTATAAACATTTTAAATGAAATAAAATAACAATCACTTTGTATGAAACCACGAAATTTATTATACGTCAACCGGTATCGCTTATCTCAAGTTTCATCAGTACGTATTTAAAACTGATTATAAATACAAACAGAGTGCACTTATATATATACATAAAGAGGGGGATGGAATATAAAATTACGTGTAAAAGAGAGAGACAGAATACATATATAGTTAAATAGAACATCAAGGGAGACCGAATATAAAATTATATGCGAAAGAGACAGACAGAATACATATACACATAGACGGAATATTAAAAGAGGGTAAAATACAGTGTTGATGGATATTAAATTGATTTTAAAGGAAATATACCTAGCAACGTTTTAAGTATGTTTTTTTTTTAAATCAAATTAATATTTAAAATGTTTCCTTTAAAATCAATTAAGCGAACCAGATATTAAACGACGCACAAGCGAAAAGTTATGTGTCTAGACTTGACAAAATATGGAAAGACCGCGGTATTTCCAAGTCAACGAAGATCAGACTTGTACAATCTCTGGTGCATTCTATATTTTATATGGTGTGGAATCGTAGATCCTGAAGCGAGAGAAGACGTATTGATGCCTTTGAGATGTGGTACTGAATATAAATTGAATGAGGAGATACTGGTAAGAAAGATATATGACGCAAGTGTCGATGGCACCAGAAATAGAGCACGTCCACGGAAGACTTGGCACGACCAGGTAAACCAGATAATGGAGGGTGGCGAACTCGTATGAGAAAATTTATGAATGTGGATGAGGCGAGAGTTATGTGTCAGGACAGAGAAGTATGGCGCTCTATTCTCTCTGTCTACCCCCGCGGTGAAACGGGGTAATGGTATGTTAGTTAGTTAGTAAAGGTCTTACCTAGTAGTTTAAAAAAAATTCAAATCTATTGTTTAACTTCTGATATAAATGAATAATAATAATGCGGAAATGTGAATTATTTTTGAAAGGTAAGCCTTAAGCCAGTTTTTCAAAGATTGTTGGATAGAGTGAAAAAAATGAAAATCTGATGAAGCAAGATCAGGAGAAAAAGTCGGATATGAAATAACCCTCCAACCGAATGCATAGCCACTTTTGAAATTTTAGCGGTAATCACTTTCTGCCGCCATGTTTTTCTTGAATTGCGGCCTCAATGCGACAGAGTTGTTGACAGGAAGTCTCAGAAATAATAAATATATTCCTCGGAAACAATTCATAGTAGTAATCAATTCATGCCTTAACTCCTCTATTAAACTCAAACGATAGAACATGTCAGAAATGCGCAAACTTTCGACAAATTGAACAATTAAAGACGTTTTCAATTAACTATTACTATGGCATTAAAATAAGATTAATATTTGTCAAAAATATATATATCCTAAGCACTCTTGCGTTGGAAAACAAAAACGCTACGGACTTATGCATGGTCCGCTTGACTTCCATGCACCATTGAGGTCATCGAGACACAATTCATTGTTCTATTACAGTGGTAATGTCAGAACTCATGCATTAGCTAATCCTGCAGTCCCCAGAATGTATTCTATGGAGAATAAATATACGGAGGTAGTCGACATTTTTACTGTAAATTTAATTCTTTATAAGACTACATTATTACATGTACATGCTGACATTATGTAATTTTTTTCTTTGCGTATTGCACTTCTGATGAAATTTTCTGTTATTTTACAAATTATATTAATACCTGAATAGGTCGTGTATAATAATAATAAATAAATTTCAAAGGCGAGCTAATTACTGAATGGCGATTTCTACACTTAATATTTTACGCATTATTTTAAGTAATGGAAGGGCTAATGTATTAAGCATTCACTGATAGTCTATTTTCGTTCCTTAATGGCTTATATCGCAAAATAAAAATAGAAATATATTTCATTACAAATTTTATTAAATAAAAACTCTACACATACCACTTTGATTAATTTAACGTCGGCCAGTTTGATATATATATTATTATTTAACGACAAAGTCTTTTGCTTCAAATATACATATCACATGAGTCACCTCAATATTTTTACTTTTTTTAAACTAAGCTAAAATAAGACTATCTTGCTGGACTCTTGGAACGAGGCTCAAACCCCTAACCACTAGATCAACAAGCAGGTAAAATATGTTTACAAGAAGTTACATTTTCATAAATCAGTCGAAGAAAAACTGTACATGTCGGTATTAATTTAGATTTAAGAAAAAATATTAATCTTAATCAACACAATAAATCAAACACGATTTTTTCGGATCTATATTTAATTTTTCCAAATAATTGGACGATCGTTTCGGCTGTCTAGATCAGTTAATAATTACCTAGACAGCCGAAACGATTGTCCAATAATTTGTAAAATTTAAATATAGATCCAAAAAAAATCGTGTTTGATTTATTGTGTTGATTAACAACGGTGGTCTATAAAAAACTTACAGTGAAATTTTACCTTAGAGACAAGGTCATGCGGCACGATCTACCATTTCATGAACCACGCCCACCAAGCTTAAAGCGATATGGAGAATAAGCGACACTATAATAAAAATACTCGACGGAGATCGGCGAGGTTACCAATTATGTTGTTATTATAAATTATAAGATATGGCAGCTGAATCAGAAGCATTTGCTGTAGTGTATGTAAATAATAATCCTTCTATTTGAGACATATTTATTTGATGTATAAATATTATTTAATGAACGAAAATAATGCACTGTGCCTTCCCGATTGGCGACCTTGAGCCAGTATGGTTATACGTGAACGGTACAGATTACAATATTATACTAATTCTAGACTTCGTGTCTATGCTGTATCGGAACCTTTGACGAAATAGTGAGTTTAAAATATACTGTCCACATTTTCGGAGATGCCAGCAGAATCCGGACTCCTTCCTGTCCAGACATTCTTCCGGCATCTATGCTTTGTACGCAACATCATCATATATATCACATGTTCGTTTGATTATAATTTCGGAGTGTATGTGTAAGTGTATGTTTTATATATATCTTTCTAATTTATTTATTTAATTTGTATACAATTATTATTATTATGTTTTGTATCCACTGGATGCACTATTATGTAATAATATTTTCTACGCCCTCTGAACAATTAATAGTTTTTTTGCTGGTAGCCATATCGTGTTGAATTACTGCAGTGCTGAATTACAGCATGACTTGGTTGCCATATAGATTTAAAAATGCCAACCTGGTTGGTGACGTATGAGTGGGACCGATATAGAAGCTTTTGTTCATAAAAGAGTTACCAATAACCGTCCATCTTGTTGAAGATTGACCTATCGCCTTTCGTCTTTATACATTCCCAGTGATCAACAGTTTCTCTTAATAGTCTCCATTTCTTATAATCTCATGTCCGAAGGTTGAAAGAATTATTTTCCTGAAAATTATGTAGAGTTTTTTTTTAATACGCATATTACTGAGTAAGTACCTCATTGAATTGAGCACGAACATCATACAATAAAAAAAAAATAGACTAAGACTGATATTCAAGAAGAAGGCTAAAGATAAAACTACATAATAAACTTTAAAATATTGGCCTCGATGGCCATGTTTTATCATGGCTAATAAGTTATTTAACATACCGAAAACAAAAAGTAAAAATAAATGGACACAATACCACATCTGAAATCACTGACTTTGGCATACCACAGGGCATAGTACTTGGACCATTATTATTTATTTTACACTCTAATGATATATTAAAACTTAAATTACATGGTAAAATAATATCTTATGCAGACTATACAATACTAATAGCTAATGAAAAACCTTGGACTATATATATCTGCAAATGAGGATATTAATATCATAAATAAGTGGACAGATGGTAACCTACTATCATACCTGATAAAACGTACCTTCTGCGATTTGCTATTCAACAGAAAGATGACACTGAAATTAATATTAAAATTCACACCAAAGCCTGTACTCAAGAGAACTTTTGTGAAAAATGTTCATCAATTGAAGAAAAATACTGTATCAAGTATTTAGAAATCATAATAGATAACAAACTCAAATGGAAAGAACATATTACTAATCTTACAAACAAAATAAGGGAAACTGCCTACTTATTTTTAAGACTCAGGAACATCTTATCACTTACAAATCTGAAAATAATATATTACTGTATTTGAATATCACAATTAGAAACCACTCAAAAAAAGATGATAAAAATTATTCTAAAAAAAAAACTATCCAAGTATCGAACTCTTCACAGATTTCAAAGTACCTAAAATAATAAACATATACAAAAAAAATCAATTATTTAAATTTTTTTAATTAAATACTAATTAAATGTATTAATTATAAAAATATACATAGAAAGTCAATTTTATTGAAAAATATTTTTATTGCGCCACCGCGATCTCTTTTTTCAATTCTGGGAAGGTGCATTACCAACTATACTACAGCACTAGTAATTTTTAACTATGTAGATGGCTTTCAAATAATGGAACGACAGATGTATTCATTTGAAAAAGTGTAATATATAGGTTGAAAAATTTGTCGTCAAAATTACTAGCGCTGTAGCATTCTTGAACAATTCAGGCCCTACAAGAAAATAGCCGCCTTGAATTTGCTGCCATTGAACCGACGCTTTGCTCTCGCGTGTTTGCAAATTTAAGAGTGTCTTGAGAGCAATGGATGACATTTAAACGATATTGTTTATAAAACGTAAAATCCGCATCGTTAAACTCCATTTTGTATAAATAAAATATGAGAATAACATTGTAGTTTTTTTTATTTATTTAATATTAAACTTGAAAATTTTCCGCAGGACACCCTTTATGTATTATCTTTATGGCGAATCAGGTATAATACAAACACTCGTGTGGCTTATATTGTGACAAGTAATCCTTCACACTCTCACACCTATTTCAGCCATAAGCCCATACATTATATTATTAACTGAACATCCTTTTAATCCGACGAAATATAAGGCAGCAGGCAAACTTTCGGGTCAAAGGAAAATACCTTTTTATTCACAAGGTAGGATTACGCCCTTAAAGTAGTTAATTTAAAAAAATGACTTTTAGATAATACATTAAGCATATTAACATCAATTCTTAGTAATTGAAATAATATTTAAACAAATTAAGAACACCCGTAAAATATTGTCACAAGCGCTCTCGGGGTATAACAGATACAGGTAATCCCCGTTGATCGCGGGGGATACATTCTGGATATGGTCGCGATAAGTGAAAATTCACGATCAACATAGGATTTTAAAAAATCACTTTAAAATTCAAAATAACACTTCGTTAATAAAATGAACATTATTAATAGCAAAAAAAATGTCATACATGACATAATTCATTCATTTTGTTCTGCGTTGCAAAAAAGTATCTAGATTCCCTTGTTTGGCCTCTGCTTTTATTATGCAAAATTTGTCGATAACTTTTTTTAAGAACAGCTGGGAGGGGAGGGGACCCACCCTTTCTTGAACTGGTTTAGAAGCTAGGACATCCTTGTTGGTCCCACTCATTAAAGATAATAAAAATACGCGACTTTAATTCAATTACATATTTAAGTATGAGCCAAACAAAAAAGGAGAAGAAATTCAATGTGGTTATTAGCAATTAAGATTTAAACTTTAGACCTTCTAGCGTCCTTTAAGTGCTATCTTTATTCATAAAAAATCGTATAACATAAATCCATAAAACATAATTTTACATACAGATATAAAATTAAGGTGCAGTAGTTCAAGGCAGACACTCAGAGATCCATTCACCAAAAGAGAGACAGTGGTCGAGACACAAAATGGATTGAGTCACACTTACACGGACAGAGTAACAGAGTTGCAAAACACGAGGTATAGAGAGTGAGAGGTAGGCGCGTAGGTGGAGTCCCACCCACGCAGGCCGGCCTAACTACCCACATAAAGAGCTCCAACGAGTCACCCATATTCGAATAAATTTCTTATTTAAAACAAGACTTATCCCATTACTAACTAGGTTTGCATTTCTGGACGGGCGGTGTCTAAGTCCAGTCAAACTAACAATCATACATTCACGTGCACCTATACGTATCTCACAAGTCCACAAAATATTCTCAGGCGTCTGTAAACTGTCAAATAATCTATTACAGCACTCACTCTAACTAAATCTTCATATTTTTCTTCTAATAACTCCAGGTATTGATTGTGAATAGAAGGAGCATTTTCAATGATTTTGATACATAACTTTCGCGCGGGAACTGGTTCTAAGAAGTCATTTATTTGGGACATACTATGGCAGTCCATTTCCTGCAGCCGACCGATTATTCATATATTAAAAATTACTAAGGGATAAAAAATATGCAAGTTGTCCATTTAATTAGCGTGTGTTCGACACTGCAGCTAAGATTACACTGAAAGATCAACACAACCAGGCACCAGCATACCGGCGTTCTTTTGTCTCACTCACGCCGGTAACTTTACGTGTATGATGTAAGTAAGCGAGAAAGAAAGATAGCACGCACGTGCAACCACTCATTATAATTATTTCTGGCATATGTAAAAGTCAGATAAGTGCCGAGACAAAAAAAATACAAAAAGATCGCCATGTAACGAATCCGCACTCGCAAAGGTCGCGTTGAACGAGGGTTACCCGTACTGCCTTAATTCAAAATCTAAAATGTTAAAGTAAACTTTTTTTATCGTATACAAAATATTATAATGTTTGAGAGAGTTTTGCATTTTTTCTCATGAGAAACATTTTTAATGATAACTTGGTTTTCCTTCCAGTGCGCGAAATTTCGCATTATGCATGTTGATATATGCTAATTCATCACTGTAACACCTGTCAAGTTTGCTTACGAAATTAATTTAGTCTAATGTTTTTTTTAGACATGAACTAATGGAAACTCCATGTTTCAATATTTTTATTTTGGTGTCACTCACGAAATCAATTTAGTACCACTTACGCAATCGAATAGCTCTGCGACTTTTTTTAAATACATTTCTCACGTTCTATTCAAGCATTAATATAATTTGTAAAATAACAGAAAATTTCATCAGAAGTGCAATACATAAAGAAAAAAATTACATGGTGTCGGCATGTTTTTTCATAATCAAAATAAAAAATAAACATAAAATGTGAAGTAAAGCAGGAGTTGAGACAAAAAAAAATTGTTATAATTTAGTCCTATAAAGAGTTAAATTTACAGAAAAAATGTCGACTACCTCCGCATATTCATTCCCCAATTAATGCATTCTGTGAACTGCGGAGTAAGCTAATGCATGAGTTCTGACATTAATGCTGTAATAGAACAATGAATTGTGTCTCGATGACCTCAATGGTGCGTGAACGTCAAGCAAATCGACAATCTATGGGCAGTCTATCATACCATTGATGATCCTGTATAGAAATATAAGGTCGGCCATCGTACGTCTCACTGATAAGTTTAACAATTTCAGACGGCTAAGAAGATAATCATAAAATATGACTCGATTGGAACGAAAATTTAATCACTTAAAATATAATATGCATTAATGTAAAAAATACGTCTTGTTTACATAAAGATTTAATTTTTGAAGAGTAAATACTTTTACTGTTGCATAAATGTTTCGGATTTATGTTTCCATAAATACTATGTATATACTTGACTGCCTTGGGTTTTCCCGTACTTTCTCACGCACAGCAGCGATGTTTTCAGCAGATCTTGCGTTTCAGTAATGTACTAGTGTTGGCCAATTATTTACCGAACCAGTTGACTCGAATTTGGCCACCAAACGTCTAATAGTCGACTCGGCAGGACGGTTGTGGCGAGGATAAAAATCACGTATTGCGCTGAACGTTTCTCGAACGGAGCAGTGACTTTGATAATAAAATTTGATGATTTTCACACGTTGTTCAACGCTATAACCTTTCATGGTGATTTGCCGTACATTTCTAAATAATTGACAATAAATTTGACAGATGTCACTTTAACAGCATGGCTGCTATAACCTAACAAATTTCGAGGGTCCCTATTGAAAGACCCTTTAGTTGGTTTATTTTTCTTCATTCTTCTTATTCACGGATGACATTTGCCATAGTTTATCGATTGTGAGTCTGAGTGTAGTTGAGGAGCCCCTATTCTAAAACCGCACTCTTTTTCACATATTTTTCACATGTATACGCTAAGCAGGGTAGTTCTGAAGGGCGGATCTTCCTACTGTTCGTCCACGATGCAATGTATCTACTTACCCGAAGAATTGAAAGAATCGTTTTTTAATTGCTGTAGACAGGGCTTATTATGGTTGGATTTGTTATATAATTGAAATATTCATATCTCGTGCTATCTACGAGATACGTGACATCCTCCTTCAGCAACATATTAACAATTATAATTTATTTATTATAATATTTCCGAGGTAAGTTTGTAAAACTTCATAATCACACATGTGAAAATAAAACACACATTTTTTTCTCTTTAAATAAAATACAATTATTTTGTATGAAACCACGAAACTTATTATACGTCAACCGGTTTCGCTTATCTCAAGCTTCGTCAGGACGGATTTAAAACTAATCATAAATATAAAAAGACTGCACTTACATAAAGAGGGAGACAAAATATAAAATTCATGTGAAAGAGAGAGAGGCAGAATATATATGCAGATAGACGGAACATTAAGGGAGGGGAAAATACAGTGTTGATTGATTTTAAATTGATTTTAAAGGAAACATACCTAATATGGAGCTAATGGATAAATTTATTTGATTATTGAGAATTTTAAATTGTTTAAATTATTTATTATGGAGGATATTGACTCCTGTGCTATTATTAAAATAATGGTATTTTTAAATAATATGGTAGGCAAATTCTGAGAAACCAATACTGTTTGAACATTTAAGATGTTCTTTGACACGAATATTGATATTACGAGCACTTTTTCCTTTATAGAATGAGGGACAGTTATTAAAAGTTAATGTCTATATACCCGAGTGCCTTACTTTGTTATCTTTATCTTTTGAGTTGATTTTTTTTTAAGGAGAACAATTCTTATTGTAATTGGCAATTTTTAGATCAATTTTTTTTTTCGGAAGTAATTATCATCTTTTGTATATATTTAATTTTTTGATCAGTCCGGATATTGGAGGAACCAATTAAGAATTACGTCTTAGTTTCATTTGTTCCCATATATCTAATTTTAAACATTTTCTCTAAGCAGCCTATTTAATGTCGTTACTTTATCGAGCTCGTATTTTTTTTTTATCTTTTTCCATCTAAGCGTCACTTTATCTGAACTGGTTCGTCTTTCATATTAATGAACTAGGTACTTACATTACAATTAAATCACCTTATAGAAGCGATGTAATTTATCAGATTTCTTTATTTACTCTTTGTAAAATACTATTCAGTATCGAAAGGTCATATATACACTTTTAAAAATATTTGCAACATCACTTCAATGAAATGAATACATTTTCTATTATATTTTAAATTGTGACGAACGGAAGGCCATTAACGTTTTATTTATAAGATGTATATCACTAAGCACAAGGTCAAAAACAATTATTAATGCATAAATCGTGTCCAAGAAGTTTTGCTATTTAAATGTCTCCCGTTCACGTTACGTTGGCGTGTCCGCCCGTTCGTGAAAGCGCCTTAAGGGTCAAATGACTAAAGAACACGTCACACATGTAATAGGTTTATAGCGTCAACCCCTACGTGTAAAGAACATCTCTGATCGAATTTACCACCGCCCCCCGTGTGAACCGTGCTTTATGACCCCGACAGATTGTCATCCGGCGTTCCTTTACATTCCAGAACATTAAGTTAAGGGAGCAAACCTACCCCAAACGTTTTATGGTTTTGTTTCACAGGTGCGGTGGGCGGCGCAGGTGTATGAAAATTCACCGCGAATACGAAAATTTCATAGAACAAAGCATTTAAAAATTATCCATATTTATATCACCATAAAAAAAACGAATTTCAAGAATTTTAAGTGCCCTCGACTATAAAAATCACCATCCTCTAGGATTTTGTGATTATGAATGCACGCGAGATCGTGATTGCGGGATGAAAAGAATCTATGACTTTTCCGAGAATTTATTAAGGTATGAGTATCCCGTTGGGTATTGCTGGGATGGACGATGCCGGGAAGAGGGGTGACTAGGGAGATCCAGCGGAGTATTTCACTGTCTCTCCCTCGCACTCTTGCGATCTAGACAGGGTGAATTTCTGCTGGACTGTGATTTTTCTGCATGACTTCTATAGCTTCTCTCTGGCTGCCTTCTGAAATCAATATGATAACGAGTCTCACATCTGATTGATATATATTCTACAGGTATGGCTTTGGTACAATGATACCGGAGCCAACCTATGTCAGTTAATGACCGAACATAATAAAAATGTAACAATGACCAAATGTAATAATAGTGCCATATAATAAAGAAAAAAAAACTACTAAAAAGTAACTGACTGACGAAACATAACTAACTTTAAAATACATTCTAAAAAGCTTTGAGGATTTTGTAAATTATTGCACGCATTGCTTTATTGAGTGAAATTGAAGCGAGAGTAAACAACTCTCAAAACGATTCCGGGATAGAGTGAGACGTTTTGGGGTTTCCTTCATAACAATCATCGTGTATCATCCATGCCTCAGAGTTCGGTACCTAATAAAGTATTTTGTTTATTTTATTTTATTAGTAAGCTGAAAACCAACCCTTAAATATTTAGTTTAGTTTAGACGTGCATAGCGCGAAAAAAACTGTTCAACTTTTCCATGCAGAAATAATTTATTCCGCGCTAGTTAAAAAAAATTAAGGGAATATTACTGACCACTCTTTAAATTCATTTTCTTAGCGTAAAATTGTGATCATATGCAGAAATTAAAAATATTATATTTCATTTTTGTATAATTTATTGTATAAATAAAATAGTGAATTCTTAGAGAATTTATAATGTATGAAGAAATAATCTTTATAAAAAATCATAAAATCAAATGTAAATTAAATAATACATAATATGGATACGGACAATTTATTACAATTACACTAGCGCCATCTGTGTACTAGTAGAGACTTTAATTGCTTAGTTTTAAAAACTACTACGACAACCCACCGCTGTAGCCGTTATTGTCGACCGATGCTGAGATTTTAGCTATTCGAATTGCTATGTTCTGTTTTTAAGCTAGCGTCTTACTCAAGTCATATAATAGCCTACCTACTGAATTGAAAATTCCTTAATTCCTTTCGGTTGATCCGTCTTGTGCTATTTTTTAACAGAGTAACATTTGAAAGGCTGCGAAAACTGCGTGCAAATCATTGAAGAGTCTATTTCCTCTTTTGCTAATTTGCGAATTTTACTAACTTACTGTTTTCAACGTGTTGTTTGCGAGATTGTTTTTTGCATTCAAGGTGCATTTGGTGCATGGATTTGTTTTTGATTTGGGAAAAACAAAAAATAATTGGCAGAACTGTTTTCTACGTTAACCTTTAATAAAAATAAAAATTCTTTAGTTATTACGTGAAGGATTTTCAAAAGTGTTTTTAAAAACGTCCATACATTATTATTATTATTATGTACGTAAAAGTTTTAACTTTAAAAACACTGAATAATACTCGAAAATTCGAATAAACGTCAGATTCATCTTAAACTAAAGTTCATAATTCTATGTACAACATTATATTGTAGTACATGATTGTATAATATCATTGGTAACAGCATAACCTAAATCTATACCTACTGTACGCCACTGGTTGTAAGCACATGAGAATGACACCGCAGACACCCAAGCACACGTTAATATAAGAAAATCTTAGCACTAAAGACAGATTATGCATTACATTATATTATATTACGTCGTCGTTAGATGTATTGCGCGTCAACATATCGAAGATAATTAAGAGACACTCGTGGTCCTTGACAAAATGGAGGACCGACAAAACAAAGAAAGAATGATGGAATATCTGTTAGCACTCCAATACCCTCGAAAACGAACGCTGCTAGGAAAAGTCTGGCAAATCATTCACGTGGTGACGAATCTGTGAATAACGATAAGAACCAAGCGATGCGTTATCAGTTTTTATTTTAAGCTTGTCGAATTCACAACTCAATTCCTTCCCTAGAGTCTGGTAGATCAAACGTTTTATAATATTGCACTCCAGCTCTAGGATTACCATGACGTAATATATATAAGTATAAATATTTTTTTTTTAAATAAATTGACTATGAGCACTGATATTCAAAAGTAATTATTTATTCTGTTTCCCTTAAAATATTACGTAGAAATGTTAGTGATAATCAGACGAAAAATCAGAATTGTTTGAATTGATGCTTATGGGGAAGCCGCTGTAATCAGTTATATCATCAATAATGACTTCTTTTTCCCAGTATTGTGATTCCATTACGTATATACTGGTAACTATAGAGACTTTCTCGTTGACCAACCTTTCAACAGAATTCAATTTCATATCAGAATTCATAAAACCCACATATCTCTTAATAGTAACCAGCCCAAATTTTTCTATCGGATTAAGATCTAGATGGTGTGGTGGAAGTCTTAAAACATCGTGTCTGTAATCTTGAAATAATTTATCAGTAGCGGATTCTTTGAACACACCTTTGCGCCGTCAATCAACCACTGCAAGGGTAGCTACTAATACACCAATTGTGTGTTATACACAATCGTATCAGTGTATTAAAAAGTACAAAGTTATGAAACGCAGACTCAACATTGAACCTGAAGTTTAACATCTCAACATTTCTTGTTTGTGGATTCAACTCTGTTGTGTACAAATACAAATGCTGGAAGAATTCAGGCTACGGAAGGAATTTGGCACTCACCACAATCCGGATTCTGCTGGTACCCCCAAAATGTGGACTATATGTTTAAATTCACTATTTCGCCTTAGGTTCCTTTAGACGACGACGATTTCCGAAGAATCGTTTAGATAAACTTAATCGTTTAGATAAACATAATCGTTTAGATAAACTTACTCATTTAGATAAACTTAATCGTTTAGATAAACTGATAACCGCACACGTTCAATCGACTGATCGGCGGCGTGCCGGGTGGTGACGGGAATGGGGGGATGCACACTGCATTATTTTCGTTAAAATAAATATGTATTTACACAAATAAATATATGTCCCAAACGGTAATACTTCTACTAAACCTTGAACGCGAATAATAAGTCCGTGTAAACGGAGGTTTTGCTGCTTTACGGAGATATCTCGATTTGCATCATAACCTCTAACAAAAGCCTTTTAAAGTTGGTACGAGGATGAAAATATAAAACGCCTTCACGGCGCCTACCTACTTGAAGTTAGCTCTGCTAACTACGGATTTAGCAGAGTTTGAATCCGATCAATGCAGGGACATGTTAGTGCAAAAATTCGAAATAATTATGTATAATAAGATAAAAAAAGTTTAAAATAACGTCCATTGCTATAACTATTTTTTATCAGAAATGAATGGTTTCCTGAAAAAAGTTAATAATTTTTATTGAGAAATATTTTGCTTTATAGTATTTGATTTAGTCAGTCTGACGAAGATGTGGAGATATGAAGATATTAAGAAAGAAGAAAATGAATATGTTCCGTTTTCGCAATTATTTTTTGATCGGTGAACACACATAATTCATACATACATATATTCCATGCGTTTGAAACAAAATTATTATTATTAAGGAGATCACATTCTTATTGTGAAGTTGTAATTATTCAGAACATTGGTCTGTGATACTTTAAATACTAATTAAATGTATTAATTAGAAAGGTATACATATAAAATCCCTACCGGTATTTGAAACTGGATCTCTTTCCAATCCGGAGAAGGTGGTGCATTATCCAACTATGCTACAACGACAGTACTTATGACGACAAATTTTCGAACCTACATTTTATTTTTTATTTATTTGACATTTTTACAATTTTTTTATAACATGAATTAAGTATTTTACATTATTAAAATTACATGTTTTTTTTATTTGTTTGTCAAAAGAGACCTTGTGCTTGGAGAGCTATGTTATATATCTTACAATTTTTCATATGAATACATATATCGTTCCATTATTAAAAACAAAGTAGATGGCTTTCAAATATTGCAATTGTGCACGGTGCTTGTTGCATGGCATTTCACGCCATCACCGAAGTGTATCAACAAGAGTGCGAAACAACGGAGTACGTATTCTGAACCCAGGAGACTTGTGACTCCAGTGAAGAAAATCCAGATACCGAAAAGAGCATTTCACAGGTGGGTCGTGTTTTCTTGTTCTGGTTGGTCCTTCACTCCCCCCCCTCCCCGTTCCTTAATCGTCTCCCTCTCCCAAATTTCTTCCACCCTTTCTACAATATATTTTTTCTCTTAAATAGATATACATACGCGGAATACATGTCACACCAATAATTCTTATGCTATAATAATATCTTGTGCTATGAAAATACGAGTAACTCAATGATCTTTTTGCCAGAGTCATGAACTACCGACCACTTGAACACTAGAAAAGTGTCTTACTTCAAGAGGAAAAATATCATTATATAATCATTAATCAATTAAATATACTCTCCATTTTAATATTGCAATAATAGATCAGTTAATTGTCGTCCGCCCTGGTAAAGATATAGCAGCATCGAAGCTAGTCGATGTTAAATTCATAAAAATATTTTGAACAAAAAAAATTAAAAAATCATATATTTTAGATTTAAAACTTGTGCACTACATCCCCTTTGTCCTTTTTCAGTTATTGTAAAAATATGAATAGGTCATAATGAATTTACAAAAAATTTGAGAGAATTAATTTATGATAAATTACAAAGGAGACAATGCATGAATCTCAATGCCATTAATTGTACATATATTTTTTTCTTATACGAAATAAAATGAGATTATCCCTAATAAATCTACATTTCAGGATTTCCACCCCATTATTTAACCGCAGCGATCGTGGAACTAAAGCCAATATTATTCCATTAAAATAAGTCAGTTTTCCGATAAATCAGTTGTGGGTTTATAAATCTATGTAGAATTTGGTCTAAATCAGAACACAAACCTTTGACAAAGTTAGCAAATAAATGTGAATTAAATCGGATTAATAATATAATGTGAACTTTTAAAATACATTTATTGTTTCATTGTACAATACTACATGTGTTTATATATTATATTCAGGACACGATTAGATGCTGGATTTGTTTTATTAAATATTAGTGGTTCGTAATCAAAGTTATGTTTCAGATTTTGTTATAATTTAAGATAGAGGTTTAAAGGGGCTATATTTTATCCCGTCAGGGGGAGGGTGAGATTTCTGATGATTACGGGGGGAAGAGTATTGAAATTAAATGATGTAGTGTTTAATGTGTATATAAAATAGATTATGAAATATCAAAAGGTTTAACGTAAGCGTCCGAGTGCTCCCAAATAAATTTGTACCGGGCACTCAACTGTTCGTTTGAATTATAACGCGAGTGTGCATTTGCGTGTGCTAGTGTGTGGCTAGAGTAGGATAAACAATATTACAACAATTACATGGTCAATGTTTATCGATGCTTAAAACACGGTTACAAATACAAGTATAAGTAGTAAATGTTCTACAACGTGAAGCGTTGTTTAATGGGTTCGTCTGGAAGGTGGCCGCGAGAGAAGTGATGCACAGTTGTATTGTTATCAGCTTCGGCGTGGTTTGAAGGTTGATGAGAGTTTAATTTTACACCTAGGTTATTACAGGGTGAGTTCAGATTATGCAGACGAAAGACCTTAATAGTGGTGTATTTTAATTTGTGTCCTAAATACTATCTGTCCAAAATTTGTAAAATATGTCATTTAATTAAATATTAGTGGCGTGGGGGGAAGGAGGAATAAGGGATAAAACATAAATATTTATTTTGCACATGGTCCTGAAGAGTAACTATATAAAATTTGGATTGAATGGCATTCAATATAATACACATTCGGGGTGGGGGTGGAGTGGCCAAAGCAAGGGATCTACGCAAAATTTGATTAAAATCGGTTAACGAGTATAGGATTGCAGAGAGAACAGACAGCCATTCATTTTTTATATACATATTGGGTGTCCAGCGGAAAAAATTCAAGATTAAATTGTACTTGCTCTTAAACCATCAGGGTGAGGTAAGTGGGAGGGGTATTGGGGAGTGATTTGCTAGTCGCAATAAGTCACTGGTCGGGAGCGCACCGCGTGTTCGCGGTTGAGCAATATTTAAAGTGCGGTGATTCATTAATTCCTGTGCGTCGCGCTTTTTGTACACACTTTAATATTCGACGAGTAAGTAATGGGCCGAGCACGCAGTTTATCTGGTGTTGTGTTCAAAAGTTCAGACAAGAAACGATAATGGTTAACCAAACTCTTCCGGGACAATCAACGTCCGCAGCGACACCAGAACATGTAGCTCAAGTTCGGCGTGAATTATGCGCAATCCGCGTAAATCGATAAAAAAGATTGCAGCCTGCACTGGAATAAAAAAATCAACAGTGCACGATATTTTAAAAAAGAGACTACAGTTTCATCCATATAAACTGCATATCGTGCAGTTTCTTAATGAAAATGACTATTCTTCACGTGAAATGCTGGAACGTTTTGAAACAGCACAAACGCTTAGAAACATTGTTTACTGACCAAGCACATTTTCATATCGATGGCTATGTTAATAAACAGATCATGAGATACTGGTGCCCCGACAATCCAAGGGAATGCTATCAAAAACGTTTGCATTGTCCAAAAACAACAGTGTGTTGTTCAATTTATTTATTTTTAGCCAGCGAGAGACAGTCACTGCTGACATGTATTGCCGAATGATCGACGAGCATTTGGTACCGCAACTGTAGCTGTTTCCCGGGTTCAACAACAGAACACAATTTCAGTAAGACTGGGTCACTCCACACACAGCTAGAGTTGTAATGAAGAAGGTGAAGGAAATTTTTCACAATAAATTAATCAGCAAGTACGAAGACATGCCCTGGGCACCTCGGCCACCGGACCTTACACCGTGCAACTTTTTTTGTGAGAATACCTTATGTTGAGAGTTTACAGAAACAATCTTCGAATAAATCAAGTCATACTAAATATCCGCCGTGAAGTTGCTGCCATTGAACCAACGCTTTGCTCTCGCGTGTTTGCAAATTTAAAAGTCCGATTGCAAGAGTGTCTTGAGAGAAATGGACGGCATTTAGACGATATTATTTATGAAACGTAAAATTGTTAAACTCAATTTTAATAAATATTATATGAGAATAACATTGTAGTTTTTTTAAAATTTAATATTACACTTGCAAATTTGAATTTGAAAAATGGACACCCTTTGGATTGTTTAAATCGATTATTTTTAATGACACATAAATAAAACACATTAAATAGTTTCGAACCCTTACTTTGAATGATCTATAAAGTAGTTAATACAAGTGTCGAATAGTAGCACTGTCGAAGTGTTAATGGTCGTAAAGTATTAAGTGTCTAAAAGTAGTAAATGTAAAAAAAAACCATTTGAAACACTAAAAAAAAGAAGTTTTAATTAAATTAGAATTCTGACGTAAAAGCTATTAAAACTGTTCGGATCGATGGCTACGACTACACGGGAAGAAACGAGGACGTGATGCAGTATGTTTACGTTTGATTAGTTAGTACTGCATAAAACTAATTTATATGGATAACGTAGCGCTATAAACTTAAGAGCCGCTTACATTATTTTGTTTACATCAAATTAAACATGGTAGGTTCTTTTTCTTCATCATTTAATGCCCAATATAAAACATCGTGATCTCTTGTAATATCTATAACCTGGTTCACAATTCATTCTCTATTCTTCCTGGTCTTGAGTCATGTTAATCGCATCATTGCAAGAGGATCCTCTATACTCGTTTGTTGACGGGTCCATGTTGTGTGTGTAGACTTCAGTAGTTTCAGAGTACACGTTTATCATTGACCATTATTATCATTCGCTGTTTACTTTGACCTCACTGATCTGATTACCTTGTCTTTATTATATATTTTGTCATCTCTTTATCGACTCTCTGTGGCAAGGAACGAAAATAATTTTAAAAATCAAGGCAGAAAGCTAAAAAAGTGTGTGTTGATCAGAATTCGATGAACCTATCGACAAACTACTGCGTTATAACAATAGAGGACCTTGATAAAACGAGGCAATCATCTGACAATTTAGTGAAAATTGTTAATATTTATAACAAAATTTTGATAAATAATTTTCTAAATTAAATAAAACACAATCACTTTGTATAAAACAACGAATTTTATTAAACGTCAACCGGTTTCGCTTAGCTCAAGCTTCGTCAGGGTATATTTTAAACTAATAATAAATACAAAAAAGTCCACTTATACAGGGAGACAGAATATAAAATTACATGTGAAAGAGAGAGAGACAGAATACATATACATTTAGACAGAACATCAAGGAAGAAGAAAGTATAATTTTGATGGATATTAAATTGATTTAAAAGGAAACATACCTATTATGGGGCAAATGGATAAATTAATTGGGTTATTTAGAGAAAAAAATAAAATACTAGGAATAATTTTCTCTTTAAAACTGTGTTACAAAAATGACAAATTTTGCAGTAATTTATGAGATAATAATAATAAAATAATGTTATATTTAAGTAACACTTATATTTTAGAGTTGTATTACATAGCTCAACATTACATAGCGACATTTTTGCTTTCTCTCTCTTACCTCTGTCCCTGTGATCATGAACTTTTCGAGACTCGTCATTTTTTCTGACACCGCGTCCCACTTCTATACAGTGTTCTACGGGTGTTTGTAAAAATAGGATTTACTCTACAAATACTAATTATTGATAAAAATGTGAAAAAACACTCAAAAACTGACCTAAGACAGTCGCTTTTATGCCATGGGGCAATTTATATTTATATTTTTGACAATTATATTCTGACAATAACAAACAATTTACTAACTGGAATTCATAGAACACTATAAATATTATATTTATTTTAAGTATAAGTTGTCTATTGTTATACTTATTTTTTTTAATTATGTCAATTTCATTTATATGTTGTTGATTGCGTTTCGTATAAAAAGGATTTAATTTTATAAATATTTAGTTTAAATTAGTTTCATTTGGTTTACGTATAAAAAATACTAATATATAAAAGATAAATAATACATTTTAATTATTTATAACCACTGTTACACACCAGCAGGTAGAAATAATCGCCAACCGACGAGAAGATCACATTCTCAGTGGATGTTTGTATTTTGGCTGTATAGGACGACCGTTGATGTGTGAGAATATGTACATTATTCGTAATATTTTTTAATTTTTAACTATAATTTTTTAGCAGAAACATTACGGCACATCATGCCATTTCGTTAAATCATACTTAAAATGAAATATCCATAAAACGGTTGAAAAACCGAAAATTTGAGGTGG
The DNA here is from genome assembly GCA_031772225.1 of Eubasilissa splendida. Lineage (NCBI taxonomy): Eukaryota > Metazoa > Arthropoda > Insecta > Trichoptera > Phryganeidae > Eubasilissa > Eubasilissa splendida. Next base: position 7,212,108 of record CM062866.1, on the reverse strand, counting down.
GTCTAAAATGATCCACCACCGCCAGACGTGTTTTGTTTTGATCCACCGGGTAGTAAGTATTAAAGCGAAAAAAAAAATTCAATTTATTTCTATAGGGCTCCCGGTTTTAGACCGCAAATGTCAATACTCGTCAAAAAATTTATTATAGTCAGTTAGTGAAATATTCTGGGAATACGAGGGGCTTTTGGAATTATGAACTTTTAGAAAAATGTATTGATTAATTATACAAAACCCAACGTTGTTTACTTCACACCACACTTTAATTAAAATTATAACATTTTCGACGCTTACTGCGTCATCTTCAGTAATAAACTATAAGATAAAACTAGAAGATATTTTATCGTTTCACCCATAACAACGTAGAAGTACTACATATATGCATAAGGGGGAGAAAATTAGACATTCTAGAAAGTATAAAGATTAATATTAACAATAATAATGTATTTAACATACAAACACCCTTTACTACATTTCTTTTTCTGTCCATATTAGCCCCGCCAATAACCATCTTTACTTTTCACTGAAACACCTTTCTCCTCAACCCCGCTCTCATACCACCCCATCGCCATGTAGTCGATAAAATATCTTCTAGTTTTAAGTTTTAGTTTATTGCTGAAGATGATGCAGTAAGCGTCGAAAACGTTTTAATTTTAATTAAAATGTATATGTGAAGTAACCAACGTTGAATTATATATAAATGTCTTATGTCAATAAATCCAGAATTTTGACGTCTGTAGCATAGATTTTCAATCATTTTTTCTGTAATATAAAAAAAATCCTTTCAGCATCAACCCAAATAATCAGATGTACTTCGTATGTGTATGATAGGGAAGAATATTTCTAGAATTATTTTTGTAGCCTGTATAGGTACTGTACTATTTGTTTCGAATTTATTTTTTCTCTTAGACCAATATTAGTGGATTTACGAATTTTTTAAATGTTTGAACATGAGTTATTTTGAAATAAGATGGCAGATAAGGCTGATTAATTGAGATGAGTTAGCTGACATATTTAGAAGGGATTAAGTGAAAATATAACTCTCCAGACAAGTATCTAGAAAGATGCAGGGTTGATCTAGTTTTTAAGATAAACAAAAATATATTTAGATTTTTTCTTACGATTTAACAGAGGGTGATTTCGGTGTCTCCTGGTTATCATTTAAGAGAAAGTGTTTTGAATTTTTTTGGAAATAATGTCTCTTCTACGCTATTTAGGTAGTACTTCTATCTAATTAATCAATCCAAAAATCGTTATTATAACGCAGAACAAACAATTAGATTTTTTTATATATACGAGTACATGTTGCGGTTTTCGAAGACTCGTATTACTTTAGCGCCATGGCGGCAATCCCCTTGAAATGTTTTTGAAAATAACGAGAGGGAGAATGCATTAGAGAGGGTAGTAAAGAGGGGGATTGAGTATGCGTTAAAGGGCATAATATTTCCTGAGTGCCTAACGCCGGATATGCAAATAATAATAATGAATGTTTATTTTTTTCAGATATTTCAAGAGGTGTTTTCCAAGCTGAAAATGAAATAATAATTTAATGGTAAGTTATTTTTTAATATACGTAAATTATTTTAAAATCCGATTCGAGTAAAATTCGTGTAGTAGGAAATATGTGCAATTATTATTATTATTATTCATTATAAAAATAGGTACAACAAATAATAGATCGCATAGCGGAATGACATTTTCGAACTCGTTCTAAAATTTAGTTCCTGACTGTTTTCGAGTGAAAATATGACATTTGACATAATTTTTTCATACATCAGAAGTGAACATTCAATAATATAACATTTTATTTGTTAACTTTGTTTTATTAATCACTTATTAGGTTTAAATGCATCTACCGGTTTTGAAAAATACCATTTTCTTCTGCAGGATGTCAATAATAACTCAAATTTAACTACAACGTTAATTTTGCTAATTTCAAAAGTAATAATATAACACACTTATTAATTTACTGTGTGAGATGCAGTAGTACTATACACCTCTGTTATAAAGCATTGTCCTAGCTACTTTGTTAGACTACCGTCTATATTAAAGTTTCCAATTTTTTCCATGCTATTGCAGTGTTCTTTAATAAAAATTAAGAAGAGTCAGATTCGACAGAGATATAGAAAAATTATTAGAGACAATAAAAAAAATGTAGTTGTAAATGTGTTGTAAATCAGTGTATTGAATTGTGATTAAGTTGGAATGTTGAACAGCGATGCTTCTGACCGATCTCCACCTAATTGAATCACGTATTGAGTACGCATTTTTTGTGATTGAATGATTTCCAGTTAGCATTAAGTGTGTAATAATACAATAATTAATACAATTTTGGAGATTAAAATAAGTAGAATCACGATTACATTTTACAATCGGCAGGATTAATTATAGATATGGTTAATAAAATGTTACCGAAAAATTACATTTAACGCATTGAATATCTCGTAACTGACGGACAGGGTTACAGACAAGTTTATTTATTTAAATATACATACATACATGTAACATTACAAGTTTTTAATACTTTTAAAATTAGCAACTTTGTGGTTAAAATTCATATTTTTATTTATTATCTTTGTTTTATTAACCACTTAATTGAGTTTAAATACATCTACCGGTTTATAAAAATACAATTTTCTTCTTTAGGATGTCATAACTAACTAAAACATATATTATTGTTTCTTTAGCAGAATCTATTTAAAAAAAAAAAAAAAACTATATAATTTATAGAATTTAAACTCAATTAAGTGGTTAATAAAACAATGATAATAAATAAAATAAAAAGTTTTTAATTCTTCAAAAGATCTCATTAGCAAAATTGAAAGAATTTTTTCGATATCTTGAAATATGGCAGAGTTACAGATATTCAAAGTCGCGTGTTTTACAAACCATCGTTTTATCTTTTGACGTAACATCTTTTGAGTCGACAAGACGGTACTCGACACTCTAGTACTAATATTGTTAGCACTGGCCGGTGCGTACGAGAGACGTGACCGTCGCACGGTGGATATGATAATCCGAGCGTTTTCCAACTAGTCCAATTTTGAACGCCTCTCTGATTCGATTGTTAAAGGGGATAGGGATAAGGGCTGAGCCCTCTTGTCTCCGATATATGAGATAACAACAATGGCGTAACATTTTTTTGGAGGACCCTATTCGGGGAACATGATGGAATTATTATTTTTTAATATAGTAGAAGCAAAATTGGGTAAAGTTTTTTTATATACTACATTTTTTAAAATTCTTTTTTTGTTTGATTTTGTTGAATTTTTAGTGATAGTTTTTATAAATTTTGTTCAATAGAGTCAAGAACAGGGTAAAGAAGTGAAATGGGACGAAGATGATGGGGATCGGATGAGGGATCATACAGGCCGAGGGAGTTTATGGAAAGGTTTAAGATGAAAATTAATTTAGATAATAAATCGTGTATGTGTCGTTTTGAGTGAGGTTAAGTTTAAGTCTCTGTAAATGATTGTGTTTCTGACAAACCAGGGTGAGTTTGTGATTCTCCTAAGGATGCAGTTTTGTTCGGTTTCTAAACTTTTTTGTTACTTGAACCACAGATGGGGCTCGTGTATGTGAGTATAGGATGGACGATTGCTTTGTACAAGAGTAATTTATTTTGTAGGGATAGTGAACTGTAGGAATTTAGGAGAGAGTATAACCAGTTATAACTTTGAATGCCAATATCTCCGAAAGTATTGCACATTTTGAACATATTTAAAAACCACGGTAATGTGTTTTTTTTTAACATACTATATAAGCTCATTTCTGACATACACCACTGCCTCATTATCAATCATCCTCATCATTTTCGTCTCGTTATCCTCGACAAAGCGCTCTCATCGACCAGGACCCAACTATCTACATATAGTGTTTATTACTGATTAGTTGCCATTCTTGTTGTCATTCGTCATACAATCGGTGCCCAATCCACCTTAATTGATTATTTTTCTGTGTAGAAATAGTGGCTCCCTGCTGAGAGTCTCTCTTCTCTCGATACCTCTCACTCACTTCAATAGTACTCTTCATTTTGTCAGCCTGGATAATTAATCTTACTCTCTCCTTAAGGATTCGTATTTTACAACCATATACAAAAGTATACATAAACACAGTTCTATAAACAGTCATTTTGGTTTTGGCACTTCACTCAGATTTCGTCACCTAACTAATGGTACACTCTCTTACGATCGATTTGTTTGTTGTGTTATATGTTATCTTGTCCCCCGTAAGGGAGTATTTTCCCTTCAAATCCACCTCTCTGCTCCACGGCCATCATAGATTATACCCGCCATCGCGTGAGACCTTGAACTTTCTCCATTCGTCGTGTATAATGATAGACATGTATCTCCTAATTTTATTATTTTTATTTTTAACCTGCTATGTGTTGTAATAATTTATAATGTCGTTTGCGCGAGAGGGTGTAGAAACGGGATGTGGCAAGGGTGGTAGGAATTTGGTATAGGGACAGAACAATAATGGCTCAAGGACCAACCAGGAAGACTACGACTTACCGGGGTTTTCTTGCTGTACTCACAGCTCTCCTGAACTTCAGGATACTCTTCGATGATTAGCATGAAGCACTGTGATACACAAAAAACACAATAATTTTACAATAACTTCAAGTCCTGTCATAAATACTGAACATGTATAATAAAGTAGATTCTCACCGGAGACAGTGAGGAGTATATTTTGTCTAGTCATGGTAAACTATTATATGACTGATTGGTGACTAAGATTTAACTGTTTAGTTTCAAATGGATCGGTGATTGCTCGAAAAATTACGAATAATTTACAATTGTACACAATCAGCCACAATAGCGATTTAACCATCGCCAGTATCGACGCCATGTTACCTACGTTGCATGGCGGCGGGGCACGGTTGTCACGTGGGTCACCTCTCACTACCAAACCATAAAACATCACTAGCACCCCTCTTCTACTTCTTCTTCTTTCAAATAGGCAATCCACCCTTTAAGAGTGACTTGTGCCATTAAACAAGTCTAAACATTATTTTATAGAAAGCAGTACAACAATACTATAGAACAGGGAACATTGCATCACAAGTCAATACCATTGACATTCAGGAAATTTGCTATTATATAGCTTAAATGAGGCAAGTTGAGGGAAAGAAGATGACACAAGTTAACCGGAAGTTGAAAATCACCATTGATGAGATCATTATAAAAAAAACCTGTGATCCGCAATGGACAGGCAAAAAAGACATGGTCAAGGGTTTCCTCCTCGGCACCACATTCACACATTGGGGAGTCTATTATGTTCATTCTGAACAAATGTGAGGCCACCTGGCAATGCCCAATTCTCATTCTACAGATATTTGCTACTGTTCTTTTTGAGACTTTCCTGTTGGAGAACCAAGGGGAGCGGGGAATATATCTTTGGATTATTTTATATATATATTATAGCACCCCTCATTCTCCCGTCTATTTCACCGTCGTATCTCCCGCGGTTGGAGAATTCCACTCCGAAAATTATAAATGATACTTTTAAATTAATGTTTAAACCTTTAATATTTCTTGACGAAAAGCAATTTAGATTTGGAATAATAATCGTTTATATTAATAATCTTGATCTTTTGTAAAGATGATGGCGATAACGAATATCCAATGCCGGCTTAGTGAGAATGCATAATTTATAGGAAAAGTTTTGCTCCAAAGGAAGGAATTTCAACTCCGTAAATAAACAATTAATTTGGTATAATTAACTTTACTTTAGAGAACAGATAATTAAAAAATCACAGCAATTAATTTTGAAGGCGGGAGGGAAAGTTAACAAGTTTTAAAGGAAATAAAGTTTTTAATTAACTTCGGATATTTTAAGGTTCAAAAAATATTTAATGTCCTACTGTAAGTTTAATTACGTTAATTCTTTTGTTGGCCTAGAAAACTAAACGCACGAATAACTTGATGTCTGTTGAGTGGCAACGATTTAAACAAGCGTGAGATTTACAGTTTTACAAAAATAGGTTAGTCCTCTACATGCGAACGTGTTACGTTTCAAGAGCACGTTCGCAAGTCGAACAAAATTAGCCTAGATATCCAGTATTTACAATAATCATGACCACTGTTAATGCGCTTAACATCATACATCAAAATGACACTACACTAAAAAGCATGTATATTTTGTTAATGAAGTGGTTAAGACAATCGTCAAGTAACCTAGTGGTCTAGGGTGCGAACCTCATTCCAGAAGACCAACAAATTTGTTCTATTTTATTAGCAATATTTGAAAATGTCCAAGAACACACAATAACTGGATTTTTACGATTTTATGATAATTTCAAAAAAATCAAATTCTCACAGTGATGACATATATGCTATTTAAAAAAAAAATTATCAAATTGTCACTAACATATATACAACTTTCAAAAATTTGATAAATATGGAGAATGAGGGGTGAAAATTGGTGAACGTTACACACACACATATATATAAAGCGATCACTTAAGCCAGCCGAAGATAAGTCGTAAACCCTGTAATTACCCCATACTTCCATATATTTTCCATTAAATATAATAAAAAATAACTTTGTCTCTATGAAATATCAGATATTTGTTTAATTTATTTTAGTCTTATCTTATTTTCCGTGTAGAAAAATACCGCACGTGACTACTGTAAACATTACTGAAAGCGTGAGTCGAGACACGAACTAACCTTTCCTTTCCTAATAAAAAATTCCGATACAATTTTGAAGTTATTACTTATTTAAATTAATTTCATTAATTGAACAAGGGCATTTGAATCTTTGAAAGTTCACATATAGAACTTTGTCATGTAGACATTCGTTCGATTGTAGATTTGTGTGTTTTCAAAAAATTAACTTAACCGTCTATTAAAACTTTAATTAATTCAATTTCAGGTTCAAATCATAATACCCAAATTTCAGTATTGATATATTAACATTTGTATCATATAAGTACACGAGTACTTATCCCCCCTATAACTATGTTTCCTTAGAATAGCAAGAAAATCAACAAAATTGATTTTAATCAACGTTCATTGCCTACGTCATTGAATGAGAAAATCTTAATTCGCTAAATGTTACTTTGCTGGTAACGGAGATCTAAACAGCCTGTAATTTAAGAGTCGGATGTCATTAAAAGTTCGATAGGAGGTATTTTAATATTATTCCACAGGACCTGAATGCTTGATTGTAATGTTTATCGCTATTAACGGCGATAATTTAATTAATCCAAATTAAATCTGTTGACTTTAATTGGTAAGCAGTTCATGAATACGTGATAAATATTATTTAGAACACATTCTTATTGTGAAGTTCTAATTATTCAGAACAGACGGTCTGTGATTCTGTAAAAATAAGGTAGATGGCTCTTTCAAATAATGGAACGATTAAATGTATTAATATCAAAAATGTAACACATAGGTTCGAAAATTGTCGCTAAAAATATTGTCGCTGTAGCATAATTGGATAATTCACCTTCCCCGGTTAGGAAAGAGATCCAGGTTCGAATCCCCGTGGCGCAACAACAATATTTTTCGATAAAATTGATTTGATAATTTAATAATTACAACTTCACAATAAGAAACTGGGAAAAAAATATAATAATACCTGGAGGTGATAAATAAAAGATGTTAGTCTTTAGTAAAACTAAGACATCTAATCAAGAAAAATATAAGATTACAAAATATAAAACAAATCCAGACTACAAATCCTCATCTCGTCGGGTTGGGTGCAAGTTCGCCGTCCTTCTTGTATGGGACACCAGACGTCTTGGCATTACATCACGTTTTGCCCCGCAGCATCCAGGCCGATGCGATCAGATTCGTAGACGTGATTTGTTGTATATCGTGATGATAAAATTTGTCGCCTTCAGTGAGGCGACTTCTCCAAGGTAAATCCAAAGTTGAAATTGAATTTTAAAAAAACAGAGTAATGCACCAATGGCATAAACCAGAGGCAAAAACCAGAGGTTAAATTCCAGATGCAAAGCCTAGAGGTTAAGCCCAGAAGTTAAGTCCAGAGGCAAAGCCCAGAGGTTAAGCCCAGAGTGAAACGTCTTGTTTTCTGTAAAGATCATTTACCATGCGATTAGATTAACAAGTTAACATTAAATTATGCACTAGTGATTGAACAATAAAAAAAATACTTACCCTCTAGGTAGAGTGAATCACATACGACAACATTTAAGTCTGGCGACGATTTGAAAACAAACCATTGATTTCAACCGTTTTTATAAGCTCAGACACCGAATGTGATACCAACCTGAGGGTAACTATTTGTGAAATGTCAAGGTGCTTGACAAAAATAAGTGACGGTTGAATTGTGTACGCGACTCCCATTTATAACGTCACAATGTATTTCTGTTTTTGTAGGTTTTCTTTTCCTTGCATTATTCTATATTTGTTTAAATTCCAAATATAATTCTACTTTTCATTTAAATTCTTATATCAAAATACTATGTGAAGACAATTTTTGCCATTACATTGTTAGGCAAATGTTGAAAATAATTATTTGATATGTAATTAATGAAATTGAACTAAATATAAAAAATCGCTGTAATATTTATTCGTTTTTTCAGCCAAGTTTTGATCACAAAATGGCACATTCCTGAAGTACTACAGCCCAGAACCATCTCTGTTGTAAATTGGTTAATTGTTAACAACGGTAGAATTTTGAATCCAAATATGAGTGCTGTATGGTTCATGGACTGATCCACGAACTATACAGCATCCCTGAGAATGCTTGTAGCCACGCGTGAGATGATTATATTTGAAGAGGGTTAAGAGGTTACTGTATCAATTGAATCTGTATATTTAGGATACAGGTTTACTCAGGATGAAAGGAATAGTCGGTAGACACAAATTCAATTATCCTTTATATCTTCGCCATTGTCTAAAATAAAACAGATCTAAAATGGAGTAAATATTTGTTTACAATAATGTTATTCTTAAATTCAATTGTTCACTTTTCTGTTTGCCTATTGATATTATTATATATAAGACACGTGACTAAAAAGATTACTTAAAAAATCTCACTTCTGGGAAGGATCAGAAGATTCATTACTACCTAGTATTGTAAAATAGTATACAACTCTGTTATTATTTATACCTCACATCAACTAATGCAGCAGCATTTTGAATTAGGCAAATGAAGAAGAAATGCATCAATTATCAGAACTGGAAAATAAAGCTTTGTGAATAATACTCCTAAAAAATAGATACACCTACTCGAATCAGAGCAATGCTGAAAGATCTTAATATGATGATGTTTAAGCAGAAAATATATTTATATATCTTGCAGTATTTATTTATAAAATCTTCACTAAAATATATGGGCAGTTAAACCAAGTCAACATGAGCACGAGCATAATACAGGAGAAAGAGACTGCCATTCAAGGAGAAGGTTAAATCTTAGAAATCTGTGATGTCATCAAAAATCATCAAAAAAAATATCGGTACCAATTAAATATTTTTTTCGATAAACAGATTTTTTTGTATATTTTTTAAGTTGATTAATTTAATTTGTATCAAATACCACAGAACTATATTCTTAAAATGCAACTTCACAACAAAAAGGTTTTTAATTTAATTTGTATTGTGTTTTTTTAACTATTTTATTTTTTCTAAGACAAAATTTTCTGGAAATATAATAAAAAATATTACCATAAAATACACAACCACATTGCAGAATTCAAAACACGAATAACGGAGTAGATGAATAGAGATATGTAGTCGCTATACACTGCTAACTTGATAAGTAATGTTTAACTACAGCATCCGGGAGATCAATCATTCATCTCTTGCAAGCGCTCAACATTCGCCGGCTAATTGCCAGCCCGATCCAGTGGCGGCTCCTTGAACAGGACTGCCGTGTGCCGAAACGATAGAGTATTTTATATTGCAATAAAATCTAAATAATTGAATTGTAATTCAAATTGTTGACAATACAGAGTATGCGTATAAATAATAAGTATAGTTATCACCTGAAGATGAGATGGACTGCACCTCTCGAAACAAGTAGTGAAAATAATCCAAGGTGTGTGTAGTACATAGTTTTGTTTTGAAAATTAAAATATTCATAATAGTATTTCGTTTATTAAAAACATGTATTGCAATTTATGACATATCTTTTTTTTAAGATCCCTTATTTTTCATGGCTCTATTGGCTTTGTCTTATTTTATTTTTCAGACCGGCCTAACTACCCACCTAAAGAGCTCCAACTAGTCACCCATACCCGAATAAATTCCTTATATAAAATAAGATTCGTCCCATTACTAATTAGGTCTGCATTCCTGGTCGGGCGGTGCAGTTAAACCACCAATCATACGTTCACGTGCATCTCTAAGTATCTCACAATTCCACAAAATATGGTCAGGCGTCTGTTCCACTCTTCCACATGTACGTACACCACGGGGCATCCACAAGTCTAAACTCATCTGACATTAGCACTGTAATAAAACAATGAATTGTGTCTCGATGACCTCAATGGTGCGTGAAAGTCAAGCAGACCAACAATCTGGGGGCAGTCTATCATACCATTGATGATCCTGTATAGAAATATAAGGTCGGTCATCGTACGTCTCACTGATAATTTAAACAATTTCAGAGATAATCATAATTTATATCTTCAGAGCGAATATTTCATTAAAAATTAATAAATATTAAAATTTTCAATGTAATAGTTTTATTCCAGCCACCCCTGGAGGAGTAGATAATATAGGAATGAGTATAAATTCATACCCAAGCCACGATGCCTGTATAGGCCTCAGGATAGCCAGTAAACATAAAAGCTCGCAAGTGCGATAACAGCCCGTACAAGTTTTACGGCCCCTAGCGATGAGTAACGTTATAATTAAGACGCACTTTCACGACTCACATTTGCACTCATACAATATACAAACTGATATACTCGGCGTTGCATGTGTTTAAAATGTTAATTTTTGATTTTATTCACTCACTTCACTCACTTCATTCACTCACTTCACTCCTCATAAAACAATATTTCCTCCAGTTGAAATATTCTTTTATCTTCGCTTATGGTCAGAACTTCGTGTGTAGAGTTTTCAGGGCTATTCTATCTGGCAAACGTTTCAAATCCCATCGAAAGGTTGGTCTGGTCTCGCTGAATCAGTGACATCAGTTCCGATGATAGATCTTGCAATGAGATTTAAATTCGGCCGAAGAGGTTGGATACACACGGCAGACTGACCTAGAAAACTCTACACAGAAGATTGTTCTAATACAGGCTTGCCTAGTTGGCCATGAAAACCTGGAAACACTTCAGAACCTGTACCCTTCTTTTTCATCTTTTAAACAGGCAATCTACCCATCAAGATTGATTTGTGCCATTAATCAAGTTAAAACATTATATTATAGAAAAAAGTACAACAATATTATAGAACAGGGAATATTATATTACAAGTTAATACCATTGTCGTTCAATATTATATATTATATAGATTAAATGTAGCGAGTTAAGAGAAAGAAGATGACACAAGTTAACCGGGAGTTGAAAATAAAAGTATGGAGTGTAAAAAAAACCTGTGATGAACCGCAATGGACAGGCAAAAAAGATATGGTCAAGGGTTTTCTCCTCGGCACCACACTCACACATTGGGGAATCTATTATGCTCAATCTGAATAAACGTGAGGCTACCTGGCAACCTGTACCCAAGACTAAATATAAAAATAAACTCTTTACTTTACCCTTAGAACTTATATGTTACGATGCGATCTGGCTCGTCACTGGCTAGGCTCAGTATGCCGATGTGTGTGTGAAATGTCAGAATGCCTTTGCTCGGTTGGATGGAAATGGTACCTGGCAGAAAAACCCTGGATTAAAATATTATGTACATTGTTAAGGAGAACACATTTTTATTATGAAATTGTAATTATTCACAACATAGTTCTATGATATTTTAAATATATTAATTAGAAAGATATACATGTAAAATCAATTTTATCGAAAGATGTTGTTGTTGCGCTACCGGGATTCGAACCTGCATCTCTTTTCATACCGGGGAAGGTGAATTATCTAACAGTACTTTTAACGACAAATTTTCGAACCTATATGTTACCTTTTTGATATTAATGCATTTAATTATTCCATTCTATTATACCTTATTTTTACGGAATCTCAAATACCTTTGAATTTTCGAACCCATATGTTACAAATTTTTTAAATTAATTTATCGTACCATTATTTGAAAGTCATTTACTTTTTCATCCCGGTAGCGCAACAACAATATTTTTCGATAAAATTGATTTTATATATATCTAATTAATGCACTTAATTAATATTTACTTTATTAATAGAAAACGCAAGAAATGACCGCCACAATTACACCAACGTACTGTTCAAATCTTCGGTTTACACCAAACGTGCTTCCGAACACCCTCGCCGCTGACCAGACCGACGTGGAGACACATGGCAGGATTTCAGTTACACAAATTATTACTCAATCAGTTGGGTTATGGCAACGGTTGTCCTCCAACCGACCCGCGCCCAGATCAAAGTTCTATCAATTTTTAATGTTGTCATGTGGACGCCATTTTGAATGAGACTGAGTTGGAAGACCTTGTTCCATTACATGGCTCCCTGCCGGTAATCCCCCACAGGTCCAAACAGGCGATCACCCCATCACGCGGGTAGTAATGGGACCCACATTCTCCCGATCACCGCGTGAAAACCTTATTTGTTGAGATTCTCCATCTTTCGCCATTATTCACCACGAGCGTCGCTCGGCCCTGCTGTCGGAAGTTCCGAAAGTTCTCTCGCTCGCCATCCTCCGAATTCATTCGTCCGTTCTCCAGCCAATCGCAGCTTAGGCTCGTGTCAGTTGAATAGGTAGTTGTGGTATTCTTCTCCGATCGGTTTCCTCATCACCGAGGATTTTGATCTGTAGATGTCCTTGACGATTCTCTTTTATAGCTATTACACAAGGATAACCAGCAGTGTATTTGATATAGTTGGAGATGTATCTCTTCTGATCTCGACAAATATACCGACATTCTTAAATACATACAATAGATATCTGTATGTGACACCACCAGCTACAATCTCTGTCCATCTCATAACGATATTTATTTTCATTATTTATTGGAGAAAATTACTCGGAAAAACTTTATTGGATCGTTACATCAGTGAACGAATTGACGCGGGCTTGTCCCGTTTGCGATCGCGAAGCGTGGATGACAGAACACATTGCGTTAATTATTTTTCATTAACTGCTAACATTTCAGACCATGCTGTAGAATACATACAAAATATTGCTAATGCTATTCTACGTATATTTTTATTGGCTTGTTTTTGGCACAGTCTGAAGATGTAATAGGAAATAATATCCCTAATAATTTCCAAACAAAATTTCGGAATTTCATGTAGGGGAGAGTGTTGAGGTATAAGACAGCACTTTTAACTTCAATTTATTATTTTTTTTACAACTTATTATATTTGGCAATACATGAGCCTTCAATGCGTGAGCGTGAATTCAGTTATATTTGACGTTTTGTAAATGGGTCAAAAATAAACATTACTTTGCATGCATTTGTATATAAAGAGTAAAATTTGACGAGAAATATTTCATCCTTCCGGAAGACTGTTCAGTGTCATAAAGTTTTTTTTATAATTTTATACTGATAACTATGATATTTTCGTATATTTACGGATTGTGTTTACATAACTTAATATATTATTATAATATATGTTTAGAATAATTTTATTATCACATGTCCGCGTCCAAATTTTTACCCATCCTAATGCTCGTCTTCAGTGTGAAATGTGACCTTGACGCCAACAGACGTCAATCTGATCAATATTGTTTGGTTGATCTCGACATCGCGATACCATTTGCGATGTGGACCTTTTCAATTCCAGTGCACCAGTACTGTACTCATATTTGTATGTGATCATAGTGTCTATTATTTGTGTGACATCGCCATCTTCAGTCGGGAGCGGTGATCGTCACCATCCTCGTGCAAACATTGTGTGATTTTGCGGCGACCAAAAGGATTTGCGGATTTGCGAGCAGTTCTTTCTAAATCCCGTTTCCTCGAGATCACTGGTTCTTCAACTAGACTCCCTTCTTTTCATCTAGCTAGCCAGCATCCGACACTTGATCCGACTGATAATATAACGCGATCTATATCTAACGCTCATCGCTGTTAATAGATCCGTGACCGAGAGCGTTCCGATTGACTCTAGTCGCCGCAAGTTTGTAGCATTACCCACATAACAGGAATGTACGTACTCATTTATTTATTTTTAAATACCGAACCATGTATAATGCTTAAACGCAAGTAAAATCATTATAAGTCATTAAAAATAATGAATTACGTAATTATAATCATGCAATGTAATCGTGTAAGGTTTAACAATAAATTCCATTTTAAATATTTTAATTTTCAACTTTTTCTAAAATTGTTCCATATACCCCCAATCTCCCCTACTGGAATCCTGGAATAAATTCTGTAAACTGGGCCAAAATCCTGAAATCCTGATATTCATGTAATATAACCATGGTACATGTAACGTAAATGAAAAGTAATCCTGCAACGTTCGTATTTAAAAACTTTCATACATTGAGAATTTTTTCATTCCGGTGAGATGAAAAACTCGTGTTGATTGATTACGCGGGATTAATGGCGCACGTGCGAGAGTTCGAATCATCAAAATCACTTTTTTAAACAATCTTTGACGTATTCCTTTGGCGGCTTCGTATTTCAGTATGGAACAATAAAAATTTTAAATCCTCGAAAAAGTAATAAAATATCGGTATTACTCACAATTTATGGCTGACACATTATTATCTTGCGATGTCTGACATCTGCCCCCCGTGGCCTGAATGGCAAAGTTGGTGTTAGTGTTGCTTAATGTCAACAGATCCGCTGTCAGATACGCTATTTATGAATATCGTAACCCGCGGTTTATGGCCTTGGAAATGAGATAACAGCACATTTATTTACTGTAATATAATATATTATATAATCAGCCTACTGTTGGTATATCAAAATCATGAACAGTACTCAATATCAGAATAACTTCATTTTGACTCAAACCAACTTTCGAACGATTAAAGATAACATGTAGACTCGAAAATTTGTCGCTAAAAATATTGTCGCTGTAGCATAGTTGGATAATACACCTTCCTCGGTTTGCAAAGAGATCCAGGTTCGAATTCTGGTAGCGCAACAACAATATTTTACGAAAAAATTTACTTTATATGTATATCATTCTAATTAATACATTTAATTCATGTTTTAAATATCACAGACCTATGTTCTGAATAATTACAACTTCACAATAAGAATGTGTTCTCCTAATAATAAAGTTGTATCAATGTGTTCAAAATTTTATAAAAATGAATTGATAATTCTGGAGTCTGCTATCAGATTACTCAAAGGTATTTCAGATTCTGTAAAAATAAGGTAGATGGCTCTTTAAAATAATGGAACGATTAAATATATTAATATCAAAAAGGTAACATATAGGTTCGAAAATTTGTCGCTAAAAATATTGCCGCTGTAGCATAGTTGGATAATGCACCTTCCCCGGTTAGGAAAGAGATCCAGGTTCGAATGCTGGTGGCGCAACGACAATATTTTTCGATAAAATTGATTTGATAATTAAATAATTACAACTTCACAATAAGAATGTGTTCTCCGCATACAAGATTGTTGCATTCTTAACTTAAATCTGCCCAAAACCGATATACGGTGTTGTTGCAGAGGTGATTTCAATTAAACAATTAAAATAATTCTATTTCATCACAAAGTAGCTGCCATGTCAATTAATGGTAGATATATTTTATGTTAAAATGTTGTATCATTCAAGAATGTGTATTTTCATAGAATTCTTCCATAGATATTGTCGAGCCAGCGCAAATATCGTGAAGTAAATCATTAATTTTCTTTCATTCTTATATATTAGTTAGTTTTATTTCTTTAGCGTTAATGTGTACGCTAAGTAATTGTGTCAACCAATCATGGTTGAAGTTTGGAAGTCGAGAAAGATTCAGAGCATTTGTAGGTCACGTTAGTGTTTGTGAAGTAAACATCGTTCCGCAGCAGTTAAGTGCTAATGTTCGTTAGTCATATGTCAACAAATAATTAAAACGGCGACTGTTCAACTGTAGAATTTGAATTAATTGAAAAGTATTTTTTAAAACAAATTAATGGAAAAAATTAAATATAACATTTCTCTTGTACAGCTATGGCGTAATATTATTGGATCGTCTAATAAGTTAAATACAAATTAAATGTATTAATTAGAAAGATATATAATACATACAAAATCAATTTTATCGAAAAATATTGTCTCTGCTACCGGGATTCGAACCTGGATCTCTTCCAATCCGGGGAACGTGCATTATTCGATTATGCTATACCAACACAGTAGATTGACGACAAATTTTCGAATCTATATACTACACTTTTCAAATTAATACATCTATCGTTCCA
The DNA here is from genome assembly GCA_031772225.1 of Eubasilissa splendida. Lineage (NCBI taxonomy): Eukaryota > Metazoa > Arthropoda > Insecta > Trichoptera > Phryganeidae > Eubasilissa > Eubasilissa splendida. The sequence continues at coordinate 7,195,671 of CM062866.1, read as the reverse complement.
TTATTTGAAAGCCATCTACTTTATTTTAGGAAAGAGATACAGGTTCGAATCCCGGTAGCAACAACAATATGTTTCGATCAAATTGATTTTATATGTATATTACAGTAATATAAATTATGCACTTCAGAGATAGACTAGTTATTCAGAAGAAGCTGTGGTGGAAGAGAGCTGTTCGACAAATTGGTTAAAAGATGGATGAAGTCCTAAGCAATAATTGAAAATACATCATTATTGTTTTAAAAATTATTTTATAATAAATAATTTATCCGAAAAAACTTATTATACCACTCAATATTTTATATAAAACGGTACCCATTGCTAGGCGCAGTGGTCCTGGATGTAATTTTAATGATAATTTTTATTTTTAATTTACGTTTTTAAAAATATGTCAAATTTCCTAGTAGCTTAGGCGAAAACAAAAAGACGTTAATATTTTTTATAACACACGGTAATAGTTTTTAGAACAACAGCACTGTTGATTTGAGTTTATATAAAATGTATAATGTGCCTGAAATCATAATTAAATTTATTTAAATTGTCATTATCAGCCGGCGTCTATCCAATGCTGGATGAAAACCACTCCAAGTTTCTCTCGCCTTGCTCTAACCATAGTTATTTACTGCCACGTATTTCCGCAGAATTTGATGATTTCGTCAGTTCAGCGGATTTTAGGGCGCCCGGAGCAGAAGCAAAATATTACATATTCTTAAATGCTTTCGATGGCTGATTCCCAAGTTTCCGATTAACAATAAGCACACATATGATATATGAACTGCACTAACCTCTTTCATTTTGCTGTCTTTCTGGTCCGATTTTGTTGTTCTTTTAGCTCGGTTATTTTCTATAGATTTCGACTGACAGAAGCGCGCACTGGTGGTTTATTTGGATTGCTGGACTGATCGAAGCACGGGATGTTATAAGAATGACGCTTTTCAGTCACCATCCAAGAAACCCAGTGGTGCCAATCGAAGTAACAAGGCGCATAAACAACATCCCAAAGTGGGATTAAACCTTCTCCATAACTGCTTTCCACTAACTTCTATCCCCGATGCACGCAAAAAGATATAAAAAAATGTCATTTATTTTTTCATTACTTTATAGTATCTATATTTTATATGTGTGTCTATTTGTATGAAGAGGACCAGAGGTTCTCCCAAGAGAATACTACCATTCTGAGAGAATTAATATAGACATTCTGAGAGAATTAATATAGACATTCTGAGAGAATTAATACAGACATTCTGAGAGAATTAATATAAAGTAGTCTTATGATTTCATATATATGATGGTCAGGCACTATATTCTAATGGAAAGTGCAAAATTAGACATACCCACAAGTTTCTGATTTAATTATAAAATCTCTGAAGAATTATTCCGAATGAAGAATTATTAAAACAAAAATTATTCAAAATGGAGTCCCTGGGAATGTAAAATGAAACAGTGACAGCAGACGAAACTAATAGGTATAAAAGTTACAGTATGAATTTTATTCATTTACGCAAATAAGCGCACGTATTTTCAAAACAAAATTGAAAACAATTGCCGCGAGCTGGTTGAATCTTTATACAAAACGTGTATCTGAAACAAAAGGTGATTAATGTATGCATACGTATAGTGTTCGCGCATGGCCGCAAATCATGGACTCTCAACAAAGTGAGATCGAAAGTTACGCAATTCGGCATTGTATGATGATACAGGGAAAAAAACGAGTGAACAAACTAGAGTAGTCGATGTCATAGATCACCTATTACGAACATTTTTAAACATTCTGCGAATTCACTCACTATCTGCATCTACCTAAAACGGATACATCATATACAAATGTTATATGTTTACCATGCCAGTGGTCGAATAAGGTACACGTGGATATAGTAAACAATGTATCTCTACATCCTTACCTACGTTCGAGTTCATGTCGTCTCAATAAGAATACTGAAGAACACACTTCTACTATTTAATCGCTCCAATCCACAGGTTCATACGCAGTCCACGTAGATAGTAAAATTTATTTATTTTATGCCTATGTAAGACACACTGGATATTTTTAATGTTAGTGCTATGGAAAAAATCTACAGTATAATAAAAAAAAAATTAAAAAGTTATTATGCATTGACTGAGTATATCCTGAAATTTATTTACCCATACACATCTCTCCAGTGTATTTATTATAATTAAATTCTACAAAATCATATGAAGATTGACAATATTCATACCTGAAAAACATTACGAAAAACGGAAACACAATCATTGTTCTGTATGTAACAATATCTATACCAAAAAAATAAATGTGACGAGCAATTTAACTAACTAACCTAAACCGTTTCCTCGCTTATGCAGAGAGGATAGATCGCCACACTCTTATGTCATGACACACTATTCTCGTCTCTTTCACTTTCATACACCTTAATATACACATTTTAGATGCTTTTACCATTACCGTTCTCGAATATTCAGTTAATCTAATTATGCCAGAACTTTCACGGATGCTTTTTGTTCCTGTTGCTGTTCTTCAAATATATCTTTAGCATCTTCTTCTTGCTCATATTGACCAAGCCCTTTTTTTAATTCTATCGACTGTGTTACAAACTACGAAATAAAATCAAACCGTTAGAACCAAAGTTAAGTTTTACGCTCGCTACTTTTTCTATTGAATAACGTTAGTGACTTAGAAAAGAAGAGCGAGGTAAAGCGGTAGCAGATTCGATAGTTAATGGTAAAATACTATCAAGAAATTATGTATATGGAAAAAAAATTCTAGGTGCTAAGGATATTTTCACATAATTTTTTTTTTTTTAGGAGAACACTTTGTTATTGTGAAGTTACAATTTTTCAGAACATAGTTCTACGCTATTTTTAATACAAATCAGATGAATCAACTAAAAATATATACAGAAAAAATGTATTTTTTTGATTATTAACTTTGTTTTATTAACCACTTAATGAATTAAATACATCTACCGGTTTCGAAGAATATCATTTTCTGCTTCAAAGTGTCATCAACTAATCAAAAACACATGTTATATTGTTTCTTTAATAGAATCTATTTTAAAAAAACAATAATAATTTAAAAAATAAATTTAGTAACTAACTTAAATTATTACTTGATGATACAAAATTATTGGAATAATTTTTAAGAAAAAATTTTAAAATTAGGCTTGTGGTTAAATTTAGTTAGTTGTTTATAATGTTTTGGTTAGTTTTACACGCTTTATTTATTTCTAATGATTCTAAACTATTCAATTTACTACACCTAACATGGTTTGCATATAAAATAAATAATCCCAAATTGTTATCAAATGTATTGTCGTTTTATAACAAATGATTAGAATATTCTGAAAAGCTATTTTATTTAAACATCTCAAATACTCCTTTACTCTTATATTAAAATTTCGACCTGTTTTACCAATATAGAAAGCAGTACAATCTATACAGCTAAGTTTTTAGACACCGGATAATATAACATATGTTTTTTATTAGTTGATGACATTCTGAAGAATAAAATGATATTTTTCGAAACCAGTAGATAGATGTATTTAACTCATTAGGTGGTTAATAAAATAAAGTTAACAATCTAAAAAATGGATTTTAACCACAAAGTTGATTTTGCATATCTTAAAAATAGAAAAAAATTATTAATCGATAAAATATTTGAGTTCCTACCGGTAATAACAAATTGAATAAAAATAAATTGATGTAATTTTTGCGTCTCTTAGCGTGTAAAGGTATTTGAGATTCGATGAAATATAAAGTTGATTGCTTTTAAAAATGGAATAATTGATGTATCAATTTTAAAGAGCTACATAATACAAGTTCAAAAATTTGTCGTAAACTTACTTGGTTGATATAGCGAAATTGTATAACGCATTTCTTCGGACAAGAAAAGGTCCAGGTTCATATCCCGGTAGCAACTCTAATATATTTTTCGATAAATTAATTTTTTCTGTAAATCTTTCTATAAATGTTAATTAATTTAATTTGTAAAAATAATATTTTGTTAAGATTTCAACAAAATGTTCAGGAACCACTGTTTCAAAGCACATTTGTACAAATTGTTTACTCATGTTGAATAATAATTCAGAAATTCGCCCAGCTCTACAATTCATACGAGTTTAATTATTAAATTTGTTTTACTCTGAATTCTACATATTATACTCAAAACACATACATTAACCTATTCTATTTTAGACAGCTGGCACTTGACATGCCACACTGAAGGGGTGACAATTAATGCTTACCCTTAGCGATAAACCTCACGAAACGTATTATATTTGTTTTCATTTTGTGTTAAATCATTATATATTTTTTGTTATTCATTACAGAGATCATTGCTTGACGACATTTTTAATTATTTTAAAGACAATTACAACACCAGACCGAAGAAAATATATATTTTCTCGAAAAAATCTGAGCCTGCACTGGAACTCGAACCCGGGACCTTTATATTGCCGGTTGAATGTTCTCCCAGCTGAGCTACATCAGCTTTCAACTGTCTCCAACCTCTCTAGCTTATGGATCATATTGCAGGGTGCATCATCAGCGTTGATGTGACTGATTGATCACAAGCTTTTTTCACCTTTATTATCCATTTTCTGTGCACTTAAGATGTTTTCCTTTATTTTTTTTATTTTTGAGAGAAACAAACTGAAAAACAAATAAAAAACTACGCTAAAATAAATATAATAAACTAAAAAATGGTATATATATTTTTATACTGAACATATAAAGTGGAAAGGGTAAGGAGGGGAGGTAAATGGAATACAATATATATTTTTATGATATAAATATATATATAAACGCATACACGAATGTATACACAATTTATATTAATAGTTATTAAAAAGTCAATTTTAAAGGAAGCAAGTTATCGTTGAAAATGTCCAAGTTATTAGAAGAATTTACGGAATTATATTTTAACGTAGAGTGGGAATCAAAATATTTTTTTATATAATTAGTTCTGCCAAAATTTGGATAAAATATGTACCTATATTAATTCGTCCTTGAACAGATTTATTATTTTCTCTTCTTATTTATACCTGTTATATATTCTCTCTTTACATACTTGTTTTAGCTACTTTTATGTTAGCTTAATTTTGTGGTGATTCTTCACGCACCACACAGACATGGCCGTGTATGCCAATACATCATGACGAACTAGTCCTAAGAGCTAGCCGACCACTTCTCCGCAGACTGTTATTTGTGGTGTGGATGTGGAATATGGTGGTTACGCCCTGATTTTCCTCTACGTGCTGTACGAACAACATCAAGACGATAGTTAAATTCGTTCCAAACCCCTCTCAAAGTGACTTATTTTACATAAGTCACCGCTGACAACATTCTGTTTGTGACGTCGTCTAGATTAGTTATTAATGATGGCACAAAAAAACTGTCTTTGATGTATATCCCACAAGAAAAAGTTACAGGGTATTCATTATGTACTTATATGTATTCATGTATGGTTCGTAATTACAGAGTATAGCAATTTCAAATTTCATCCCTCTTTTTGAAACAGTCGAATTTAATCATCGCCTATGCATAAAAAAAATGTTTAGGCTGTGTCGAAATTTGAATAAACATTTTCTCAATGAGTTTATCAACATTTAAAAAGTCTATCATTGCAATATATGTCAAGGACTAGATACTTTACTGCAACTGGACACGATATACTAGTATAATTTTTAATAATAATGAAAAACTTGGTTTTCTACATATGGAGAAATAATTCATTTCCATGCGCATTACGCATTTTGATTCCTTATGAGATCATATAAGTGCATGATAAAATATCATTCTACATATTATTAAAGTCGTATAATAAGCTATATTCAGTGTTGTTTGTATGTCGCGTTGTAACAATATCCGTCACACAAGTAAATCGCTGTATCTCGAGAGCCTGCGAGCCATCTGTACATTTTTGAATTTTTCCAGATAGCTGAAAAATGACATAAACTTTTTTTCCTTGACACTTTTTTCCATCTCTTCTTCTCTATTTGTTACGACCGTTTAAGTTTAGTAAATTTCTTGCAATTTTTTTTTTAATTTAATTTAACTTTAACATTTTCGCTCACAACTCTGCAAGTTTAAAAGCGATAATTATTTTAAAATATTTCAGCGACGGCCCGCGGTTGACGGTATCGTCGTGTATACTTTTTAAATTTCTTATTCTTCTAATTTCTTCGCAAACCTCGAAAAGGTGAACTTTGTTTTTTCACTTTTCCTCCGCCGCATCGAAACAAATGCAACCGTTTTTATGCCATTTGACATACGGAACTATGACAAACTTTGCGATTTATGAAAAATGTCGATTTTCACAAGAGAAAATTAAACATTTTTACATTTGAAAACAATCTCTATATACTATGCGGTATAAACCGGTCTTTTAAAAATACCGTAATAATGGAGGTATCGACGCGTTTATGCACCCTGTAGAAAAATATTAACCCAATATGAATTAAAATTGTATTTTTACTTAATTATGTTTTAATATTATTTCATTTCAATCAAAAATGTCGATTTTCACATGAAAAATTTAACATTTGGTTTAAAATCAATCTCTCCAGACTGTTTGGTATGAACCGATCATTTAAAAATAGTCTAACAACGCAGATATCGGTTCATTTGACCACCATGAAGTGAAATATAAGCCGAATCCGAATTAAAAAAAATATTATTATTTAAATATGTATGTTATTTTACGACATGTACGCTATAAAAATTGAATTTGGCGCGATGTTTTACGTGTTTTTTTTACAACTTTGAAACATAGATGTCAGTATACATGCCGTTTCAGTTATTATTATTTTTGTACAATGAATACTCGATTTTATATTAAATAATTTTAGTAACGCAAGTATGTTTTTACAATATACCGAATAAAATAGTATTTTCAGATTTTCTACTATTAATATTTCTCAATAAATATAATTTAGTTTCTTCAAAAGGGTGGAGAATATTTTTTAAATAATGTTAAAAAATACGATACATGAATTAATTTTAAATATTTTTTTTTATGTATACAATTTTTAGAAATAGAGCGCACGAGATGGGGTTTAAAAATTTTGAAATACCATAAGGATTAAAAAGTCAATTTTAAAATGTTTTTTTCATGGCCGTTTGTTTTTTTAACTTTTATCGATAAGAGTGCTATTTTAATTTAATAATTAAATAATAATTTTTATCGTGTAAATAATTTTACACGATAAAAATCATCATCATCATCAACGTTTAAATCGCCACCTTCTTCTTTGATTTTCACATGTAGAGGATAGTACGCCACACAGTGTAAATAATTGGAATGCTGCCTCTTGAATTCTATTGAACATATATGTCCAGTATGCGTATTATTATTTTTATTAGGAAATTATAAGACGCCAGGAAATTATAAGATGTTGGAAAATTAAAAGAAGCTGGGAAATTATAAGTGGTTGGGAAACTATAAAAAGCTGGGAAACTATAAGATGCTGGGAAATTATAAGACGCCAGGAAATTATAAGACGCCAGGAAATTATAAGACGCCAGGAAATTATAAGATGGTAGGAAATTATAAGATGGTGGGAAATTATTAGATGCCAGGAAATTATAAGATGGTGGGAAATTATTAGATGCCAGGAAATTATAAGATGGTGGGAAATTATTAGATGCCAGGAAATTATAAGATGGTGGGAAATTATTAGATGCCAGGAAATTATAAGATGCCGGGAAATTATAAGATGGTGGGAAATTATAAGAAGCCAGGAAATTATAAGATGGTGGGAAATTATAAGATGCCAGGAAATTATAAGATGGTGGGAAATTATAAGATGCCAGGAAATTATAAGATGCCAGGAAATTATTAGATGCCAGGAAATTATAAGATGGTAGGAAATTATAAGATGGTAGGAAATTATAAGAAACCGGGAAATTATAAGATGGTAGGAAATTATAAGATGCCGGGAAATTATAAGATGGCGGGAAATTATAAGATGGTGGGAAATTATAAGAAGCCAGGAAATTATAAGATGGTGGAAAATTATAAGATGCCAGGAAATTATAAGATGCCAGGAAATTATAAGATGTCAGGAAATTATAAGATTTCGGGAAATTATAAGATGCCAGGAAATTATAAGATGGTGGGAAATTATAAGATGCCGGGAAATTATAAGATGCCAGGAAATTATAAGATGCCAGGAAATTATAAGATGGTGGGAAATTATAAGATGCCAGGAAATTATAAGATGCCAGGAAATTATTAGATGCCAGGAAATTATAAGATGCCGGGAAATTATAAGATGCCTGGAAATTATAATGTCGGACATCTATAAGATGCCAGGATCTTATAATTTCCTGGCATTATAATTTCCGGCATCTATAATTCTGGCAATTATAATGCCAGGAAATTATAAGATGCTGGAAATTATTAATTCCAGGCATCTATAAGTTCCTGGCATCTATAATTCCACCATTATAATTCCGGCATCTTATAATTTCCACATCTTATAATTCCGGATCTTATAATTTCCTGGCATCTAATAATTTCCCACCATCTTATAATTTCCTACCATCTTATAATTTCCTACCATCTTATAATTTCCTGGCTTCTTATAATTTCCTGGCATCTAATAATTTCCCACCATCTTATAATTTCCTGGCATCTAATAATTTCCCACCATCTTATAATTTCCTGGCATCTAATAATTTCCCACCATCTTATAATTTCCTGGCATCTAATAATTTCCTGGCATCTAATAATTTCCCACCATCTTATAATTTCCTACCATCTTATAATTTCCCACCATCTTATAATTTCCTGGCATCTTATAATTTCCACCATCTTATAATTTCCTGGCATCTTATAATTTCCCACCATCTTATAATTTCCAGCCATCTTATAATTTCCCGCCATCTTATAATTTCCCGGCATCTTATAATTTCCCGCCATCCTATAATTTCCTGGCATCTTATAATTTCCTGGTATCTTATAATTTCCTGGCATCTTATAATATCCCACCATCTTATAATTTCCTACCATCTTATAATTTCCCACCATCTTATAATTTCCTGGCATTTTCCTGGCATCTTATAATTTCCTGGCATCTTATAATTTCCCACCATCTTATAATTTCCTGGCATCTAATAATTTCCTGGCATCTAATAATTTCCCACCATCTTATAATTTCCTACCATCTTATAATTTCCTACCATCTTATAATTTCCTGGCATCTTATAATTTCCCGGCCTCTTATAATTTCCCGGCCTCTTATAATTTCCTGGCATCTTATAATTTCCCGGCATCTTATAATTTCCCGGCATCTTATAATTTCCTGGCATCTTATAATTTCCCACCATCTTATAATTTCCTGGCATCTAATAATTTCCTGGCATCTAATAATTTCCCACCATCTTATAATTTCCTACCATCTTATAATTTCCCACCATCTTATAATTTCCTGGCATCTTATAATTTCCTGGCATCTTATAATTTCCCGGCATCTTATAATTTCCTGGAATCTTATATTTTCCTGGCATCTTATAATTTCCTGGCTTCTAATAATTTCTTACCATCTTATAATTTCCTGGTATCTTATAATTTCCCACCATTTTTTAATTTTGCCAGATAGCTGAAAAATGACAAACTTTTTTTCCTTGTCTTCTCTATTTGTTACGACCGTTTAAGTTAAATAAATTTCTTGCAAATTTTTTTTAAATTTATCCTAACTTTAATATTTTCGCTCACAACTCTGCGAGTTTAAAATCGATAATTATTTTAAAATATTTCCGCGACGGCGGTTGACGGTATCGTCGTGTAAATTTCTTCTTCTAATTTCCTCGCAAACCTCGAAAAGGTAAATTTCGTTTTTTCCCTTTTCCTCCGCCGCATCGAGAGCGATATTTTTTTTTATCATTTTATTTACGGAAAGCGATCGCCCGAAATTTATTCCCGAGTCTGCAGACTCCCATCTTTTCAATTAGATCTTTAAAATGTAAAAAACCCGTTTTTTTGTAAAACGTACGAACCTATTTAGATGCGCCTAAAATACGAAAAAACTTAAACAACCGACCCCGATTTATCTAAATCTCTCGACCGCGCGAGGAAACAAATGCAACCGTTTTTTTGCCATTTGACATACGGAACTATGACAAACTTTGCGATTTATGAAAAAATGACGATTTTCACAAGAGAAAATTAAACATTTTTACATTTGAAAACAATCTATACCGGTCTTTTAAAAATACCGTAATTATGGAGGTATCGACGCGTTTATGCATCCTGTAGAAAAATATTAACCCAATATGAATTAAAATTGTATTTTTACTTAATTATGTTTTAATATTATTTCATTTCAATCAAAAATGTCGATTTTCACATGAAAAATTTAACATTTTTTAGTTTAAAATCAATCTCTCTAGACTATGCGGTATGAACCGATCTTATAAAAATAGTCTAATAACGCAGATATCGGTTCATTTGACCACCATGAAGTGAAATATAAGCCGAATCCGTTAAAAGAGTATTTTTATTTAAATATGTATAATGTTATTTTACGACATGTAAATGTATTGTAGGCATATTATTGGCAATCTTTTACCGCAGAGTATTACGATATTTTGGTAGAAATTAATTTATTTTATTTACGGAAACCATTTTTTTCAATTTACCGCATCATATAGCATTCTCGGATTCTTAATAAATTATATGAATAAAAATCAAATTTAAAAACTAATTTGCCGCGATGTATTACGTGTTTTTTTTACAACTTTGAAACATAGATGTCACTATACATGCTGTTTCTGTTTTTTTTGTACATCTATTACATATGGATAATTCAAATGAACTCGATTTATATAAAATAATTTTAGTAACGCAAATATGCTTATACAATACACCGAACAAAATAGGATTTTCAGATTTTGAATAAATATTAATATTTCCATTTTTGTACCGCACAGAATCGGTTCTTAACAAATTAGGTTCGATAATTATATGTTTCATCTTCTGTTACGTTTTTAGCCAGCTATTGTTAGCAAAAGTTACATAACTCATGAGAAAAAATTTAGATTTTTCTTAGATTTAGTTTCCTCAAAAAGTGGAAAATATTTTTTAAATAATGTTAACAAATACGTTTGACATATTATTAAAACACATGATAAACAATCTATGAATTAATTTTAAATGTTTTTTTTTAAGTAAACCTTTTTTTGAAATAGAGCGCACGATATCGCGTTTAAAGATTTTGAAAAACCATAATAATAAAGAAATCAATTTTCAAATTTATTAATTGAAATTTTTCCGCGATGTTTTTTATAGAAATTTGGTTTTTTTAACTTTTATCAATAAGAGTTCTATTTTTATTATAATAATAATTTACACGATAAAAATCATCATTATCATCATCGTTTAAATTGCCACCTTCTTCTTTGATTTTCACAAACGACGTAGAGGATAGTACGCCGCACAGTGCAGATAATTGGAATGCTACCTCTTGAATTGTATTGGACACATATGTCCAGTATGCCTACTATTATTTTTAAATTAAAAATAGTATGAATATTTTGAAAATAGTGTTATGCGTCTTTCAAGTCTTATTAAACATATCGTGTTTGTATTAATTTTCGAGAAACGTTGACTTTAAGAATATTATTTATTTAAATGGATAAAAATGTAATACGCCTGTGGGTTGGCAATAGGTCTAACGCACAGCTAATAATTTGAATTAAAGATATCCCATGGACACATTATGATTTTGTTTGTGAGTTTTAGTTAATTATTAATTAATTAATAGATGTTAATTAGTTTTAGAAAACTTAATTAGTTTTGGCATACTTAATTAGTTTTGGCATTTTTAACTAGTTTTGGCATACTTAATTAGCTTTACTTTAATGTGGTAAACACGTGTTTCAAGCTTTTTAACTATCATTATTTCGCGGTTTATTTTCAAAACATATTTGAAATAATGTAACCACATACATTTGATACATATAGATAGATTCATGCTGTGGGTTTTTTTAAATAATATTCACGGGAATTACAAATGTGTCCAGAATGACACAATATATTTATTTCGATAATGTGGTAAAAAATAAAATGTTTGAGATGATTTTACTTCTGAAATATGTTTTTACTATATATATATATATATATACAAAACAGAATAACGTTTATGCATTTTAAAAAACTGATTGAATAAAAAAGCCAATTTTCAAAATTAATTTTCATTTGCGATGTATTTTAGATTACATACAGTATATATTTCGGAAATGAACGTAGCCCTGTTATTCTTTTAATCTTCCTTTCGCTTTGATTGGCCAAAAAAATAAAAAAACATTTGTCCACATAATCATAAACATGGCGGATTTGAATAAAAATGACACTATGTTTCTCAACTTTGTAATAAAGTTTGTTTTGTAAATAATATGAATTATTTATTTACAAGTAGACACGAAGCTAAGGGTATTCGTGGATATATTAAACAATGAACAGGAACGTAACCATTGAAAAATAATACATTTTATATTTCGTAATAGGAACCTAAAGAAACTAAATTTTTCTTCGCTTGAATTGAGTTCACATGATCAGAACAACATAACGGAATCAACAAACATCAAGCGGCCATTGTTGTTTAGTTTTAAATTACGACAAAAGATGCCAGTAAGATGAAAAAATGCATATCTATGTTAATACATTATTTAATGGCCGTTTACATGGTAGATTAGAGACATCGATTTAAATAAAAAATGGTTACCAATCGGCCATCTTTGTTGTTTATTTCTGAAGAACGAGACAAAAACCATAAATGGCAGTACGATGTCGAAATGCCATAGCATATTTGATAAAATGGCAGTAACGAGACTTTTTTAGTGTTAAAACTTAAAATGACAGATTGTTTATTACTAAATTATAAGAGATGGCCGACTTCGTTCCTTTTATCGAATTTTAAGCGGTAACTAAGTAAGGTGTTTTATTAATTTATTCGCTTTGCAACTATATAAAATGGCGTTTCTTATCGATAATTTTGGCGCATTCTGCAAATTTAAAAGTTCTGGTGATGGATACACGTGTAACGCATATACATTTTTATCTTTCTCTATACTTCTTCTTCTTCTTTTCCTGTCACATCACTTTCTATGGTTTTGACATGGAGTATTAACAAAATATTTGTTATTTTAAAACCAAGTTAGGTTACATAAAGTTAATGTTAGGTTAGGTTTAGTTAGGTTCTACTAAATGGTGTAGCGGGCGGGCTGTGAGTTTGTTTACTTAGTATTCAAGATCAACACGGGAATTACAAATGTGTCTGGACACATTTGTAATTCCCGTGACATAATATGTTTATTTTTAAATGCGTTTTTGAATTTACAAATAACATTATTCTTTACGAGAAAATAGTTTGTCTCCCATCACATTTGTTTTTGTAGCTTTTCTTAGCCATTAATAGCTCAATATTTAAATTTAAAAGTTCTGGTAATAGATAAATGTGTAACGCATATATAATTATATATTTCACTCTTCTTATTATTTTTCTGTAGTAGATTGACAACAGAGTACTGTGTCTCTGCAGGATACGTCGGCTACCGTACAGTAGCTGTGCGGGCAGGCTAGTCATTATTTAAAACAAATAATAGATATTTCATAGAGATGAAGCTATTTTTTAAAATTATATTTAATGGAAAATATATGGAATTATGGATATTACAGGGCTTATGACTTGTCTTCGGCTGGCTTAAGTGAACATTTTATATAAATATAACGTTCACCATTCTCACTCATCAATCTCTATATCTATCAAATATTTTAAGGTTGTATATATGTTAAAATGTTGACTCGTTTTGAGTACCACTACACTATCGCCATCTATGGACTAAATTTGATCATTAATTTTCTTTGAAACTGCATATGTCACAATGAGATATCTATTATTTATTTAATAACAGTGCCATTGTAGGTGAAAACTCAGTAATTGTGTATTCTTGGACATATTGATATTAACTTCAATGTCACAATTAGAAATCACTCGAAAAATGATAATAAAAATTATTCTAAAAAAAAAAAAAAGACTATTCAAATATACAACTTTTCACAGATTTTAATGTACCAAAAATAGTAGACATATACAAAAAAAATTCAATAATTCAAATTTTCAAAATTAATAATCAAATAAATTTTAGAAGCTAATTCCGATCTACAAGATAAAGAGATCAAATTGATATTCCAAAACTAAAATATACCGCAACTCAAAATCAATATATTTATCAAGGTATCAATTTTTTTAACAATCTCCCCATCACAATTAGAAAAATTACGGACTATCATAAATTTGTAAAGTTAAAAAAATATGTACACAGACTAACTGAAACATAAATTAACTCGAATATACTCCTTCTCTATACACGAGTCTTACTATTATAGAGAAGAAACAAATGTTAATATATATATATATGAAATCGTGTTATATTTTTAATATTAATAAAAAAAAAATTAAAAATATCTATTTATTTTTAAATATTTTGTTACCCGTTTGTTAGTTTTCAAAATAAAAACAGTTTTAGAAATGTCTAATGAAACGATATTATTTTGAGGTACCTCAGTTACCCCGCATCCGAAAAGTTAAATTTTTATCACCGTATCGAAAATGTTACATATATTATTTTAATGACCTGGAATGCGTTTAAATCAAACATTTCAAAATGTGAGTGTTTCATGACAATATTTCCCTTCTGAAAACTTTTTATTTTTCTTAACCTGCCATCGATCGGTTCGTGATTATGGTTGCTGTGATTATTTCACGGAAAAAACTTGAAATATCGTTATTTTGTGTAATAAAAGTTTTGCGTAATTTGAATACTCTTTTGAAACTTTCCGCGGCATAATGGAACCAGATTTGCTTAGAAAGGAATGTCTGCCCCCGGGCTGTAATCATTGTACATTGCACGATTTCTGCTTTTCTTCACGATGTATTTTTCTTGCATATTTAGAAAAATGTTTTCATAAATTACTCTGTGCAATGTTTATAAAACCTCTTGCATAAAATTTGCTTAGAATTAACGAAAAAAAATATATATGCTTTTCACAAACGTCTCAACTTATCTTTTTTCTTAATATTAATAAATGTTATTTAACGAAAACTCAGTTTTATTGTTTCAATATTAGAACATAATTTTGTGCTATTTATTCAATAAATTCAATTTTACAGGATGGCCCAAAAAAGGGAGAACATCTCGTAACACATGACTTATTTCAAAACAATATAATTAATTATAATTCTTAATGTAATTTTTTTATACATATTATAGCTAATCAAAGATCTTCAAAACATCCTATATTGAATATTCTACTGGGTTTAAATCTGGGCTGTTCGATGGCCAGATGCCTGGCTCGATGAAATTAGCATTCTCATGATGAAGAAAGTTGACTGTATTTCTGGCTGTGTGAGATGGAGCTCCGTCCTGCTGTAATGTCCAGTTATGCTGTAGTGTCTACGTTTACTTCAGGCTTTGTTTTGAAACTCTTTGATATTTTTCCTACCACCCCAACGTTTTTTAATTCGCAAATTTCTGATCAGAATACGGTGATTTTTGTCATCCTGGGCAACAATTTAAAAAAACCAAACATAAACAGTGGAAAAATTAACAATCAAAGATGGCGACCGGAAATTGTCGAAATAAAACGTAATATCGGTAAATAAATAAGTAAGTAAACTATTTAAGCCATTGTTGATATAGTTAAACTAATTTTGATGCAATTTATCACATTTTACGAAATGTTTTCACCATTTTAGAGCCACCCTGTACATTGTATATGTATATTGTGCTTCATAGCTATTGTATTCCATTTAAGCGTTCTTTTTTTATAGAAATCCGTTAGATGGCAGTACAGATTAGCCAAAAATATTAATATTCATTTACAATCTTTACGTATTGCGTATATGTTCTCACTTTTTTTGGGCCACCCTGTAAATATCTATCTAAATGATTTAATTTGTTTTATTGACGACATAGTATCATTGAAATAAACGTTATTAATATTAAACCAAATTAGACATATCACTTATCGAGGTTCATGGAATAAATCTGTCTATCGAAAAAAATATACAGTTACTACCGGGACTCGAATCCGAAATTTTTACTTGCCGAGGAAATGAGAAAAAAGCGGATAGATATAAAAAATGATGCGTTTATTCTACACACGAACGATTCTTATTTGTTTTAGGGTGTCATTTAATTTTAATATTGATAATTTTATCAATGTTTTTTTTAACACTATGTTCTACCGAACACCATAGAATACCTAGTTGATTTCACGAAAGTGATTACTTCTTATTATTTAATTGGATAATACAGAATAATAACCTAACCTGACCAGGGTTGCCAAGTTCACTATAATAATACAATTTATAATTGATAACATGGTGTTGAATGAATTCTTTGCTTTGGCCTACAAAATAATATTAAACTCATTGTAATACATATTACACGAATCAACGATAAAGATATGCAGAAAAAAATTATCTATCGACAAAATATCTAATTGGATTCGAACCTGGACCTCTTCCTATTGAGGGAAGCGCTTTCACCATTGCTTTCATATAGAGATACTTTCATAATGTGTCATCGTCCCAACAAAACCCCAATCTGTCTTGTTGCAGTTTATTCTATCTCAATTTGGGATGTCTCGCAGGTCGCCTTCCTTCCTCAGTTGCCGAGAAGGCGTATTTTCTGCTCTGGTATTCGCAAGACGTTCAAGCCATCTGAGTCAGAGTGAATTCTACATATGTAGAAGTATGACTACTTGCTGAGGGTCTCACTAAAATATCCTCCGCGAAGATCCATATTTGGTGACTATGTATTAAAGTGGACCATCACACAGCTTTAAAAAATGTGGCGAGTAGACAATGACACATGTGGGCCGAGCGGCGAACTCGCTTTAGCCGCGACACACAGACCGGTAGAAGCATATTGCGAGTGAGCTTAAGAGCACAGCCAACAGATGCAGTATTTTATTATCGCAGTTGGGTCAGCAGAGACCGGCAGGGAATGCAGCACTGGCAAGACGAGCAGCCATTCTTTCTTGTCTATCTAGTCTAGCTGCTTTATTTCTGATCAGTCTAGCTGCTTTATTTGTGAGCTCTCACATTAAACAAAATAGTTAATCACTTTGTTTACACAAGGGATGGGGATACGGGATGTGGGAAGGGTGATAGAAATTTGGTATAAAGATAGTACAATAAAGACAAAGACCCACCAGGAAGCACGACTTACCTGGATTTTCTCTGCTGTAGTCACGGCTCTCCTGAACTGCTGGAACAACTTCAATCAGAGCAGTGGGACGTTCACTTCTTAACAGTTCAAAAGTCATGGACAACACATAGAAAAAGTCGTGCTCATACCTCAGTACAGGGTGTAGAGAGGGGGAAACAGATGGATATAGTAAACATAAAGGAGCGTCCACGCATACACATGGCGACCGGCAGTCTGGTCCTGTAGACAAATTCATCTGAACTTGTAAACTTCAACTTTTATAGAATAAACATCGAGACAGAACCGGCGCAAGACTTTAAATTTATTGGTCACCCGATGTGCTTACATTTCTTGAATCACTTCTTTAATCTGGACTCATTTTTGTTAAATCAAAAAATTGAGAATTTATTTAAGTATTCGCCAAATTGGTACGCACTAAACTGGGACCCTGGCATTCCAGGCATCAATAACCAAATCACCAAAAAACAGCCAGTTCGGTATTGACACTCGACTTTGTTAATCGCCGTAATATATAGGGAACGTAAAATATCACGTATAATCAACAATAAAAAAATTTACTTACTTTAAGACGGCGCTTAAAAATTTTCTAAAAATTTATTATTTTGTATTACTTTACATATGATGTAAAAATAAAAATAAAATCTTATATTTATCTCGAATATATACTGTTGTAATCGTGAACATGCGTGAAAAGAATTTTATTAGTTTTATCTTATTTCTTTGTCTACGTAGATTGTTATTTCCGCGGAAGCCTAGACCTTGTGTGTAGACGTCAGCTGAGAACGGCGACAATGACGGTGAATTGGAATCACCGTCTGAACTCTGAGCCACGTGTACTCTCAGCTGACTGTTCATAGATAAAAATCTACTTATCTACAAGACCAAGACAAGGCATCCGGATTATCATAGATGCGCCGAAATAAATCAGATTGAAATAACTGCACCGACTCGGGTCAGTTATCCATCCACGTCAGTCCCTCACGACTAAGGATCGTGATCTTTATGAACTCCCGCCCTCTTTCCTCAGCATCCTGCAAATCTTAGACCTGTCACCAGAGAAGCGCCTACTTCCCTTCTCACTTGGTCGATCTTATCTTGCCCGACCTACTTCAATGTTGCCCACAACAACAAACTTATCTAAGCTATATTTCCTTCTTGCTAGATGCCCAAATTTATGGCAAATTTCCAAACATTTTTATACTGGAATCCAGTTCCATAAAAATTCCTCAACTAATACCCTCATCAACTATGAAGTAAACTCCAACTCCAAAAATAGAAGACCAAAAATATTTGGTTGTTTTTCTTCTCCGCTCTCATCGATACAATACGCTATCGTTATTTTTCTTACAGATTTGTTAAATCCAGTTTTTTGACATCCGGTTTTTTAGCATCCAGTTTTTTGGCATTCGGCACTTCCGTCTCGGTGCCACCTGGCAGCCCTGCCTGAGGTGAGCGGAAATGAGCTCGTCACTGCTGGCGCCCGGACAGCGAACGGAAACGGTGACAGACCGGAAATATGGCAATACGGATGCGCCGCCATGATAGAATATAGCGAGTGAATGAAAATACCCCCGAGTTAAAATAATCCATCTCTTTATTGTGGAACAGGTTGGGCGTAGATTAAAGGGTGATTTTTATTTATAGACTTAGCCACCAAATGAAGTCTCATTCATTTATAATAAAATATGCATACTTATTTGATATACAGGTCGTTAACCCTTCCCAAACCATGCAGTAACACAGGTCTACCATCATAATTAAACCTGTAATATTTCGGCAAATACATGCAACATAAAATTCATATTTTAGATAATTTTGAAGAAAATATTAGCGCTTAGGAATGACTAGTGAAAAACCAATTATGAAAAGGGAATCGTACAAAAACAATATTTTTTACATTTAATCCATTGTTAAATTAATACGTTGGTGAAAGTACAATTTGTGATATGAAAGACAGAGATTATACACTATTTTCACAGTGAAAAGAACAACAAACATACAAATATAATTGTGTCTTTCTCACTAATTAAATGAAGAGAGATAAGAAGGAAGGACACATTGTATACGACCTAACGAATGCTCTAAGTGAGGTTATTAATAATTTTTTCAAAATTGAATGCATTATATTTAGAATAAATTCGTGCCATTAAAGCTATTTAACCAAATAAAAACATTTTTTCTAAGAGTTATTTACGGTAACACGAGTTGACAGCATGGCTGCGTTCGGGTATTTTATATCATGGTATGGTAAAGGTTAATGACCCTGATAGATATCTTAATATGATATCAAGGCACAATTTGAGCAATAACATGTTACAGAATACGCTTTTTTGTGGTTGAGAAACTAGAAATACTAAAAATGTAAAAATAAATGTTACAAATTGATAATTGAGGAGAATGAACAAAATATTAAATCTACCGCATAAGTACAGAAGTGCAGTACGAAGCGCGTTGCTGAATATTCTTGTTGGGCATGCGCAATGATTTCCTTCATCTGTTGACTCACCACATGCAACGTTAGAAACATTCACATAGTGTGGCTATCTTGTAGCGAGTGAATTAAATGTTCATCGCCAAGTGTGTCCTGATGTGATGCCAAGTGGTTTCCCTATTTTCCTTTATCTGAAGATGTTCCTTGGTGGCGAGCGTTTTTGACGATAATGAACTCAAAGATGGAATACGGACATGGTGTTCATCCCGGGCGGTGTCTTCCTATGAAGGTATACAAAAATTGGTGCCCCATTTGCCTTAAAAATGGTGGCAACTATGTTGAGAAGTAGTTTAAGGTATGTAGCGTCCTAAGATATATATATATATTTTTTTTACACCCTATCCCGAATTGTTTTGAGAGTTGTTTACCCTCGTTTTGATTCGTCATAATTACATATAATTTTATTGCATTCAGTCATATCATCATATTACCATCATAGGTTGGCTCCGGTATCGTTGTACCAGAACCATACCTGTACACTATGAGAAACTTGTTGTCACATTATTTTCAAAGGGCAGCCAGAAAGAAGCTATAAAAATCACACACCCCCAAACGGGGGGGTAGACGTCACATTTACGTTTTTCAGTCGCAGAAATTGGTCACAGTCCGGCAGAAATTCACCCTGTCCAGGTGGCAAGAGTGCGAGGGAGATCCAGTAAAATGCTCCGTTAGGTATCTCTAGCCACTGCTCTTCCGAGCATCGCCCATCCCAGCAACCCCCAGCGGGAGACTCACACTCTAATAAATACCCGGAAATGTCCGAGATTCCTAAGATAGTAAAGTGCGTCAAACGTCCTAAGATAGTAAAGTGTTGTAAAAATAATATTGTGTCCGGTACTTAAAAAACGCAACTCGTAATTAAGTATTAAGACTCACCAAATGAGGAAAGACCATGGTAAATCCAAGACAACGAAGGTAAGAACTTTCAGTCTTTGGTGCATTCTATATTTTTATATGGTGTAGGTTATGGAATTTGAAAGCAAGGTAAAGAATACGGATTAACGCCTATGAGATGTGGTGCTGGAGACATAGGTACATGTTGGCTAGACGCAAGAATGTATCTTTTCTGCGAAACCTTAACATCATGGATAGACCTTAACCATATAACCTTAACCATTTGCCTGAGATGCATCTCTTAACTTTTTTGGACATCTAGCGAGAAGGGAGAAATGCTTGGAGAACCTTGATGGACCGACCAATTAGAAAGAGCAATATGCACTTCTCTGGCGACTACCCTAAAGATCTGCAAAATGATTTACTTATTTCTAACGATTATAAATTATTCGATTTAAGACCAACATTGTACACATGTAAAATAGATAAACACTATTTTTTATCATAAGTATTGTCGTTTTCTATGAAATGATTCGTAAATTCTGAAAAACCATGATTTAATGCTTTTTGACTCTTATGTTAAAATTTTTACCCATTTTGCCAATATATAAAGCAAAAAGTACAATCGTTTCAACTAGGTTTTTAAACTCCAGAATTATTAAATTTAACATCTTTGTTTTTTAGTTTATGAGAAGTTTTCCTATGTTTATTTTTCATATAATACGAGTACATGCCTTATATTTGGTGGTTGGTGCTTAAATATTTAATTAGAAAATTTATTTACAAAAAAACAGTTTGGACATATAAGAAAACATATTCTGTATGAGTTTTCTGTATTGTACTTTTCTGGCTTACTGAAATAAAAAAAGATGGTCGCAGTCTTTCAATTAACACCAGTATTGTCTTAATTATAACACATAATATTCAGTTTATTAGTATTACATTAGTGTACATGTCCAATCAAAATAATAGTTTAAAAAAATATATAATCTGGTGTATAACTTCTGATATAAATGAATAATAAAAACCCGCATGTTAGAAAGAAACGAATTTTTTTTAATTCATTATTTTCATTTATTTTCTAAATTAACACTAGACCCACAAAACATGTTGATAGATGTTTGTCTGCAAGTAAAGTTATATATATTTGTTACATTTAATAAATTATTATTAATTTTAGTAACGAATTAGTTTTGAAAGCGGGGCCCTAACAATGCGCTACAAAGTTACTTATAATTCAATTGTTAGAAACGAAACATGTATTGGCGTGTATTTTTCATCGCTAGTTTTCTGCTAAATGTTTTTGTTCCTGAAAACAAGGGCATGCACACGAGAATAATATTTAATTGCGAATTTACGGCGGTGTTCTTCTGCACGTGCGAATGAGTCACTTCATTACGACTATTTGACCATCTGTCCTGGCCCAACGTAGGGAGAGACGAAACGAGCGACATTAAATCCTCGAAAGAAACGTGGCCTGAATATAAATCTACGCGATATGAAAAATGGTGGGGCATTTTCTGGCATAATGGGAGGCAATTTAAGTTTATACGGCCTTTCCTCATCTAATTGCAACGTAAATAAGGCTTTTTTATTAATCCCCAGCCGCCTAATAAGGATAATAACACGAAAACCTGAGATTGCCTGAGGAACTCCCGTAAAAATATTAATTAGAGATATAAACTACGTTTCATTGTTTTAAAATACCTACGAACGTAATGAACTATCATTATTATCAATATCATCATCAGCCTGGCCTCTGCACTACCGAGTATAAGCGTCCCACGAGCATTCTCTTTTCAGTACCACTCAGCAAACAACGCGAGAGTTCAAATGAAACTAAAGGAAAAAATCACAAAAAAATGACGCACCCTGCATATACCTGGGTGTAAAACTAGGCTCTCATCAGCCGTAAAGACACGCCGATACCGATCGGATAACAGACAACAATAATATAACTCCGTCTTCCTGACAACTTCACTAGTGAACGCTCCATGTTGTAGACTTTTTACTGAGTATACTTCCTACTGTAACGGTGTTAAGCATCAAATAAACTCGTAACAACTTCAAGTAGTCTTTCTTGATGCACTTGCTCTGGTCACATTACCACACGCATCCACACTCCGCGCTATTGTGCAAAAGAGCCGGTGAGCGCTGGATGTAATTATTTGGGGACGCCCGGGTCTCGCACACATAACCTAATTTAGAACATGTAGCACTCATTCCCACAAATATCTCATAATTGATCTTTCATTTACAACTACATTACACATTCTTTCCCCAAATATGTAAATCTAAATTAATATTGACAAATTCTATTTTTTTATAAAGCTTCTATATACCTACAGCCTTTCTATCTGCATTAAATTGTTGCAATATATTAAATATAATTTTGGTAATTATTGTAATAATAATTTTAGTTCAATTCTTGTGTGAATTATTATTATTTTATACGGGGCGCGTTTTTTAAGTAAGTACCGTTATCGGATATTTCCGCACTGGTTTCCTTCATCTGTTGACTCACCACATGCAACGTTAGAGACATTCATATAGGGTTATCATCTTGTTGTGAGTGGTTGAAATGTAATGTAAAATCCTGTAATACGGTCCATGATTCGTTTCTTGAATGCACGATACATGATACCAGCTGATATTCATCGCCAAGTGTGTCCTGTTTTGGTGCCAAGTGATTTCCATTATTTCATTCATCTGAAGCGATTCCTTGATGGCAAGCGTTTTGATGACGATTATGAACTCAAAGACCGGAGTATAGGCATGGTTTTCATCCCAAACAGCGTCGTTCTATGATAAGGATATACAAAAAAAAGATTCCAAGTTATGACAAGTGTCTTAATAACGGTGGCGACTGTTGAGAACTCGTATGAGGTGTGTAGCGTCCGAAGAAAGTAAAGTGTTGTAAAAATGACATTGTGACATTTAAAAATAAAATCCGTAACTTACTTAACCTTTACCATACCCGAACGCAGCCATGCTGTCAACTCGTGTTACCTTAAATAACAGTTAGAAAAAATATTTTTATTAGCTTAAATGGATTTAATGGCACGAATTTACTCTAAATATTGAGCATTCAATTTTGAAAAAATGATTAATTACATAATTTAGAGTATTCATTAAATCTTATCTTCCTTCTTATCTCTCTTCATTTAATTAGTGAGAAAGAGATAATTATATTTGTTGTCCTTTTCACTGTGAAAATAGTGTGTGCTCTCTGTCTTTCATATGACAAATGGTATTTTTACCAACGTATTTATTTTACAACGGACTGAATGGAAAAAATAATTGTTTTTGTACGATTCCCTTTTCATAATTGGTTTTGCACTAGTTATTACTAAGCGCTAATATTTTTTTTAAGATTATCTAAAATGTGAATTTTATGTTGCATGTATTTATCGAAATATTACGGGTTTAATTATGATAGTAGACCTGTGTTACTGCATGGTTTGGGAAGGGTTAAAAAACGCTTCTCTTATTATTCTGTTTTTATTAAAAATACTATGTGAAGAGCAGACATATTATCATATAAAATATATAATAGTACAAATCCTTAATATATAAAGTTCTGGGCGTATAATTTCTACTAATATAAATGTTTTGTTGTATAAATTTTCGTCGTTCAAATGTTGTCGTGGAAAAATCCACACACAAATATTGAAATATACAAATATCAACAATCCTAACATATTGATGGAACGCTCGCTTCCATCTATAGGAACGCACAGTACACATGTTGATACATACAACCTGATTCCCGGTAATTGCTGCATTCTGATCTAACGCTCGAGAATCTATGGTTATATGTCTACCAGAGATTATGTAAATAGTGCATTAAATTATTGCACAGGGATTTAGAGATTAGTCAGTGCAATTCAGCAGCGTATCTGATACTTAAGGTAGTATTGATGATTTCATCGTAACCCTTGACTTTTTGTTGGTTTGATAAGTGCAATTAATGCGTATCAGAAATCAGATGTTTCTGTACAAGATTCTCAGTGGTCCGATCGACAGCATATTATGTTCCAGGCCGATGTTATTTTTAAATAACTCAAAAATGAAACAGAATTTTTAAATTTCATTTTTATTTCTCAATTATGTAGTTTATTACAATTATGTATAAAATATGACATTGGCTTAATGGCTGCTTCTGGCAACAGCACAAATAAATGCTCTTTTAACCATATTTCTCGTAACATTCTCGCACGCTTCGCATATTATTTCTGCAATTTAATTTCGAATATTTTCCCGTTACATTGGAATTGTTACTGGCTTTTTGACGTAGAGCTTTCTTCTCGAGTACTCTAGCAGAAAATAGTCGGGAGTTGTGGAATCAGGCGATCTAGGATGCCAGTCAATATCACAATTTTTTGACATTATGCAGCCGGGAAAAAATTCTCGCAAAATTTCAAGCGTAGCTCGGGCTGCGTGTGAGATAGCACCGTCATATTGAAACCACAATTTGACCACCAATAAGTTTTCCAACGTGTGACGATAGCGATCACTAATGATTACAGCATTGCCATTATTATTTATATAAAATGTTTTAATGACTTCAACACGTTTTTGTGGCATTAGATACTTCGACTACCAAATGTCTGTCAAACCAAAATGGCGGCCAAAGAAATCGGTCTGGAACATAATATTCACCCTGTAGGCATTCAAATAATTCTAAAAGTATATAAAAAAGGTGAACAATCTTCATAACGTAAAAGATATTCACTGTCTTCTTAACTAGACCGAAGTCTGTACTAAAGGAGACAGATTTATCCGTTGTCTATCATACAAATATTAAATTATTTTTTACTTTAGTTTTATCTAAATCAAAAATACCCATGATTGAAACACTATACAAAAGGAAAAATGAAAATATTTCCATGAATCTTTGCTCAGTTTCCTTTCTGCCACAACCCAATAACCAGCTCCTGAGATGGTGTTTGAGATTGTCCATCGAGAATTGTTTCATACTGCTCGGCAAAATGTTATAGGCTTTGGGGGCCAGAAACATATGGAAGGATTGACCAAAGCTTATTTTCATTTTAGGCTTCTCGGTGATGCTATTCTTTTTTGCTCTCGTAACATAACTGGAACGATAGATGTATTCATTTGAAAAGTGTAACATATACGTTCAAAAATTTGTCGTCAATCCACTATGTTGATATAGCATTATCGGATAATGCACGTTCCCCGGATTGGAAGTGATCCTGGTTGGAATTCCGATAGCAACAACAATATTACTGTATATTATGTATTTATACATTTAATTAGTATTTAAAATAGATTTCGTTAATGCAATAATTTAGCATATTAACACAATATTGTAGCACACGGAAAATGCATCTAATGGTCACAGTCTTTCTTATAATGCTTGTATTGTTCTTAATATGTAAAAAAAACATTTAACTTATTCGTTTTAAATTAGTATAAGATCCTACGTAATAGTTTTAAAAAAGTCAAATCTAGTGTATAACTTCTGATATAAATGATTTAAAAACCTATATTTTCGTAAAAAACGAGAAAATTTGAATTGTTCTTGAAGGCGCCGCCTTTAACCGATTACAGGTGGGTAACGGAAAGAAACTATTAAATTTAGTGTACAGTTGTCTCCAAAACAAACTAACGACGTGCTCAGTTGTATCGCGAAGTGCATTGTGTAAGTCGTATCATGCAGACGACAGGTATAATTAATATAAACACTACTTACAGTTTACGCTGAAACATTAAGGGTAAGTTACAATTGAGTTTTAATAATGAATACGTGAATTATACAAGATTGAAGATGGTGTTATAGAGCTGCCGATGCCCTGGCATCGGTAGTGGAGAATAGTGAGTGGGGCGACCACCGCCACGCTTCCTGGGTGAGTTCGATCGACGTGTCTAGCGCGTGTTAGCTTGATGGATGCGTTCAGCTATGCCAAACACCGCTCGTGACAAATCACCAACAGTTACTAGAACATTAATACATTAATTAGAGTCGTAATTTTTTTTGAGCAAATAATAAATATCTTAAATATGAATTAAATATATTAATTAGAAAGATGTACATATAAAATCAATTTTATCGAAAAATATTGTTGTTGCGCCTTCAAACCTGGATCTTTTTTCGTGCAAGGTGCATTATCCAACTATGCCACAGCGACAATATTTTTAGCGACAATTTTCGAACCTATATGTTACGTTTTTGATATTAATACATTTAATCGTTCCATAATTTGAAAGAGCCATCTACCTTATTTTTACAGAATCTGAAATACCTTTGAGTAAACTGATAGCAAACGCCAGAATTATCAATTCATTTTTATTAAATTTTGGACACATTGATACAACTTTATATTAGGAGAACACATTATTATTATTCACAATAAGAATGTGTTCTCCTAATAAATATCTAAATTATTTTTATTTCTGCCTGTTATTAAATATACAAATAAATTAATTGAATATTTTTCTATAACATATTTAATATACACTTTCTTGTGTTGTAGCTAGCGGTTTCTTTGACATTGAATTTGTCCATCAAAATTGAAATGTGCCTCGCTGAAAGACACACCTACTATCACCACTTAAGAATTCGTAATAACGACGTGATGCTCTCAGGAACCATCAACCCTTAAACATTTGTAGCGCTTTATACCTCTCGGGGTGATTCTGGTGGACCCACTTGTCGTTCCTCCGTCTATACTTACCCCCTGGAGAAAAGAACATCGTTCCTCGCGCCCAGAAGTACCAGTATATGGTTGTAAGTATTAGGGGGACCAGGAATTTCACCATTATTTTCAGATAACTAGTTTGAGTCAGTCTGTATCCATACGCGGTAGTGGAAGAAACATCTCTGTGAGATATTTCTTTTGTAGAACTGTTTGTTGACTCTTCGTATAATATGGGATTGAAAATTTGTCGACAAAGGTACCGTCTGCTGTTCATTATCATCATAATACCATCATCGGTTGTCTTCGGTTTCATTGTACCAGAGCCTCGTGTCATCACATTCAATTCAGAAGGCAGCCAGAAAGAAGCTATCGAAATAATGCACCCCTAAAAGGGGAGAGTAGACGTCACATTTATGTGTTGCAGTCGCAGAACTCGGTCACGGTCCAGTAAAATGCTCCGTTAGGTCTCTCTAGCCACTGCTCTTCACAGTATCGTCCATCTCAGCAACCCTCATAGGGACACCCACACCTTAATAAATCCCGAAAATGTCCGAGATTCCTTCTATCTCTCATTATCTCACGTGCGTCATTTATAATCACAGTCCCAGAGGATGTGCTCCATGAAGATGACTGCCTCACTTGAGCGCAAACACACCACGGTTCACGGACAAGTCCTATGTCGAAGAGTTTACTCACGAATTACCCCGAGATTATCTGCATTTCGTAGTGGTCCAGCGCTGGAGGACCACCCCCATGTTTCATTTTCACCGCCACGAAGAAGAGAAATGTGTAAGTCCATCTGCCCTGCGTGACAGCGTATGACAAATTATGACCATAGTAAATTTTTACTATATAGTAATATTTTACGTTTATATTTACATCAAATTTACTACTGTCAAAGTCAATCATAATCAAAGATAATCATCAAAAATCAGAGAATTGCGTCAAATTTCATTTATTTTTAAGATTATAAGATCTTAACCACGTTTTTTCATATAAATATTGTGGAATGAAATAAAATGTGTGTTGTTATTTGAATTAATCCATCGAAAATTAAATAATTTATTGTAGTAGGCACCTAGTTACTGACTTACTTACCATCACACTGTTTCGCCGCGGGGATAGGCAGAGAGGAAAGAGCGCCACACTCTTTTGTCCTGATACACAATTCTCGCCTCATCCACATTCATACATCTTCTCATTGTTGAGGCTCGCCGATTGTTGAGGCTTCTAACAGAACCATCCTTCATTAGTGCCAAGTCTTCCGCGGACGTCCTCTATTTCTGGTGCCATCAACACTTCCGTCATATATCTTTCTTGCCATTCTCTCCTCATTCATCCGTTCCATATGACCAAACCACCTAAGCGATCCTTTCTTATTCTTACTCACTATACTAACATCAACTTTACATTCTTTCCTTATTTCTTCATTCTTTACTCTGTTATAAACAGATTTGCCACATATACGCCTAAGTGATCTCACCTAGTCAGTCAAATTGAAATCAGTCAAAGTCACCAACATATATTTAGATGATCGCTTAAAGGGTTTTACGTCTATTTGTCTGAGTTAAAAAATTATATTTTTTTTAGTTTGACATATTTTCAAAGTATTGCAACTGAAAAATATCTCAACTAAATTTTCGACATTTTTCACGAAGTTATGTTAGTATTTAAGTAGTCAGCGCAAGGGAGGCAACCACCCCCACCCCCGTCTAGCCCTTTTACCTGCGTATTTGACTCATTATATATAATATAATACCGTCAGAACACGGATATACATTCATATTAGAATATTGAAAGATTTGAAATAATTCTTTCAAATTTTTTAAAAAAAAATTACATTCAACGCGTTTTTCTCGAAAACATTTTTTTTTTTGAAAAAAGGCCGAGACGGTGTACATGATATCTCAAAAACTATTTCACCGATCAGCTTCAACTTTTGAGAGTTTTTTTTCATATAAAAGACTGCTGAATGAATGAAGGAACAATTTTTCTGATGGAAACTTGCTATTTTATTAAGATAAAACGAGAATTTTGAAAGTCAAAAAGTGTTATTTTTCAGTAAAACCACTGTCATTTTGGTAAAAATAAAAATTTCGAAATATCCTTCAATCGTTCAGCAAATGACATACATATTATTTTCTAACAGAAATATTATTTTCGTATGTTTCAGATAAGGCGTGCTTTAAGATAAGTTTTCGAATATTAACTGAATCTCGCCCATTTTTAAATATATTATAACGTTATATCTGGTACCTACCGCGCACGAGATGTGATGGGAGTAAACATTTATCAAATAGCAACACTGCACTGCGTATGGAAAATTTCTCTGTGGTATTTTGAAATATATATTGAAATACTTTAAATGTCAAGTTCAATACTGGCCTATACTATAAAACAATATTTTGTTTCGGATTAAAATATGCACTTAAGTTGTAAAAAAAAAATCTCAAATTTGCGTAACCCCTTAAATCAATGCTCTAAATTAAAAATGAAGTCATATGCACTTTGTTTAATTTTATCGATTTTAAACACTACGTTGCCGTTTTGTGAGCTGTTTGTTTCATAGTTACGTAATATTTTTCTATATTTAAAAGACAACGGTGTTACATATGTATGTAATATTAATACCTCCAACACTATACCGTCAAAGATTATATCTATAAATATTTGTAAAAACCGATTTACAGTGTTGTTGCTGTTGCTGTTGATCGAGGTTAGAAACTTCTTACGATTACGAGGATGTCAGTCTGCTCTGGCTTATCTTCTGGAAGATAATTTAACTTCTAAAGGTTTCTCGTGCACATCATGACTTCTGAGCATGACATATTGAGTATCATCCAGTAGTCCATGTCACAATTGTGTATATATATACACTTAAAACTGAAACAGTAATTTATTATTTTATACTCCATAAAATTTCACCCTTAGTAAATAAAATACAACCATTTGAAAACAGGGAGGTTAAATTTCCACCCTCTGCATTGTACATCTGTACGAGAGCAGAATTTAGGTGGCTCTTCAGCAATTGAGTACTTGAAAATATTTCATACAAGTTGGTGAATTCAACGGAAGAATTTAGCGATGAAGTATTTGAGAGGTGCGTGCTTGGGCGCGTATTACTTTCAGGCTTAAAAACATTTGAAAATATACATTTTTTAGCTGTTGCTTAAAACAAAAACACTAATTGTTAAAATAGCTTTTTAGTTAAAAAAACAATCAAAAATACTTACTATACTATCCAATAAAGAAATATAATGTCAGTCATCGTATTTCTCACAGATAATTGTAATAATTTCAGACGGTTAAGAAGATAATCATAATTGATATCCTCAGAGCGTTTATTTAATTTAAAATTAATGAATCTTAAAATATTATAAAAGAGAACACATTCCTGTTGTGAAGTTGTAATTATTAAAAACATAGGTCTATGATGTTTTAAATACTATTTTAATGTATTAATTATAAATATGTACATATAAAATCAATACGCTACCGGAATAAAAACAATATTTTTCAACAAAATTGATTTTATATGTATATATTTATAATTCATACATTCAATTAGTATTTAAAACATCACAGACCTATGTTTTGAATAATTACAACTTCACAATAAGAATGTGTTTTCCTTAATAATATAAGTTGTATCAATGTGTCCAAAATTTAATAAAAATGAATTGATAATTCTGGCGTCTGCAGTCGGTTTTCTCAAAGGTATTTGTGATTCTGTAAAAATAATGTAGATGGCTTTCAAAAATAATGGTTCGAAAATTTGTCATGAAAAATACTGGCGTTATAACACAATTGTTAGTGTACTTCCCCGGATTGGAAATAGAGATCCAGGTTCGTATCCCGGTAGCGCAAAAACAATATTTTTCGACAAAATTGATTTTATATGTATATATTTATAAATATTAGATTAGTATTTAAAGAATCTTAAAATCTATCTCTGGATTCTTTCAACCATCGTCGAGTGAACAATGTAGTGAGGCGACCATATAACCTAATTATATTCTACCTGAGGTCTGACCAGAGAAGTGTAGAGGACTTTATAGGTGTGCAGGTCTGAAAATAATATATTATAGCAATCAAGAGATTGGAAAAGGAGATAGTGATACAGAGTTATTTTTAGTATGCACTATGATTAAGCATAAATGACTGATGTTATTAGGACAATACACACATGTTTGAGTCATGTCTGTTCTTTCAAAATAATTGTGTGATTTTGAAAATTCCGCGATACGCTGCGCACCACCGGTTGATCATCGCCGATGCGAAGTCACCTGTAGTGAGAGGTGTGCACGTGTGTAATATATAATGGAATTATAGAATTTCAAGTTCTCGCTTGGCTCCCACGGTGTCGCGCTGAGCTCGAGAGTCTTATTTGGCATTTCGATCGATGTAATTTATTTTCGTCTGAATACATGAATGGTTATTGAATATTATATTGCGTTCACGTTTGCACGTAAAATTGATGTGCAAATTGCGAATCTCGTGTTGATATTTCCAAGTCTCATAAAAGTCTCGTGCGATAATATAAATAAATTCACGCATACGCTTACCTATAGAAAATAACAATTATTTTTAAACATTTTATGCTAACCTACATGATAGATGCTACCTTTTCCATCTGTTAAGATCTTGTGTGGAATAAAAGAATATGTTAAAATGTTGGAAACAGAATTTACAGAAATATAGATTTAGTAGAACATATCTCGAAGCACAAGGACCACCAAAAATATCGAATTATCCAAATAAGTTATTAGGGTTGTTGAGAAAATACAATTACATACCTATTACTAAATATTTATTCATAAAGGGACATGTCCAAGATTGAATATAAACTACTTCCTTACTTACTTACTTACTTACCATCAAGCCGTTTCCCCTCGGGGGTAGGCAGAGAGGATAGAGCGTCACACTCTGCTGTCCTGACACACAATTCTCGCCTCATCCACATTCATACATCTTCTCATACAAGCTCGCCGATTGTTGAGGCTTCTAACAGGACCATCATCCATTAACTGGTTTACCTGGTCATGCCAAGTCTTCCGCGGACGTCCTCTATTTCTGGTGCCATCAACACTTGCGTCATATATCTTTCTTATCATTCTCTCCTCATTCATCCGTTTTCATATGACCAAGCCACCAAAGTAAAATATAAACAAAACAGCAAAATAGGTTTCACACTTAGATTCACAAATATGTCCTGCTGAAATAGAGCCAAAAGCTACACTGAGTTTTGAAATGCTTGCCCACATTGAAGTAGGGAGTGGTCAAAGGGTATCTAGTCAATTTTTTTCGTTGACGGACGCTATGCGCACTTGCTGATTGATACTCGTGAATTTTGTCAAATAAAATAAAATAAAATATCCATGTCTCATTTACACTGTTTTTAAACGAAATTCACGGCACCAACAAAAAAAAAATCGAATTAATAATAAATTCGAATTAACACAGTTCGAGATATCCATTTTCTACTGTATAGTAATATATAAAAGAGTGCAAATAATATATAACATTAGAAGTGAATCATATCAAAAATTTAATAATAATTGACATTTGTTCGCTTGTGGCGCCATGCAGTGTCACGTGATTAAAGTTTGTTGACCTCGGAACCCAGGTACTTCTGTGAGATTGTTTTAAATAAATTGTCCTTTTTTCTCAATTGTCAATTTGCGACATATTTTTTAATTTTTATCTATTTGTGTTTTTAATTTATTAATCATGAATAGTATATTTTGTAAATTGTCTTAAACTTTTTTTACACTG
This sequence comes from Eubasilissa splendida, assembly GCA_031772225.1. Lineage (NCBI taxonomy): Eukaryota > Metazoa > Arthropoda > Insecta > Trichoptera > Phryganeidae > Eubasilissa > Eubasilissa splendida. The sequence goes on along the minus strand of CM062866.1, from coordinate 7,162,680 downwards.
TACTTGAATGTCTATCTATTGTATTAATATCATTAACGACCTGTTGATATTCTGTATATTTTTCTTTTTCTATAAATAAAAGTAAAGAGTATTCTTGACCGTCAACCATAATAATTTATACTTAAACAGGGTGTACCAGACCTAAACAATATTTTATGGGTGGATGCCTGACTAAATGAGGAATCTAAAATGTTCATCTCAATCATGTCAGAGATATGAGCATTTCAAAAAAAAACTTAATTATGCGATTATTTCGATTAATTGAAATATTTAATATATCATATACAAAAGATTATAAGTCATCAATTTCAAGTAATCATATTATTTTTTATTACATGATTTACGGCTTGAAGCAAAGACATAGATTATTAATGAATAAATTACGCAAATATTTATTTCGAAGTACGTAGACTTACGACTTAACATGATTTTGTAAAAATTTCAAACAATAATATTTTCCGTAACGGTGCAGAATTTACACATATTCCTTGAACATTTTCGATTATTAATTTAGTCAAGTACACCCATAAAATATTGTTACAGTTTGTTACACCGTGTATATATCATGACGTGCTTGGGACTTAGATTCAAAAAAATTTAGTAGTTCGGTACCTAATATCACTTCATATTTCCTGTGCATGATAAAAAAGTCGAGTCCTTCTTGTATAAATTGAATCAATTTTAAATTCCTATTGCACATTCTTTTGTAGGAGTAAATATATGTATTCGTAAATTGGAAACAATTTTCGGGGATTCAATCTCACAAGAGGTTATAAAATAAATTATCATCTTACTCATCATAAATAATAAAATTCTTCATCTGCCATATCCGCGCCGGCATTTAACCCACTTAAACAATCTTTCTAGAGCTTATATCGACCGCCATTCTTCCCAAGTGATCCACATGTACTAGATCTGCCTCGATTCTCTGATCCACATGTACTAGATCTGCCTCGATCTTCTGATCCACATGTACTAAATCTGCCTCGATCTTTTGATCCACATGTACTAGATCTGCCTCGATCCTCTGATCCACATGTACTAGATCTGCCTCGATCCTCTGATCCACATGTACTAGATCTGCCTCGATCCTCTGATCCACATGTACTAGATCTGCCTCGATCCTCTGATCCACATGTACTAGATCTGCCTCGATCCTCTGATCCACATGTACTAGATCTGCCTCGATCCTCTGATCCACATGTACTAGATCTGCCTCGATCCTCTGATCCACATGTACTAGATCTGCCTCGATCCTCTGATCCACATGTACTAGATCTGCCTCGATCCTCTGATCCACATGTACTAGATCTTCGAATGGTCATCGCTAGTTAGTTTTCCATAAACTACGAAACCACTCCTGAAACAATTCAGTGCCACATAACACCATCTAGCGGTTTGATCGATTGAGCACACTTGCGGTATCGCAAATTGATTACTGTATCAATTTTGTTTAATGAAATTTCAACCCATTTAACCCTTTAACTCTGAAATATTGATACATTTTATTTTATTCATTATTTGCAACTAAAGAGGTTAAATAAACTAGAGGGGAATTCATTTCTTGTCTAGTATTTTAATTAAAATTAAAATGAATCAACTAGAAAGGTATATTATTAAGGAGAACACATTCTTATTTTGAAGTTTTAATTATTCATAACATAGGTCTGTGATATTTTAAATACTAATTAATTAGAAAGATATACATATATGATCAATTTTATCGAAAAATATTGTTGCTACTACCGGAATTCGAACCTGGATCTCTTTCCAATCCGGGGAAGGTGCATAGAAATACACAAAGAACTACAATGTATAAGTTCAATAACTTGTCGTCAAACTCCTCAGTTGGTGTAGCGAAACTGGATAACGTATTTAACCGGATTGGAAAGAGATCCAGTTTCGAATCCCGGTAGCAACAACAATATTCATTATTTAGAAAGATAAAGTACTGAAAAAATCAATTAATCGAAAAAATATTTTAGTTGCTACCGAGATTCGAACCTAGACCTTTTCCTATCCGGGTAAATGCGTTATCCAGTTTCGCCACACCAACCGAGTAAATCGATGACAAGTTATGGAATTTATATGTTATAGCTCTTTGTGTATTTTTATATGTATGACCAATAATACTTATAATCTTTTTTTTTTTTAACAAAAGTCACGAGATTTTTTAATATATTGGATTTTAAAATGGACGTCAGATCTCTACTATTTTTCAACCCTAAAAGATATTGACTTATTCGAAAAGTAATTAAAAACAGTTCAATAAACATCCTCATAATCTTTGTTTGTGTTTCGTGAAATAAGAAAAACTTTCAATAGAATTTAATTATCACCTGTACACCCCCTGGGTCAAAGCGGGGTTAAGCGAAAGTTCAGAAGTAACGATTCAGATCAGATCGACTACAATTGGAACTTGATTAAAACAATCGACATTGTTATGGAAAATGATAGGGGTTGAAATTCCACAGGGAGGTTGGGAAGTTACTGTTTACTTTGGAAATCAATTATCGATGTTCATCCCCCGCCGTGCGGAAGTTTCGTTTGAAAAGCGATACAGGAACGATTGAATAATAAATTATTTATACACTATTTAAGCGCAAAGCCTTTTCTCTCAAAATATTATTTAAAATTACTGGAATATAGAACCTATATAATATCTCGTTCGTCCTCCTTCTTCAACTGCGCATTGTATGTACTCGTATGTTTTATTTATTTAATATACGAGGCGCGTTTTTAAGTAACTACCAGAATTTTTTTTTTTTAAATACAATATTATTTTTACAATTCTTTATTTTTTTCGAACATTACATACATTAAACTACTTCTTAACATAGTCGCCACCATTATTAAGGTACTTGTCATAGTGGGGCACCAATTTTTGTACCTTCGTCATAGAACGACGCCGCCTGGGAAGAAAACCATGTCTGTACTCCGTATTTGAGTTCATCATCGTCATCAAAACGCTGGCCACGAGGAACTGCTTCAGATGAAGGAAAATATGAAAATTACTTGGCGCCAAATAAGGACAAAACAGTACACCCTTGGCCATAAATGTCAGCTGGTTTCATGTTTCGTGCATTCAAGAAATGAATCACGGACCGTATCTCACAGTCGACGGGCTAATCCATTGGTTTAAACATTTCAACCCCTCACTTTTTTTTAAAGAGATAGCTGAATGGGGGAGGATCCACCCTTTCCCGGGACCGGTTTAGAAGCTAGGGCTTCCTTGTCGGTCCCACTCATCAAAGCTAATAAAACTATGCGTGTTGTTACTAGCAATTTAGATTTCAAATTTAGAACCTCCAGCGTCCCGTAAGTGCTGTCATTATATTATTCATTAAAATCATATTACATAAATCAATAGAACATAGTATTACATACAGATGGAAAATTAAGGTGGAGTAGTTCAAGGCAGATACTCCATATCCATTCATCAAAAACACTCCCAAAAGAGAGACAGTGGACGAGACATAAAATGGATTGAGTCACACTTACACGGACAGACTAACGTAGTTACAAAACACGAGGCATAGAGAGTGAGAGGTAGGCGCGTAGATGGAGTCCCACTCACGCAGGCCGGTCTAACTACCCACCTAAGGAGCTCCAGCGAGTCACCCATACCCGAATAAATCCCTTATAAATATAAAACAAGATTCGTCCCATTAGTAATTAGGTCTGCATTCCTGGACGGGCGGTGTCTAAATCCAGTCAAACCACCAATAATACGTTCACGTGCATCTCTAAGTATCTCACAAGTCCACAAAATATGGTCAGGCGTCTGTTCCACTCTCCCACATGTACACCACGGGGCATCCACAAGTCTAAACTCAAACAGTTCACTCAATAATTATCCATGCCCCGTAATCATCTACCATTCACAATGATTTAGGTGTGGAGGTTTCAACTGGACAACGACGTTAGGAAGAAAGGAATAAGTCCATCTTCCTTGCGTTGCCGCATCACACCTCTTTTACCACTTTCCAACCACTCACCACAAGATGGCCACACTATGTGAATATTTCTAACGTTACATGTGGTGAGTCAACGGATGAAGGAAACCATTGCGCATGCGCAACATCGCAATCGGGAATATCCGGCAACGGTACTTACTTAAAAACGAACCTCGTACTTATACGGTACAGTGTATTAACAAAAATGTACAAAAATAATATGCGATACGTGTTACAAAGCGAAAATTCGCATGTTATAATGAGAGTGAACGTATCACAAATATATGCAATGTCTTCGTGCCATCATTCGTATTCAAATATTTCAGTATTCAACTTGGCTTATAGTGAAAAGTAAAAGGATCAAACTACGGATCGGACGTCCGACACTTATTGGATCACACCCACGGCTGAAACGTTCAATATTTTAGTACAAATTCAACTAAATCAATGTTCTTCGTGAATACCGTCTATCGGTTCAAAATCTTTTATTTTTTATTTCAAAGAAAAAAGTTTCGAGAGATAAATAAAATCAATTGGAGTCGAAAATGTCATTCGACAATTTCGCAGATTCGAAGTTATTTGAAAAGTTAGTAAGGACTACGCTAACTGAATAAATCACGAAACGAGCCGTGAAAAACAAACAGTTTGTGTTTCGTTTTCGGAAAAGTATTCTCAACGGCTCTCAACACGTGCGACGCGACTAAAAGAGACCTATTTATTTTTAAATACTAATTTAATGAATTAATTATAAATATATACATATAAAATCAATTTTGTCGAAAAATATTGTTTTTGCGCTACCGGGATTCAAACATGGATCTCTATTTCCAATCCGGAGAAGTACACTACCAATTGTGTTATAGCAAATTTTCGTACCTATATGTTACACTTTTTTAAATTAACACATCTGTCTTTCCATTATTTGAGAGCCATCTACATCGAATAATACTAATTTTACGCGACTGTGGTGGCTGGTCGATACCGCGCAGCAGCCAAAACAAAATGTTGCCCTTTTTATCTCAGGCAGAATCACTTTATTTTATTTTGATTACAGAAAACATAATTAATGGATATACATATAAATAATATGAATTACGAAAAATGTACATAAAAGCAAGTTACATAGAGTATATAGAAAACAAGTTGTAGGTCAAAACAGAAAATCACAGCTCAGCGCTACATGGCAGCGAGTCTTTTTTGCGCGCGCAAATCGCACGTTCGCTCGACGGAACGACTGCGATTCAGTGCGATTTCGTAGCCAGTGACTTCGCTATTTATAGTACTATTTGGATAGAATGAAACTGCATTCAACTCGTCTGCTCAAATTCTGCAAGACGTAGAATTTCTTTCTTCTTCTTTCAAATAGGCAATCCACCCTTAGTAATATAATAAATACAAACTCAACAATAGAATTAAAACTTTCAAAATTCTGATTTTATTTTTATCACTATTTTTTTTTTCGTTTTCATCGTGACTAACAAGTCTAAGATGCCATCTTAATGCTTCAGTATTATGCTTAGCCCTTCAATGATATCAACCTCAAAAACACGGGGTTTACAAACGGGTGTTCTTTTCAATATATTATATTAGTATACGATATCAGCGTATACAACAGAACATATTTTATTAAAGCGTAACGTGGTTACGATACTCGCCTAGTGATCTAGTGGTCGGGGATTCGAGCTACGCTCCAGTTGGCCATCAAATAGCACTGGCAATCAGCTTAGTTTGAATATAGCAAAAATACTCTCATCTCTATTTAAAAAAAAATACAAGAAAAGGTTGAACAACCACTGTTTTAGATTATCACTTTTGACAGCGATGAGAAATGGATCGCGTGACCTTTGTCAGCTGCTGGAACTTTGAGGTCCGCAGAGACCTTGTACAGATGTTACCGGCGAAGCTTAAAAGACTGATGACACGTGGAATTTCTAGACATTCTAAAAATCAAAAAATTGACAAAACTACTTTCTTTCATAGACTGACAGTACGTTTTATATGATATTATTTCAGCGTTATTTTTGACAGTTTGTGAAATAAGTGTATTTGTTTCATAAACTGTTGAAAACAGTTGGTGAGTGATTAGTTACATAACCTTACAGATTTTTAGAAAATATATTGATTTCTTTTTTGTATATGCATTTGAAATTTGTTATTACGTTTATGGGGAATATAGATTGATCAATACATATGTTGTTTGGGTTGATGTAGATAAATGTTTGAGCGGTGGGTGCCTCAATATTCACATGTACATGCTTTTTAATAATGATGTACTAAATAATGAGATGAAAATCTCTCTCCTTTTGTAAAAATTATATTATTTTCAATAAAAAAAATTAAAAAATTGTGAAAATGTATGTAAATAGTAGACCTTATTATATTGGGTTATCCCTTAAATAATGCGGGTTTTTCAGATGAACAAGTCACAGGGGGATGGAATAAACTATCTGCATCAGGTAAAATTACTGCCTGCTATAAAAGCAGGTAGTAAATTATTATTTGTATACGTTTTAAAGAGTGTAGTTTAATTTTTAAAATTCCGAGTCCAGAAGACAAACCTCGTCCTGAAAAATCTATGAAGCTCGACGAATACGTCCTGCAAGCCCTGATGAAACAATATCCAGATAAATTATAAGCAGATAAATTTGGAGTTGGTCATTCAACCATTCATCGACACCTGCGTGCCATCGAAAAAGTCAGCAAATTGGGTCAAGGGGTTCCTCGCAAACTTTCACAACCTGAATGTGTGCTATTCTTTACTGTTACGTCATAGGAATAAATTTATTTTTGGAAACGATTCCTCACCCACCATATTCGCCCTATCTGATTACAGTTTATTCCGCAGACTTCAAAATCATTTGGATGGAAAAAATATGAATTATTTAAACGAGGTCAGAACAGTACGGAAGGAGTATTTTTCGTCACGGACAAATGAATTTTGGAAGTGGGGCCTTGCTAGTCTACCAGAAAGATGAAAGAGCATTATAAAAAATGATGTATAGTATATTTTAGATTAAGAGAGAACTTATCTTATTTAAATTTTTTTTAAAACCGCATTATTTATGGGATGACCCAATGCATATAAAAAATTATCAATCTGTTAAACCACGAAAAATATTATGGCCCGTCTGCACAAATGACATTCGAAAGATATTTTCGACTCCAGATAATCTTTGAGATACGGATTTTGCTCCCATGAGATTCTTTGGAGACAACTGTCATCTTTTGTAGTCCCGACATGTTTCAGAGATTTGCCGTTTCGCGCCGCATTTCCTCGCGTAATACGTTTAATGTCAATTGTCATTATCATTGCGTGATTTAAAATCTCCTCTACAGCAGTTAAAATTGTAGAATATACATACATAATAATATACATACATAGTAAATAATAGATAATAAAATCACCTTTATTTCAGGTTGTCATTGGTACAGTATGTTTTTACAATAACATTTTCCAAAAACTCGACAGCATCGGTTGACAATTCTCTGCCATTATATTTGGAGCCCAATTAAAATCGTTCCGCGCATTTTCAACTGAAATTCGAGTTAACTTAATATCTATGAAAATAAGGGATGATGAACACAATTATTATTCAAGTTTTTTTCCTTCATTTGTATGAGTTCAAAAACATTAATTGTCACGAAATTTTATTCAGAGACTTGAATTTAAGTTTGAAAGAAATGCTCAACTTTTGAAAATTTTATTATTAATCGTCTCTTGATACAGCCTCCCTATAACGGAGAGGCGTTTATTGTATAACTGCGATGTGATGAAAAAAAATTTTTTAAATAAAAGATATCCTAAAAATTAAATTTGCGAACGAGAATGATACAATACTGCGTGTTCCCTATATAATTATATGTGTGGTGACTCTGCACGCGCCCCACAGACATGGCCGTGTAGGGACTTACTTAACAACCATATAGGGCTGAAACCCAATCAGACACCAGACATTGTGACGGACATTGCCCATACATCTAGCGACCACTTCTCCGCAAACCGTCCTTCTATCCACATCTCGAGCAAGGCACTTCAGCGTTCAACTGCATATGCGCATTTAACTGTATACTGTCTCTGTATAATTTATCCATCAATAAACGCCAATCTTTGTAAGTGCTCTTTCAATTAAATACCTTGCTTAGTTACATCAACAGTAATCCTACATTGCGACATACACTAACACGCGTGAGACTAGGTGATAAATAGGGTCTTCAGTCTCACATCAACAAAACCTTCTGACATAATAATAATAATAATACATTTATTCCAGCGTGATCAGATTTTTTTTTAACCCGATTCGCATAAAGATAATACATATTATATAATACATTAAAGTTACGAAATGAATATAATGTTATAAAAAATAAAATCAGAGAAAATATAAACAAATAAAAAAAAGTTCATACATATATATAAAGTTAAGCAAAATATAAATAATTCAGTCATGACCATTATTATATCTGTAGCTATTCTGTAGGCGTTGCCATTCTCTGGTCAGGGAACCAGCTTTCCATGAGAGCGCCCCTCGCACCAGATGGTTGGTGCAGATTTACGCCCGCAACTCGATGTCTCATGAGCGGAACGTATCTATGTAAGCCTTCGGTAAACATTGTAGATGCGCTGCAATAATGCGCCAATCCGACCAGGGTTCCGTATAAGTTGTTGTACTGAATTCAGAGGCGGTTATACGTCACTTGCTTCATAATCATGAGTCAATCATATTAAACAGCCACCACCCCTACATATGGAATCAAATCGTGGACACTCACTGAAACAATGGTAAAGCGACTTGAAGCATTTAAGATGTCGATCTTCAGGCGACTACTAAAAATAAGCTGGGTTGGTACGGTTATTAATAACAATGCGAAAGGTAAAATAAATCCTTACAACAATAAAAATCCGCAAACCGTAATATTTTTGACCATACCATGAAATAACCAGAAAATTATTACATCCTACATCTCACTAGTCAAGGTGAAATAGCTAATGGAAGAGACCTTGAAGACGGAGAATATCCTAGTAAATGAATTTAATCCACTTTGTCTTCTTCATTTGCCATCTTCTGTCAAAAGTTGTCAACTAATATACTCATTTGTCCAGCAAGGTGTATCAGATCTAATATATTGGACATTGAGCCATATTTTGAGATTTCGCAGCTATGACAACATCTGCTGCCTTCTATCTTCTCCTGTTTGATGAGTTGTGAAAGATAAAATTTCTCACTGCGACAAACTCATCATTCATTTGTTTGATAATTGTTTTAGTTCTTATGACTTATTATAGTTGCTATAATAGCTGGGAACGCGAGGACATGTGGAAGAATTAAAGACAGAAACAAAAATAGGAAATAAAGGGGCTCAAGAACCAACCAGACACCAAGAAGAAACATGACCCACCTTCTTCTTACTCTAGAGCCACAGGTCTTCTGGCTTCAGAACACGTACTTTTGAACTCATACTTTGTTAATGGTGCGAAGTGTAATACACATTCACAATAGCAAAATGATAAATTACACAATCACCCCTATACAGGAGGAAAATAATTCACAATCCAAGTTACCGTTTCTACACGGCAGGAAGATAACTTGACAACAGTCTAACGCGCTCCGATGGTAAACGTTAACCACTACTAAACTGATCCAAAACCATAGATAACACCACATAATAGGTATTGGGAAGAGGATAATAGGTAGTACAAGAACCATTATCTATATGTCGCGTTCGCGTGCGCGCGAGACGATCCATATATCATAAATATCGAGCAATACCAAATACTTTCTATAAATAGATTTTTTCTGAATATCTTTCTAGATTCATAATTCATTTAATTTGTACAAAAAATGCTACAGAACCATGTTTTGAAATTGCAATAACGCAACAAAAATATGTTTTTATTTAAAAAATGTAATTATTATTAAAATAAAACATCAATTCAAAGATGAGTAAAAGAAAAAATAACTCAAAGATGAGTAAAAGTTTATTAGTTTAAGAATGATAAAAACGGATTTTGTACCGTGTTAAAAAAATTATAACTTCGCCAAACGTAAAATGTCTTGTTTGCAAAATGTTTCCCATCAGTCAAAGGAATTCCTAAAGAGATTGACGAAAATGAAAAACAAAATCTGTGGACAAATGTTTTTTTATAATTATTTTTTTTAACGAGGCTTCTGCGCGCCATTTGAGGCTCTTCATTTAGCAAACAAATAAAATCACGAGCCTGCCACGTTTAATGTCGGACGAGTATTTCTCACAAGTTTACATAATTCTTCAATTTTAACTAATTCAAATACAGTAGAACCTCCATTATCCGCACTAATTGGGAATTAATATAGTCCGGATAGCGAATAATCTGTAGGTATAATCGAGAAGAAAAAAAATTATTTAAATTCTTTCTGTCTTTCAAATCGCCTCATAGTAGTAACATCTAAAACACCAGAGTTAATTTTTCTGTTAAAATGATTTTAGCAATATTCGAATATGTCCAGGAACACACAATTGCTGGATTTTTACCAACAAAGGCACTGTTAATAAGCAAATATCAGATATCTCATAGAGACAAAGCAATTTATTATTATATTTAATGAAAAAAATATATGTGGAAGTATGGCGTGTTCTAGTATATATATATATAAGTTATAAACATTTTTAGAGATAAAGAATATTGCTTTAAAATAATTTCAAAAAATTAGATTCTCATAGATGCTGTTTAAAAAAAGGGAGGCGATGGTGTGGTGGTACTTAAAGCGAGTCCATATACTAACATATGTAAAGTGATCACTTATATATTTTCAGTAATTATAATAAACTTTGTCTACACTGTATCTCATGCAATTGTAATGAACCCTCCCCCCCCCCCCCCCCCCCCCACCGCTTTACTACCTACGTTGTCATGTGAAATGCACATTAAGTTGTAATAAATCAACCCTTATCTTAAATACTATAATTCCACCATTACAATTAACAAAACTATTTACAAATTAATTAAGTTCAGCGATTATTTTTATACACACAAAAACAATAAAATTTGAACTAACATAAATAATACGCGCGACCAAGACCAGCATTTCCAACATAATTAATAAAATCTATTCTTTCATATGGAAAATAATTTAAATATGTAATGTTGTACCATGATACACAACTTCAGCACCACTGTAGATATATATATCGAAATATCGCAGAATAAAGTGGTTTGTGCCTAGGCTATTATTTTTTTAACTGTTCATTCGTGTTTTTGAAAATACGACCTCAGATCTGATTCTGATTTATGAATCTGACATGAATGTTTCACCCGGTAATCCGAAATGCGTCAATATTATCGTTTTTATAATAAATATAGATTATAGTACATTATGCGTATCATACGATGCTAGTATAATATAAGATTTGTAATAATAAATTATTGTAATAAAAACTGTTATCTGCATTTGTCTGATTGAGTATTTTTTCGCAAATAATTATCTTTTTATCTTATTGATTGTGAAATTCTAATTCAGTAAAAAAATTGTAACCGTGTGGATCTCATTTTATATTGACTGCTTTTACTGAATATACATTACTGAAATCGCTTACAATATATACGAATTGTCATCATAAATAATACATTTTTTAAGATATTTAGATAAATATATATTTTTTGTTTTTTAATTAAAATCTGTTTAAGATACTGTAAAAAAGATAAAAATAATATTTGCACCAGATATAAAAACGCCTTATCTGATCAAGCTGAATGTACTGATTTTTAACATAGATGATGAAGGGTAAGTTATGCAATTTCTGGGTCACACGTCCTGCGGAATGGAAAAAGACAATTCCGGTCGTAAATCGGAATCACCGCAGGGTAGGGAAGAGAAGTAAGGAAACATGGTACAGGATGAGGTCGGTGAGGGGATAGGGGTTCTAGTCTATGGACCGGTAAATTTCGGAGAACCGGGATTCGGAAGGACTCGCTCGCCTTACCTTGTATAAGACGCCTCCGTAACCACAAATGGTACGAAGATGAATCGATCTCTATTGAATACGGTAATGTCACAAGTTTACCCACAGCACACACACAACAAACAATACATGATCAAAACACAATATCACAAAATACAGTGCTGGTGCACTGGAGCTGAAAGGTTAACACCGCGAATGCTATCGCGATATCGAGATCGAACAAATATCGGTCAAGTTGACGTCTGCTGGCGTCAAGGTCACATTTCACATTAAAAAGACGAGCTTGAGAAAATGTATGGATAGGAATTTAGATGCGGAAATGTGTCAATAACAACGGTCGCGGTTGATTTTATATTTCGAAATGCGAATTTTATATTCATTACTACTATTTTTTAAATAAAATGATCTCAGGATTTTTAATAATACGAGTACATTATGGTTTTTACTGAAGTATGAAATTTAATAGAAAAAAAAAATTGATTTTTTGTTTGTTAAAATATGTGTTATTTTTGCAGGGTCGGGTACAATGAGAACTAAATTTAAATTTAAAAATATTATTCAAACTTTTCACGCAGATAAACATTCTCTGTAATCTTTTCTATCAAACAAAGGAAATCTGCATACTTCAGATACATTATTCGCAATAATAGTATGATCTCTTACTGCTCATTATGCAAGAGAAGGCAGCAGAGTCGTAGGTAGAAGGAGGTTATCTTGGCTGCGTAACCTCGGAAAGTGGTTCGATGTCGCTCGCACAATTTAAATCAGCTCACTGAAACATGGTCGCCAATTTTTGATAGAAGATTGCACATGAAAAATAACATAAATAATCTAGCTTCATTCAGAAGAGAATTAATTAATTGATGAATCTTATATATAATACAATTTTTAATCGCTCGACTAATTAGCTGTATGTCAAAAGGCTATTGAATCATATGAGAGTGCGTATATTATCGACACGAAAGGTTCATCGATTTCGACTCAATAGTTTAGTCGCGGTAAAAATCGAGAGTATGCGTCTAGCCTTAATCATTTGATTCTGTTAGAAATCACAAAAACTATCTACAATATTAATTTGAAAATATTAGCCTGGCGAAGGGATGTGAGCGATATAGTATATCCATATAAAATTATCAATAGAATGTTAAACCGCCCTGAGTTGATACAAATGATTTCGTATAAAGTACCAACTCAAACGAGACAACATGAAGTGTTCTTTGTAGGTACGCATAGAAATAATTATGCTGTTAACTCGCCAATATCGCGGATGCATCGTCTTGGTAACAAGTTGAGTTTCGTTGAAATTTTTCGTTGTAAGAGCATACTTGAGCTGAAGAAATATTTGTATGTAAATTATACTTAGTTTTTACTTTTTATAGTTTATATTGAAATTCTATGTAAAAGTATTGTGTATATGTATTCTTATGTAAAAGCCCTCAAGGACGTTGAAGGAAATAAATAATATTAATTTCTTATAAAATTAATAGTATTTTTATATATGTATTTATTATTAACCCTATTTTTTAATATCTTAATTATTTTTAGATTAATTTAATAAGTTTCTGCAGGGACAAACATAAATTATACTTTTAAAAAATATATATATATATTTTTTTTAAATACGACCAAAATGTAATCTATATCGAAAGTTTAAAATAAGACCGATTTTATATCCCATTGGGGATGTTAGATTTAAAGGGTACTTACGCAAAAGTTATGCAAACATATAAAAATTGTATAAAAACTCATTAAAAGATTGCTTACAGTTCAGGTAAGTACCTACTTTCCCGATTTTCAAAGCCTGCTCCAAAGTCGTAAAATGTGCTTCTGGTGATTTAGGTCCTATACTTTTTGGTATAAAAATATTTTTCGAGAGATCTCAGATTCTTATTTGGACCTCGTACTACGTGGTGAACTACTTTTTTTATTATTATTTTACGTCACATTTGCATTGATTTTACTATAACAAATTTTTTTATAGTAAAATCAATGCAAATTTATTAATTTATTAATTAATGTTATTAGGTTTTTAGATTGATTTATACATACGTTGTATGAATATGATTATTATATATTATATATAATATGAAGTATTAAAATGAAGAGGTTATGATTGTGTGAGAATATCTCAAAAATCACCCATCACTCACATGTTCATTTTATAATGATCGCAGAGAGTATTATATAAATGTGTGTCACCGAGCAGGTTGGAGAATAAAAACTTCTTACGTTTGTCACTTAATTCCCGTTGTATGTAAATTTTTTCTGTCCTCACATTTTACCTCGTACTTATCATGTTTTGTTTGCTAACTGCTTGTTTCTATTTTATTCCTGATTTTTACATTGTTTTTACTCTGTTCTTCTTTGTAGTCTAATCTTATCTTTCTACCATATCTTTACTGTGCTTTTTTAACTTATTTCGCATGTCTACTTTTTTAAACCTGTTATTATTTTTTACTCAGTTTCTTTAATATGCTCTTACTTTAATGTTCTCTATACTCTGTTCTTTACTTCTTTCATGTCTCTAGTCTGTATCAAAATTTTTACTTTGTTCCTTTTTGTGAGAATTGTCACTTTGTAAATGTGTGTGTCATTAAAGTGAGTAGATGAGTGGTGGGGGACAAACAAAAGAGGCTGTTTCTATGGGAGAATAGCTCTCTTCCATCATAGCTTCTTCTGAATGACTACTTAATCTCTGAAGTATATAATTATAATTACTGTATAACGTGTTCAATGAACTTAATATTGTCACCTAGAGAGGCTGAGTTTCACTTACAAGAAATTGAAACCTAATTTATGTATATTTATGAGGATAGAATCCGAAGAGAATTTGGTGGTAATATAAGATTTATCACACTTTTACATATTCTCTACTTGTTTCCTTTTGAATTTTTTCTTTTTTTTACTATGTAATTTGTTTAAATTAGTCTTACCTTACTTCCTTCTTGTGCATATATAAGTTTTCGGGAATATTAAAAAGAATAATGAATATCTAATGGAACCTAATAGATACCTATCTCAGAACAGGTAACTTATATGTACCTAGTGGGGTAAGAAGCGGTTAAGATGCTTGCATGTAAATAAAATATAATAATTAATATGTACCGCACTTGCCAGTGTATTAATTACGTAAGAAATATTTATATTGTTGCAACCTTCAAAAGAAAGTTATTTGGCAAATAAACGCTGATTTAACGGCACTGAAATCAATGAGAATAGTTAGCAGATTAGAAAAATAAAATAGCCGTACAATGAAATGTCTACACGCATGAGTTACATTGTACTCCGTTGATATGCGTTCGAGTGTGTAATGCATACGTTGCTGCGAATTTCGTACACTATCACTTAACGTGTATTTCAATTTCATTAGCCTTGAAAACCAAGCGCCAGTCCATTATACTAGCGCTATCTATAAAAAGGATAAGAAAGCTTTTACAGATATGTGAAACATATGCCAGTGAACACAATATTTCATACAAAGCCAGCAAATCGATCATAATGGCATTCAAATATGGATAAGGGCCAGATAATATCCCTCCCGTGTGGCTGGACGGGATGAAATTGAGCGTTCAAAATAAGGTCAAATACCTTGGTCATATATTCAATGAAGATGGACAAGACGATGATGATATAGAACGGCAGAGGAGACAGTTGAGCGTTCGTGCAAATATGCTGTCACGGCGTTTCTACCGATGCAGTAAGGAGGTGAAGAGCATCCTGTTTAAATCGTTCTTAACCAGCATGTGTACCTGCGAGCTCTGGTCGAAATACAAGCAAGTGACGTATAACCGTCTCCAAATTCAGTACAACAACTGATACAGAATACTGTTCGGATTGGCGTGTTATTGCAGCGCATCTACAATGTTTACCGAAGGCCGTATACATGGATTCGTTCCGCTTCTGAGACATCAAGTTACAGGCGTAAAGATGCGGCTGGAGCTCAGCACCAACTCTCTGGTGCAAGCGGCGCTCTCATGGAAAGCTGGTTCCCTGACCAGAGAATGGCAATTCCTACAGAATAGCTTCATATACAATAATGGCCGTGACTGAAGTAGGTATATGTGTAATATTTATATTTTGTGTGTGTATATGTGTGAACTTTTTACTTTTTATTTTTTAATATTTTCCTTGTTTTTCTTTTTCCTTTTGATAGCATTATATTTATTTCATAACTTTAATGTATATCGTAAAATGTATTATCTCTATGGCGAATCGGGTTAAAAAAATACCTCATCACGCTGAAATAAACACATTATTATTATTATTGCAATCTTTTTTTTTCTCCTCAATTTACTGTAATGAGTGTTTTAAATGTTTCTTCTCAGCGTAACATTTCTGTGGTTGACTTGATTTGTTTATATTTAGCTTTTATATTATATTTATTTTTCCATTATTGTAGGTACTTCTACGAGACTATTAAGATCAATAAAAGTCATGTTGTATGTTTCATTAATTATTTTATTTATTTATTTCTATCAACGCCCTTTTTGAGTATAACATTTTAATATAACATAATTTTAAAAACTAAGTATAATTCAAGTATAAATATTTTTTCAACTCAGGTATGCATCCAAACCAATGCATCCGTATTATTGGCGAGTTAACAGCATAAACATATCTATGGGTACCTACAAAGATCACTTCATGTTGTTTCGTTTGAATTTATAATATAAAACAAGATAACTTAGTTGCCACTTTAGAATAATCTTAGTTTAGTAGTAAAACCACTGTATATCAAAATTTAACTTTATTAATTGACTGCGTGTATATTCAGTTCAGTCAATAATAAGACCAGAAGTCACTTATAGTTCTGAAACGTGGTACCTAACTCAAAACAAAGGAAATAATCAATAACAGCTTTTGAACGCAAAATGCTAAGAATTTTTTTTAGACTAAAACTAAATTGAACATGAAACAATAAAATTGTAAGATTCTGTAGGTCTCAAATACTGCAATGGCCTAGCCAAGTTGAAAGAATTCCAGATAACAGAACACCAAAGTGAACCAAATGGATACCCCGTGGAATGACCTAGAGGAAGAAGACCAAGTAAGAAGTGAGCTGACTCTATTGAAGAAGACTGGAACAGGGTGGGAGAGTCCGGGAATTAGAGTAGAATGGCCAGGGAGTGGAGAGCACTTACATAAGAGGCCAAATCTTAACCTAGGATGTAGTGCTGTTGAAGAAAAAGAATAAGATATTATTTTCAGCTACAACAGCTACTACGACATTAAATTAATATTTTTACAATATGTGCAGTTAGTAAATGGGGAACGAGACATCTTGAGATATAATTTATTCGCAGTCATAATTCTTAAAAGAATTATTGAGTTGTTTGTCTTGTAATAGAATTTTTATTATTAAAACAATGGGTATAATATTACAGACCTACCAATATTTTTTATTTCCTGCCTATCTGGAAATCCATCCATTTTTGTAGGCTCCATTTATTTAGGAAAAAACTCAAAGGTTTCTTTTGTAAGTTACCTCAAAGTTTTTGTATTTCGAATGATTTATATTCAAAATATTTTTTGATGAAATTGATTTCTGTTTGAAATAAATCACATAAAGTGCTTTTGGTTTAAATAACAGTATAAAACAAAAAAATATAATAAAATATTATATATTTCTTTTACATAATAAAAACATAATGCGTATATATAATATTAGACCCAAAAAAACTTTTCCTATATCGTATATTATTTTTAACCTTTACCATACCATGATATAAAATATCCCAACGCAACCATGCTGCCAACTCGTGTTACCGTAAATAACTGTTAGAAAAATTGTTTTTATTAGGTTAAATGTCTTTAATGGCACGAATTTACTCTAAATATTGAGCATTCAATTTTGAAAAAATGATTAATAACATAATTTAAAGCATTCATTAAGTCCTATACAATGTGTCCTTCCTTCTTATCTCTCTTCGTTTAATTAGTGATAAAGAGACAATTATATTTGTATGTTTGTTGTTCTTTTCATTGTGAAAATGTATGTGATCTCTGTCTTTCATATCACAAATTGTATTTTTACCAACGTATTCATTTTACAATGTATTGAATGAAAAAAATAATTGTTTTTATACGATTCCCTTTTCATAATTGGTATTTCACTAGTCATTCCTAAGCGCTAATAATTTCTTCAGAATTATCTAAAATATGAGTTTTATGTTGCATTTATTTACCGAAATATTACAAGTTTAATTTTGATGGTAGACCTGTGTTACTACATGGTTTGGGAAGGGTTAATACATTTTCGTATTAATAATAAAATATACGACTTCACCATACATTTGCTCGCAATACAAAAAATCACACATACTATAAATTTAATGAACACTAACAATACTCTCGTAACATCGTGCAATATTTGGTATACGAGTG
Organism: Eubasilissa splendida; assembly: GCA_031772225.1. Lineage (NCBI taxonomy): Eukaryota > Metazoa > Arthropoda > Insecta > Trichoptera > Phryganeidae > Eubasilissa > Eubasilissa splendida. The sequence goes on along the minus strand of CM062866.1, from coordinate 7,144,402 downwards.
TTTAGAGAACATTTTTAATTTCTGGTATCGTCAACAATTGCGTCGGATACTATTTTCCGCTTAATCATTCATACCACGTGACTAAAAATGATACAAATCATAAATGTATATAATAATAAAAAAAACCTTCGTTTGCATGTGTATAATGCCGATATCAGATTGCAATGATATTTTTATAAAAAAATTATATCTTATGAAGATAAGTCTCAATTTTTTATTTTTTTATTTACTGTATGTAACATAACTATTTCTTTATTTTTTTTAAATGCAATATTATCTTTTTTTTTATAGTTTTAATGCTATAGTTTAGTATTTTTAATGTATTAAGAAGCATCTACATACAAAAAGTGTAAAATGATTTCCTTCGCATGTTAATATCCAGTGAGGGCACCACAGGGTGTGCAGCAGAATTTTTTTTTTTTTAAATTGAAATTAAAACAAAACGAAGTATTTTGGCGTTTGACTTGTTGCCTCATGCATACATTCAATTCTCAGTTTACCAAATTTTAACCTGCATATTTCTTTCCCTTTTTTCCTGACCTATTCTTAAGCACAAGTGATTAAAGTTTTCCAACTTCAGCAAGTTCAGTGCGCTTGGAACTTTTGTATGAATAACTACCGCCACTTTACTCCGCTAACGGAATATATATATATATATCCTATAATTAATCTTACTTTAATTCCACTTATACATAATAATCCTTTTCGCGAGTGTTAGTATACACCTCGCGACGCTTTTATTTGTGGTGGAGAGGAATAAACAAATGAACCAACATCAGGCAAACGAAAAGTAAGTGCCTTCATTTCTTCTCCATATTTCCACCTCTTTTTAAAGATCTTTTAACCGAACCGTCGTATTGGCAAATACGCGAGAAAAAAATGCTAGGTTGATGGCGGCTCGATGTTTTATTGTAGAGCCTGGATTGTTACTGAACTCTTTAGATTTTAGGTACCCCACAAGAAAAAATCACCAGACATTAAGTCTGGTGACCGAGGTACCCTTAGGTTCTCCATCGAGACCCTAACAGTGTATGAAGTTACCCCATCTTATTGAAACTGCGTTTTGTTGTATCCGGGAAACATTTACATTTGCGGCACTAAATATGGCAATAAACTTCAATAGTCTCTGGTTAAAAAAATCGTAAAATTTCCACTGAATACAATACAGCTGATCGCAAGTCCTAGCAACATCAACAGCTGTTCTACTCGTCGTTATCAATGGCGCAACACCCTGGTCTGGGTCCTTGCTTCCGCATTCCGATCTGTCCTCTGCTGTTTTCTTCCCCCTTTCTTCGGCTGACCTAAATCAATGCGTTGAACGTGACCAGCCCATGGCAGCCGTGTTATCATGATAACTTGGACAATATTAGGTACATTAAGTTCTATATTTAATTGTTGCATATACAACAATACCCCACTCCATGTTCATCATTGGCTCCAATTATCCTTAGAATCTTATTGTGATAACTTTCGTAGTACCACCAGATTCCCTGGGTGTTCTATTCTCTCTTTACTATCAAGTTACTTGGGTTCAGTCCCTTGTAATAACAACTCAGTGTCCAGGTAATAAGTACACGTTTATAATGAGAAGTATTTTAAGTAATTTATAATTATACAATCCAAAGATAGACTAGTAATTATGGAGAAGTGGCGATGGAAAGAGACCCGGTGCCTCAGAGACGGCCTCTTATAATCATTGTTCCCCACCACTCATATACTCACTCTCCTGACACACACATACACATACATGTCAAAAGTGACAGTTCTCATACTTATCTACGAAGGTATAATTTCTACCTAGTAAATAATAAATGAGTAATTTATATATTTTACGACACGGAGCCCTTACTTAGAAGAAAGATCAAAATTACGGTGGAATGTTACTTATTGTTTCCAAAGTATATTTGTAGAACTCCATAATCACATATATATATATATATATTTTTTTTTTTTTATTCTACTCGTTTTTATTATAGATTTACCAAGGATGTGGAAAAATATCACCAATTTGACATTGCTTCATTAATTTTAAAAAATCATTCTAGTTGCACTTAATTATGACCTAGAATCATGCAAACATTATATAAATTCCAAAATACCGAAAATGTATCTCTTGCCGTATTGTTTTGTAAAATTATATAGCTTTTTTTTCTACATATTAAATATTAAAATATCATTAGTATTGAAACAGAATGGTTACTTATAATAATTAGAAGCATTCAAATATTTATGGAAATCCTCAGAATTTCAATGAATAATGTTGTCCCTTTGTATAACTGTCTCCACTATATAACAGATACATAGACAAGTTGTTGAGTTAAGTTGTTAGATTGATAATACCCTTACAAGGCGAAAGGCGTTTAAAGTAAATTAAACTATTAGAATAAAAAAGCAAGTGTTTTTATTTTCACATATATGGAACGGTTACGTCTTGCGAATGACTACTAAGATGAATCTTATTGGCAATTCCGGAGCCGTTGAGTCGCCCCAGAGAAAGCTGGAATAATAAACATCAAAAAAGATTGTATGAAAACAGATTGTGCTTTGATCCAGGGGAAAATGGAAGACTCTCCTAGGACGAAGATGATGGTGAAGACGTATTTTACGACTTAGATTCGTAGCGAACAAGGAAGGCAGAAACTTTTATCTTATAAAGATATTATTTTATATTTACAAGAAATATGTTAGACCACTTTAACCATATCGTAGACTCGCGTTTAAGTTTTCCAATAAATTGCACTAGTATGATATTTTGCAGAAAATGTCTCCAAGATTGTGAAAGATAAGTTTTGTCTTACAAAGTGTCACTACTTTACGCTTAGTTTCAGGAACACTTTTCAGTTCAGGCAAGCGGGAATAACTTTGATAACCGAGGCTTTCATTTTTGCCTGTAAGCCTTTTTCATTAGCATCGTTTCTCATGCGACGTATTTTATATATTAATAACATACTAATTTAGATATTTATTTAATGAAAAATTTATGAAATAAAATTAAAATAACACGTAAATTCTTATTGAAAAAATACGCTTTGTTTTTTTTAACCACTAAATTAATTGATACACTAACCGGTTTTCAAAAATACCATACTTACCAAAACCATATATATCACGTTATTCTAATGTTTTTAAAAATTTATTAAAAAAATAATAATTTAAATAGTAATTTGGCATATTAAAAACAATTCAATTTGTTTTAACACCACTTTATTTTTACTAATACCAACCGGTTTCCGAACCATCGTTCGCCATTTGCCAATTTACAATCATTATTTTACTGCGGTGTACGATCTAACAAGCCGCAATACAAGTATAACCATGTTTCTGTGTATAGTTGTAACATTAGTAAAAATAATTTATTAGTGCGCGCTAATCACCATAAATTGATTTTATATATACACTCGGGTCTCTTTTTATGCGGTTTTAAAGTAAGTTTTTTTTTAAATAACTATTTTAGACCAATTTGACATGTTGAAAGGGTCAAAAATTCGTTGAATTTTGTCTGTATATGCAAACACAGTCTGTGCCAGTACAGTTCAGCCCAAACCAAGTGAAACTGGGCATGTTTGGACGCGTTTTTACCCTCCATTGTTTTCAGAAATTATCAGTAAGCATAATGCAGAGGATAATGTCATGAATGACAATGATATCCTTGATATAACTCTCGATACCATCGAAGAAAAAAAAAAACGAAAATGAATCGGAATCTCCAGTTACTCTCACTGCAAATGTAATAATGTAAATCGGCAAACCATTTCATTGAAAAAGATTCTGAACGAGCAATCAAGTTTCAACGCAATCTTCAGAATTGTATTTCTGGATATCAGGAATTGTACAAAAAATTAGCAAAGTCATCGTAAAGTTTAATCACTGATTATACTGTCAAATGGGAAAAATCAACATACGAAGTTGAGGCTAATTGTATCATTATCTTCAGGACTATTTGATGCGCTGACTATCTCTTCTAGTGATGAAAGCGATTTCGAACCAGTTCACAAATTATGCCGAACATTGTCATATAGCGATGATAATTCTTAAAAAAAATATTCAAAAGGATAAACTTTTTTTTATAAAATTTAATAAACTTTTTTAATGCCTTTTTCGGTATATTTTAACATATTTAATTAGTTTTATGCGATTTTAGAAAATTATATACGTGTGCCTAGTATTTTTCTATACGTTTTCCTGTGGTACGTATCTACCGCACAAAAAGAGACCTGAGTGTATATCTTTCCAATTAATATCCATTTCTTCACCCACATTACGCGTTAAAGTGATAACCTCAAAAAGGAGATTATTCTTGACACAAATTTGTATCGAGAAAGACCTGAAATGGTAATAGATAAATGGGTTGCTACTATCTGATGAGACCCTGGAGTCAGTTGTGAGAGCAATTCAGAACCGAGACTTGTGGAGGTGCATTACGAGCCGAGTCTCATTTGATTGAGGCCACTATGTCACTGAGGTGAAGGAGAGAGGAAAAAGAATAATAATGAACAAAACTTGATGGTATGGTAGTAGACTATCGTATTCTGGAGGTGATATACTACAATAGTAATGCAACAGATAGAAAAAAATGATGACAAATTTTCCATACAACTAGCTCTGTCAATCATTGATTTGTAATTAATAATTCATCAATTTCGTTACTCTTATTTTTTAAATACAGACGGTATTCATTTTATAGAACTCCATTTTTAATCAATACAATAAATCAAACACGATTTTTTTTAGTTATATATTTATTTCGGCTGTCTAGGCCATTATCAGTTGATAATGGCCTAAACAGCCGAAACGGTCGTCTAATTATTTAGAAAAAATCAATATAGAACCTAAAAAATCGTGTTTGATTTATTGTGTTGTGTGTGAGTGTGTGTTAGTGCCACACCGCCGGCGTGCGTGCGTGCGAGGGCGCGGTCTCTTTCTCTGCTTAATCGTTTGACCTATACTAATGATATACCTTGTACTAAATTTTATCTTGTCATTAATGTATAATTGTTATAAAGTTTATTTCTTGAATCTTCACATTACGAGGTGTACACTGAAGACGTACTTAGAAGACAAGTGCGTAACAATTATTAACTTTGTTTCTAATTTAATTTGACATATGGTTTTAGTAAGTTTTTTTTTATCATCCAGATGACAGAAAATATATTTTTCGAAACCATTTGGTGAATATAATTAACTCAAAATGGTTAAAAACAAGGTTAATAAATTATTAATTATTAAAATAAATACGCATAACGTTAGATATTTAAAATATGATATAATCATTGATAAATTTAGTGAAAACAATATTAAATGAGAGAAGGCGAGAGAGCGATCTTTGCCTCTCTAGGAGAAGCTGTGTCGATTTATACGTACGTTTCTAAATCTTTAAAAGCATCTTTGTACTATTTTTCTTCTATTGTACTATTTTTCTTCTATTGTAACCGTGGGCATTTTCGTTTATTTAGGTCGCAGGTGAAGAGATGTATACATTCATCCGGGGCAAATCTTGAGTCGGTATCTAGTTTAATGCCTCCTTTCTCTGGGTATTTTATTCGCGTTTTGCAACTGTGTTGCCAGTCTTAAAAAGGATTGTAATGAAATTTCCCCCCAGACGTTGGGAAATTTTCTGGATAATGGCTTTCGACTTAACGAGCATTCCGCTGTGAACCGTGGAAAAGGAAAAATTTGCACGGCGCCCCGCGCGAGCACTTACTCAAATAACAAACATTTTTCAACCATTGTAAATGTAAAGTCAAAATGAGCATTTATGTACATACTTTTGTCATAACGTTGACATCGCTACAAAATCTTAAATTCATCGCTCGCATGTTAAAAAAATGCCGAGAATTTTTGAAATTTATGCTATGCAAAAGGCATTTTTACAATTCCCGTTACGAACGTGGATAATAATATAATCCGAGAATCTATATAAGTGCCTATATACGACATTTCCTGTGTGCCGCATTTAAATTAGTGATGAAAAAAATGCCACTCTTAACTAACTAGTGTGATTGTGATTGGTATTCGATAGTATCAGCGATTGAAAACTGTGACTGTGATCGCAGTTTCATTACTAATGCGCACGCGCTGCGCGATATCACAATACACGAAATAAATAGTAAAAACATAATTTTGAGCATATTTATTTATATTATTTAAATTCTATTTGCGTGAAAAAATATATTCTAGCATAATTAATTATATCTAATTTAATATCATCACAAAGAGAATGAAAACGCTTAAAAAATATGAGTTTATTGTTTGGGTCAAATTCTCAGCGTTTCTAATCAAATTCGTAAAACGTCTTGGCAGAATCTACTAGATGTGCGCTGATTACGAATATTTTCGTCTCAAATGTGCATGCACCGAATCACGGTCCACAACTAAATATAAGTAAAATTAAACAAATAATCATGATATTCCCAGAGATTCATTCACTGATAGTGTTAAAATGCAAAATTACCCTAAACAATATTTTGTTCAAGGCTATAAAAGCACTTAGCCAAAATAAGGGACGGACGGTCATAAAAACTCGGTATCATTGGACGCAGGTGGGCCGACGCAGCTTGGGTACAGCGGCGAATACAGCGGCGGTAATCCGGCAAACGTGACTAAAGTCACATCCAAAAAATGCGCTTTGAGAGATGCATCGCCATAGGCGACCAGTCCTCTGATATTCTCCGCCGAGTTAAGTGGCTCCGCCTAAGGCGAGATTTCATTTTCAATTCAAAAATAAAATCCATATCGTCTCTAAAAGTATCAAGCAAGCGCTTTATATATTGTAATTCCGGGGAAAGTTTAAACTATGCACCTCGAGTTTAAGCTTAGACTGTGATGTTCTCTGCGTTTAATCGTAAATGAGAAAGTATCAAAAAGTTGATGAATATAATCGGTGTAGCGAGAACAGACTGTCGCTATAGCATCAGAATATCGCGTCCAGAGTCCCGGTTTGCCTGGATAATTGTGCATCATCTCATCAACTACAAGCCTGAACTCCGTTACCCTACGCTGGTACCACAAGGAGTTGACCATACTTCACTTCCAGGATCCAGGGCCATCCTAAGAGGTAATCCCTTACGTGAGGGATCTGAATAATCAACATCAGACAAGCGTCAATATAGACAATTTGGCAGTGAAATTAATGCTGGCATGATGAACACAAATATTTAATGTTAATTTAATTGTAATTATTTTTGAATAACCTTATTTATAAGTATTAAAATAAATTGCTCATTTTCCACTTTCAACACATGCAAGTAATTAAAATACAGATTATAAATTTTCTTACATAAAATATTATTTTATTTCATAACCTTTTAAAAAGAACCAATTAGGCTAGATGCCTCCCCCCTGAACATAAAGCCGAGGCAGAAAGAATAAATTACCTAACAATAGTTAATATGACTCAACGATTGATTGACGAATTGACGAATTGACGATTCATTGAATGAGTGATTGACTCACGGTTTGTGATTTTAAGCTCATCACTACTATTTATGTCACGTTCGCCATATATGAGTAAATAGCATGTAGGAATAAAATTTTCCTATATAAGACCCTTCGTAAATATTTTGTAACCAGATCTCTCCAATATATCCAACGTGAAACAACTTAACGTTTTGTTGACGAAGTGAAGCTTGAAATCACAATACGTAATCTTCGCGCATGTCTCTGTAAATCATTATCAGTCAGTTAAAAAAACAGAAGATTGAAAAAATCAGCATCTAAGAATGAATATAAAAACGAGGAAATACAGTATTCATTCTGTACATAATTGTTCATGTAGCAAAAGTGTCATGGATCTCGATGATTTCAATACATATATTGCAGTAAAAACCTTTTATCTTCAATTTAGATGTTTATTTATTTGTTTTATATGTTTTTCCATCAATATTGGAACAAGTCTTTTCTCCAAACGGAGAACTTCAAAAGCAAATAACAAGAAGATCCAAAAGTAACATTCCACCAAATCTTTAAACAGTGCATTCTGTCAATTCTAGCATATGATGAAGAAACTGGGAATCTGAATACTAAGCTAACTTAGAAACTCTACACCATAGAGCGTCGTATGAAAATAGGTTTTCCGAGAATTTCTAGAAGCGACAGAAAAAGAAAGTGAAGGATGTCATTATAACTATTAAAAAGCGTTAATAGCAATGAATGGGTCATATTTTAAAACCAGAATGACAAAAAATATTGTATTTATTGTTAGTTTTAAATACGCCCTGACGAAGCCTGAGATAAATAAATCGTGTAAAACTAATCAAAAAATTATAAACAACCAACTAAATTTAATTACGAGTCCCATTCTAAAATTTTTTCCTAAAAATTATTCGAGTAAATTTGTATTAAGTAATGATTTGAGTTAGGTACTAAAAAAAAAAAAAAATTTTAAAAATAGATTCTGTCAAAGAAACAATATATGTTTTAGTTAGTTATGACATCATGAAGAAGAAAATGCTATTTTTCGAAACCGGTAGATGTATTTAAACTCATTTTAGTGGTTAATAAAACAAAGATAATAAATAAAAATATGAATCTTAACCACAAAGATAACATTGCTGATTTTAAAAGTAGACTTAGAGGACGTTCAAAGTATCAATATATGAACGGAATAATTATTGTAGTGGGAGTGACATAGAAAATATTGACGAAGGAACGAAAAGAATAGAATAGTCATGGGAAGGTTTTTATCTAGCAGTGAATATATCCAATAATTAATATTTTTAATGTTTAATTAGAAAAGTTTTGCGATTTGAGTGACTTAATTTTCCCTATAAAATAAAATCTCTCAGTACGCACAGTATTCTTAACCACCGTGTATTTTTTTTTAACCTGACGCTATTAAAAGAGGGTGACTAACGAAGCAATTCAAGTGTATTGAAAAAATTTATTTTGTTTTGCAATACTTTTTCGGAAAAGGTTCTCAAAGGTGCGAATAATATTTTTTACTGAAAAATATTACGAATCTCTCTCAATGTCTGTAACAATATTTTGTTCCGCATTTCCTACCAGAAAACTGTTTTTAGGCCCTACAAGTTGCTGTATTTAACACTTACTGCACGGTGGGTCAAAACAAAATACGTCCGGTAGTGGTGGGTCGTTTTAGACCCACCACAAGTTTTCAGTTTTTCAACCGTTTTGTGGGAGATTTTTTATAGATATTTTATTTTAAATATGATTTAATAAAATGGCATGATGCGCCGTAATGTTTCTGCTAAAAAATTAAAGTTAAAAATTAAAAAATATTACGAATAATGTACATATTCTCACGCATCAACAGATGCCCTACACAGCCAAAATACAAACATCCACTGAGCATGTAATCTTCTCGTCGGATCCCGAACAGGTAGTGTCATAAAACTTAGGAAGTGTCATAAAAATTAATATAACTATTATAGGCGCAGTGCCCCTATAATAGTTATATTACTGGTTTTGTCTAGGGGCCGCTAGACGAAAATAAGTCAAAACAAATACATGGATGCTACCTAGTATCTTTTGTCTTCTCGCTCAAAATGTTGACAATATATATTAGCGCTGAGTTTCAATCCCGTAAAAGCGACTGATTTTTGAGCGTTTTTTTACATTTTTATCTATAACTCATTTGAATCTCGTCCGATAACATTCATTTGTATCTCAAATTATTTGGAAATATTTAATAAAAGATTATCTAGAAGGAAAACAGCATTAAACAAATATTTGTAGAGTGATTCATATTTTTAAAAACACCCGGATTAAATCTGACCTACCACCACAGAGGATGTGTTAAGCAATTGTTTTTGTAACTGATTAACATTTCTTTAATACATATCGTGGTATTTACAATACTAGCCTCACTGAACTCTATCTATGCTGAAGAAAAAGATTACAGTAAAAATATTAATTCATTTACATTGTTAATTTCGCATGTGAGTATATATTATGATAAAGCGGGAAATTGAAATAGATAGGTAAATGTTTTGTAGAAGTAAAAAATATACAGGTTGTCCTCAGGATATTACAAATAAAAATATCTGACCAAGAAAAAGGATGATATTTTTTTGTACAGACATACAAATGATTAGTACATAATTAAATTTATTATGATTAATATAATTCTTTTAAATTTAAATCGTATTTCTTATTCTGAAAAACATCTATCGATGTTATCTTTAGTCTTGTATAACCGACATGCTGTTAAAAACTTACGTATCTTATAACCCACACAAGAGAAGCCATCTTATGGTATGATGCTATTTATAGTATTTCAAATGTTAACTTGTTAACTGCCAGTGACGTATTTGACACGGGGGAGCGACACCGTGTAGGGTAGAAATAGACTTCAAGCAGTGGTGTGCAGTAGGTATAGATTTAGGTTATGCGGGTACCAATAATATTACACAACCATATATAATATATGTACTACAATATATGTTATACATAGGATTATAAACTTTCGTTTAACCAATGTTTTTAGACAAAATGAATCCGTCGTTTATACAACCCTATCATGTATTTATTTGTAATTTTACAGTACTATTAATAGTATTTTTTAAATTTAAGTTTTAACATAAAAAAATACCTTTTTACTCACATAAAAATCAATTTAAAAAATATATGGACGTTTTTAAGAACACTTTTTATGACTGAACATGATTCTTGTATTGTTTGAAAATCCTTCACATAATAACTAAACGAAATGATTATTTTTATTAAATGTTCACGTAGGAAATAGTGCTGCCAATTGCTTTTTGTTTTTCCCACATCAAAAACAAATCTATGCACCAAATGCACCTCGAACGCAAAGAACGGCCATGAAATCAACACGTTAAAAACACTAAGATAGTAAAATTCGCGAATTAGTAAAAGAGGATGTAGACACTTCAATGATTTGCTCGAAATTGTAAGCCTTTCTAATGTTATTCTGTTAAAAAACAGCATAGGTAACGACTCCATAAAAAGAATCAACCAAGAGGAATTTTCAATTCAGTAAATAGCCAAATCTATTATTTGAGTAATTCACTAGCGAAAAGATAGAACAGAGTAATTTGAATAGCTCGATGCGGCGAATACATAAGAGCGCCATGATTACAGCGGTGAGTTGTCGTGATAATTTTTAGAACGAAGCAATTAAAGTCTCTACTGGTACACAGATGGCGCTAATTGTAAAAAATGTTTCTGTTAATGTTAATCCAATTATTTAATTTATATTTGTTTCCCAGAATGTTTAGTAATGTAATTTAGTATGCACTGCACGCCCCTGGCTTCAAGGGTTTTGACTTACAATACCTATTGAAAGCTCGAACCTGTCGTTTATATACGTTTTATTCCGTCTCTGCAAGGTCTAAATGTGCGTGCAATCATGCGTACGGCTTGGCATGACATGTATAATTTGAAGTGTTAACTCATTCAAGGTTTTTCAAGTGTTAAAACATTGTATAAGAGAAAATAAAGTTGTGTGTTTATAACCTAGATATTCAGATTTGCTCTCTAAAAATAATAATCCCATTACCAAGAGTAGTCACTGAAAGGAGGTCATTCACTGGAGCGATGTAAAGTCAGTTCCACCCGAGACAACGAATCTGATAATGTATATTAATTGATGGGAGCGCATGATCTGGAGCGAATATCTTCCATTAAACCATAAAGTCAAATCCGCTGTTAGAAATAAAATGTGTATTTAAGTTTGTTACATTTTAATCTGATCTTAATTCAAGTTTGTTACATTTTGATCTAACAACAGTCAAAAGTTTATCGCTTGTATTAAATACAGAAGCAAACCGATATCCCAGACCGACACCATTTTCAAAGTGTCTGTTTTATTTTCTTCTCTCGTTTGCTCCCTGTGGCCGGTTTCCTTGCTTACTTTGATTTTGCAAGAGTAGCCTTTGGGGATTACTCTGTCTTGAATAATAATTTATATTTTCTGAACTTCACAATACGTAACTTCTGCGAAAGTTAATAATATTTTAATGGTCGTAATCACAGACCAGTAAATTAATGGACATGAGATAATTAGTTGTGGAACGAAGAGCATTCTACACACATTCTTATTAGAAACATAAATCCGATAGTTTATAACAAAATTTTAACAATCTCCCCATCACAATTAGATAGATTAGAGGCTACTATAAATTTGTATCTGAAGTCAAAAAATATGTACACAAACTAACTAACACATAAATTATATACTCTCGTATATACTTCTTCTATATACACGAGTCTTACTCTCATAAAGAAGAAATAAATGTTAAAAGAAATATATATATCCTACTAATTATTTTTAAAATATATTACATCTTCTAATATAAAATATAAAATACATTAATGCAACAGTAAAAGTATTTACTCTTTAAAAATTAAATCTTTGTGTAAACAAGACGTATTTTTTACATTAATGCATATTATATTGTCAGCGTTCAAATTTTCGTCCCAATCGAGTCATATATTTAAAAAAAATCGCGGCGTTATTTGATTGCGTAAGTGGTACCAAAGTGATCACGTGGGTGATATAAAAATGAAAATATTGAAACAAAGAATTTGTGTTAGTTCATGTGTATATATTTGGTGGTATGTGGCCGTAATGTATATACAAAATATTTTAAAAAAATGTAACTTATCAATATGCACTGATATATAAAAGTGAAGCCTGGAACTGACAAAACGAAGACTAGACAAGTCACGCAACAAATTAGAAGTGAAGTCATAAGTTTTTTTGTTTTTAATTTTTCGGTACCTTATTAAAAAAAAATAAACGACATGTGAAAATAAAACACTTGTTTTTTATTCTACTCGTTTTATTTACTTGAGACGCGTTTCGCCTTGAAAGAGCATTGTCAATCGCTTTGCTAATATCTTGATAATGCCCTTGTAAAGCGAAACGCATCTCAAGTAAATTAAACGAGTAGAATAAAAAAATAAGAGTTTTGTTTTCACATATGAAATTATGGAGTTCTACAACCTACCTACCTCGGAAACAGTAAATAATTAACATCTAAAACATAGTCTTAATATAAATAATTAAAACGTGTTCCTTTTATACCCCGCCCCACGACCCGAATAAGTCGGCACCTTTCACAACTACACGTGTGTGCAGTACAAAGATTAGTTTAGTGAAAATTTTAAATAATGTTGCACCACTAAGTAACTGCCATGTCAATTAAGAATACTAATTTAATGTATTAATTATAAATATATACACATAAAATCCATTTTTAAATTTGAAAGCCATCTACATTGTTTTTACGGTATCTCAAGTACCTTTGAGTAAACCGACTGCAGACGCCAGAATTATCAATTCATTTTTATTAAATTTTGGACACATTGATACAACTTATATTATTAAGGAGAACACATTCTTATTGTGAAGTTGAAATAATGGAACGACAGATGTATTAATTTGAAAAGTGTAACATATAGGTTCCAAAATTTGTCATGAAAAATACTGGCGCTATAACACAATGGATAGAAATAGAGATCCAGGTTCGAATCCCGGTAGCGCTAAAACAATATTTTTTGGAAAAATTGATTTTATATGTATATATTTATAATTAAAACATTAAATTAGTATTTAAAACATCACAGACCTATGTTCTGAATATTACAACTTCACAATAAGAATGTTTTCTCCTTATTAATCAATTAAGAATCTTTAGGAGTGAATTAAATTAAGATATTAGCAATATTTGAATATACCCTAGAACACACAATTACTGGATTTTTACCTACAGAGGCACTGTTATTAAACAAATATCAGATATCTCATAGAGACATACATACTCCATATTTCTGTATATTTTTCATTTAATATAATTTAAAAAATAGCTTTGTCTCTATGAGGTATCTGATAATTGTTTAAATTAAGATAAGTTGGTATACAAAAATATTTTTTGTAGTTCTTTTCATTAGATTGAAATAAAACTAATGAAATATAAATAATTAAACATTAAATAATGCTTAATTAAAAATAAACAGTAAAATAATTGGTGTAGTAATTAGTAATAACATGAGAGACAATACATTATATATTCAATTTGAACTCAAACCACTTCTCACTAGTAAATAAACAAAAATATCATGTGTTATATAATTTCAAATAAAATCAATTTAGTATTGTCTATTTGGTTAACTGTTTGATTTTAATGAACACTTTTAATATATTCCAGCGTCAAATTTGTAAATTAGCAAAAAAGTGGGTTAAGTGGGTAAAAAGCATTTTAAAGACGAGAGCTTTATTGTAGCTTCACGATTAGAGACACGCCCCTCCTCTGCCTTCGGATAAAAATATAATTATTCATCTTTCCTTTAATTTCTTTCTTTTTTCTTCTTTCCTAACTCAGTGGTGAACATCGAATTAATGAATCTGACAATTTTTCTACCATTGTTGAAACGCATCCCTTTTTAATTTTCTTTTCATTACGACTCACTTTACTAGGCGTTTATTAAGAGTATTCTAATTGAACCAGACACTTTGGCTTGCATTGTTTAATGACAGAAATTTTAGGGGGTTGTTTAATCATGATTTTTTTTCGTACTCTTAAATATGTAGAGACTACCTTATCGCAAGATATACCGATATAATTAGATTAATTAAAACGTTACGAAATTCTACGAGGGCTAATATTTATACAAAAATATTTTTCAATTAAAGACGTATTATAGACAACAGACTCAATATTCAGTACTATTATAATTATTGATTCTACATAGTAATTTTGTACACTAATATTTATATCTATGTAATACCACAACTATATTTTAATTTAATTAGAACATCTTAATATTTTAGTTAACAAGTACCAAAATACTATTTACAGAGTCCCTAGGTAAAAGGCTTCTACAGTATAAAAACTTACTATATTATAAAAATCGTATATGTCAAATAATGATTTGCTTAGAATGTGCCGAGCATTTAAATTTCAACTTGTACAAATGTTCTATCGTATAAATATTGGCGTAAAAGTTTTTTTCGATTGTCTAGTTGTATTTTAATATGCGTTTGTTAATATTTATTAGTTATGCGCCTAAAAATATGTCAAATGCACAAAAAATATATTACTCGCTGTGTATAAAGTTTAGATTTTATATAATTGGATTTGATGGCTGATAAACACAGGGATTGCATACGAAATTTTGAAATTTAAGAATTCCGAAATTTGTTCTCAAATATAAATTCGAATTCTGAATTAAAAATATATAAAAATAAAATATTGTTACGATCAGAGATTAACGGTTACACAATGAGTAATCGCAGAACAATAGAGGTGTGTTGGTGTTTGGAAGGGATCGTTCCTAGAAAGCGATGTAGAGAAATAGCGCCTTCATGAAAGGAACCGAAGCACTCGGCCGGCACTTAAACAGACAAAAGATGGCGGCTGCATCAGAGATGTCCGAAAACTGATGGATCGGTGTTGAAATTTGTTTTATCGAGTGCGATAGTGCGGTGTGCATTTAGTTATTCTGCCATGGTTTTTCTGTTAAATTATCTTTTTTTTTAACAAGGTGAAGCAGTTTTAATTTATTACCGTTATTTGTTATATACAGTAAAACTTCGATTATCCAAACTAATTGACCGGATAATATAACGTATAAACACGGGACTCCTTAAACTCATATCGTAAACAAATGACCACGATTACGTTATATTGACGTATTGTAGGTATTTCATTAAAATTAATCCTCAAGAAAAAACAATTGATTTTTAGTTGAAAAAAATTTTTTTTTATTCTATAAATAATGAATTTACTATCTGAAATAAACTGTATTTTATTATTAGTAGGACTTAACAAAAAATAATATAAAATTTTCTAAATTTGACCGTATTTTTATATTCGAATATGGAATGTTTTATTTCGTTAAAATTTGCAATCCTTAGATAAACATCATGTCACAAAATTCCGTAAGTATATGTATGTGTATAGAACTGTTGTCTCTTCTAGACGAATCTATAGAATATAATGCGTTTTTTGTAGATGGTTTGCTAGACAGATGTTTCAGCATGGTAACACGTGCCATTGTCAAGGCTTTACCTCAAAAGATACAGTATAACTGTACCTGTGCTTGGGGGATGCATATCTCTTACAGTCTCGTTTGTTTTATTCATCAGTGCTTGTGAAAAACTTATATATCTATATATATATACATTTCGCAGTCATCCAGTGGTACAGTGGGATATCCTGGGACAAAATCCTGCGGATCAAATTCAATTTCTGCGGAAATATGTGACAGCGAATTACAGCGATATGGATGGATTGGGAGAATCTTGTGGATGTCTTCATCCAGCAGTGAATAGAAAACGACTAAAAATGACAAACGTCCTGAGTTTCGTTCTTAGTTATTCATTTGGTTTTCCTTTAACCCTTCTATAGCTATGCAAAACATAGGTCTACCGCTAGGTACAGACCAGTACTTACCGCCGGACCTGACGTCCGCATCGTTAGATTTCGTATAATGAATGCTCCGTTATGTTATGATATCTATGAATATTTCATTTTAAATACTCAATATTTAGTATAAAATTATGATCTGAACTATTTTTCGGCCATTAAAACTATTAATAGCATTTTTCTCTCATGAAAAATCTTTAAAAATGCACATTTATCACGGTGATACAAGTTAACATCATGGCTATATAGAAGAGTATTTTTTATCACACTATACTGAAGGTTAACAAACTAAGCATTTATTCAACAAAATCCGATTACCTACTGTAACCACACCATGGAATGCATCATAACAAGAGTATAACATTCTAACCACCCTTCGCCTAACCACAAAATTCAAACTGCACCTTGTATTGTGGCTTATTCGGGAATTGCATGTCTGCGTGACATTACTCACCCCTTGTGTGATCTATTCGTGTCGTGCTTTCGGTGCATAACACTGAAGGGTCATTTCATATTCACCCTATCGTACGTGAAATCCATGCAAAAATACAATAAACTAAAAATATTTTTAACACTCCCAAATTACCATGTAAAACAATACTGGTAGACTGCCCTAAGCTAACAAAGGAAATCAAATATCTGAAAACATTCCTTTACCTTACAGGAAAGGTGTATGTAATGTGGCACGTTAGGTTCAGAGGGAGCGATCAGAAGGTATAATGTACAATATAGCTGTCTCATAGATTATCCACCACCTTTGTATAAAATATTTACAACTCATACAGCAGAAACGTGCACTGTATACAAGCAAAAAATCTATACATTACTAAAGATTTTGGGAAATAAAAATAAATGAAATAATCCTTGAGTTATGAAAAGACAATATACAATTATAATCGTCTAGACTTTTGTTCAACCGTGGGTTATTTAGAAAAATTGCGAGATTGTGTGTTATGGCAATGCAGTCAGGTAGTTTGTTAGTATGTATGTATCCAATTTGTTTGATCACTTAAGCCAGCCGAAGACAGGTCGTAAGCCCTGTAATTACCCCATATTTCTATATATTTTTCGTTAAATATATAATAAAAATAGCTTCGTCTCTATGAGATATCTGATATTTATTTTATACAAAAAATATTCATTTGTTTACGTCTGCCAATTTTCTGCATTTTTCAAACAATTTGTGTTTAATTCTGTTGTCTTCGAAAAAGATTAATCCTTACTGAAGCTGCGTGCAATGATAAATGTTACCATCTACATAATTAATTTGCTAACAGACTAAACGTTTTGTTTTCATGGTGTATTCCATCGCCATTTCGTATGATGTCCGCATAGATGAGAGATATGTATAGGTGTTCATAAGTGTTATTTAGTGGTGCGGAGATCTTCGTGGAAATAACACGATCTTCAGGCTCGACAAAACATTATTATAAAACAACGCCCCAAACGGGCAACCTAACTAAGTCTCTATGGGAAGACGACTCTTTTCGTTCTGTGTGCGTGTGCTCGCGCTGTAATTCTCGCCTCTGCCGACGCGATCCGTGGCGCCACCGGCACGCGCGCTTAACACGTGTGGGTGTCATGTGTCGCACTTCCACTCTGCAATAAGTTACGCGTATATCGAACTACTCAGTCATTCATTCATCACTCTGCCCGACTTACCTTAGCATTATGAATAATGCTCGCACACTTTGAATAATGCCTCCTTCACTTGTTCCTTAACGTGTTATTAAATTGATGATAGTAAAAAAAATGTTAGTTTACCCACAAAAATAATCTACATTCTATAATGAGAATTTCTCGAGTTGAGAATATTTGTGGACTGCCGGCCCTACCCTAGCTCTGTCTGTGAAGCACCCCTAGCGACAGGTTACGGCTGCGGAAGGGGTGTGGGATGGGGCAGTTAGCTCTCGTGTCCACACCGTGTCGTGTATCGTGGGTAAATGACGGCGAAACAAATCACGATCGTCTATGACGAACTGCCCTATCGATCCGGTGTTAAGGTCATAGCTCCCTTACTGCTCATTGGATTTATTAGCTTCCGTATATAACAATGTGTTTAAATTATGTATAATATTTTTAATTTAAAAACAATATTAATTATTAAGGAGAACGCATTCCTATTGTGAAGTTGTAATTATTCAGAACATAGGTCTGTGAAAATTTGTCGTGAAAAATACTGGCGTTATAACACAATTGGTAGTGTACTTCCCTGGATTGGAAATAGAGATCCAGGTTCGAATCCCGGTAGCGCAAAAACAATATTTTTCGACAAAATTAATTTTATATGTATATATTTATAATTAATACATTAAATTAGTATTTAAAACAACATTAATTATTGACAATAATCGAAATTACTCCTTTTTACACGATACGCAAAATTAGCCTTCCGAAATGCTCTCACTATAAAACTACTATTCTATTTTATTTTTACTACTTACACACCAATACGCTATTTTTTTCCTTTTGTATAACGTGTTTCTATCAGTGTGAACGATGAATTACAATGAAATAATGCAAATATAATCAGGCTGCTTTGATACAGGCATCGCCTAGTTGAGCAGCGTCATCCAATAAACTGATTAAAAGTGTACCTAGATATAAGACTATATATTTTTTAAATGCTGTGTAACACTGTTTCACTTGTAAAATTAAAAAAACACATCGTTACAAAGATTAAATAAATAAATAAAATATAATATGTCAATATTTATAAAATTATCATCATCACTGACTTCTTAAAAAATACACCTCGTTCAGTATCTATTCTGCCAATTTCTGACGCAAAAAATAGATAAATATTTATTTATATTTAAACACACGTCAATACAATAGAAAATGATATAATGCGACACGAGCGGACAAAAAGTAATAAATTGATGGATATAAATAAAACAATGTTATAACTCTACTTGAGTTTATTAGCACTATTCGAGTTTCGAGAAAAACAGTAACTCTCATCGACATGTGAAGTATTAAACTAACTACACACAAATATAGGAGACAAGGCTTAGATGGTAGACATACAAGTTATTAGATGGTGATGAAATAAATAATTTTGAAAGTTTAGAAATTAAAAGGAATTTGAACTTGTTAAACAATATTTCATTTTCTAACTCATCTTCTCAATATTCCCGTTACACCCAAAGTTACGTCTCTAGGCAAGCTACTCAAGCTACCCAAACTACATTGTACCTGATTTATACCTGTGTATTACAGGACTTACCCGTACAGTCAGTACTAGCTATATTGCCAGGCTTGAATACATCACATATCCCAGTCACCACGCTCTGTCATATGTTTAGATATCAGTAGTCCTGAAAACCATGCGCCTCACTTTGCAATATTTATATTTAAGATTTTTATAGCTTATTTACTTTTTTATATTTTACTCTCGTAACGTTCTGAACATGTCTTAAAGTTGACTATTATTATTTATTTTACTGTTTTTTTTCTTTTACATATTTAATGTTCTCTATAGGATTATCTCTTTATAGGATTATCTGCAGAGGCAAATACGATTAGACCCAGTGGAACACCGGGAGAAATCTCGGTAAGCCGATGGCTTCGATTTTTGTGTTTACTTTACAAAATATTATATTTAAATTCATCCTAAACTAGTTGGCGACTAAAAAGGATTTTAAATAATCACTAACTTTTATTGCATCCTGCAAAAAACTTTTTATGTTAATGACAACAGAGAGAGATAGAGAGATATTGAATGAGATTAAATGTCGTAATTATTAATCAAAATGCGTTATTAAAGAGAAAATAAAAAAAAATGACAGATTAATTTTAAAAACGAATTATAATTTATTTTTTTAATATAAAATGCGTTTTTATCACGTTATCTATTTTTCCTATTCACAATAAGAAATATAAAGTTAAAATATTATGAGCAAATAATTTTTAATATTATTAGGACCGGTTATGGGGTCGCTAATTACGGTCGCCTCTGATTATGTTAAACTATTATATTTAAAAAAAATAGTTTGTTGTTATATTTAATTTAGATAAACAAAATCATATTTATCTACAATTGTCTTAAAATATTTGAACACATCAATAAATTAATTAGTGATTTTTTTAATATGCACTTTATGATAAACCTTTTGCTAAAATACACTTAACGTATGCTTAAAAGTTTTCAATAAAAATTCGTTCGCCTCGCCTCTATGATGCCTAAAAATATACTTATTTCCAAGTTGAAATTTCAATTAAAATGTTTCCCGCTGAGACCTTCAGTGTCAGGAGTGTTCCTCGCTAATGAACACATTTCATTTGAAACACTAAAAATTTTAAATCGGAAAGCTCCTATCAAAAGCCCTCGAAATACGAGTTTTTGTCCAGAAGTTCTTGAGGGTCCTCACTCTGCTTTTTCCACAAAAGTCTTCGTTAATATTTCCAGGAAAATTTGTAATATTTTAAGGGCACCTTTTATTTTGAAGATATTTGCGAAATTTGTAGAAAAGATACAAACTTTTCTATTATTTATCTTACATGCATACTCAAATACTTCAATTATTTTTTACATCTTTCACGTCGTTATTACGTCTCTCGCGTCATTCTTACATCTAATATCGTTCATTCCATTAAAATGTGAACACATTCTTATTGTGAAGTTGTAATTAATTATTCAGAACATAGGTCTGTGGTATTTTAAATACTAATTAAAGTAGATGGCTTTCAAATAATGGAACGATAGATGTATTAATTTGAAAAAGTGTAACATATAGGTTCGACAATTTGTCGCTGTAGCATAGTTGGATAATGCATCTTCACCGGCTCGGAAAGAGATCCAGGTTCGAATCTCGATAGCGCAACAACAATATTTTTCAATTATATTTTATTAGTATTTAAAATATAAAAATTTGATTATTACATTTATTCTCCAGTTTCTAACGTGGGTTGATTTTCATCGTGGCTGACGTTTCGGGATACATTTCAATTATGGCTGATGTGATGGAAAATAAATAAGATTTGTGTTCGATTGTTCCAATCACAATTACATTAACGGTGTCGTGTGTGCAGATGCGGATTTGCGAGGTGCGATGAAATTACTCGGGATACCTTGATTATTCAACCAACTCCCAAGCATGCTGAATCTCACCTTGCTTACGCCTACCTATCCAAATTAGACATCTGGTTCTCGCGTAATAAGGTAAAGATATTTTTTATTTACCAATTCTAAAATCTAAAAGGTACGTACGTACAAGCGGGTTTAATATACTCAGATTTGATAAAAACGACCGAGTCGCCAGGGATGCACAAGACAGAAGAGATGGATGACCCACCACTTACCTGGGACCGTTATATGAGCTGCAGTTCTCATATCGATGCTTCTCACTCGCCGCCAAGTTGGCATTATTTTAATGCTAACAATCAACCGTGCTCCACCACCAGGCAACATGAGCAATACGGTTACCAAATAAAATACACTCCTCACTGTCCTTAGGCGTGAGATCACTTTAGTAACAATTCATAAAATCACACACATCATTATTTATTTTATTCATTTATTTAGACTTTATTGACACGCATATTTTTGTTGTAACAGAGGTTATTATATATTATAATACTTTAAATATGAATTAAATATATTAATTAGAAATATATACATATAAAATCAATTTTATCGAATAATATTGTTGTTGCGCCACCGGGACTCGAACCTGGATCTCTTTCCTAACCGGGGAAGGTTCATTATCCAACTATGCTACAGCGACAATATTTTTAGCGACAATTTTTGAACCTACCTTTTTGATATTAATACATTTAATCGTTCCATCATTTGACAGAGCCATCTACCAATTAATTACAAACTTCAACTATGCTACAGCGACAATATTTTTAGCGACAATTTTTGAACCTACCTTTTTGAAAATAATACATTTAATCGTTCCATTATTTGATTAAATGTATTAATATCAAAAAGGTAACATAAAAGTTGGCGTAGTTTAATTTTAAAGGGAAGCAATTTATCCCCTCTGCCTACCCCACGTGGAGAAACGGCATGGAGGGTATGTTAGTTAGTTCTGTACAATCAACTCGAATCTCTCGCCATCATCTTTGGAGATAAGTCAAGTGTGGGGCAGTTTTTCTCTTCACACTATCCTACGTTAAATGCACAGAGTTGTCTGTGAGTCTATCCATTTTTATATGGATACCATCTAGATCAGCCACACTCAACCTTTTTTTTCTTCGGGCCACACATGTATGTTTGCTATGTTATGCAGGCTGCAACATTATACTGATATGACGAAAAAAAAATTCATGTGGGAAAATCAGTATTGGTTGAAACCCGATTGATTTAAGATCGGGGCGCCGCCACTTGATAAATCAACAAATTATTTTTTTTTTAACTAAAACAAAATGACAATAATACTTGTCGCTTATCAGCATACCAGCCAATACCAGCTTAAACATTAACAGCGTATTTCACTATATGAAATTTTTTTCATCATATCTGTAATACAATAATGAAAAAAATAAAACTCAAAACTAACGTGTATCCAAGCGTTTATTTTAAAATTAGTGTAATTTTTGAAACTGAGATAATTTTTTTACTATTTTAAAGAAGAGCGATGATTATGCGCGCGTATCTCAAGATATTCAAAACTAAGAATGCCATATTTTTTTTAAATCACGTTGCTGATATTAAATGGGTTTCGGGCCGCACATAAAAACTTGGCGAGCCGCAGGTTGAGAATGGCTGATCTAGATGGTACATACATATAATGCAACACCATCATTAACGCACTATAGCCACGAATTACATACATACCTCGCTTTCAACGCGGTATTACGAGCTAATATTTAACGTAACACCAACGCCTGCACGTTACATCAACATCAGTCCTGATTATGGACTGTTGGACACATGGAAGGTTGGAGACGCACAGAACAGCCCAGAAAACTACACAGAAGATTCTCGACGGAAGCGAAAACCCTTAAACAATTTTTTCGTCACATTTTCATAAATTTTGCTTTTAAAAAATTATATTTAGAATTACCAAATTAAACATACACACCATTATCCTCGCCGCAGCTGATCTCCTCAAAATTCCCCACCTGGATACCCACACCCTAATAAATCCAGGTTCCTTAGCATATCTTCTTCGTCCCGACTCAGGCGGTCCGCGGAAATGCACATTTGATGCGCGCCCCGGCTGCCGTGGTGGATATTGCTCAGCATTCCGCTAGAGGGCGACCACTATCCATACCCCATACCGCAATGATTAACTAGAGTATATATACTATCCAGCCTGCTTATAATACTGTTAAATCTTGTTTTATTTTTTTTTTAATATCCTTATTATAATTAATTTATTCCTCCCGATTACCGAAAAACAGCACAAAACTTCATGTAACTTCCTAACATCTGGGATGAAACTTTCATGGATATTCATTTAAATTCTCTCGGTTTATGTTTAAATTTACAATTTAAATTTTATGCTTTAATTCTATGTTAAAACCTACAAAGATAATTATGCCATTTATCATAAAAAATTAATTATGCCTTTCCTACTTGGGTAAAGTCGATCGTTTATACATACATATATTTAAGACGAATAATAATCACTGGAGAGGTGGGTGTGAATATTTATCATGCATCCCCTGCCAGATAACCTTGTCGCCCCAACATCCTGTCACATTACCCACCAGTGATTGTGATTCGTTGTCTGAATGACAGGTACCCATTTGTGTAAATTGTCGTGAGTGCTGTATTTTCACTGGAACATAACAAAAGTAAGAGAAAAATTTACGTTTTTCGATATATCCTGTTTGTTGTAATTTATTTATATAATATTTGAATATTTTTCATTTTTTTATTTCATTAGCATCCGCTTTCCGCTTTTATATCATGGACTGCGAGACGATCGAATGTCTCTACTATTCAGGAACTCCATTTTGAAAAAAAAAATATCTGTAAAACAGAAAACGAATTCTTTCGTATTTTGGGGTTGTTGATAAAAAATATAACTCAAAATTGTTTTTATAAGTAGTTAGTAAATAAATGGCTTAGGCGCTTTTCATCAAAAATGGATTTTCGGCCACGCTTAAATTCGTTAAACCAATATCTGATGGTAGTCATCAAAGATCCTTTTCTCACACATCTTTCCATACATATACATTTTATACCATATGTAATACATTGTTGTTTACGTAAATGCCTTCGATAGCTGATTCCCAGGTTGCCGATTAACAATAAGCACACATACGATATATTAACTGCACTATCCTTTTATTTTTGCTGTCTTTCTGATCCGATGTTGTTGTTCTTTTACCTGAATTATCTTCTTTAGATTTCGACAGACCGAAGCGCGTACTGGTGGTTTATTCGGAACGCTGGACAGGTCGAAGCACGGTATGTAATTAAATGACGCCTGTCGGTTACCGTCTTCTTAGCTTTCCAAAAAAAGGGCGACAATACTCACAAACATATGTTCATTATTATAAACCAGGAAACCCAGTGGTGTCAATCGAAGTAACATCTTTCAAATTGACATATTTAATTTGTATTGAAATTAACTACTTGTTTAATTTCAGGTATGCTTGTACATTATCGTCGGTTAATTTGCATTTAAACTTATTTTTTGTTTGATCCATGGAATATAATGTTTGTTTGCATAAATTGGTACAGCCAAAGATTGTGAGAATAGCAAATGCTAGTTATTATATTGTGTCATAATAATATGTTGAAAGGCAATATGTATATGAAAAATATGAGCTGGAGTTGAAGAGTTGCAAATGCAAGTCGCGGTTTACTGACCCCTGAACTTTGTGGATCTATCAGGATCATTAAAAACCTTTTGATAATCTGTGTATTAAAAATAAATAACAAGATAATTGACACTATGCAAGATATTAAGGCATACGTCACACGCCGCACCATTTCTATAGAAATCTAAACACCTTTGTACGCGTACCTTTGAGTTTGACAAAAACTATAAAAAAGATCTTATTTATTTACGTAATCAACCACTTGGATCTTTACATTTTAAATGTTCAAGAATCGGGTTATTTTCAGTACTTAAGGGACGAGCAGTTATTGTCCTATTCACGTAAGTCGTTTTGGGCGTTCCAAGGGCTCCGAAATAACGCAGATCTCAGCCATTTGACTAACTTTATTGTCCTTCAGCTAATGAGAAAGATGTACCTCGTTGTTAAGGGCGTGATAGGTAGGTACCTTACATAATTCTTTATTATATACTCTAAAGAACCTAAAAGTTTTCATTTTAGTTTAACTTTCACCAGGAGTAAATCCCACAAGTATTTTATTTAGCCGACTTTTATTTATATATTGTGTTTGATTAGATCTGTGCAAAGTTGAAAGTATTTGGTATTATGCATTTTTTCGTGAAAATTTTTAAAATGCAATTTGAAATTTTTGCCATTTCCGACGCTCCAGCGGAGCAAAGATTATAGGGTGAGGGTACATCCTGCAATCAAGTGAAATCATCGTATTAATTACATGCATGAAATTTAATCCTACACCCTTTGACTGATCTAAACCAAATTTTGCACAGTAACGCTTTAGGATCCTCCTCCCCATGTCCATTCGCCTCTTCCTAGCGATTCAAATGTTATATTGAATGCCATCCTTTCCAAAATTTTACTCAGTTACATTCTAGGACCCTGAGAATAAGTCTTATGAATATCACCCCACCCTCCGGAAATCTCACCATTCCTCTGCCTCTTTCACAGATTGTATATAAAATATGAATAGAGTAGCTTGTTGCTCTAGTGGTTAAGACGCTGTCCTGGTGATTTAGTGGTCGGGGTCTCCTTGTTTCGGTAGATCAGCAAGTTAGTCCTATTTTCATTGCCCGAGCGTTTAGCTTAGTTTAAAAATAGTAAGAAAAAAAAATAACGAGTTCAATAATTAATGAGTTATGAAAATGTTTCATGAATAAACGCATATTTTTACATAATAAAAAACATTTCTTAAAACTTAACCAACTTTCCATACATCTACGTTAAATTATAACTTAGTGTATTGATACAACAGAAAAAATCTAGTGAGTACAATTTGTACACTTATGTATTAAGATCACGTGTTATTATGTATACTAGTGATGAGCTCAAAATCACGAACTGTGAGTCAATCACTGATATTTTTGAGTCACACTCACTATCAGTGATTGAATATCTGGTAATATCGTGATTTGTGATTCTTTTTTTTTTTTTATTAAATATTCAACTGATTTTTCGATGCCGCCGTCCAAATCGATTATCATTTGAATCAGCGCCATCTATTGGAATCTGTTGTTGATAATGTTTTTGTTAACTTTGCTGGAAACTTTATTTTATTTTGTTCGTATTTTCATTTTACATTTAATAGGTGTCTGTGCAGCAATTTTCTACCCCCAAAATTTTTTTAAATACTTTTATTTTTAATTTTTTACAAGATAATTATTATAGTGAGACGGACACAGTCCAAACAGATTTTACATTGAATTATATAGTTACAAATAAAATAAAATAAATAAACAAATAATAATAATTAAGTTAAAGCCCTCTTTATTGAGCCATACTTTCTGTTGTTATATGAGCCATGTCATTATTAAACAAGCAATTTATGGATTTTTTGTTATAAGTTATTTAAAAGTATATCATGTTGGTTCATTCGCTGCATCAACGCAACGCGTGGGAGAAAGGCGGGGGGTTAGCTGATCGCTAGCCGCGTCTTTGGGAATTCAGTTACTATGGAGCGTGTCCTTACCAGTTGTTCGTGAAATTTTTCCTAGAAAATTGATATCTCGACAAGGTGACATAAACTGGCCTCCACGTAGCCCTGACTTAACACCTATGGGACTACCTTAAATCAAAGGTATACAGTAACAATCCTCTCTCTCTCTGGACTAATTAAAATAAAATATCCGAGAATAAATGCCAACAATCACGGAGAATACGTGCCGAACAGTTCTCAGAAATTTTGCCTCCCGTTTAGAAGAGTGCCAGCAAAATAACGAATCACATTCAGAAAACATAATTTTTAAGAAATAAATTTCCAGGTACTACTGTATTTAAATGCAAAAAAAAACATTTTTTTATTATACCCATCCATTATTTTATTACACCCATTCATTATTTTATTACAGAATTGTTATTATGAAAAAGACTTTTGGGACACCTTGTATTATAAATTTTGTATCCGTATAAAAATAACCGGTTTTCAGTTATTTTGAAATTGTCTAAATAACCAGTTTTAAATTAACCGGTTTAGAAGCCCTATGTTTTAAGAAAATACCAATAATTTATTATCATATTTGTTGGCGTTTAGTTTTGCTAAATAGTACATAAATTATTGGATTGATTTTACGTATCTCATATCCGAAGAATTGTTATGATTTCACAATATTTCCGGAAGATATCTAGGCTTTCAAACATTTCATATTGTAAATTATTGGCGTAATTTCAAATTGAACTATCCATATCTGGCTTCATTGTAATTCTGCTTTTGTATGGGATAAAGAGTAGAATATGTTAATGTGAAGTTGTAATTATTCAGAACATAGGTCTGTGATGTTTTTTAAATACTAATTTAATTCAATCCCAGTAACAATCCCAGTAATATTCTTCGACAAAATTGATTTTATATGTATAATTAATACATTAAATTAATATTTAAAAAAGTAGAATATTTAATATTTTATTCTTAAAAAGCGTAAATCTGTATTTCTGAAAAGGTAAATACTATATATTGATGGATTTAAAGACGTTATCCGAAAGACGATGTACGGCACATTTTGGTAATTTTACAGGAACTGAGAAAAACCGTTTATTTTATCCAGTGATGGGGAAAAAATCATATTTGAAGTATGTTTTTAATACATTATAAATTAAATTGTAATCTAAGATGAAAATAAAAGGGTTGAGGCACATACGAAATATTTTTTCAGTAGAAAAATGCTGTATGGCATATCCTTGATGGCGTTGTTCCATAAGGTGAAAATAAAAACAGATTATATTATATAATAGCTGTGTTTATTTTGAAAGAACAAAAAATACGTATTACAAGCTTAATAGATTTTTATAAAACAAAAAATGTTAGAACAATGTAATAATTACTTTCAAAATTATGTTTGACAGAGTTCATTGAATGAAATGTGCTATACAGCGTTGTTCTCAGTTCAGCACATCGTATTGGATCGTGGCCGTCACGCTGGATGTGCCGAAGATTCCTCCATCCCAAATGGAGATTGGCTTCCATCATACATCCCAGCTACCCATGACGCTAACTTTAGATTAGAATCGGGTGCTCTTATCCCGGGGCCCGAAAAAGGAAATTGTCATTTCTGCATTGGAAGAGAGTACAATGCAAATTAGACACTACAATATTCTACAGATGATGCACTAGTATCAACAAGATACCTAATATTCCTTCGATATTGTACGAATGAATTTGCGACTGCGGCCGCGCAACGCGCCGCCTCGCGCGTCTCCCGGAGCTCAAGTGGCACCGTGAGCCGATCAAACTACTTATCCGCAATTCAATATTTACCTTGTATAAACGTGGCTAGTTGTAAAAAATTACAACTTGAAAGATTAAATTCTAACTTAACATCACATTCTGCATATATTTGCCGGGACGACCATAATTCTCCCGCAGGCTTCACATCCGTGCATCAGTTTTGTTACCAGAACTCATTGTTGATTTTCAAGATAATTCAAATTTATGTACATTACATTGCGCACCTTCAACGAAAGCAAAGGTTTATTATATGTCTTATACCTAGTTAAAGTGACCATCTGCGACGTACGCACACCTACTATTTCGGAATGTCGCGTGCTAACCGTAATATGTGGCTCGCACTGATTGGACAGAATTGTGGGTAGGGGATAGTTAACGAGACCCTTTATCAAAATAGGGTAGAAACCTCTGCGGGGTAGTATCGCGTATCCTCAGAGCTTCATAAGGGAAGTAAATCGATTTTTAAATATAATATTCGAGGCGCACATGTTTAAAAAACCTTGGTGTTCAAAATTGATCATTCACTATATTTACGAGTCGCGTTTTTTAAATACCGGATTTTTTTTTAAATAAACACAACGTCATTATTACAACACTTTACTATCTTCAGTCGCTACATACCTTAAACTACTTCTCAACATAGTCGCCAGCATTATTAAGGCACCAGTTGTTATATATCTTTATCATAGAAAGACGCCGCCTGGGATGAAACCCATATCTGCCACCACCAACTTGTCACCAAGGAACCGCTTCATATGATGGAAATTATGGAAATCACTTGGCGCCAAATCAGGACATATTTGGCGATGAATGTCAACTGGTTTCACGTTTCGTACATTCAAAAAACAACATCGCATCCGCAGCGCTACACCGGGAATATTCGGCAACGCTGCTTACTTTAAAAACGCGCCTCTGGTAGAAAAATAATTACGTGTCACCTAAATACTAAATGATGTGATTTATTACGTAAATCTTGCTAGATAGAAAAGTTATGAGAGAAAGACATGACAATAAAATTAGTGATTTTCTCGCATTCGAGACAAGTATCAAAAATAACTCTATAGTATCTTAGAGTGATCTTTGAGTTGTCGAATCTCTCACAATCTTCAATGCTCATGCATGTAGATATATGTCGCAGTGTATATGAAGGTGAATAGTGCAAGTGAGTATATATTGTCACGTTACGAATTTTAAACAGAATAATAATGTGACGTGAGTACCTAATTACAAAAGTGAACACCCTGTTTTCATATTTTTATGCTCGGCTAGAATCGCTGAGTACTAATTTCAATGTTGGCCGTGGGGTTCGCAACCGTCGCTTCGTGTCGGGAGCCATCGCTAGCTAGGTACATTCATTCGACTTGCGGCTTCGAACTGAGTTAGGGTTCGCCCAAGGGCAGCCGTGCGGTTGCTGTCGTCCCGTTAATCCGCGTATTTGGAAATACGGTGAGGATGGAGACCTCAAATCTACTAAACTTTCTAAACAAAGAGCCAACGCCAATAACTGGCATTCGAAAATTACGCGATGAAGATAATTGAAGGGTAAAAATTCATTTAACTTATCAATTTTACAAACACTCATTTTCTAGCATTTCGAATCTTAATTGAATTGAAAAAGTTTCTATTGTTGCAGAAAATAATTAAATTTCTCTTCTCTTCTTTACGTTACATCTTTTTATTACTCCTTCTCTTCTTTTTATTACTAATTTTCTTTTCCTACTTACTTCTTTTCTGATTCCAATTATTCCTTTACTTTGACTAGTGGCTCGTGTCTGACTATCGACTTACATCAACGTCCTTAATTTACGCCTGGATAAATTTATCATTGTCTACCTGGGAGAAGAGGATGCGTGCATGGACCGCCGGTTGAAAGAATGTCTTGGCCAATTGCCAGGCACTCGAAAACGGCGGTGAAAGCTGTTCCCAAGACGCTAAAATGGAATGATGCAAGAAGAATGATCATGGATTTATTTGGCAGACGCAGGAGGATTCACCGATGGTCGACCCATTTTTTTTTATTGCGACTTTATTATTGTCGTCGCTGCCTACCATGTAGCTCCGTATTTACAACTTTTATTTCATTTTTAATTGTAATTAATTTAACAAAACATCATTCTCCATAATTTTGTCTTATTTTTAAAATAAAATTTAACGTATAATTTGTTTACACTCTTTTATTTTAAAATATCACCTTTCATATTTTGCTGATTTTAGTATCAGTTTACCAGAAAATGTTTAAGATGAATTTCAACATTATGGCAAGTAGGTCTGGTTCACGCACTCACATTTATGCTCTCCGCTGTTTCTGGTCGGTGGAGGATAGTCCGCCAGAACACACCTCACAATATGCTATGATTAGAGTAATATATTTAATTAAAACATAACTTTCAAATGTCTTAGTTAGTTTTATTGTGAGTCGATTTACAATTAAAAGTACACGAGTATAAAGTTAATTTGTACAAATAAAGTTCGTAAGTGGAGTTGCTCGCTTGAGGTGTTTCTGAAAGGACAAGCTGCCGAAAAGTGGCTGGCTTTCACTAGCTTCTAGAAGGCGCCCGTCTCGATGTATTGACATCTTAATTTCTGTGGGTATCAGGCGGATTGATATGACTATCGATTCTCTGGTACTGTAAGACGCGTGCAAGTCGCCTGCAGTCCTATTTTCATAGCACAAGCGTTTAGCTCAGATTGAAAATAGTAAGAATGTTAACATGACATGAATTCCATGTACGAACCTGTTTGTATTTTTTTTTAAATAAAACATATTTGTTGCATACAAAGCATTGATGCCGGAAGAATTTCAGGACAGGAAGGAGTTTGGCATTCATCACAATCCGGATTCTGCTGGCATCTGGACTGATGCAAAGATGTGGACTGTATATTTTATTCACTATTTCGTCAAAGGTTCCGACACAGTATAGACGCGAAGTCTCAAGATTGTAAACTATACCATACACGTATAACCGTACTGGCTCAAGGTCGCCAATCGACAATCGATGGAAAGGAAAAGAGGCACGGTGCATTATTTTCGTTCAAAAAT
Source organism: Eubasilissa splendida (assembly GCA_031772225.1). NCBI lineage: Eukaryota > Metazoa > Arthropoda > Insecta > Trichoptera > Phryganeidae > Eubasilissa > Eubasilissa splendida. The sequence goes on along the minus strand of CM062866.1, from coordinate 7,112,529 downwards.
AAATATGTTTATACAAACATAAATATATATATAGTATGTCACAAACACCATTCCTTATTCACATTGTGGAATAGGCCACCATATTTTATATACGACAATTATGTCGGTACGGAACGGCAGCCGACGTATGATGCAAGGATTTTCGGGTTGAATTGTATTGTTATTATGGAGCTGAGTAAATCCACTCGCTCTGAGCGGAACAATATTTATGGGAGAAAACAGTTTCTGTGTTGTGTGTACCTGCGCCCGTCTCGCTTGTTATTCCGCTGAAATGATTTGATAAAATAAATATCATTTTAAATGTACCGGGTGTTCGTTACTTTTGTAATAAAATTAAAAAAAAAAAAAATTTAAATTTGAAATTCAAAATTGAGGATCTACAAATTAATTTGCGATGATTGAATTTTTTTTTTATATAGGTAAAACTTGCTGAAAATTTGATATTAGAATTAAGGAGCACATGAGATGTTTAAAAAGCAACAATTCATCTTTTGGAAACAAACCATTATTTTTACATTAATAAGAGTTTAGAAATTTTACATATACTGGGGGTTTACAGTTAGATAAATTATAAATTTTAGAATTAATGAAAAGTGAATAGCAAAATGAACATTATAAATTACCATGGAATGATGATTTATGGAGGGATGAGATTTTACCACCTCTTGTCTCCGATGTCCCAAGTGCCATAACCTGTGGTGAATTTGTAAATTGGTGTATAGATGTATATTGGTGTATGGATGTATATTTTACAACCCATATATATATTTTTTTTTTTTTCATAAACCCTCTCAACGGGTTATAAATTAGTGTGACAGCTTGTAAATTGGTGTATAGATGTATATGGGTTGTAAAATATGTATATGTATATATATATATTTTTTATTTTTATTTTTTTTATAAACCCGCTCAACGGGTTACAGCGTTAGGATAGAGGATTGCAATAGGGCGGAGTCGGGAGGGGTCTGAGGGAGGGTCGTATAAACAAAGAGAATTTATGGTGGGATTGGGGATATTGGGGAGGTTAGAGTAAAATTCTCGGGAGAGGGCGATGAAGTATTTTATAGGGGTGGGAATGTTAGAGTCGGTATGGATGATGGAGTTGCGCACAAACCAAGGGCTTTTGGTGATTTGGCGGAGGATTTTATTTCTCCAGATGGGGCGCGCGTAGAAGATGATGGGATAAATAACCAAATCCTTTTTGCAAATATATACTTTATTTATTTATTTGCACGTGTTTTCTTTTAGTCTATGCTTGCATTTTTAATTTTAATATAAATTGTATCTTGAAAATACATGTTATGATGTTTGATCAATAAACTTTGTTTGCTTATAATTAAAATATTCTAAAAATTGATATCACTTAGTTCTTTGCATATTTTAATTTAGATAATATACAGGGTGGGCTAAAAAAAAGTGAGAACATTTCGTAAAATGTGATATAATTAATGATAAAAAAACTTTAATAGCCACAAATTAAAGAAATAAAAAATATAAAAGAGCTCAAAAAAAATTAAATGTACACTTCAGAAGCACACTAATAGACAATTAATAAGTATAGTCTACAAATGTATAACTCTCTTTATAAAATTATTACACTGTAACTCCCTCTCTAAGCACAAGAGCTAGCTAGCTTTTTTGGTGTGGTAAGTGAGTAAAAAACATGTAATTTTAATAATGTACAATACTTAATTAAAAACTCATATTATAAAAAAATAAAAAATATAAAAATCATTTTCATCAGAAACGTGATATAAAATGAATACCCTGTGTTCTTCTGAAAACAGTGCAGCACGAAGGAAAATATTTGTCCCCAACAAAAACATTATATCATCCCTTTTCTCTCTGTAGCGCTAATTCATAAAGTGATATTAGGAGAAATTTAAATATGTACGCTCAAATATGCCATTTGTTGCTCAAATATTCCAACACACAGAAATCTGTTGGCAATAATACTCGGAAACATAGAACTTTAGAAAGCAACCGAAACCATTTTTTTCAAACGAATTTTTTTTCATTAAGGTGAACACATTCTTATTGTGAAGTTGTAAGTACTCAGAACATATGTCTGTGATGTTTTAAATACTAATTAAACGTATTCATTATAAAGATATACATATAAAATCAATTTTATCGAAAAATATTGTTGTTACTACCGTGACTATTTGCAAAGTTGATTTGGTTATTTATAATATTTAATTTGCTATTAATACTTATTCTTATTTCTAAAATTGTAATTTTATCTAACTTTAAACCCCTAGCATTTGTATGTACGATTTCTAAACCCGTGTTAATATCAAAAGAATGGTTTGTTTCCAAAAGATGAATGGCAAATTTTGAATAGTTGTTGCTATTTAAGAATCTCAAGTGCTCCTTAATTCTAATATCAAAATCCTCTTTGCAAATAGTCACATTTTAAATTTGTTTACATATTAGTTCTTACTTATTCACCATTTTATTTGTATGCTTGTATTTTTAATATCAATATACATTGTTTCCCGAAGAAGATCCATAGGTATCGAAACATTTAGAATAATCAATAAAAACAAAACAAAGATTACGTCGAATAATTTAAATAATAATTGATTGTACACGTAATAGAATTCTTCTTCAGACATTGAAAATTGTCTCAATTCATCAAAAAAATATCTACCAAACTCTTTATTATTTGTACCCACTGATATAATATATTATTTCATCTCTGTACGGTATCCTTGTGTATTTCATATAATATCATTCTCCACGAGTCAGACAATTCAAAATAGGGTTAAGAATATTGGCGCCGACATTTATTTTCAATAAAGATCTTCTGCTGCGTCTGTTATTGGAATAGTTCAACAGATATTTTCTGAAGGTCTTTCTATTATAATAATTCCAGTCAAATTTATTTCAATATATTATATGAATATTGAGTAATAAATGCTAATATTTAATTTTCACTCACATTACTTTTGATATATTTTTACTTTTTCTGCTAAATCATAGTCGCTCTTGATTTATTGGACCTTGCACTCTAATTTGTATATTAGAATAAAATTACCAAAATTATCGAAATTTCATTTTTAATAAATTTTATGTTGGTAAAAAAATACACGAAACAAAGTTACATTAGGTATGGTCTTATATTTCGAACTTATTTTTTTTAAAATGTGTAACAACTTTATATTTTTTTTAAATATTTTAAAGGTGTTTATTTTTTTGTGTAATTTTTCTCTCGCTTAATAATACTATTGTATTTATTTGTTCCGTTATAAATCATCTAAATCATTTTCTTTATGGAACGTGCATATATTATTATCTACGAATCAGTACTATTTTCAGAAATTGTACCCTAAAATCACGTTAATTCAGATTCAAGTTCCTTTACCACCCTAGAGGGAATACTCTAGTGTAAGTTGTAAGAAGCTATAAGTGCTTTAGTTAGTAATCGTTGCAATCACTCGAATATCTGTTCTAAGTAGTGTGATCAAACAACAATATTATCTTATACAGGATGCGTCATTTAGTGCTAATGGTTCTCTGTTGCCCTATTGTATCAAAATGCAATATAAAGGGTGAGTTTGAAGGATCAAATCTGAAGATAATAAAAACACATTTTTAATAACCGAAACCAAAATACTTTTTAGATAAAAATATTATTTCTAATTAACTAATTTTAATGTATTAAAAATATCACACCTGTTTACACAAGGGGGTGGTGAAACGGGATGTAGGAAGGGCAGTAGGAATTTGTCATAGGGACAGAAAAATAAGGGCTTAAGGACCAACCAGGAAGCACAACTTACTTGGATTTTCTCTGCTGTAGTCACAGCTCTTCTGAACTTAAGAAATTACTTCATTGGTTCACACGAAGCACTCTGAACATAATAGTAGTTTTGGCACGCGCCGCGAGAAAACCAAAATACACAATAGCGACAGTAACTACATAACGAGCACATAGCAGAACGTTGAATTCTTAACAGTACACAAGTCATATACAATGCACAAAAAAAGTCGTGCTTTATGGTAAGAGTTATGGGAAGGGGGGGGGGGACAGATAGATATAGTAAATCTAATGGAGCATCCACACGCGCACGGCGACCAGCAATCTTTGTTTTGATTAAGAATTTATAAATTATTATTTAAATGTGTTCTACATAATTTCAATATCAAGCTTTAATAAAATGTACATAATATCGAGTCAATCTTTAAAAAATCCAGACCTGCGTAATCGATTGGCTTAAATAAAATCACAACACTTAAAAATGTATTATATATAAATATTGTATTTTAATGAGATTTGTTGTAACTGCTAAACCTGCAAAGATTTTAAATGCTCGTCTGCAGATTTATAAATATCTACTGTTGAAATATTAAACACATATGTATATTAAAATTATATTTACTTACCATTATTTTAATTCAGTTTACTTTAAATTTATAAACACGAGTTATTTATTCAATATATTAATAAGCTATTAATTAAATTTGATTCTACAAATGTTATACGCCAATTTCATATATATATTCAAAACTAGTAAAAATCATTTGGCATGATTAAATGTATTAATATCAAAAAGGTAACATATAGGGTCGAAAAATTGTCGCTAAAAATAATGTCGCTGTAGCTTAGTTGGATAAAGCACCTCCCCCGGTTAGGGAAGAGATCCAGGTTCGAATCCCGGTGGCGCAACAACAATATTTTTCGATTAAATTGATTTTATATGTATATCTTTATAATTAATATATTTAATTCATATTTAGCATATTATAATAGTTTTCTCAATAAAATCTATCTCATTATTCACTCACGGACTGTTTTAAAATGACAATACCCATTGAACCGAACAGTCTTTTTAACCATTCCTCTCCGATGATGTAAACTGAGTTAACATTGCCACTAATTATGTGAATTCATATTCAAAATATTATCATTTTGAGAGTTGTTTACTCTCGTTTCGATTCGTCAATATTACTTTTTTTTTATTACATTCAGTTATTAACATCGTAATACCATCATAGGTTGGCTCCGGTATCATCGTACCAGAGGCATACCTGTACAATTTAATGTGAGACTCATTATCACATTAAATTCAGAGGGCAGCCAGTGATAAACTATATAAATTATGCACCCTCAACAGGGGAGGGTAGACGTCACATGTATGTGTTGCAGTCGCAGAACTCGGTCACAGTTCGACAGAAATTCACCCTGTCCAGATCGCAAGAGGTTTGAGGCAAAGTCTGTAGAATTTTCCTTTGCGTCTCTCTAGCTACTGATCTTCCCGGCATCGTTCATCGCGGCAACCCCCAGCGAGAGACCCACACCCCAATAAATTCCCAGCAATGTCTGATATTCCTTTTATTTCTTAATAGGTCATCGTTCTGGGGGATCCGATGACCTATTTCTTCAAATCTATCAATCATGATCTCATGCGCATCATTCATGGCTAGGCAAAAGAAGTGAAATATGGCTACATATACGCTAGACTGATGGCCTATGGTGGGGAGGATGGCGTAGGGCCGAGGATCGTGTAAAGCAAGGAGGGAGGCATTTATCTAAAAAAAAAAAAATATATTTTAATTTTTCAATCAATTTTTTTTTTAAATATCGTAATTTCAATCTGACTGATGATGAGAAAGAATAGATTTTAAAAGACTTTTTATTCACATGTGTATTTCGGAGTTGACTCGCACGTGCGTCACGATACCTGTTTCAGAGTCCTCGCTCCATGTTGGATTAATATAAGGAACCCCAAATGAATCCTATATTAGAATTCTAAATTGGCAGTGCCATCTGTTGTATTCCGTCAGTACGAAGCCAACATAAATATTAAATATTACTATATTTTGATTTTCCTTGATTGATGAAAAATGAGTTTTCCACAAAGGGTGAGAACGGTTTTGGAGGAAGTATATTACTTCATGCCTCAATTCAGTTATTGTGGACTTTTATTTTTATTTAGATTTACTTTCTGAAGGTCATGAGTTTGTTTTTTTTTATTATTATTATTATATACACCCTATTCAGGCATTAACATATATTTTTTTAAATAATACAAAATCTCATAAGAAGCGCAATACACAAAAAAAATAACTTATAAGACTTTATTTTTCTCAAGGTCCGAGAACGAAATATTAGAAACGGATGGCATTAAATGTAAAGCATGTTTATATCAGGGAAGGGGAAGGAGAAGGGGTGGCCAATAGAAATGTATGTTAAATGTATGTATAAAACTTGAATACTAATTAAATGTATTAATTAGTAAGATATACGTATAAAATCAATTTTATCGAAAAATATTTTTGTTTCTAACGAGACATGCACTAACCGACTATGCTATAGCACACAGTACTTATGACGACAAATTTTCAAACCTATATGTTACACTTTTCAAATGAATATATCTATCGTGCCATTATTTGTAAGCCATCTACTTTATTTATTTATTCCGGTAGCTAGAACAATATTATTCGATAAAGTTGATTTTATATGTATATCTTTCTAATTAATACATTTAATTAGTATTTAAAATATCATAGACCAATGTTCTGAAGAATTACAACTTCATAATAAGAATGTGTTCTACTTAATAGATATAAAACTTGATTTAGATCGCTCAAACGATAAAGGATCGTATTAATAACAAACATACAGATATTCAATTTTGATTTGATAATAATTGATAAATAATTTTAATGTAATTTAAAATATTTCATTATTTATAACAAAATTTTGTCGATTTCTGTATAGGTCATCATTGTGGCACAATCGGTAAAGCCTTCTACCAACAACATATATATATATATAAATTTGATGCCTATTTTTTTTCTATAAAAGTTGGACTAATTTGGTGGTCTTCTAGAACTCCTTAACAACAAGACCAAACAAGCTACCATATCATAATCGTAATATTGGCTTTATTATAGTTTTATTATTTATTCATGTATATTTTTTTGTGATATATTTTTCATGTCGAATCAAGTGATGTACAAACAATTATATTATATATTTTTTTATAAATAACCAACTAAATTTAACCACAAGTCCTATCCTAAAAACTTTATTTAAAAAAAACATTTCTACATGTTTCATTATCGTAAGAATTTATATGTACTTGATTTTTTTGACATATGATTTTTCGTTTGCTTATTTAACAACCTGATGGTTGGTGTATTAAATTTAACTCATAAAGTGTTTAATAATGTAGTTAAAATAATTTATATTATAATATACATAGTAATTATAATAATAAAATCATTATTTTTAATGTATATAATTATCCCATGATTTACGGTTATTTATTTATTCAGACTTAAAGCCAATTCATTATATAAATTAATCAAGTATTTAAGGCATGTTTCATTTATCGTCATGCATAATTAATTATTGTAATCTTCGTCTTAAGCATTTTCGCACATACGAGGACACACAGAATTAAGCAGTGAATTTATTTTAAAATTAATACGTCCTTTGTAAATAGGTTTTGTTCTCAAGTTTCTTGTTCGTTTCACATCCCTACACTCAACCCTTTCAAATCGTGGAACAATAACATTTTTTTATTAAATGGATTATCCTTTACGAGATTTGTGCGTGTGTTATATGGAATAGGAAGGATCTGACGCTTCAATGATAAATAATCCGCCCCAAACTCGGCTTGTCATTCGTGTTCATATATTTAAGTACTCACCATGGTTTTCTATGTAGGATCACTGTAATGAAGCAATTGAAACACCGTGTATAAATGAAAGCGTTGAATTTACACGATGGAACTTGGAATGTACAGAGTTGTCATGTCCAATTATGGGAGAACCTTAATCACAAAATACAACGACAAAAAAAAATCATGGAGAAGAATAATGTACGTAGGAAAACTTACAACAGATTTATTTAATTCCTGTAAAGATAAAAAATTTAACTCTGCCTTCTATACAAAAAAAAACAATATTAAAAAGTATATCTTGAATAATAAATCAAAAATACCCCAAGAAGAAAAAAGCGGAGTCTACAAGTTGAGTTGCAAGGATTGTGACGTATTTTATATTGGACAGAGCGAAATAAGAAGAAGATAAAGATTGGAAGAACACAAGAAAGCTATAAAAACTTCAGTCTAAACTCCGAAATGGCTGAGCACGCAAGAATGGAGGGTCATTCATTTGATAATAGTAATTTACAAGTTATGCCAAAGTTAGACATTCTAGAAAATTTAGAAATATTTAATAATAAAAACATAATAAATATTCAAATACCGCCCATTACATCCCCTCTCTTATCAATTTTAACTCCACTCCCACCCGCACCTCCGTTAACTCCAAACACACCATATATTACTGTCTGAAAGTGTTTTTAATTTTAGTTTAATTATAATATTGATAATAGGAAGATGTCGTTTAATACAATGAAGAGTGAAGTGGAATAAAAAGTGTTTTAATTCAATTTAAAAATAATCATGTAATTCCACAAAGTTTCACCAAAAACCTTTGAACAGTTATAAATTTATAGCTAGCGTGTACCTCGTTGGTTAATTACAGGTACTCATTAATCAATTAATAATTACTATAAATATAATTTAAATAATAACTAATTTAATAATACTTTAATAAGTCTAGTTGATTGTGATTTGTTCGTGTTGGATTCCAATGCATCGAGTTTCTCCTAAGTATTCTTGTTTCTTGTATTCTGAACAAGTCGTATCTCGCAAAAAGCCACTTAAAAATTCATTGATATTGCACGTTCAAAATCAGGGTTAGTTCCAAAATACCCCAAAACAGACAGAGTATAGGTTGCTATTCCTCCTAAAATGAAATCAGCCAATCACAACGCTCGTTGATAATCACGTGATCCAAAATTCAGCATGGCTGCAGAACGATATATATAGAAAAAAAAATTACATTACAAAATAAACTCTTTAAAAAATGCTGATATATAAACAAACATTTTGTACATTTTCTTTTAAAATATACGTTTTCATCCATAAGTCAAAAACACATAAAGTCATTTTAGGGGGTTTTGGAGTTATTCGCTACATGTAATATGTTAAGCTAGAAAATCTAACAAAGATCATTCTTCAAACCCTTGCAAGGATCTAGCGACAAGTACACGGTGTTTTTATTCAAATATACACAAAACATGATTTGAATTAATTATTCACACAGCCTAACGTGTTAAATCTGTCGTGTTTGTTTTGTAGACAAGCAAATCTCGGAGCCAAATTCGTTCCAGAAGCTTCCAGGGCACAGTTGGTTTTGTCAGAGACATAAAATTTACATTTTCAACTCCCATTCAAGATGTGTCCTTTTTTAAACTTTCCGTCTGTAGTAAAAATAAAAAGAAAGAACATATTACTCGAGAATATGCTGCGGGGTGTATTATAGAAACTTTTATCCGGGATGGATCGTGTACCTTGTTTCGCAACCCCTACGGGGTAAGCCTCAAAGCTTTCAAATTATCTGACTAAAAGATATGATTCAAATTATTACGTAGTTTGTCGCGTGTTCCAACATTTTAATGCAGGTTCATTGTTTTGCATAACTGGCATTAATTACGAAAAATAAGTAGCTAAAACAATACAAAAGCCCTTCACTTCCGGCTTTGGACACAATAATCAGGTAGGTTTTATATCAAAAGAATGGTAATTTGATTCGAGTATACCAAAATGTAATTAATAACAAGAAAATCTTTAAAAAAATCTAGATTGTTCTTAAATAGCTTCATTCTTCTTAATATTATATTTTATGCATCAAAAAACGGTCGTTGGTTATCGTTATTTTACTGCGACCCGGTTTAGCTTTAGCTCTACAGTAAAATCATCAATGCATCTCTTTGCGCTTATATGCCTACTTATAAATAGTGTTCAGCGGAAATTTTATAGTTAAATATTAAATTAAATAAAAACTACAATTTTTTAGGAGAACACATTCTTATTGTGAAGTTGTAATTATTCAGAACAGACGGTCTGTGATATTTTAAATATGAATTAAATATATTAATTATAAAGATATACATATAAAATTAATTTTATCGAAAAATATTGTTGTTGCGCTACCGGGATTCGAACCTGGATCTCTTCCCTAACCGGGGGAGGTGCTTTATCCAACTAAGCTACAGCGGCATTATTTTTAGCGACAATTTTTCGACTTTAAATGTTACCTTTTTGAATTCAATACATTTAATCGTTCCATCATTTGACAGAGCCATCTACCTTATTTTTACAGAATCTCAAAATACCTTTAAGTAAATCTGATATTGATTTTATATGTATATCTTTATAATTAATATATTTAATTCATATTTAAAATATCACAGACCTGTGTTCTGAATAATTACAACTTCACAATAAGAATGTGTTCTCCTAAAAAATAATAAAGTTGTATCAATGTGTCCAAAATTTAATAAAAATAAATTGATAATTCTGGCGTCTACTATCAGATTTGCTTAAAGGTATTTTGAGATTCTGTAAAAATAAGGTAAATGGCTCTGTCAAATGATGGAACGATTAAATGTATTGAATTCTAAAAGGTAACATTTAAAGTCGAAAAATTGTCGCTAAAAATAATGCCGCTGTAGCTTAGTTGGATAAAGCACCTCCCCCAGTTAAGGAAGAGATCCAGGTTCGAATCCCGGTAGCGCAACAACAATATTTTTCGATAAAATTGATTTTATATGTATATCTTTATAATTTATATATTTAATTCATATTTAAAAACTACAACGTTATTCCCATATTTTATTTACACAAAATGGAGTTTAACAATGCGGATTTTATGTTTTATAAACAATATCGTCTAAATGCCATCCATTTCTCTCAAGACACTCTTGCAATCGGACTCTTAAATTTGCGAACACGCGAGAGCAAAGCGTTGGTTCAATGGCAACAACTTCACGGCGGATATTTTCTTGTAGGGCCTGAATTGTTCGAGGATTGTTGCTGTAAACTCTCGACTTAAGGTATCCCCACAAAAAAAAGTCGCACGGTGTAAGATCGGTTCAGTAAACGAGGTGCCCAGGGTATATGTCCGTACTCGCTGATTAATTATTGGGAAAAATTCCCCTCAACTTTTCCATTGAAACTCTAGCTGTGTATGGAGTGGCCCCGTGTTGCTGAAATTGTGTTCTGTTATTGAATCTGGAAAACAGCTGTAGTTGCGGTACCAAAAACTCCTCGATCATTTGGCAATAACATCAGCAGTGACTGTCTTGAGAGAAATGAACGGCATTTAGACGATATTGTTTATAAAACGTAAAATCTGCATCGTTAAATTTCATTTAGTATAAATACTAAATTATATATACATATGAGAAAACATTAAGTAATCTCAACCTAGAGATATTAAAAACACTTACGACATTTTCGCTACTTTGGAGAATATTTTTTTTAACTGACTAACTTGGTAGACGTGCTAGATGTCCAGAAAGTCATAGATGAAAATAGATAGGGATACATAATATTATAATGGATTATCTATTTGTGTGTGTCTATAATTAACATTAAATCATATTATATAGAAGTACTCCAAGCACTGACACTTTTCTATTTAAAGTGAACTATGTCCATTGAATTCTATTATACTGTCATGACAAATAATAATAAATAAATAATTGTACAATTACGACTCGTAATTTAATCAGGTATCCAGGTGATCTAGAAAGTGTGTGGAACTTATGTAAGTATACATGTATGTATATATATATACATATATACTGAAAGCTTTTTCTCACGGAAACATTCTTTGAAAATAAATATTCTCCGGCATGGAATGAACAACCTTTCATTTTTTTAATTCATCCGGATTGTGAATCAAAACGAAGCGATCTTTTTTCTTTTATATTCCGTTTTTTCGACATTGTTTTTCATTTCTGAACATCGTCAGTCTGCACTCCCGTCATGTTTTATTCTCATCTTTTTTCATTGCACCCCTCTAAGAAATAATTAAACTTGCACGAGGGCTGTTTGAACAGCGAACATCGGAAGATTCAAGGAAGCCTGGAAGGACCGCAGTTTGCCGGGTAAATGTTCACGAAAATATCAATTCTTCGTTCAAACAACTACGTATTAAATGTAAATTCTGCGATATATTCTTAAGGGTACATATCGCCACACTTTGTTCGAAACGCAATATTCAGATTCAAAATTTATAACTTCTAAAATCAAAATTTTATTCTAGCTTACGCCCGCGCACATCGCAGGGGCTTCATGCGTGAACGAAAGATGACTCTTTACAAGCTAGAAAGGTAGCAAAGTATATCAATAATGTATTAGATATATCGATGGTTACCAACGCAATGCTTCAAGGGAGAGTTTCACCCCCAAGAGTGGTGTCTCTTCATTGCCTACCGGCTAGTACTCAACGGCTTGTAATGAATCTATAGAATTAAAAATTTTAATGAAATATATTTATTCAGACGGTATTCATTTTATAGAACTCCATTGTTAATCAATACAATAAATCAAATACGATTTTTTTGGTTCCATATTTAATAATTTCAAATAATTGGACTATCGTTTCGGCTATTTAGGCCATTATCAAATGATAAAACATAGAACAGTGTGGTGAGCTTATATACATTTTTTTTACAAAGTTGGGTAGTTCATATTAGGTGATTAATATGTACTACCCCTTCTTTCTAACTAATTAATTCAATATTACGGCACGTATCGATAACTGTGTTTTATGATTATTCTAGTGTACTTATACTCTATTTTTATTATAAACACAATAATACAGACGCACTCTGTACGACGATGGCTGGGTCGTGTAAGATACCGGATTCATATAACATTTGGATGTGGTAGACGGGGTGTCAAACCTCGGATCAACCACCATTTTTTTTTTTATTTAGATCACTTTAAGTTACTTAATTATTATTGCTTTAACAATATTGGAGTATATCAAAGAACACGCAATTACTGGATTTTTCAGGCTTATTCTAATGTAATACGTTAATCATTTGTCATATATACAGATAAATAATATAGCTTTCATATTTCTAAAAAATAAGATTCTCATTAGTGACGTCTATGTTGTTCCAGGAGAATGAATACCAAATTTCAAACCATAGATGGCGACAGCGAATTTGTACTTAAAATGGTTCTACATGGTAACATAAATATAACATCAAAAAATTTGATAGATTTGGAGGTTGATTGTGGGTGGAATTGGTGAACGTTACTTAGTGTAAAGTGATCACTTAAGCCAGGCGAAGACAGGTCGTAAGCCCTGTGATACCCATACTTCCCATATAATATAAATAGTTTCGTCTCTATGACATATTTATAATTTGTTTTATTTTATTCGAGAAATGAAACAATTTTATTACATTATTAAGGAGAATACATTATTATTGTGGAGTTGTAATTATTCAGAACATTGGTCTGTGATATTTTAAATACTAATTAAATGTATTATTTATAAAGATACACATTTAATTAGTATTTAAAAATTTATTATAGTTTATTTTAATTTAAGCGGGTAAATGTAATGAAATCAATTTTTAATTGTAAAGTTGCACGTGTTATTTGATAATTAAACATAAACTATCAGAAAAGCTTGATTGCTGCTAGGCCCTACGGGCAGCTATGGTGGCCAGTGTTTCCGCAGAATGTAAATATAAATGCGGAAATCTCTTACTGTATTGCTTTAACAATGCAACATGCGTACTTTGTCGTTATATTTATAAAGTTATACATGTCATATACATATGTATATCTAGAATTATCTTAAATTTGTATTATTATCATTAGAATGTTATTAAAATAGTGAACTTAAAGAAATGAAATAATATGGACAGGCAAAAAAAATACCTTAAAATCTGAATACTATATTTTGTGAAAAACCGTTTCGAACTGCAATCTTCTGCACAATACGGAAAGATTGTAAATGAATATTATTATTTATTATTAATTTTGGCTAATCTGTACTGCCATCTAACGGATTTCTATAAAAAAAGAACGCTTAAATGGAATACAATAGCTACGAAGCACGATATACATATACAATATACAGGGTGGCTCTAAAAAGGTGAAAACATTTCGTAAAATGTTATATAATTACATCAAAATTAGTTTAACCGTATCAACAATAGCTTAAATAGTTAACTAATTTACTTACTTACCTATTTACCAATATTAAGTTTTATTTCGACAATTTCCGGTCGCCATCTTTGATTATTAATTTTCCCATTGTTTATATTTGTTTTTTTTAATTGTTGCCCAGAATCACAAAAATCACTGTAGATATAGACCGTTTTCTGATCAAAAATTGGCGAATTGAAAAACGTTGGCGTGCTAGTAAAATGATCAAACAGTTTCAAAACAAAGCCTGGAGTATAGCTAGACATTAGAGCATAACTGGACATTACAGCAGGACGAAACTCCATCTCACACAACCAGAAATACAATTAACTTTCTTCTTCGTGAGAATATTAATTTCATCGAGCCAGGCATGTGGCCACCGAACAGCCCAGATTTAAACCCACTAGATTATGCAATATGGGGTGTTTTGAAAATTTCTGATTAGCTAAATATTGTGCAAAAAAAAATACATTAAGAATTATAATTAATTATATTCTGTTTTGAAATAACTCATGTGTTACGAGATGTTCTCACTTTTTTTAGGTCATCTTGTATATGTTAAAATAAATATATATTCGAAGTTATATATCGTGATCTACATCCATTGTTTATCCTATTCTCGCCATCGTATAAATGCAAATTCCATGAGTTAATCTCCAGCGTCATGTGTTATCATCTCCAAAGCTGTATTTTGAGTTATAGGAAACAAATTTTGATAAATCAAACGATTTTTACAACACCCTCAAATATCTTTCCTTCAATAAATATAATAAAATACTAAAACATGAAAACGTTTCACTTACATAATATATAGATTACAAGTTCTCGATAAACACTCTATTTTTACATAGTATACCAATGTCCCACATTCCAAAATACACATACTGTAAAATATGCAGAATCCTTTGTGTCTGAACAGTCTGCAGAAACTGCATATTACTCTCGTGAAAACGTAAAATGCATTTAATCCCAGAGAGAGAGAGAGAGAGCACAGTAGTTCAAAGGACGGAATATTTAACCTAGAAGCGGCTTGCTACTCATATACCTCACTTGTCATTCTGAAGAATATATATTCCAGATTGTATAGTAGGGTTGTAAGTAATAGTATCCAATGCAATAAGTCCCAATTGCGGACACCGGTATATATATATATATATATAAAATCAATTTTATCGAGAAATATTATTGATGCTACCGGGATTCGAATGTGTTCTTCTTAATAAGATATAAGTTGCATCAATGTGTCCAAAATTGAATAAAAATAAATAGTTAATTCTAGCGTCTCCTATCGAGATCGTATCCTATTTGAGATTCTTTAAAAACCAAAATGGAACGACAGATGTATTAATTTGAAAAATGTAACATATAGGTTCGAAAATTTGTCGTCAATCCACTGTGTTGTTATAGCATAATCGGATAATGCACGTTCTCCAAATCCCGGTAGCAACAACAATATTTTTCGATAAATTTGATTTTATATGTATATCTTTCTAATTAATACATTTAATTTGTATTTAAAATATCACAGACCTA
The DNA here is from genome assembly GCA_031772225.1 of Eubasilissa splendida. Taxonomy (NCBI): domain Eukaryota; kingdom Metazoa; phylum Arthropoda; class Insecta; order Trichoptera; family Phryganeidae; genus Eubasilissa; species Eubasilissa splendida. Next base: position 7,096,948 of record CM062866.1, on the reverse strand, counting down.
TATTCTGAATAATTACAACTTCACAACAAGAATATGTTCTCCTTAAAAATATTTTATAATTAGTATTTATTAATTATTTTAAGTTAAACGATTTCCCAAGTCGTAAAATGTTCTCACTGAATTCTCGTCGATTTTTACATGATGTCCCAAAAGTCTTTTTCATAATAAAAATGTTATAATTATATAATGGATGGGTTTAATAAAAAAATGTTTATGTTACATTTAAGCACACTCGCATGGAATTTATTTCTTAAAAATTATGTTTTCTAAATGTTATCCGTTATTTCGCTGGCACTCTTCTAAACGGGAGGCAAAATTTCTGGGAACTGTTTGATACGTATTCTCCGTATCTCTTTTTCCTCGGATTTTTATCTAGTAAATATTATCTTTAAGTGTATTTATTGTATCTACCTGTGTAACAATTATTATTGTATTAAACAGTGAATTGTTGCATAGCAATTCGAATTTCATTGCTACATATTCCAAATCCACGAGACAAGGCAATAAACAGAATCAACAAGATTTATCATAATGACAAAAGTAGATTAAATGATAAGAGTTTTAGTAGTATCCTTGTTGTATGACCGATTTAAAAACATATGTATTTTTAATATCACCAAAAATATATTAGATAATGTCCGAGACTAGATTTTTTCCCAGGATCTAGACATTGTCTATAGAATTTAGTAAGTCGTTGGAATGTAGGGATTATGTTCTTATCCTCGGTGTGCTCGCTGGATTGTTACGACAATCTGGGACACTATTACGAAACTGCTGCCTATGCTCAGATATGCTTTAGTACTTAAGAACTGTACACGTATTCCTTAAGAGATTTTATTAATAATCTCAGATATAATGTAATTTCACAAAATTGTTGATTTATGCAAATGGCAACTAAATATCATAGATTTTAAAAAAATTAATTAGTAATTTGGCCGATTTTACTCACATCAGGGGTCACCAATTTGTGGATGGCTGGTGCTGAAAAGAAACGCGAGTTTTTGTATAGGCGTGTAATTAAATTAGAGTTAGTAAAGCGAGTTGGAGAAGGACAAGACGGAATCAGACGGAATTGTTCGGAAGTGATCGAGCGAGACTGGTGGTGGCTTCTCTCGGCCAAAACCTGGTCCCCATATGTAGATGTCGTCAGGAAATTGGGGACAGCGATGATAACTTGGAGCCGCATTCTAAATTGGTTAAATATCCCGAAGGCGTGCCACGTACTAAGATGGTTAGAATGGTTATTTGCTTAATTTTATAATGTGAAAACATATCATCATTTTTCTGTTTACACGTAAACTTTGGGTACATTTATACTGGATCTCTATACTGTTATATAAAATTAACAGAATAGACACCTTCATAAAATTATAGATATAAAATATCAAATGATGTTCCTGTTAGAAGTTTCAATAATTGACGAGTTTATACGAGATGTATAAATGTGTATGAGACGAAAATTGTGTGTCAGATGAAAAGAGTGTGATGCTTTATTCTCTCTGCCTGCCCCCGTGAAGAAACAGCGTGATAATCAATTATATTATTAGGTTGATGTGTAATTATCAGCCATTTAAAAAAATATATATTGTAACATAACCATAAACGATAACAAACTCAAAAATATATTATGTACAATTATCATTCGGGGGCGTAGTCACCGTGATCGTAGACTGATCAATGTTGAGGTTCTCTACCAGTGCTCTGTTGATGTAACTTCCTCTTCCACAGCCGCCAAAAGAGCCTGGTCATCGAAATTTGAAGAACGACCCTTGTCTGACTTTCAAGCGAACAAACCACTCTCGGCATGCCCTTTCGCTAATCGTTCACTCAGCAACTTTCCATCATTTCTCTAAATGTCAATTACAAAAACAAAACGTCGCCAAACAAACGGCGAATAATTATGCATCGACCTAATGGTTATTTGATACCTTCGATTTTTTATGGTTTTTGTTATGTGCGGGGAAGGGACCTAGCCCCGGACGGCAGGTAGCCCCGGACAAGCTAATATCTAGGAACTGCCGATATATAGCGCTAGTACCTACCACAAACAACGTATCATTGAACAAGTCTTAACTGGTGCGAACAGTTAAGACTTGTTCAATGATACGTATTCAAGTGTAAGCAGCGTTGACGTATTTTGTTAATAAAAATTTTGATCTCGGCATAATTTCGAAATGACGTACTCAGAGCTAAGATATGTATTATATAATAATTTTTAATTTACAGTTATATTTACTTACTACTCCATAAACCAGAGCATAATAAAAACATTATTTTACTGATTATAATTTATAGTATTTTCTGAAAAAAAGTGAACTATCCGGTAGCCCTGGAGACCCATTTGGAGGGTACCTTCGGACAAATTGTAATAGTTAATAATACGATTCGCGCATATTTTAAATTTAAAAATATCTTTATATTTCTATTTATCGATGTGTATAATTTTATTGACAATTACCAAAAGCTGTTAAATGACAACATTTATCACTTTTTTTTTTTTTATAGCCGAAAAATGCCGAATCACCGAGAAAAAAATTCTAATAGAGAAAACTGGACAGCGATCAGTTTTAATGCAATGGAAGCAATGCAAAATGTGTCTGCTGGGAAGATTTCGTTGAAATGTGCAGCAGAAAAATACAAAATGGGAAAGAAACAAAGTTGCAGCTGAAACTAGGTCATTTTGATTCTACTTTTATGGAAGCTTACGAACAACAATTAATTGATCATATCAAAGATTTAGATAATCGTGTGATGCCAGTAACAAAAAAATAATTTTTGAAATTGGCTTTTCATTTGGCAGAATCATTAAAAATACCATATCGTTTCAACGAAAAGTCAAAAACGGCAGATAAAAGTAAATTTACTTATTTTAAAAAACGGTATCCTGAAATAATAGTTCGCTCCTCCGAGTCTACTAGCATGATGAAGTGTGTCGGCTTCAACAAACCTCAAATGGAGAGATTTTTTGATCAATTACAATCATTGATAGAAGCACATAAGTTTCCTGCATATATAATATATAATGAAGAAGAAACAGAGGTGTCAACAGTACACAAAAATTAAAAAATGTTATCAAAAAGGCAAAAGACAAGTTGGTAAATTAACATCAGCCAAGAGAGTAAAATGACGGACGACTCATGATTAGAGGAAAAGAAAAAATCGACTGTAAATTGTATTATGTGCGGCGAAACTTTTGATGAAGACTGGATACAATGACACGGTTGTAAAGACTGGGCACAAGAAAAATGTGTGGATATAAACCCGGCAGACGATATTTATTCTTGCGACGTTCCCGGGCAAAAAAATATTTGAGCGTTGATAAAATTGTGTCCGGGGCTACCTACCACTTTTTCAAAACCGAAAAAAATGTATTAGTTTGAAACACTAATTACGGTATTTAAAAAATATTTTTCTTGTTTCGTTTATATAAATAAATCATTTTTCTATTTATGTATTGAATTTTATTTGTAAATATTAGGATATATGTGTAACATTTTTAAATTTTTGTAATGTGTCCGGGGCTGGGACCCTCTCCCCTAACTTTTTACTTGCAATCTCTTCAAAAATTCTTTATTTATAATTTTCTCCGTCCAGCTTATTATTCTTTTAATCATTTAATCTTTTTCCAGCACTACATCTCAAATATTTCCAACATTTTTCTCTTTATCAATTTGATTGTCTACATTTTGTTATTTACAGAATCTAAAATACAAAACTATTAAATTATTTTTTCTATTTTCCAGGATAAACTAGTCATTTCTACAAAGTGGTGGATAACAGGGGATTCAATTCTCAAGAAATCACTTCCACGGTCCAGATAAACATTGTAAGTTTTTTCTATATTTTTTTTTTTCTGCTTAGCCTTTTTAATAACGTAGAATACCCCTGTCATATATTTTCTTGTCCGTTTTAATTACACAATATCAATATTTTGTTAAACCAACATTAAATCATATTTATATTATTTAGTATTAAAATATATATATATATATATATATATATATATATATATATATATATATATTAGCAAATGGTTAAAAAATCTAATTACAATAGTTTATATTATTAGCCTTATTTAAATAGCGCGCAGGAAAGAATAGAAAAAAGAAAATTGAAATGAAATAATGATGTTATTGTTAGTAGCAATTAATTTTACCGTATGAATTTAAAAATAATATTTTATTTTAATGTTAACCTTTAATCATGTACAAATTAAATAATTATAGGTGTGCATAAAATCTATCTATCAATAAAATATTTATTTAGTCCCGGTAGCAACTAGATTTTTTTCTCTATGTCTTTCTAGTTGATTAATTTAATTTGTATTAAATAACACAGAATTGAAAATACATCTTCAGAACAAGAATGTTTTTTCCATAATAAAATTATGTATTTATTTCAACATTAAACATGCATTATACTGCTTTAAAAAGTTTCTTAACAATTGTAGAAACCAAAAATATTTTCGAGGCGCCGAATATCGATTCCGGTACTCCTCACATGCTAAGATAGTACTCCGCCATCTTAGCTACTCCCCAGAAAACCGTGGTGCCAGATTGTCATACATTGTATATAATGTTAATTTTTTTGTGTAAGAATTTGAGGCATTGGTTCATGTGTTTGCTATTTTATTATTTGCATATTGTTGATATCAAATTGTATTAAGTATTAATAAAGAGCTTGAAATATTTCATACTACTATTTTCATGCCATTTTTTTTTCCAAGAGACTGAGATATTTTTTAAAAAGACAATTCTCTAATATATATTTTTTTCTGTATATACCGTTCTGGCAGCCACACTGAATTTTAATATCAACAAGCGTTGTGATTGGCTAATTTCAGTTTAGGGAGAATAACAACTTATACTTCGTCTGCTTTGGGGTATTTTGGAACTTACCCTGATTTTGCCTGATTACCTTGATTTTGTGTTGCATGTAGCTGACAAAAAAATCTATAAAACTGCATATTTAACTCAAATTATACGAAATCCGTTTTAGGGGGTTTTGGAATTAGGCGCTACATGAGTCCGAGACATATAACTGATATTTTTGTACAAATATATTATAATACAAAACACAGACGTTCAAATTAATGATCTTATTATATGAAAATATATAATACTTATCACTTTCATTCAAAATAAATCTCTAAAAAAATCATGCCAGGTGTTCTCACCTCGAAATATTATTACTTTTTCTGAGAGAGTTGATTCCAATTCACGCCCGCCCCCCCTTAAGACCTGTCGTATATACGCCACTGCATGTCACTATCTGGATTATCTCGGGGGTTGAAAGTCATTCGAATCTGTACGGTAAGCTGTAGACTGGGGCGTATCGTACATTGAATAAAATTGGGTTTTATTCAGATATAACCGCAAAATATTGTCACTATATTTTTTTTTATATTTTCTTTTATGTTTTCCAGTAGCTTTAAAATTAAATTTAAATATTTTATTATGCATGCGACTAAAAATATCGTTTTCAAATTATATGGTTTAATGATTCACAAGAAATACGCAGCAACAAAAAGTAATTGGTTTTCTTTACAAACAGTAATAAAAATTGTTTAAATGGTAGCGCTTATTGGTCTTATGTACTTATCGGTCTAGTACTTAAGTGACATGCTTTATGGTCTAGTAGTTAAGTGGCGTACTTTATGGTCTAGTAGTTAAGTGACGTACTTTATGGTCTAGTAGTTAAGTGACGTACTTTATAGTCTAGTAGTTAAGTGACGTGCTTGGTGATTTAGTAATCAAGTGATGGTCTAGTAGTTAAGATACGCGCAATACATTTCTATTTTAATAAAATAGTAAACTATACTGGCATCTGCGATGGGCAGTAATATAATCAAAGATATATTTATTTTAAATTATAATTTATTGTTTTTCTTTTCCACGTCAGTCCCTCGTGATTGAAGAATGTGTTCTTCATAAACTCACGTCCTGTGACCGTACTTCTCCACTTTTCACGGTATCCCACAGATTTTAAGGATATCACCAGAAAAACCATGCTGCTTTTTCCACTCGATCAATCAAATGGGTGGCCCACTATAACAATAATTTAAGAATTCACGTTACACAAATGGTTGAGAGACTATTGTTGATTTGTAACTCGTATAGAATGCAAACAGCTGTCGACAATATGTGCAGCGTGTATCTTCACCACCACATTTTGAAAGCATACTCTTTCCCTTGCCTTCACAGTCCACGATTTCACACCATACAGAAATATTAAATTATAATATTTTGCTCAAAATGCAGCCGATAATAATACAATTTTAAGCCAGGCGAAAATGTAGCTTTTACGTGACTCAAGAGAGGAAAACAAAACTCAGAAGACACTGCAGAGCAAAGAAGATTAAGAAAAGTATTAAAGGAATATAAGAAAAAATAAAATTATAAAGTATCAAGAAAATTCGCAAATGAAAAGAGTCCTTGTACGTGTTCTGGTGGTTTTAAAGTTTTAGTTTTAATATCCTTATCGCGAAGTCGCTTATTAGATTTCAGTATAAAAAATGTTTTTCGGGTGAAAAATTAATCATCTTGCTCTACTTATTTCTGCGTTATAACCTCTCTACGTGACTTCTATAGATTAAGTCATTGGATAACTTGTATATTTTTAGCTAACTTAACTTTATGGCTAGATTTGTTCTTCTTCAATCTAATCTCTTTGGGAAAAAAAAGAAATTTTATGGACCTAACGGTACTCTACAAAAGAAATTATAATCTAAAATATCGTTAAGATCGCGATATGACTCCACAAGTAGCAAAGCATTATGTAGCGTATTTTTGTATGGTTTTCTTATTTCCCAACCCTATTAAATAGCTCCGGGTCGCGCGTCCCGCGGAATGCAATACGACAATTCCGGTCGTAAATCGGAATCACCGCAGGGTAGGGGAGGAGAATAGGGAAACGTGGTACAGTGAGAGATCGGTGGGGGGAAGGGAATCTTGTCGAAGGACCAGTGATCTCAGGAAACGGTATTCGAAAGGACTGCTCTTCTTACCTTCAGGTACTAACGGTACTCTACAAAATAAATAATAATAAATAAATAATTTTAAAAAAAGAACATAGGTAAAACTTGAAAAAAATTTGATATTAGAATTAACGTGCACCTGAGATGTCTAAATAGCAACAACTCATATTTTGGAAACAAACCATTTCTTTGACATTAATAAAGGTTTAGAAATTTTACATACAAATATCAGGGATTACAGTTAGATAAATTAGAAATTTTAGAAATAAGGAAAAGTGTTAAGTCGAAACATGTTGATGTAAGTGTGGTTTTAAACAAAGTATTTTTCTTATAATATAATATTCGTATAACATAATATGTTGCCACAAAGAAATTTTGTGACTATTGAGGAAATTAATAATATATAATACTGGACATCCGTCATTACTCTCACAAATAAACTTAAATATCCCTTATTAGGAGAACACATTCTTATTGTGAAGTTCTAATTTATTAAGTTGTAATGTGTTCTCCTAATAATAAAGTTGTACCAATGTGTCCAAAAATTTAATAAAAATGATAATTCTGGCGTCTGCTATCAGTTTACTCAAAAGTATTTGAGATTCTGTAAAAATAAGATAGATGGCTCTTTCAAATAATGGAATGATCAAATGTATTAATATCAAAAAAGGTAACATATAAGATCGAAAATTGTCGCTAAAAATATTGTCGCTGTAGCATAGTTGGATAATGCACCTTCCCCGGTTAGGAAAGAGATCCAGGTTCGAATCCCGGCGGCACAACAACAAAAAATTTCTATAAAATTGATTTTATATATAATCTTTCTAATTAATATATTTAATTCATATTTAAATATCCCTGTCCGATCAGTGAGATCTCAAACTCTTCTTCACAAAAAGTTTTACAATACCAATCTAGGCTATTCCTCTCCACTGCATACGCAGAATACAAAATTATTAGAAGGAGATCTGATTGATAAACACTACCATGGATATATTCTTTATAATTAAGGTCAATTCAAAAATAAAATTATACGTCATTATTATACATCATATAAATTATACATCATACATATTATGGGTAACGCTCCTACCATAAACTAACTCTTTTAATGCCAAAGACTATCGACATAACCCAAAAGAGAAACCGATTCCATATATATCGTCTCTTTCAGGTTAGATCGAGTTTTTTGTAAATGGTTTCCTTGAAATCTAGACCGACGTTTGAAGCCAAGCCTCGACAATGACACGTGTTATCGTACCGAAATCAAATAAAACATGATTACATGTTATTGGCCGATTTTTAAAGTTGATAGATTATTGTTTGAAAAGTTTTCATACACAAAACTTTATACATACAGGGTGAATATTATGTTCCAGGCCGATGTTGTTTTTGAATAACTAGGAAATAATATATTTTTTTTTTATTTGGTTCATTATGCATGGAATATGACAAATGCATTCTCTTAACCATATTGTTTGTGTAAATACATATTCAGTAAGAACGAAAATGATGCACTATGCCTTCCCCCCCATTCCCTTCCCCACCCAGCGTGCCGCCGATCAGTCGATTGGCGACCTTGAACGAGTGTAGTATATGTTTACTTAAACAATTAGAATATTATACTTATTTGAGACTTCGCGTCTATACAGTATCGGAACTCGTCGTCGTCTAAAGGAACCTAAGACGAAATAGTAAACATTACATACAGTCCACATTTTGGAAGTGCCAGCAGAATACAGATTGTGGTGAGTGCCAAACTCCTTCCGTATCCTGAATTCTTCCGGCATCTATGCTTATACGCAACACATATTTTTCATAACATTCTCGCACACTTCGCGTGTTATTTCAGCAATTTCATTTCGAGAATTGTCCTGTAGCATCGAAATTGTTGTTGGCTTATTAAAGTAGACCTTTCCTTTCAAGTACATCCAGAGTCGGGAGGCCAACCGATATCACCACATTATGCGGCCAGGAAAAATTTCTCGCAAAACTTCAAACGTAGCTCGGGCTGTGTGTGAGATCACACCGTCCTGTTGAAACCGCATATGTTGCAGATCCAATCAACCCAATTCGACTACTAAGAAGTTTTTCAACTTGTAACGATAGCGATCGCCATTAATTGTTACACCATTATCATTAGCATTTAAATGAAATATTTTAATGACTTCAACATGTTTTTGAGACGTTAGATGCTTGATAATTATTTGTAATCAACTACTCTTTACATACAAATCAAAATGGCAGTTAAACAAAATCGGCTTGGAACATAATATTCACTCTGTAGAATCAACAATCAAAAAAATCTAAAACACATTCCTTGTATTTGCATCGTGTGTTAAGTTAGCTCATTTATAAAACCATCTTATATTTTATTTCACATATTGTTTACAAATATTCTTGACTGAAAATAGTAATCTTCGTTCAGGTCTCCCTTATGTCTGTAGCGTAAAAATATAATCTGACAACCACCGAAAAATGATTTAACGAGAATAAGAATTCAAGATGATAAAAATGCTGGAAATACTCTGAAAATTGATCTCAATTAGGAAATAATGTCTTTGAATGCCACTCTTAGAAATTATTTGAGACAAATAAATAATTCCAAACTATATAAAATAGTCTGAAACCTTAAATCGCTGTGATGTAATTTAATTATTTAACTTTAGTAGATGTCAAATATTTTACGAAATGTGGATTTGTATTTACTCAAGTATAACTAAGGGGACTGCATTTATTTATTGTATATTGTGATAAACTTTTAACTTAGAATTGTTTATTTACCTAAGTATCGCAGTAAAATTTACCACGAAATCAGTGTTTTTAAAATTTAAAATTTTCTCACGTTTATTTATAGTTTTATTTGTACCCTTATCGATTGCTATCTTAACCAAATCCCTAATAGATAATGTATTATTATTTAACTAGCAGAGAGCGGCGACTATTGCAGACGGCTGTTAGCGATCGATGGCGGCCGCTACGCGCTAGTTACGCCACTGCTCAACCAGAATTCTTTCAAAATACTAAAATGTTATTTTATAGTTACCCCTAGTAAACGTTGTAACAAACTAATTATTAAATATTAATACCGTACAAAAATTGTAGCGTCTACTTTATGTGTTTTTGAGTTATGGACCTATATTTTGAAACAAAATGTTTGCATTTTTTAAAGAGACAATTCTGTAATGTATTTTTTTTTCTATTTATAGCGTTCTGGCAGTCATTCTGGATTTTTGATCACGTGATCATCAACAAACATTGTAATTGGCTGATTTCATTTTAGGGAGAATAGCAACCTATACTCTGTCTGCTTTGGAGTATTTTGGAACTAACCATGATTTTGAACATGCAATATCAATGGATTCAAGTGGCTGTTGCGAGAAACAAAATATTCTGCATGTAGCTGACAAAAAAATCTACAGAACTGCATATTTAACTCAAATTATCCGAAATCGGTGTTAGGGGGTTTTGGGATTAGGCGCTATAATTAACTTGTTTTAAGTGCAATTTTTATTTAAGAAATTGCAGAAATATTTTCACCGATCAACAAGAGAGGCCGCTAGTTTAGTCTGCGATTATTCCTACACAGATGTACGTAGCTATCTGACATAATGTTGATACACAGACATTTTACTAATTTAAGCAATCCACTATAATCGGGGCACGCCTGAAGATTAGCCTTCAAATGAGAGAAGATTTGAGGAATTTGCAGACCTGTCGCTTGTCCCAGATAAATATTGAACCTAGGTTTTGATACGCGCTGGAACAAATGAGATTTGAAATAACAAGAGTTGAGCTTAGAGGCATGACCATGAACCGGAAGACAGGAGGCGACCGAAGTTAACTAAAATTACACGTTTTTAAAAGTATTGTAAAAAAAAAATCAAGTGACTTTAATTAATACTCGTGTAAACAGCGCAACAGTGTGTGTGTTAAGTGTTAAATATATTACATTTATTTTTATCATTTTTTAGAAAACGGTTGCTTAGCATTGTACTTTGTATAGGTAGATGCAAAGCATTCTTTTTTTGAATATTTGGTAACGTTAAGTACTAAAGTTACAATGAAATTCTTTACACTGCCAGGACGTTAATGAACATATTAATAACTTTTAATACAAATTAAATATATTAATTAGAAAGATATACATATTAAATCTACAAAGGCACTGTTATTAAACAAATATCAGATATGTCATAGAGACAAAGCTATTTTTTATTATATTTAATGGAAAATATATGGAAGTATGGGATAATTGGGTGCAGTGGTACTCGAAGCGAATCCACATACTAACATATATACAACTTTCAAAAAATTTGATTAATGCTGAGATTGAGGGGTGAGAATTGGTGAACCTTATATATATATAATATTATTACCCCATACTTCCATATATTTTCTATTAAATATAATTTTAAAAAATAGCTTTGTCTCTATGAGAATCTGACATTTTTTTAATTTAATTTGTTTTGTAATAATATCATAGATTTGTTTAATTTAAAATATTAATCTAAATGGGTTGTATCTAGAAAGTTAATTATATTTCCATTTAATGGTTTGCTATCTCAGAAAAATTATTCTTGTTGTTAATCGATGGCGAATAATAATTTTGATTTCATTATTTTATACAATTTTCACTCGTTTATAAAGTGTACATATTTCAATAAAATGTTTATTAGTTTTCAAGCTATGACGTTATGAGAATTCCGTGTTTCGGAAAATATGCCACAATAGTTTCACGTGTGAAGTTTGTTTTGCCGCACACGGTACTCGACATTTTACAAAGACAATTTGTATCTCCGGGTAATTATCAAAGCGGCGAACGGTGGTCTAGTGGTTAGTGGTAATTACACCGACTCATCCCGGCGACCTCGGTTTAATTAATTACACGAGATGTTGACCGCCGACAGGCATGGCATACCTTCAACATCCTGATAGTAATTAACGGGGGAGATTGTCTTTTAGATATTTACCCACACGGTTATTTGCTATCTAACCATTCCGTGTATTTACCCTTTGACTGTCACCTGTTCATGACACGAAACTGTGTTTCATAAATTTGAAATTAAGATAAATATTTACGTATCAAAAATCAAATTTAATTTAGATTATATAAAACATGAATTTTATTTACATTTCGACTAAACTACAAGGGGGGGAAAGTACAATGTTGATAGATATTAAATTTATTTAAAAGAAAACATACCTAATATGGGGCTAATGGATAAATTCATTTAGTTATTAAGAATTGCACTACCACTATTCACAGCCTTTTTTATCTCAAGGGCTCCAAAATTTACCCGTTTTTATGAAGGATGAGGACCTCTGGGATATTGTTAAATTAATTTTATATTTTGTCTCCCTCTTTATGTATATAGTATATTAATAAAATTCGTGGTTTATGCAAAGTGATTGTGTTTTATTTAATTGCTTTCTATAAAAATACAAATTTAATTTGTTCAAAAATCTGTTTTAAAATATTATTATTATATTATACATGAAAAATTATACTCCGTTATTATGTACATGTACTCGTATACTGCCTATGCAGGTTTCAAGATAGACCGAAAGAAATATTATTTATATATATACTACTCATATACATAAATCATACTGCTCATATAAGTAATACTTCATCACCCATGTCGGTCCCTCGTTACTGAGGATCGTGATTTCAATGAACTCCCACCCTCTTGACATCTATACTTTCTCAGCATCATGCAGATCTTAGTACTGTCCCCAGAGAATTACAACAAGCTTTTCCAAGCTATCTTCCCTTCTCGCAAAATTCCCAATAAATTGAAGGATTCATCTCAGGCAAATGGTTTGGAGTCTGTCCTTGATATTCAGTTCCTGCAGAAAGGAGACAATTGTGCGTCTCGCCATCCATGGTATGTGTAACATGCATCTCCAGCACCAATCCGTCTTCACTCCTTTGCCTTCAGAGTCTATGATTTCACACCATATAAACATACAGAATGCACCAGAGACTGTACAAGTCTGACCTTCGTTTGTCTTGTCCTTTCGCAGTCTTTCCATATTTTGTCAAGTTTCGTTTATTTTTTAATTCGCAGCTTCGCTATCATAAAAAAAATATAATTTTGTTTTAGTACCTAACTCAAATCATTACTCACATAATAGACTCCCCAATGTGTGAATGTGGTGCCGAGGAGGAAACCCTTGACCATGTATTTTTTGCCTGTCCATTGCGGATCACAGGTTTTTTTTACAATGATCTTGTCAATGGTGATTTTCAACTCCCGGTTAACTTGTGTCATCTTCTTTTCCTCAACTCGCCTCATTTAAACTATATAATAGCAAATTTCTTGAATGTCAATGGTATTGACTTGTGACGCAATGTTCTCTGTTCTATAGTATTGTTGTACTGCTTTCTATGAAATGATGTTTGGACTTGTTTAATGGCACAAAACACTCTTGAAGGGTGGATTGCCTATTTGAAAGAAGAAGAAGAAATCATTACTTAATACAAATTTAATCGAATAATTATTAAGAATTTTTTGCATATAAACGGTGTTGGTCACAAATTAAATAATTTGGAATCGTTGGAGATAAATAAAGCGTGTAAAACTAATCAAAAAATTATAAACAACCAACTAAATTTAACTACGAGTCTCATTCTAAAATTTTTACGAAAAAATTATTCGAGTATATTTGTATTAAATAACAATTTGAATTAGGTACTAAATTTATTTTTTCAAATTGTTTTTTTTTTTTAAATAGATTCTGGTAAAGAAACAATAATATATGTTTTAGTTAGTTATGACACCATGAAGAAGAAAATTGTATTTTTCTAAACCGGTAGATGTATTTAAACTCAATTAAGTGGTTAATAAAACAAAGATAATAAATAAAAATAGAAATATTACTGTTGTAATTGTAATTTTTGACAAAATAAATAGATATTTTTTTATTAAATGTAACTTTAAAACAAAAAGGTCGTATAAACCAATTTCACACTTCGAAATAAAATGAAAAATTTTCCATTTATATGTCGTTTGTGACGAACAGACGTTATTCTACTTAAGAGTTTTATTTATAGGATAATAAATAATCATGGAATCGCAGACGTTGAGAGACTATGTAGGATTGCCGAGACTTTATGAATATTTTTTTAAATTTTCCTTTTCGGATAATGGATTGTTGACATTAGAATTTCAAAGAAATGAAGGGGGCGTTATAACTCGGGTGTTAAAATGATTTTTTTTTATTAATATTCGCTCCATTTTTCTCCAAAAATACAAAGCTATCGCGACATGACGCGAGGCAGTGACAAATTTTGTTTTCGTGTGCAAATAATGATTGCGGTCTCAAATTATTTTAGCAAAACTTTCACCGTATTTAAAACGAATATTTAATTTGAGCCCGTCTAAAAATGTTTTACTTCGATCCATATATTACAAGTTATTTACATGGAGTAATTTATAGTCGATTTTTTTAGTCAACAAGATTGGTTATTCAGTTACTTTAAGAAGTCTGTGTAAAATAAAGATTTTGACTAAGATGTAATTGAAAAAAGCGTTTAAATTTCAATTTTAAAAATTGTTCGGCTTAGGCATGTGTTTCATCATATACAGGGTGTAACCGACCGAGTTCACAATATTTTACGGCTGTATATATATATATATATATATGAATAAATTACAAATCGAAAATGTCCACGGAATATGTGCCTAATCTGAACCATGTCAGAGATATGTAGCGCTGAATCCCAAAACACCCTTAAACAAATTTTGGAATTTTTTTTAGTCAGCCGAGTTGGAAGGTAAGGGGGGGAAACCTGCAACGCATTATTTTTGTTCTTCAATAATTAATATATTTATACACAAATAAATATATATCCCAAACACCATAAAAGTTATATAGTAAAAATTAATTTTCCTAATTGCATTATATGTACCAATGAACCATTATTTATCTGTACATTAACTCTATTTCAATCACATATACTCGGCGACGGAAAACATAAAAAATATGTTATATATCGCAAAAAAAACCGGTGTACATGAAAATTTCAGCTCTAGATGTGTTATGTTCTATTTCCTGTGAGTTTTCTCTTGTACAAGCATGTGTTTATTTAATTTTTTTTTTTTTTTTAAAGTATTCCATATTTTTGAAACGGGCTGTTACACACATTAACACAATTGTTCTTTCTAAAATGAAAAGTTGTTTTCTTGCGGATTATCGAGTTGGGTAGTATTGTCCCTATGTGCTCGCAAGTAAGTGCAGACAAGTTCTAGCTGCATTAGAATTACATGAGTTTAAATTCAATACGTAACTTAGGTATTCAGATCGCAGTACAAATCCTGGCTGAGTGCATTTCTGTGTAATCTAAAAATTATTAAAAACACATTCTTATTGCGAAGTTGTAATTTTTCAGAACATAGATCAATTTTATGTCAAATAAATAAATATCAGATATCTCATAGAGACAAAACTATTTAAATTATATGTATTTTTGATGAAAATGATATATAGAAAATATATATCATTTCCATTAAAAAATATATAACAAAAATAGCTTTGTCTCTATTTGATATTTATGTAATAACAGTGCCTTTGTAGGTAAAAATCCAGTAATTGTGTGTTCTTTAACATATTCAAATATTATAATTTTATGTCATTCTAATATTGCGAGCTCCAGCTTTTCTTTCATACCTCCTAGAACCAGAACAATAAAGAACTCCTGAACATGCATTAAGTGACATATTTCGATCGACAGCAATTGTGAGGTCCGGAATTAAAAGCAGATATATGTACATTTTACCTGTATTCGAGTAAAATGCGAAAAACCATAGACTCCAATTGTCACATTTGGAATCATATTCACCATAAATGACCAGTCACAATAACAGTAACAGGTCACATGACCAAATACTGTCATATTGGCTGAAAAAATATTTGTCTAGGTTTGAGTTAATTATGTATTGGACATATCTGTGATTGAAGTAACAACTATATTAGAAAAACACATTCTTATGGTGAAGTTGTAATTATTCTGAACATGGATCTGTGATATTTTAAATTATGAATTAAATATATTAATTAGAAAGATATACATATAAAATTGATTTCATATGTATATCTCTCTAATTTATATTAATTATTATGTATTATATTTCGCTTTATATCTGTACATACTCAACTGAAAAACCATAAAAATTTGACATGTCTGATTTTGATTCTACACAATTTTGTTCAAGATAATATCGTCTATGGTTTAATTATCGTCGCAATGTTAATTTCTATTAATCTTACATATTTGAGATGTAATGGATGGATCCAAACAATCACAAGGGTAATCGTCTTAAAATAATCCAAAGATCTATTCCCCGCACCCCTTGGTTCTCCAACAGGAAAGTCTCTAAAAGAACAGTAGCAAACATCTCTAGAATAAAAATTGGGCATTGCCAGGTGGCCTCACATTTGTTCAGAATGAACATAATAGACTCCCCAATGTGTGAATGTGGTGCCGAGGAGGAAACCTTTGACCATGTCTTTTTTGCCTGTCCATTGCGGATCACAGGTTTTTTTTACAATAATCTTGTCAATGGTAATTTTCAACTCCCGGTTAACTTGTGTCATCTTCTTTCCCTTAACTCGCCACATTTAAGCTATATAATAGCAAATTTCTTGAATGTCAATGGTAATAAGTTGTAACGTAATATTCCCTATTCTATAATATTGTTGTACTGCTTTCTATGAAATAATGTTTAAACTTGTTTAATGGCACAAATCACTCTTGAAGGGCGGATTGCCTGTTTGAAAGAAGAAGAAGAAGAAGAGATGTAATTTATAAGTTAAAATGTAAAAATAATTGACATTTATATTATTAATTAAGTATTTATATCGTTTCGTTAAAAAAATATATATATAACCTATATCACTTCATGGAAATTGGTCTAATTCTAGTATTTCTCTGAACTTCATTCATTTGTGTTGGTATACGTTGAAGTCGTATCAAAAAGATTTTGGTTTAGCTGTAGCATAGTTGGATAATGCACCATCCTCGGTTCGGAAAGAGATCCGTCGACTAATTATTAGATGAAGTGATGATAAGTTATTCTCTAGTCTCCAATGTTTCAGGTGCAATAAACGTGTGATACAAATGGGATTCCTTAAGCTAGTGGCTGTGTATGTTATATTTTATTTTTAATTGTTGTGAATTGTAAAGTGGTGTGATTTTTTTTAAAATTAATTCATTCATATATTAGAGTATTCCAGTGGCAATCTTTTCTTTCCCTCTCATCGGGTTATAGCGTTAGGGTAGAGGATTGCGTTGGAACGGACGCGTGAGGGATCAGATTCTGGGTGGTAGTTTCCTAAGGGGTTGATGGTGGGGTTAGGGATATTGGGAAGGTTTGAATAGAATGTACGAGATTGATCGGTGAAGTATTCAATGAGAGTGGGGATATTGGAATCGGTGTGGGAAAGAGATCCTCCCTCACCCCACTCCTTAACCCCTTCAGCCCCCTTTCCCGCACCAAAAAACTCATCTACAATGCCTTCATCCGCCAATCATCTCCTACGCGTGCCCCATCTGGGGCTCCGGAAACCTCCGTTATCCGTTATCTGCCTCGATACTCCCCCAAATCACCAAAAGCCCCTGGTTTGTGCGCAATATCATAATCCATACCGACTCCAACATTCCCACCCTTATAGAATACTTTATCACCCTCTCCCGAGAATTTTACTCCAACCTCCCCAATATCCCCAATCCCACCATAAATTCTCTTAGTTTATACGACCCTCCCTCTGACCCCTCTCGCCTCTGTCCTATTGCAATCCTCTACCCTAACACTGTATCTCGGTGAGCGGGTTAAAAAAAAATAGTAATAATTTTTTTTTAAATTAAAAAAAAAAAAATTTAAAAAAAAACAGTCATATACATATTTTTTACAATACATATTCACCAATATACCAATTTACAAGTTGTCATAACCACAGCTACCCGCTCACGGGATCCCAAAATTCACCACAGGTTATGGCACTTGAGACATCGGAGACAAGAGGTAGAACAATCTCATCACTCCGTCTATCATCATCCCATGGAAAGAGATCCAGGTTCGATCCCGGTAGCGCAGCAACAATATTTTTCCATAAAATTGATTTTATATGTATATCTTTCTTATTAATACATTTAATTAGTATTTAAATTATATTTTTTAGCTGAAAATCACAAAATTTTGAATAACTTCTAAATCATACTTTTATTTATTATCTTTGTTTTATTATAGAAAGTTAATATTGCTAATTTTAAAAGTATAACTTCTAAATCGTTGAATTTCGGATAAACTTTTTGATGCTCAATGGCTTGCTAGCGATGTCCCCTAATCATAGATTTAGAGCAGTGCCTCAGATACCTGTTTATAAGGTGAAAATGGTTGAACGCACTTAATGAGAATGTGCTATAATTGTCAATTTAAGTTTTACACATACCGTTTAGTTTCCTGCGGTTTGGCATGCATCCCGTATTAATTACAAGCCCTAATAAAGCGAGACTTCGCGTCAGCGTGCAGCGAAGACTTGCCTTCGGCTTGGATTATGGACAAGAAATCTCCCCGCGCGCGAGTTTGCTCCCAAATATATAGTCCTCCGACTGCCCCCTCTCCAGAGGAAGACCTGCTGCCAATAGAATGTCTTACTACCGATCCTTCAACCAATCCATGGCACCGTAAGATATGCCGGGCGAATTTGAACTCTGCCTACAGTCAGTCTTCCGCCGACTTCCGACTCGCACTCTCGTGGTGTCATCAGAATAGAAAAAAATTGGACTCACGGCCGCCATGTACGTTATAAGTGACGTGATGAGAGCCATACATATGAGAAAATGTTATTGTCACTGAATGATTATTGATTGAACTATATTATAGTCATTTTAATGATACGAGTTTATTGTAATTTTATATAATTGATTGATATTAATAATATATGTAACTACAGATATATAAAACCAGTAGAGTAATTTAAAATATTTATTGTAACATGGAAAAAATCTTACAATAAAATCATCAAATAATTTAACATAATTCTTTTAAATATTTTTATTAAATCTTATAGTTTTTTTTGTGATCAATTTTACATATCTTTAACTGATTGATTTATTGTTGTACAATATGTAAGTTTTGGAATGCAAAATAATGTGTAATAAATTTTTACGTTTTTAATACCGCTTTCAACAAACTGCACTCTTATACAGCTCCTATTGTTAAATGTTTACTATCTATTTTTTTTATATCGGCTATTTACTCATCGACAAAAAATATTTGAAAACACATAGAGCGATAGAAATTCGGTAAAAATGTAAAATTCAAAAATGTTTTCGATAAAAACATTAAATTCATTTTTCAAATAATACCCTTGATCATAGAGATATTAAAAATATTATGAATTATTCAAAGTATGTAGCTGCATGGTCGCGCATTGTATTTCTCGTATGGCAAGAAATATTAAACATTATTGTCTGATTTCTTTAGCACCACCCTGCATAGGCGTCTGCAATACCACCCTGTCGCGTACGCCTGACAATATAATGTACTTTCTCCCCTTTATCCGGGTAGATTGGGAAATTCATTTTCTCGTATAATCCGGGAATTTAAATAAAAAATCGGAAACACGACAATCATATTGAAAAATTTCTACCCTTTACCAATATAATGGAATACTATTTTTTATTTATATTCTTTACAATTCTCTCTGGGGACAATAGGGTTGTACGAATACAATATTCAACCCGTCACACTATCTGTGGGAGTTGCGAAATGTAATTATGCATTTATATTGCAGCTTATCCCTTCGAGGTTATGGCCTAATGGTTTTAATGAATTAAACATATGTACGTGTGTGCTTTATGGCTACAAATCCGATTAATTACGCTTAATTAGTTATATTTATTATAATTAAATCACATATTTTTACTCATAGTTTGTTGAGTAACATTGTTAGTTATTAAAAATATATTTGCTTCCAATGGAAAAATATAGATTTCTCACTAATAAGGTAACATGTTTAGATGAAGTCCGATGATATTGTAAAGCTGTCTACGTGCGATAAAATATTTCAAGTTCAAGTCCCGGTGATAATAGATTTTTTCGTTAGATTTTTAGTTATTTATAAACGCAATCAAAATCAGTTATAAAAATACATACTTTTTAATTTATACTATTATATAATATAAGGATTAATGATATCCAGCAAGAAATAATTAATAGAATAAAATCAAAATACGTCTGTTACTTTGCATGAATCAACCGATTTTTGTCTCTCACCTTGGCGCAGGAAACCAGTTTGTAGATCTTCAAAAATAAAATATTCTTGCGCAAAATTTACCACCCAATATTCACTAACGTACCGGAGAATGAAGGAAATTAAAGAACCTGAAACTTCAGGAACAGTTCACCGCCCCAGATATCTTGAGGAACGTGAAATTTCGGGTTTTTCCGGATTTATTAGGATGTGGGTCTCCCGCCGGAAGTTACTGGGATGGATGATGCCGGAAAAAGCGGTAGCCAGGGAGACGTAAAATAGTATTCTACTGGATTTCTCTTGCACCCTCTTGTAACCTAGACTGTGAACGAGTTTTGCGACTTCAACACATAAATGTGAAGTTTTCCTTCCCCTTTTGGGGGTGCAAGACTTCTATAACATGTCAAATTGATAAATATTGTACAGGTTTGGCTCTGATACCGGAGCTAACATCGTGCCGTATAATAAAGGAATAGAAAAAAGTCAACTATAAAGGGGCGCCACAAAGTTTTAGTAACTAACTGTTCTAACTTTAAAATATATTCCAAAAAGCTTTGGAGATTTTGCAAAATATTGCACGCGTTACTTTTTGAGTGGAATAGAAGCAAGAGTAAACAACTCTCAAAACGATTCCAGAGTAGGGTGGGACCCTTTGAGGTTTCCTTCAAGTATCTCATGTACAAAATAATAAGATCAAAGTCGAAGGGAAGAGCTACACGCAGATGGACAGATAATATTAAAGATAGTAATATGGCAACCAAAATAATGTTGTGTTTCCAATCTAAACATAGATAAGACATAGACAAGCGGAAAATAGACGCCTTCGAAATAAAATTGCTGGAGAATTATGTTACGTACCCTGGAATCAGCTGTGAGTACAACCCAGACCCAGAACTTGTGGAGGTGCATTACGAGCCGAGTCCCATCTTATTCAGTCCGCTATATGTCAATACTGATGTGGGGACCGTCTTCAGCTGATTAACCCATTGATCGCGTTCATAAATACGCATGACATCTTTCATACGCGGCACCAATGGCGGCATAATAATTTACGACTTTACACTGCGATAATACATCGAATTTATGGTTTGTTTTTTAAGAAATCGATAGCAAATATTCTCAAGTATCTTTACGAACATAAACAAATACATAAATCAGAAGCTTAATTACAAATTTATCTATGAGAGAACATAACAGTGCCTTACATCATCACTAGCGCCATTTGTGGTGATATTCATACGTACTAGAGTGAAGTGGTGATCTGCACTGCTGCTGATTTCTGAGACTAATGCGCACCATTTACAAGTTTTTAAATACTGACATTAAATACATACACGCATAAACTGAGTTTGAGAATTTGAATAACTGAGCGATACTAATGATACGAGGACTTATTATTTCGTGTTTGTTTATAAGATGGATAATAATCCTTGATAAATATCGACAGATGTCGGTAGGATAAAGATTCAAAATAATTATGGTACGACCCTCACCACTCCTCAGCGCGGATGTATGCATCAGCGGGGGTTAAACACGGCGACTCATATTTGAGTCACCCCCACGCTATGGACATGTATGGCGCAACTCATAAATGCGTCGCCCGCGGGGAATGGGTTAAAGACACGAGCCCCATCTACACCCAGGGTGCAGGCTGATGCGAAGAGAACAAAATGACAAGTACCGCTTCGCCACGACCGAGAGCCGCCGACTCGCTCTCTCACTCTTCACACTTCACGCTCAGCTATACTCTGTACACTTTATATTCTATCTCTGATTCAATAAACGACTCTACACCCACTTGAATATAGAAAGAAGAAGGAAAAATAATATGGCAGATAATAGTCTAAAAGTTAAAAACACATTAAAAGGAAGAATTACACATCTTCAATATTAGCAAAATTACTTCGTGGCCACATATTACATAAATAATAAGATAAACCACTATTTATTGCACATCTTCAATGTTTCGATACCTATTGTATCGTCTTCGAGAAACATTGTTTACTAAAATTAAAATTACAAGCATAGATCAAATCAAAACTATAAAAGTATGAGTGGTTGGTAACTAATCAGGTACTACTGTGAAAACAAATTTAAAAGGAGACTATTTGCAAAAAAGATTGGGCTATTTATAATATTTAACTTGTTATTAACATCTTTTTAAGTTATTTTAAATGTATTAATTAGAAAAGTATACATATAAAATCAATTTTATCGAAAAATGTTGTTGTTGTATTACCGAGAGTCGAACCTGGATCTCTTTTCTAATCCGGAGAAGATGCATTACCAACGATTCTATGATTAGAGAAGATGTCCAGGTTCGAATCCCGGTAGCGCAACAACAATATTTTTCGTTGAAATTGATTTTATACGTATATCTTTATAGTTAAATTGTTTAATTAGTATTTTAAAAATATATATATCACAGACCTATGTTCTGAATAATTACAACTTCACAATAAGAATGTGTATTATCTTTAATAACTTATTCTGATTTCTAAAATTTCAAATTAATTGATATAAATTGGTAATTAATTATTATTTTTAGCTTTTCTTTTCATAGCATAAATATTATTTTGTAAAAAAAATGTATTCAATTAAATGTATTATCTTTATGGCTAATCGGGTCTTTATAAAAAAAACGATTACGCTAAAAAAAAGAAGAATGGTTTGTTTGCAAAAGGTGATGAGTGAATTCAGAATAGTTGTTGCTATTTTGAAACATGTTGATTTATCAATAAATAGTGGTTTTAATTAAACGTAGTGTTTTATCTTATTATTTATAGAAATGTTACAATTGACTATTGTGTAGAATGCATTGTACAGTTATTATCTGTTGTCGATAAATATTAAATAAATAATTTTCGATTTAACGCATCCCGTCGCGAGTAGTCTCGAGTACCCTGTGGTTACATTTATAAAGATTGTGAGCTCCTTACTGCTGAAATGGTTTGAGCCCCGGATAATGTTAAATTGAGTTATACATTATGCAGAATTACTAAGAGCCGGTTTCGGTCAGATTAGGATGTTTATATGGGGCAAACTCGGGGCTGAGTAATATAAGATCGGATGAACAATAGATGGGGTTTCGTTTTGAAGGTTTGCGTTTCTGGTCGGACCGAGCTTTCGTATTTTTAAGGGATGTTTAACAATTAGCTCCTACCTTCTCGATACGCATTACAATTTATCAATGTCTATTTTTTTTATATAAGCATGCATAATTAGTATAGTTATGTATAAACATTACACTTGTGTATTATTTGTACAGTTCACTGGAAAGGATGAAAATAATACAATTTTATTACATTATTACATTTTTGACAATTTAATATTGCATTTATTATAAAACAGTTGCTCAGCATTGTATTTAATGTAGGTAGCTACTGGTTTCACATGATTTTTTTAAATTCAATTTGAATTTACAAAGTAGATGGATATAAATGAAACATTGTTATTACTCTATTTGAGTTTATTAGCACTACTCGATTTTCGAGAGAAAAAGTAACTCTCATCGACAGATGAAGTATTAAACTGTCGATGACTACTACTACTCGAGTAGTGCTAATAAACCCAAGTAGACTAATAACATTGTTTCATTTATATCCATTCGTTATGATGAAACTCTACATAGTTAACGCCGATTTTATCAATAATTAATTTACAATGTTCATTATCTATCTTCCGGAACGCGAAATTACGTTTTTTAATTTTTGTACATATTTATGGGTACTAAATTAAATGTGTAATCCTTTCTTTTGGCGGTCTCTTGTTACGAGGACGTCGTCTGCCATGGTTCACGATGATGAGTCCGAGTGGAGCTGAGGAGTCATATTCTCGAACCCCATACCTGTCATAATTTTTGTAACCACATAGGAGTGATCCTGTTGAGTACATTATTGGGTTGGCCATGGTAGCGGCCTGTGCAGGGAGTTGTTTAAGGTGTAGCAGTACCACCCACACGCGCTCTTGAAATAATGGAAGGCTTATTCCAGTGGCAAGGGTAGTCTGGGGTTCTCCGTTACTTTGCAGCAGCCTTTTCTGGTCTATGCACAGGACTTTGCGCAGACCTTAAATGTATAGTCACCATGGTGATGAATAAAACATATTTAATTGATCACTTTCTTATCATTATTATTTTTTTGAAATTACTAAACTAAGCTCAACTCACTCTGAAAACATTTTTATTCTTACAAAATTATTTTAATTATAAATGCTTGATAAAATTAATTAAATAAATCTTGTTACCTGTATTTGGGGGTAATTTTGTACCCAGCACTTAACAAAACTTTCAGATGGCCCTTAACATAAATCAAGCTATTTATTAACTATACAGATAAAAATATTAAGTTAAAAAAATTGTGTTGATGTAGCCATATTACGGGGATAATATTATATATATGTGACGGAATGCTAATACAGTGTTTGGAGGGTAATGATGCTGACAAGTCCGGAAACGGTCGAGGAGTGTCGTGCGGTGGGCGGCGGGTGCCGAACGCGCGGCCGGCCGGACGGTGATGCCAAAATAAGATAAAAAAGATGATACATATAGAAAGTGGCGTGCAGTGGGTAAAGACTTAGGTTATGCTGTTACAGCAATATTATATAATACTATATTGTTGCCGTAATTAACTTCCTGTGTTTTCTAATTGGTTTGTTGAATATATGTAGTAAATGAAAAGACACCAACCTTTGCGAAACTGGGCTGTCACTCGCCGATGGTCACTCTCCCTGCTGTCTTGAATCTTCTGAAATCTCGGCTGGTCCGTCTCCGAAACTTTTGCACAACCGATAATCCGAAAAATACAACACAAAATGTTTTTAAATCACCGCCGTAAAATATATGACCGACTCCGAAATCGTCTCTGAACAGAAGCAGTTTCGTTTTTGTTTCCTGTTTTAAATTTATATAAATGGAATGCACATATTCAAACTTTAATACCAGGCCTACCTATCGATGTATAAAAACGCGTAAATGTATATCATATACTATAAGATGCTACATTGTACATAGGTTTATGAAGTTTCGTTTAACTGACGACTTTAAGCAGAAGGAATCCATCATAATAAAAATCATTATCCTCGAACGCAAAGAGCAATCATGAAAATAACACGTTTAGTAAGGTAGTCAAATTTTCGAATTAGTAAATACTTCTACCAACTCTAAGCCAAGTTCAATACTTTCAAATGTCATTCTGTTCTCCGTACAACATGGATCAGCTGATCCATTTCTGACTACCAAGTAGAATTTTTAATTCAGTAGGTGGCAATTGTATGGCTTGGATATCGACAGATTAAAACAGTGGCTAGCAATTGCAGTAGCAATAAATTAATAATAACCCGGTATTGGACTATAGCGTTCTGCATCCAGAACCACGAAACTAATAATTCTACTGATACATGGTGGGCGCTAACGTAATTGATTATTTTAATTAATATTTGTTTCCCATATTTTTTAGTAATGCACAGCTTTTTTGCATGCATGCAGTGCACGCTTCTGCATATAGGCATACCTTCACGCCGTATTGCACAGATATGGATATAAAGGATGGGTGTCCTGCCTTGTCACGAATAATGTCATCCAATTCTTCATGTTTATCGCTTCTCTGGCTTCTGATGACATTATCTGATCTGATCTGATCATATCTGATTTTAGAGAGATCAGAAGATAATCTTCTATATTGAGACATTTATTTATCTGAATCCAGTCATTTTCATCAGTTTGTGTATGAAATTCTGCTCTGATGTGTTTCATGCTTTCAAATTTCCAAGGTATTACTGGGAAATTTTTCTCGAGTATTTGCTTTGGCCAGAAAAATGTTTATATTTCATATCCTTTGTGTATTTGAATATTTCTTTATTTCTAAATTCAGTGAATCCCGTGTTTTAAAAAGGGAACTTATCATATAAATACGGAAAATAATATCATTTTCTGGCCACATTTGAGCAAAGGAAAATATTTAATGTTGAAATGTACATTCTGAAAGTAAACTGACATGAATTTTCTTTATGAATATTTATGATTCTGCATTCCAATTTTCTTTTTTTTGTTGTTAATGGCCATAAACGTCGATGTAAAATGTAAAACGTTTTTCTCAATGTTGAAAATATAATTTCATATTAAAAAAGGAATGTAATCTGCCACGGGACAACTGTAAGTATCTAATCAGTCATACTCTAAAATGATTTAAATACGCAATGTACCATTCCAAAGGTGACATAATAGAAGACTGGCAAGACAACCATGGGAGACATCTAGGACCACCGCGTACAAGCAATGGACACCGGACTACAAAATTAATATTATTTATTTTTCAAAAGTGTAAAAAAAAATCCGATCACGCTGGAATAAACACATTATTATTATTATTATTATTATTGCAAATACCTTTGAGTAATATTCGCTAGGAGACGCCAGAGATTTTTCAATTTCATTTTATTAAATTTTTGACACAAAAGCGCATCTGAAACCACTGAGTTTGGCGTACCACAAGTTATTTATTTTATACTCTAATGATATATTTAAACATAAATAACATCGTAAAATATTATCTTATATGCGGACAATACAATACTTATAATTTTAAAAAAAATTTGACTAACGCTAACACATCTACAAACTAGGATGTTAATACAATAAAAAAGTGGACGGATGAAAACCTACTATCAATTAACACTGATAAAACATATTTTCTCCGATTTGTTATTCAACAGAAAGATAACACAGAAATTAATATTAAAATTCACACAAAAGCCTGTATTCTTGTGACCAATGTTCATCAATTGAAGAAAAATACTGTATCAAGTACCTAGGAATCATAATAGATAACAAACTCAAATGAAAAGAGCATATTATTAACCTTACAAACAAAATAAGCAAAACTGCTTACATGTTTTTAAGACTCTGAACATCTCTAACATCTTAACACCAACAAATCTAAAAATAATATATTACGCGTTTGTACAGTCACATTTGTATACGGTATTATTGGATGAGGAGGAGTATATAAAACTTAATTACATACTTACCATCACGCCATTTCCCCGAGGAGGTAGGCAGAGAGGATAGAGCGACACACTCTTCTGTCCTGACACACAATTCTTGCCTAATCCACATTCATACATCTTCTCATAGAAGCTCGCCGATTATTGAGGATTCTAATAGAACCATCATCCATTAACTGGTTTAAGTCTTCCGTGGACGTTCTCTGTTTCTGGTACCATCAACACTTACGTCATATATCTTTCTTACCATTCTCTCCTCATTCATCCGTTCCATATGACCAAACCAGATCATCACCTTAGTGATCCTTTCTTAATATTACTCACTATACTAACATCAGCTTAACATTCTTTACTCTGTCATAAATAGATTTGCCACAAATACGCCTAAGTGATTTCATTTCCACTGCATTCAGTCTACTTTCGTTCCTTTTCTGCCACTTCCATACATCAGTGTCGGTACCAGGATTCCACTGTGCACCGCTAGTCTCGCCTCGGTTGACAAATTCCCGTTAGATATAATTCCATTCAAAGCGCCGTTCACTTTATTTCCTGCAGTCACCCTCCTTTCGATATCATTCTCAGCCTTTCCGCTTCTATCAAACATACTTCCCAAATATACAAACGCATCTACTTGTTCCAAACATTCATTACCTATAAGTATTTAGCGCGGTGTCCTGCTTTCCTCCTTCTCGAATACCATACATCACCACCAGAATTTTATTCACAATATCATTTCAAACTTCAATATCACAATTAGAAAGTAATCAAAAAATGATGATAATAATTTATTTTTTATGACTAAATAATAAATCTAAATAAAACCAAATCTATAAAGAATTCAGAATACCAAAAATAATAGATATAAAAAAATAATAATAATACAATTTATTTAAATTAAATATTAGAAGCGATTTCAATCTACGAGATTTAGAGATATACAAAACTATTTTATTTATCTAGGCATTCAATTCTTCATAATAATCACCTCCGTACAATCAGAAAAATAACAGATTACCATAAATTGTTATCTCAAACCGAAACATTAAATTTGTACATTTTCATCTATACTATACTTCTTCTCTAACTCTCATAGAGAAGTAAAAAATGAAAAAGATATGTATATATTTCATGTTTAAAATATCAATATACTTATTCATGTCTTTTACGCGCATGCGTTACACGTGAAGTTTAATCTGTTATTATATTAAATTTCACACGTAGAATCGTAGAATAAAATCCAACATTATGCTATCGTATAGCTTTTCAATACTAGGGATTAAATGACATATACAATTACGAAATAGAGTACAAGTCAATAAAATGTTGATCGTTTATTTTTTTACATAATTAGAGGCCATAGAACCCAGCCGTTAAAAAATAATATACAACGATGATTTATATGTGATGGCCGCTAAACGTATCCGTATTTTAAGCTCGTTTAATATAAAATATTATCATAAAGTTATTACATACAACGGTAGTTCTGGTAACTTCATTTAATGGAAGGTTAACTGAAAGTTCGTTAGTCAATTAACTCGTCCAACCATGTTAGACTTGATATTAAAATCGATGCGAGGAAAATACCAATCTGGTACCGGTAAATGATCACGAAACTCCGTAGTACGTAGACTAAAAATGAAAATGTTTATCCCTACACTCGTAGCACGTATAAAAAGATATATTTCATTTCAAAAGTACTTAAAAAAATAAAACCGTACTGTGGCTTGAACTCGTTGTGTTTTCACGTTTTTTTATCAATTATTATTAAATCATTACCAATCACCGATAACGTGCAAATAATGAAATACTATTACAAAAATAAACTTTAATACCCACACTTCCATACTTCCCATATAATATAATATAAATAGCTTTGTCTCTATGAGATATCTATAATTTTTCTGCATAACAATGCCTTTGGAGGTAATAATCCAGTAATTGTTTGTTCTTGGACATACTCAAATATTGTTAATATAATATAATGGTCTAAATAAGAAATATATAAAATTATTGAAAATTGACTTTACATGTGTATTCTAGTATAATATGTTAGTTATTCGTCATATATACAGATAAAGAATATAGCTTTCATATTTCTGAAAAATAAGATTCTCTATGCTGTTTCAAGAGAATGAATATCAAAATTCAAACCATAGATGGCCACAGCGAAATTGTAGTAAAATACTTGAATTTTTTCTACATGGTAACATACATATATATATAACTTTCAAAAAATTTATAGGTGTGGAGGTTGATTTTGGGTAGAATTGGTGAACGTTGTATTGTGTAAAGTGATCACTTAAGCCAGCCAAAGATAGGTGGTAAGCCCTGTTGTAGCCATACTTTTCATATAATATAATATAAATAGCTTTGTCTCTATGAGATATTTATAATTTGTCTTACTATTATTATTCTATTACATCAAATTTTATATTTATTGTATACAATCTGGTCGTGGTATTTTAATTAAAGATTCTAAATTAAAGAAATTTTTGAACTAAAATATTTAAATACATATAAAAATATATTTAAAATCAACGTTAAATAATCAGATTTCCTCAAATAATACATTTTATTATAATATTAGTAATAAATGAAGCCGATATAAAAATAAGTATTTGGCTTGCAATGGAACTTATATTGTTTGTTCATTATTTCGCTCCAAATCTCAATAAGTATCGAAAATTACTGATAAGCTACAAGTGCTATAGTGTGTTATTATTTTTACGAACTAGGGCTGTTTACTTTTAATGAAAAAGTATTTTAATTATCTACATACTATTTACATCATTTATATACTGTTATATATTATATTAGTCAACGTATCCCTTTAAGCTAGATATAAAAAACCCTAATTATATTTTATCTGTATCGGGTGCTTTCAATACACACATCTTTTTGTATTACATATTTAATGATACAATTTTTAATTAATCTTATAATTTTTTTAAATATTATAAATAAACACATTGTTCGATCTTTATTGCCGATCGCCTTCTCGCACGCGCGTGAACGCGAATATTAATTCCCGTCTATTACCTGTCTACTACCCCCTCCCCCTCTGTACTCAGAACACGACCTTTTTCTGTGTGTGTACTCTATGGTTTTTTGGACGAGTTGGTGTTGAATCGTTGAACTGACAGTTGTCGTTTACAAGTGGTACCTACGGTAGGCTGTGAAATTGTGAATTATTGTCCTACCGTGTGGGAATGATAAATTGACGGAGAGTGTACTATGTGTGTTCGGTTTCTCACTACCGTGCGTGCCGAAACTAGTACATCTTACTATTATGCTTGTTGTGCTACACTTAGCGCCATCACCGAAGTATATGAACAAGAATACTTCGTGCGGAACAAAAGAGTACGTGTTTTAAAGCTCGAAAACTTGTGGCTCTAGTGAAAAAAATCCAGATACCTAAAGGAGGATTTCACAGGTGGATCGTGTTGTCTGGTTGGTGTTGGTCCTTCAGACCCTCCTGTTCCGTATTTCTATCCTTCTCCCAAATTTTTTCCATGCTTCCTACATTCCGTATTTTCTCACCCACTCGTTCAGACACATTGTATTCTCCTATTTCTAATATTAAGTAAAGACACTATTATTGCTGTCATATGATTATATAATTTATTCTGTAAGATCTAAATTCCCGGTAAATGCCACTGAAAAGTGTCCCGAAACTTGGACTATGACAAAAACTGACCCACGGTAAAACAATACATGCTAAAATAAAATCAATTATAATAATTTTACACTATAATTTTTTTACGTCCGTTTTGTATAGCCAAATAAAACCAAACAACATTTACTCTTAATTCTATCACTTGACAGTGTGCAATTATCTCGTCAAATTCTGCTGTTGCATATTCATATTTTTTCCCGTTATTATTGACGGATTATTTTTAGTTTTTAATTATTTATTTTTTATAACGTATGA
Organism: Eubasilissa splendida; assembly: GCA_031772225.1. NCBI lineage: Eukaryota > Metazoa > Arthropoda > Insecta > Trichoptera > Phryganeidae > Eubasilissa > Eubasilissa splendida. Next base: position 7,065,776 of record CM062866.1, on the reverse strand, counting down.
TTTATTTTATGTTTAAAAAATACATTCCTTCATCTTCATTTTTAACCACCAAATATAAATTTAGTTAAAGGCACTGCAACATACGTAAAGGGTTATCCAGCAAATGTAGAACTATAATTTCATTCAAATGTGTACCACGACAACGTTTAGTACAATGCGTTCTTTGAATCCAATTTTCAGCCATTCTTTCATATAAATCTGGTGCTATTTCACCAATAACACGAGTTATGTTGTTTTTTAACCTTTACCATACCATGCTAAAAATACCCTACGCAGCCATGCTGTCAACTCGTGTTACTGCAAGAAATTTGAGTTTTTTTAACACTTTAAATGGGAATAAAATGCTTTTACAAGCTTAAATGACTTTAAAATAGTTTAAATATGAATTAAATATATTAATTAGAAAGATATACATATAAAATCAATTTTATTGAAAAATATTGTTGTTGCGCCACCGGGATTCGAACCTAGATCTCTTTCCTAACCGGGAAAGGTGCATTATCCAACTATGCTACAGCGACAATATTTTTAGCGACAATTTTCGAACCTATATGTTACCTTTTTGATATTAATACATTTAATCGTTCCATTATTTGAAAGAGCCATCTACCTTAGTTTTACAGAATCTCATAATAGATAATGCACCTTCCTCGGTTAAGAAAGAGATCCAGGTTCGAATCCCGGTGGCGCAACAACAATATTTTTCGATAAAATTGATTTTATATGTATATCTTTATAATTAATATATTTAATTCATATTTAAAATATCACAGACCTAAGTTTTGAATAATTACAACTTCATAATAAGAATGTGTTCTCCTTAAAATAGTTACTATAAATAAAACATAAAATGATAAATATAATAATTAAATATGTTCATTTTATTCTCAAACGTTATTCTTGTAACGCATTCGTCAAAAGACCCATCTAACATGATCTTTATCTTTATCTATCATCATTTAAATTAATGTGTGATCTTTTTCACGTAGTACAAGTGGTTTTTTTAACGCAGATAGCATGCAACGCATCAATTTTATATGGCATTGAATTAAAAAATGATTATTTTTATTATGATTTGCTTTACATAATTGGTTTTCCACTAGTCATTAATAAGTGACTAGGTAAAATGTAAGGTTTACATTGTGTATATTTATAGAAATACGATTTAATTGACTCGGTAGACCTATGTTACTGCATGGCTAGGGAAGAGTTAATTATTCAATTATTGTTGATTTACCAGCATACACAAGTGACTTCACACATCCTCTCAGAAATTATTCTAATAGAGAGATATCACGTGATCCGGGCGGCCAATTGACAGATCCATTTCTGAAAATTATTGAATCATTGAATAATGTTTTCAATAAATCGATTGTCTCAGTTTTTGATAAGTTTCAATATTTTGTAAATGTTGTTCCAACGTGTAACGTTCCATAATAAAATTACTTTAACAATAACAGCTGTCAAAATATTAATAAGCATGACTTCTATTATTATTTGCAGTTTAAAATATTGTCTTTTCGTTTTGTAAAATGATCCATTTTTTCAGTGACGATTCGGCATGAATAAATTTGAAAATATGTACAAGTACAAGTTAATAATTAATGGTTATAATCTCTCTTAAACACCTTGGTATTCTAACCCCAACGGTTTTTTTTATCTTTTTCGTTAATTTTTCTTGTCTTCCGCGAATCACCTCTTTCCTTCCATCATCCAGCTTCATATTAAAAATCCCACTCTTCCTTATCGTTTAATCTTAGAATACTCCTAATTTTTGGTAATCTATAAAACGAATCTGTCGACACGATATCTTATTTCAAGACAGAATCATCTCTTGCGTCAAGATGCTGAACGGGTGAAAATTAAAAGAATGAATATACAAATTACACGGAATTGTTTTTATAAAAATTGCTTTATTTTAAATTACATCTTGATTCAGTTACGTAATATCATCACTATTGGTCGATTTTTTGGTCAAGGCACTTTAGAATGTGTTCAAGAGTTGTTATTATAATTATTAAGATGTGATTCATTTTATTTTATTCTCTGTCCACAAAATAATTATACATTAAACAAATCTATGTAAATTAATAAAATAATCTTAATAATAATAATGCTCCTGAATACATTCTTGAAGTGTCATAATTAAAAAATTAACCTGAATACATTGATCAGCGATTAAAATAATATTACGACTCCAAGTAAAACCTCTTTAAAATAAATAAAAGCCTCCCAGCGCTGACCACAAGAATCGCATATATTTCGTATTAGTGTGAATACGAAATCACTATTTTCTCTGGAAGTTATGATTTTTTTTTTCAAACATGATGGTAAACGAAACTTAACTGAGATATTTGCAAGTACTTAAAAAAATTCAGGAACTGCGATATATCGTATTGAAATATATCTTAAAGAAAAAACGGATCAATCAAATTTATTTCACTGAAAAAATAAATTTAAATCAAGAATTCTAAACTCATACGGTTACTAGATAGTATCCCAGAATGCCTGACAATAGAATTCCAAAGATAGCTTTCGGAAAAAATTCAAGTCCACTTTCTTGAGGTTTGAGAAATAACTGGAAGAAGTAGACTTGCGCTTGTGTGTTAAATAAATATTGGAACGAAGATCTTGTTGCTTCAGCGGACCGAAGCAATTATAGCTCCAAAATAATAGTTCTACAATCTCCGACCTGAGAAAAAATCATATTCTGCCATATATTTTATGTGTTTCTTATATAGAATAAGTCTCGTATACATTATTGTTAATATTTAAAGTACTAATCCTAAAATAATGGGGATAAACCTCCATCCATAGTTACTACGTGAACGTCTAACGTTAGACTTATGGGGTTACGAGATACGTTATAATAATATATTTCAAATCGGCGATATGAAATTAAAAAAAACAATAATTACACATTAATAGGATCGACATAAATATTATTTAATAAGAAAATATTATGTTTTTCATATAAAACTTGATAAATAAATAGTATCTGAAACCTCAAAACATGTAAGTAAATATATAATATTATTTTATTTTATTTGTTTTCACTAACATTAAATGGTTTATAACTGCATTAATTTTTAACATTTTGCTAATTTATCTGAATTTCAATTTGTCTCCGTCATCTTGGCTTCAAAATTGTAAGAAAATATATCTCGTATGTGTTATAATTTTCTATATTAAAACCATTTTGTGGAACGCGGAAAATGAATTTAATGGTCGCGGTCTTTTTTATAATCCTTGCATTTTCTTAATTATGACAAATAATATTCAGTTTATTAGTTCTAAATTAGTGTAAAGTTCCTACCTAACTAATAGTTTTAAAAAAAGTCAAATCTAGTGTATAACTTTTGTTAGGAAAACACATTCTTATTGTGAATTTGTAATTATTCAGAACATGGTCTGTGATATTTTAAATATGAATTAAATATATTAATTAGAAATATATATGTGTAAAATCAATTTATCGAAAAATATTGTTGTTGCTATACCGGAAGTTAAACCTGGATCTCTTTTTTAACCGGGGAAGGTGCATTATTCATCAATGCTACAATATTTTTAGCGACAAATTTTCTAACCTATATGTTACTTTTTTGATATCAAAATCAAATTTGTCGCTGTAGCATAGTTGGATAATGCACCTTCCCCAATTAGGTTAGGTTATAAAAAAGTGTATTCTGTAACTGTTTTAATTGTCTAAAAAAAAATTTAAACTATATCTTAATACCATACTAGGATTATATGTATCTATAAATAAAGTTCAATCTCTGATGCGTAATAAGTGAAAAAAGACTTTAACAATACATACGTATATATAAAAGAATGATGATATTGTATCAACCCCTCACATAATACGGTGTTCCTAATCTTGCAGCACTTTTGTATGAAAAACTAATTTTTACATGGCTTGCGGCAAAGTCAATACAATTAATTGAAGTGATTCGTGGCGGATTACGGTAGGAGATATCAGAAAAAATCAATTCTACGCCACTTCTCTGGGTACAAATATTAATTAATCCACTCAATCGTTTATTTTGGAACTTCGTGAATCGTCGCAACAAATTGACGAGTAGATATATTAACAATATCACACGTGAACTCAAATATCACTTTGTATAATAAATAAACTTTTTACAAAAATTTTTAATTTTTTGAAAAAAATGATTAATTATTATAATAAAACACAACGTTATTTACTTCACACAACACAGTAATTAAATATTAATTAAAACGTTTTAGACGCTTACTGCGTCATCGTCAGTAATAAACTAACTAAGGATGGTGACGGTTTGAGAACAGTGTTGGGGAAAGGGGGGTTTCGGTGAGAAGTGAAAAGTGGTTGTGGGCAGGGCTAATGTGGACAGGAGAGGAGATGTAATAAGGGTTTTTTGTATGTTAAGTACATTTTTAGTATTAATATTAATCTCTATATTTTCTAGAATGTCTCATTTTTTCCCCTTTCTGCAAGTATGTAGTACTTCTACGCTCTCATGGGCGAAACGATGACCCTCTGATCTTCCGTGGTCTGTTATCTCTGAGTTTATGCTGAAGTTCTTCATCCCCTTAAGGTGTTCTTCTATTCGTGTGTGTATTTTCCTTCCAGTTTGTCTAATATAAGATAATTGACACTTCTTACAATTAATCTAGTAATTAATAAAAAAATTACTAATTAAATTAATTAAATTAAATTTATGCGTATTTTGTTGATTTCTAATTTAATTTATTTTTAAAAAATAAATGTTTTTACAAGCTATTCAAATATTATTTTACCAATTTAACGGCACTAAATTTGTAATTAGAGATTAAAAACATATTGTACAATTCGTGTATTAATTTAACTTGCATCACATTTCACGCCCAAAAACCTCCAATGCGTACCAGCGTCGGAAGATTATGGAACTATGCGTTACTGCGGATCAATCAAAATCTCAAAATAATATTTATTCTATTTAAATCAATAATTATTTAATATTATTTGTTTGTTCACTTTTGTTAATAATACTGATATTATATTTGGTGTAGGTATATTAATTATGCCATTTTGATTTGAGTATCGATCAAGTTTCCGTGTTTCATGTAATTAAGTCGGGTTCTGGTTAACTGTAAAAATAATAGGTCATATAGTTAAGGGTCATAACAAAATATAGTTGAACAGGTGCAGGTCAATTCCGACACCTGAACTAAGTACCTACGTGACGCTATTAACAATAAATATTTTATCCATAAAACATTTCATATTATTTCTTTACGATATGGTACTAGAATGAGAACAAAATTAATTTGTATGGTTAACGTTTCTTTTGTATATAATATGACGATCCATATAATAAAACAGTTTAATTGTTGACCCCTCGAGATGACGATATTTGTGATCCCGTCCGTATCCAAACAATTGATGAGTTTAATATAGAATTCTTCAATAAAATTTGTCAAAAAACTGCATTAGAAATAGCGCGTTGTAAAATTGTTGTGTCCTCTCATTTTTACCTCGTGTTTTATTTTCACCTTTACCGGTATTGAGATCATTATTTTATCATATCAAAAAGATTTTAGAGGATACCTCTCACATTCTAAGCAGCCATCTGTGCTTTGTTATCTTAGTTACAACTCTAATAAACTGTGGTGTTAATTTTTTATCAAAAATTTTTGTGTTAAAATTAAATTCACTGATTTATGTTTTATTTATATTTACTTATTATATTATTATATTATATTTACATTCTTATCATCAAAAATATACAAAAATCATATTTTATTTAAAAAATCATTTTATTAAACTTTGTAAGAAGCCAGTTTTAATAAAGAACTTAAAATATTTGTTCAATGGTATTTGATTTCCTCGCGAGGGTTCGGTTTTTCGACAGCAAAATTTTATAAATATTTTATTCGAACCAGAAAAAAAAATCTGTACAGAGGTGGTATGCCACATGAGTCTGAGACATGTAAAGCATTATCATCTCTATTCACAGGTTTTTTTTAAATTGTGTACTCTTTAGAATAATAATCTTGGTGCTTCAATGTATGTATTTTTTTTCAAAAATTTACTTTTATATTAAAATTAGCGTATATATATAAATTTTACATAGCTTATCACAAGCTAATAAAATTAGAATGAATTCAAAAAGTGAGCAAAGTGAGTAGAATTAAATTTGTTGAATTTTTTACCATAGAAGTAATAATGTCAATTAATTCACATTACTTATTAGCAATATAAAAAATATATACGAAATAGCATATTTAGTGATTAGAATAACAAGCATTAAATAAGGTATTAAATATGGTTAACGTATAATCACATGCATGTGAAGAAGATCCCCTTATCTAGGGGGGTCGCGGTCGCTACGTATGACATTTTATGTCTTTCCGACAGAATGTTATCTGCGCGACCATTATCTATCTAAGAACTCAACACGTTTTGTCCCCGCCTAGTTTTTATCTTAAACAGAAACATATTTTAGTACACAAAAGAAATAAAACTCAATTGAATTTGCTTTCACCCATATCCAAGAACACCGCAGACGCCAAAGAAAAAAATTCTTTCTGAAATATAAAAGAAACACTCTTTTGTATTCTCTAGATACCTGTAATATTTTTAATGAGATCATTTTATTACCTTGCAAAGCAGGTCAATAAGTTTTATAATAATATAAAAAACTAGCTAACGATTCTTATTTTTAATATTTTTAAGAAAAAAATATTTTACATAATATTAAATGCAAAATTCTCTTTGCACAAACCCTTAATTTATTTCCGAAGCGCATTGCTTGAAACAATGCCTGTTTGCTTTGTTGGGGTAGGTATTCTCAACTATGTTTCCGATTCACTGAGTAAAAGGGACAAAACCGCCTTATGACAATATTTTAGGTCTGTTTGCCCATTGGAGCCGTACTATTATTAATTCCACCGAGTCCAACTCAGATATTTCCATTTAGTTGGTTGTACGTATTATTTTAGATTCTAACGATGAAAACCGTGCGTTTATTATTTGGAGAGACTGTCCTGACGTGCGAAGTGATGACAGGCAATATTGACAGAAAAGTCAAATATTTGGTCATTTGTTCTGGTTGGTCCTTCAGCCCCCCTGTTCCGTATCTCTGTCCTCCAAAATTCTTTCCATGCTTCTTACATTTTATATTTTCTCACTCACTTGTTCAGGCACATTGTATTCTCCTATTTCTAATATTAAGTAAAGATACTATTTTTGCTGTCATATGATTATATAATTTCTTCTGTAAGATCTCAATTCCTGATAAAGACCACTGAAACGTATCCCGAAACATCGACTATGACAAAAACTGACCCACTGTAAAACAATACATATGTACAATATCAATAATAATATTTAATGATAAAATAAATTTGCAGAATAATAAAGTTTTAGAAAAAGATATTTAAAAACTGGACCATTAGATTAGCGTGGGATACAAATGAAAATTTTCACGTGTACAAATGTGGTTCATTTCTGTACTACCTGAGCACGAGTGCTGAGTACATACTGACAAAACTACTGATCAAACAGTTATCCTTGTGTTTACACAGGGCAAACAGCACGCACTAAATTGTGCGCGCGTCCCTGCCGCACTAATTAACACTGCACGAGGGTAAGAGGGACAAAAGACTGCCGCAATATGAAACCAATGGAAATACACAATGTGTAGCTAATTAACATCACACCGTGGCGCCGAGGGATATTGCACGACAACACCTTACTTGAAACGTGGCGTCCTCAACATATTTAAATTTTTATAAACATGTTACTCCAGATTTTATATTATACATAGAAAAAAAAAAATATTTATTTAGACCCATATAACATATAAACATTACACAGCTACAAAAAAATACAGTTTTTTACATATATTTTACACAGATTTTAAAATGCATTGCCCAACTAGACAAACCTGTTTCAGGGCAAATTGGCAAACAAATTATGTTTCACAAAACCAAATAACTCATTGAAGGCACACAATCAAATAGAATACAAAACGTACTAGTAACATGGCAAGTAAACGTGAAAAAAAAATACCAATGTGTAATAATACACTTTGTAAAAGAAAGTAAGCGCATAATATATAAGGTAAAGGGAAATATGCCAGATCAAAATACACAAAATACAGTTATTAGAATTATTTCATAATATAAAACAGTTTACTCTCAGTATCTGCTCTACCTAATTTTAACAACTAATTTGAAAAGCCTTAATATCATTTAAAGTTCTAATATTATTTCCAATTTAAATATACATTCTGGGAGCTTGAAAGGTGAATAATCTTTGACCAAAAATAGTTTTCATTCTTGGAACTATTTTAAGATTATTTAATCTTGTGTGATAATATCTTTCAGTCCTCACAGATGAAGCACTTATTTTCCTATGAAAGCTAGTTAGTATATTCAGCATATATTATTAATTGTCTTGTATTCAAAATTTGAAATTTCCTAAAAAGTGGCTCTAAAGGGCAGGAAAAATGACGGCGGTGTATTACTCTGAGTATATCCTTCTGAGCAATGCTTACTTGATATATATATGTATACCTGATGCACTCACCCAACTATATTGAATGTGTATGTTTCTTATTTCTTTAATAATTTACTGATATCTATTTTTTTTTGAAAATTCGTGAGGCGTTTTAGTATATAATCGCCCCATACCCCCCAAAAATGTTAAACTAAAATAACATCAGAAAAGTAAATAATGAAAAAGTGACGTCCTACTCGTTACCATGGTGATTACAAATTTCATTTAGTATCCATAAAAATTAAATTTACGTTTTGACACCTATTAGAAATTCACATATTCGAAATGCAACAACACTCGCATGTTTGAAAATTAAAATATGTTCTTAATATTAAGTTCCGGTAGGAAGATAATTTTTTTTAATGCAATATCTACACGGTACATATTTAAAAAAATATATTTAATTAATACATATCTAGTACCTACATACACAAAATGTAATGCTAAGCAACCGTATTTATTTTTTTTAAAAAAACGGTAATGCTGTGATTTACAGTGTTGTTGCAGGGAAGCTCACTTAGAAATTGTATGTAATAGTATTTTTATTTATTTTATGTGGTTGTTTAATACAGGTACCATTCGATGCCCGAGAAGATATACAACGTTTTGACATTCGTAACTCAGATCTGCCCAAAACAGGCATACAGTGTTGTTGCAGTCTGTCTGTTGTTCCACATATTTTAACTTAACCAGTTCCTAGAGCAACAACAACATTCTTTGAACGCTTCTACATATTTTTAGCTCCGAAACTGTATAACACACTTAACACTATCTTGAAATCGCTCACTTCGCTCAACGTAAATATGGACTCAATATATGATTCAATTGGGTTGAGTGAGATTAACATTCACTACATTGTTTATTGTCTGTATTTTTTTTATATCTCTGTCAAATCTTGCTCTTGATTTTTAATTTTAATCAAATAACACCACAACTGTCTACTTTAACACAGACGATAGTCTAGCAAAGAAGCCAGGATAATGCTTTATATATCAAAGGTGGATATTTCCTGCATCCCGCACAGTCAATTAATAAGTGTTTTATATTATTGTATGTTCACTTCTGATGTACAAAAAATTTATGTCGGATAAATTTTTATCTTATCTTATAATGAATTATCTAAATCATGAAGAATAAAAACGACACAGGTACACTAGACTGAATGCCATACGTCAAGCGCTTAAAAAATGTAATTTTTTAAATTGTAATATTCAAAATTATTAATTTTATAAATGACACATGTTCATAATATAATCATTTTGATTTATTTACATATACAACTCGGTTTAAGATCAATGCAAAGGTACATATTTAGGTCAAGGTTTTGGTAAAAAAGGAGTAAAATAACACAACTCATTTAACACGACACGTGTATCTTTACCTTTTCATTTATCAATCTCCCTCATACTTGAACCATCTGTGAAACTTTTTTTCATCCTATTTAACATTGTTTACCTATTTTATCAACAAACTTACCAATATCCATTTATGTATAAAATATCTATCGTATTTCGTATTTTTTTTCCATTTATATTTCGTGTATAAAGAGCATCTCCTATTAAGACCGTTATTAGGATCATTTTTAAGGCGGACTTTATATAATACTACAGTGTAAATATTTTGTTCCAGGCCAATGTTGTTTCTGAATAACTAAGAAATGAAATACATTTTTTAAATTTGGTTTTTATTTATCAATTACTTGGTTTATTACAATTATGTATGGAATTATGTATTAACCATATTTTTCATAACATTCTCGTACACTTCACGTTTCAAATAGCTGCAACATATAAGTTCGAAAATTTGTCGTCAATTTACTAGATTGACATAGTGTGATTGGAATAGGAAGAGTTCCCGATTCAAAACCCGTCGGTTGCTAAAATATTGTTTCGATAAATTGATTTTATCTTTATGTTTATCTTTCTGATTGATGCTATTAATTCGTAATTAAAATATTACATGTTCTGAAAAAACTACAACTTCACAGTAATAATGTGTTATCTTTAAAATGCAAATAAAAATATTAATTTAATAAGTCTTTTAGCAAAACCGGATCATCGCTGTATACAAGTTTGGTGTATGAACAAACATGGCCTGCAATCTCTCAAGGGACACCCGTCCGTGTATGTAATAGATAAAATTATTTAACAGCATCTCATAAATGAATTTCTGTAACAAAACTCGTGTAATTTTTTTAATTTCTCGCATTAATAAGTCAAATAACTTAATTTATTTAATTAAAGTGTTTTACGTATAGAAATGAGAACATGCATAATGTTAATAGACTAACAAAGTATCAGGCATGTGATAAAAATGTATTGTCAAATATAACGGTCCCAATACGCTAAATTTACATTGAGTAAATAAAATATACAATGATATTTCTGATTCTATTGCCCAGCTACTTACTGCAGAATCCCTCAGGTTCATCTCCTATCCATAAGTCTGGGCAACCATTGTTTCAAGTTATTTATGATTTTATTAATGTCATTTTCGGTTATAGTTTGGAATTGAGGAAGATATTCATAGGTACAGTTTGGTGGTGTGGTTAATGTTTAGGCATCATAATTTGGTGATATTTTTTTGGCTAAATTCTATCCCACATTAAAAAAATAATTACCTATATTTCTTTATAATCACTCTGTATTGAGCTAAGGAATTGTGGAGTTCTATCACCTCCACAATCTTCATGCAACCTGCATATACCTAGGTGCAAAACGAGACTCACATCAATCTCAAAAGCACGCCTGGTACCGACCTTCAACAGACAACAAAAATATACGCCGCAGCCGCGGCTTTTTACTGCTTATACTTGTAACATCAATAAACATCGATCTTCTGTAATTACTATTTTATTGTTCATCCTGCTCTGGTCACACGCTCGCACTGCACACGCACACTTTGTGTTATGATTCAAACGAACATGTGAGTGAATAATGGGGCATTCATTTACTCACACTTAAGCATATCCTTCTGGTTCATCAACATTTCTACAAATGTACACAATAAACATTACACATATTTTTCCCCAAAGAGTCAATATCTCAGAACAAGTATTTTATATGTATGTAGCAAGGCAGGTAGACAAACATTAATAAATTCGCTTTATTTATTTTGCTGATATATTTTGTTATGTAAAGCTAATATTGTTAAGGTTATTTTACAGATAAATGCCGATTTATTAGCATTGAACAATTACAGTAGGCACGTTGTCAGGAACTTGTGATAACTTGTCTTGATCAGTTTTGAGCTTTGAGTAATTTTTCGGTGGTATTTTATGAAACGTGTCTATAAATTATTAAACTTGAGTTGCGACTCTTTTTTTGAATAATTACTAATCACGTGACACGTGCGATCGGAGACGTTGAGGTATATTTTTGTTCGTAAATATGTGGTTAAGCTTTTTGAAGTTTATTCATCACAATCGTCTGTTCTTAGCTGTGCTTGGCTCAAAAAAAATTATCTTAAAATTAATACACAATAAATCAGTCAAATATTTTCTTCTTCTGGTTCATATTCGGTTTTCTTCAACAAAGTTTCGTGACAGGAAATTAACATAATTTTATCTGAATGAATTATTATGTTATTTACGAAAAGTACGTATCTTGAAAAAACAAGAACTTACCGTTTCTAACATACAAATAAAAAAAACACCATCGAGAAAGTGCTGCCGAATTTTGAAATATTTTTCGTATCAATATCTTGTTTTCGAACTGTTGGCGCAGTATTAAATCATTTCTCCATTTTCTTTCTTGCGAAATCTTTATTTCAACATTTTTATTGTGATTTATCAGTGTTGCCCGCGGCTGATATTTTATTTTTCCCCGTTTCTGGGGAAATTTTCCCCGAGCGCCCGTGTATACCTACCTATAGGAGTAATAATTCAATTGGCAACACCGGGTTGTGTTTCGTTTTGTGTTCTTATTGCAGTGAGTTTAAAAGAAGTTCTGTGAATTATTATCGACATTTTTTATTGAATTTGCGCACGCCGAAGGGGGTGAGTTTTTTTTTTTGGATTCCATTAAACATTTTACTACCCTTGAATGACCAAAATAATAGTAAATTATTCAAAATAGGTTAGGAGTCACGCGAAAACTATTTTAACTAATCACGCGATGTTATTGGACTAAAAAATTTTCCACAGTTGAAAAAAAAAGTGTTAAATTAGTGCTGAGTCATTTATTTAAGTTATTTGAGTCATCACGACACACGAATGCCGTGAACAAAATATTTTTCAAATTCTTCGGCCACATTGTACGTCACGGTGACAGCCTAGAAACGGAGATTATTCTGAGTAACGTGCGGAGATGCCGATTGTCACTTTAGTGGCAGAGCGTGCACTGGCCGAGATAGACGTGTCATATGCGTCTTTATGCTGTCGTTCGTGATGATCAATATTTTTTTCATTTTTAGCACTTTTACACAATAATCGATATGCATATATTAATTTATCAACTATTATTTTAATGATTGATATAAGTGTTCCGGATTCGTAAAACACATTTTGACCCATGTTATTGACAACTTTTCCCCATCCAAATTCACCAACCATACCTTCATAATGCTCGACTATAGTGTGAAATGTGACCTTGACGTCAGCAGACGTCAACGTGACCGATATTTGTTTAATCGCGACATCGCATTCGCGGTGTGGATTTGTCAGCTTCAGTGCACCAGCACTGTATTTTGTGATATTGTGTTTGGTGATCATTGATATCGCCGTCTTCAATTGGAAGTGGAGATCAGAACATCCGCGTGCGTGCGTTTGTGTGATCTCGGCGGCGATTGCAGGGATGACGGAGGCGTCATACACAAGGTAAGGCGTGCAATCCTTCCGAATCCCGGTTCCCTGAGATCACTGGTCCTTCGAATGGAACCCCTATCCTATCACCGACCCTTATAGCTTATGTCCAGATTCCCTTATTTCTTCCTTTTTCCCCCCCCCCCTGCGATATATGAGGTAAACAAAAATGGGCGTAATTCTTTTTAGGCGACCCTATTCGGGAACATGGTGGACTGTTTTGAACTTTGTATATAATTGTATAAAGTAGTAGCAAAAATGGGTTTCAATCAAAGTTTTTTATGTAATACATTTTTTTTATTTTATTAATTCTTTGTGTTTGCTTTTGTTAAATTTTTATATGAAAGTTTTTACTGAATCTTTTTATAGTTTTTTTTAAATAGGGTCAAGAACGGGGTAAAGAAGTGAAAAGGGACGAAGATGATGGGGATCGGATGAGGGATCATACAGGCCGAGGGAGTTTATGGAAGGGTTTGGGATGGAAATTAATTCAGAATAAAATTTAGACAATATATCGTGTGTGTCGTTTGAGTCTCAATCCAATTGTGGTTTTAACAAAACCAGGGTGAGTTAGTGATTCTCTAAGGATGTAGTTTTATTTGGATTATAACATTTTTGTGTTGCTTGAACCTCGGATGGGGCTCGCGTATGCTGATTGCTTTGTACAAGAGTCATTTATTTTGTAGGGATAGTGAACTGTAGGAATTTAGGAGGGGGTATAGTCGGTTGTAATATAAAAAATTCTAAATTCTACATGAACACTGAGTTTACAGCATCGAAACGCGCGTTTTTATTGCAGCACCATAAGAAAGAGGTTCAGAAAGAAATGGTTTTTGACGTCCTATAATATTCATGATTGATTTTTAAAATGTTATAATTCCATTATTTATCGAATGTTCTAGTTTTGTAGGGCGCAGATTATGTGGGTATCGATACACCATATTGGCTGCGTTGGCATTGTTACGTCATTGGCGTATGCTAAAAATACAATGGACAGCAAGCGGAACATCAAATCATTCTGAAAGAATTTTCGCCTTGTCGTTAATAGCGTATTTTTAAATAATTTTCCCGCCAATTTGACAATACAGTGGAACCTCTCATAACGAGCACCTCCCATAACGAGTAATTCGCATAACGAGAAAAACAGATTGTGGAAAAAACGCTCCCTTAACGAGCGACATTTCGCATAACGAGTGGGGAAGTCCCATCTTCACATCACTCACTCGTGAGCCGGGACTTCCGCGCCAGTGCGTCAGTCTCTGGTTAGCTCTCGTTCCGCTAGCACGTTAGTGTCGCGTGTGATCACACATTTTTCCAAACTTATGTTCAGACATTATGATAATAACCCTCGCAAAAATGTCGCTGAAGAAAAAACCGCAAGAAGACAGCCATAAGAGAGAACGAGACGTGAAGCGTGGCTGATCTAGCGCGCACATACAATCGGTCTACATCAGTTATTTTCAAAGGGGTCTATATCGACCCCCAGGGGTCTATGATAACCTGCAAGGGGTCTACGTCAGCGAAAAAAAAATTTGGGGGTCCATGAAATGAAAATGGGGGTCCACGATAGTGGATCTCAACATACACTGATAGTACCTATTTACTTACATTATAATCTTATAATATAAAGACATATACATTATTTATAAAAGTACCTATGAAGTAAAAAATTTATTATATATGTTTATAAAATTGTGTAAGTTGTAGGATGTATGCATTCGCTTTGTAGTTTAAGTTTTTAACACTAAACTTCACTACAATTAGAAATTTACAAAAAATCAATATCAGGTAAATAGTGGGTATACCAAAAACCGAAAAACATGGCAAGGGGTCTACGACACAAAAAAGTTTGGGAACCTCTTGTCTACATCAACGATTTGCACTATCATCAAGAACAAGGACAAAATTAATAAGATAGATGCTTCAAATGGGGTGTCGAGAATGTCCAACAAACCGGTTCCCTATTATTGATGATATTGAAAGGTTGCTTCTCATATGGATAAACGAAAAGCAATTGCAAGGCGACACTATTAACGAAAACATTGGAAACATTCCAGCTTAATACGCTCCTTAACAATTTATAAGTATGTAATTTAATTAAAATTAACGTTAAAAACATAAAATAATATTTTTTTGTCAGGTAACGCATTATTGTCATTTACGTTCTTTTGTATGTGAATCATTGTTTCGCTTAGCGAGTGTTTCTCATAACGAGTAAGATTCTAGAACGAATTAGTCTCGTTATAAGAGGTTCCACTGTACAAACCTTAAACAACTTGTGACCATTACTAATGTATAAAGCAACTGAATCAGAGAGAGATACAAGGTGTTCCAAAAGTATTTTTCATAATTTTAATTCTGTAATTAAACATTGGATGGGTTTAATAAAAAAATGTTTATTCTGCATTTGAGTACAGTTCCTGCAAATTTTTTTCTAAATTGCGATCCGTTATTTTGCCGGCACTCTTCTACACGGGGGGCAAAATTTCTGAGAACTGCTCGGCACGTATTCTCAGTGATCGCTATCATTTCTTATTTTAATTAAATTAGAGAGGAAGGATTGTTACTGTATATCTTTGATTTAAGGTAGCCCCATAAGAAAAAGTCAATTGGTGTCAAGTCGGGGCTACGTGGCGACCAATTTATAAAATTTCACGAATAACTGATAAGGACGTATTAGACGTATGAGATGATGAGAGACTGAATTTCCAAGGACGCGACTAGCGATCGCCATACCCCCTGCTCCTCTCCCGCTCACTGGGATTGGGTCGGCGCAGCGAATGAACCAAAATGAATAATACTTTTGGGACACGCTGTATATTCGTCAAAACATTAGTTAAAGCATGAATTATTTTTATCAAAATACGAATATAAATAAATAACAAGTAACAATTTCGACCGCAAATGCAATCTCGCTTACCGCGAGCGCAAAAAAATTATGCGAAGAATGAGAAATTCACATGTGAAACTAGTCACAAATGAAAACAGTATTTCATTAAATATTTTTGAAAGAAGTTTCACATCACTAAAATAATGGCCAAAATACAAAAAAAAAATAATGTAGGTGTACAAAAATGTTTATTTTTCGCTAAGCGTGGGAGGCATCAAAAGGAAATCAACCGTTTAAATACCGTGAGTGAGTTAACTCGCTAAACTTTCCCATCACGCTAGGCCGCGAGCTTATGAGATAATTCGCACGCACGTTTCGACCTTGCGGTGATGAGATTAGACTCAACTTTCGACGGTCATATATTTGAAACCGTAATGGCCATCTGTGAATAAAACTCCACAACTTTTAAAACATACATTTTATGGCCTATGGCGTCAACACTGAGCCAGATATATTTTGTAATTAAAAGTTTTGAACAATGAATACTACCATATGCATCCGGCGTTGAAAGTGTAGAAAATATATTAGGAGAACACATTCTTATTAGTTGTAATTATTCAGGACATAACTCTGTGATATTTTAAATATGAATTAAATATATTAATTAGAAAGATATACATATAAAATCAATTTTATCGAAAAATATTGTTGTTGCGCCATCCTGAAAATTTAATTGATAATTCTGGCGTCTGCTATCAGATTACTCAAAGGTCAATCGTATCGTATCAATTAATTGGCGCCTCCTCGGCGAGTAATTCTGTGCAATACAAGTATAGTATAGCTGAAAAAAAAAATTACATGTCTACTAGTAATTTTTCTGATTGCAAGAAGGAGATTATTAAAGAATTGAATGCCTAGATAAATAAGTGGTTTTGGGTTGTAATATATTTAAGTTTTGTGATATCAATTTTGTTAGAAGAACACATTCTTATATCACAATAAGAGTGTGTTCTCTTAATAATAAAGTTGTATCAATGTGTCCAAAATTTAATAAAAATGAATTAATATTTCTGACGTCTGCTATCAGATTACTCAAAGGTATTTGATATTCTGTAAAAATAAGGTAGATGGCTCATTCAAATAATGGAACGATTAAATGTATTAATATCTAAAAGGGAACATATAGGTTCGAAAATTTGTCGCTAAAAATATTGTCGCTGTGGCAACGTTGGATATTGCACCTTCCCCGGTTAGGAAAGAGATCCAGGTTTGAATCCCGGTGGCGCAACAACAATATTTATCGATAAAATTGATTATATATATATCTTTCTAATTAATACATTTAATTAGTATTGAAAAATATTCTTTCTATTTCCTAACTGAGCTAAACGCCTGTGCTATGAAAATAAGACTAACTTGATGGCCTCCTGGAACGAGGCTCAAACCCCCGACCGCTAGATCACAAACACGCTAGCTTTATACTTAGTTTAAGCTTGTGATAATAACAGTGCAAATAATTTTGCTTTTGTCTTGCTGATGTATATATGAGCAGTATTGTTATGGCGTTTCTTAAAATATGTTTTGTGTTATATTAAATAAATGTAATATAATATTTTTTTATAGAAAAAACGAGTCATAATTTTGATACTAGGATTAAAGAGCATATAAGATGCTTAAATAATAATAGTTTTTCCGAATTTTCCAATCAAATTATTGAAAATAACTATAGCTTCGATAAAAATACAGGAGTCAATATTCTCCACATTGCTAATAAAGGAAACCGCTTAGATAACTTAGAAGCCCTAGAAATCAAGAAGAACATAAATAATAATGAATGCATATTTAACAATCAAAAAAATCTAACCTTCAGTCCTATCTTAAATATGTCCCCTTTTACCATACCATCCCAACACCTGACACTAATATAAAATTACCAATATTCTGTAACGCTAAGTTAGTATCTTGTACACACAGAAAAAGGAACGGTGATTCCGAAACCGGCTGGTGTTAGCAAAAATAAAGTGGTGCTAAAACAAAGTGAATTATTTTTAATTATTATTAGTTTAATTAGTAAGTTATAGCGGAATACAAAAGTATAAATATATCAAATTCTAATATTAATCACGTATACCAAATTTTCTTACCCCCCTTTTGCAAAAAGCCACTTAAAATTTTCCCTTTATATACATTAACCATGTATAAGTAAATATGTAAATAAATTCTATTCAAGTCAATTCTAAATCAACAATTCGTAATATAAAATATATTATTCACAAGTATTTAAACATTTTTTACAAAAATTTTAAACAAAGCTTAAAACGTGGAAGATAATAATTGTCTTTAGAATATGTTCTAAAAGATTTTATAATTAAATGTTCAGTATTTTAAAAGATTTAATAAGGAAAATTCTTAAAACTCTAGTTTTTTTTTATCGTCTTTATTAAGACAATCTTATTCATCTCTTGAATTCGTGATTTAATTTAAGATAAACTCTGGCGGGCACATTTCATTTCAACATAAATTATATTCTACCGACAACTAGTAAAAAAAAAGGGATATTTAAAGTATTTACGAAATTATTTCATTAATTTGTTCGTACGTATGTTTTCTAACTTTAAATCGAATTGTTATTTTTTATTGTTAACCTATTTAAATCCAAATTAATTTCCCTAGATATAAAAAATATTTCTGAATATCCTCCATTTACAGCAAATACGGTAAAATTAAAAAATTGTCGTATTATAGTGCATAATGCCTAATTAAATTAATTAATAAATAATTACTCTAAACTTTCCTTATGCGAAGCTCGTATTTCAATTTATGATTTCAACTGACAACTATTTTACATAAATACGTATATTTAAAAAAAAAGAATAACTTAGTGAAATTGCTATTTAAAATTGAAACGTAGAACTTTAGAAAATAAATAACTCAACAATTATCCCAGGCTTCCATTCCCTTGCAATGTCCGGTTCCGCCCGCCGACCGCGACGTCAGAAGGTTTTATGTCGGTGCCGAGAAAGCCTTTCCGTACATATTGGATTATAATACAAAATGTGTTTTGAATCTACCCTGCATTTTGTACAGATTGAACTAAATACCACCACCTGTTTTCAAAAGATAATTTATTTCTATTTCAATATTTACTAAATTACTTTGTGGCTATATATTATATAAATATATTTTTTAAATGCTTTGTTTGTAGTTTTGTTTTATCTTTGCTTGTATTTTTAATTTTACTATACATTGTTTCCTGAAGAAGATCGAAGCATGTTGATACATTAACATGTTTCGATACCTATGGTAGTTGTTTTTTATTATTATTTAAATACTTTATTTGATACAGACACTTAAATTAATATCTGATTTTTGATTATCAGACTGTATCATGTTTATATTTCAAAAATTATTAGATTTTTTTTATGGCTAGTTTTCAAATACGTAATATGTCAATATATAATTTATATACACCGTGTGATTTCATGAACTATTTCAATATTAACCTCTTCTTTACGATACGACATAATTACTATTTTACTAACATAATAAAATATCATATTTGTATTATACGTGATCATAAACAAGTTTAGTTTACTGGAAGCAATATGCAAATAAGTTTCGTTTCATTGACATATTGTAATAAATAACGGACAGGCCCTATCGATCAGAGAGTGGAATCGTTGGACAAACGCAGTCATCCAGTGGTATCCGAAGAGAATGAAAAAGCCGACATGCTGCCCTAAAACCCGCCAGACTGATCTGAAATAATCACACTCTGCGAAACGTGGCAGTGAGTAACAATGTATAGAAAAAATTTAGATACACTTGGGGTGGCCTTCACACAGCAGTAGATAGGAAACAGCTGATGATGATGTTGATAGCAAAAAAGTGTTTTTAATGCATAACAAAAATGTATTTACCAATTTTACATTTAAAACAATCTTAAAAACGTTTTTTAAATTGACAATTTTAATATCATTATTATTTTACAAGTATGTTATTACGTTAACGTTCGAATTATTGTGAACATAAAATTGATAATTCAAAAATATTCGTGCCATACTGTCTCATTATTAGAGAAGTATGTATAATTTTATATCTAAATTAAAAAACATTAAGCATATAATAATTTATCGGGAAATATTCTCGGAAGATTTTTAAATCAGATTTTGAGGTATATTGGGTGGGTACCTATTAAGTTACCTCTCACCGGATCAGAACTAGGTTTTTAACGCCGTAAAGAAAAGGTTGAACATTATATCTGAAAAATTTAGTAAACCCTTATTTAACTTGTTTCTGTCCGACATTAAACTCTTTGCTTTATTTGGTTGCGTTTATTTGTTTTGTTTCAACTCCTTTATTGTACATATGTTGTTATTTATTATTTTTCCTGTATAATAATATTATTAGTTAGATTTCTCACTATAGCAAAAAAAATAAGAGCTGCATTACCCACCCCCAGATTAAACAACATATGTAGAATATAAAAATATATAAATACCTTAAACACTTAACACATAATGTACATTTATTACAAAAGTGTTTTGAAGATGTACATATGACGGTTTCTATGAAAAAATGTAATATTAAGGGAACATATTCTTATTGTGAAGTAGTTGAAATTATTTTGTGATATTTTAAATACAAATTAAATGTATTAATTATATATATATATATAAAATCAATTTTATCGAAAAATATTGTTAGTGCTACCGAGATTCGAACCTGGATCTTTTCCTATCCGGAGAAATTGCATTAACCGATTATGCTATACCGACAACAATTTGAAAAGTATAACATATAGGTTCGAAAATTTAACGTCAATGCATTGTATTGGTGTAGCATAATTGGGTAATGCAATTTCCCCGGATAAGAAGAGATCCAGGTGCGAATATTTTTCTAATTAATACATTTAATTTGTATTTTTAAAAAATGTAATAATTTAAATAATTACGAATAGTACAGTAAGTAACATTACAGCAATTCAAAATTTGTTTGTTCACAATTTTAACTTTAATTTTACCTTCAGTAAAAAGACTCATATTGTTTTTCTTTTTTTGTTTCATCAACATCGTCGTCATTTTCATCCCTTTATCCTTGTATAGTCGGAGGCCTAAAGCCTCAATAAAGCACTTCGTAGCGCCTTGCGCCGCTTCGTCACTGTTTTAAAAAAAATATTTGTTGGCAACTTTTCATCCACGTCGGTTCCTCGTGACTAAAGATCACGATCTCCATGAACTCTCGCCCACTTAACTATGCTTCTCCACTTTTTTCGGTATCCTTCAGACCGTAGGGCTGTCACCAGAGAAGTGCCTGTTGCTTTTTTCACTTGGTCGGTCTGTCCTTGATATTCAGCTACTGCAAAATAGATACGTTCGTGTGTCCAGCCGTTCTTGGTATGCGTAACATATATCTTCAGCGCCATATCTCAAAGGCATCAATACATCTTCTCTCTCTTGCCTTCTACCCGAATAGGTTAACACGAAGCTGTATTTTTTTTTTTTTATGAGAAACGATCAGTATAAATATTGAATAACTTATGACAGAATACATAATATATAAATAAGACCAGTTAAGACATATAATTCAGTTACCATCTGATGGTGATAGAGGTACAACAAATATTAAAAAATAAATTAAGTTAACAATTTTGTTCTAAAAGTATACTTTTAAAAATTACTTTAGCTTGTATAGTCTCTGATGCATTCCATATTTTTATATGTGTGTAATCATGGACAAGGCAAAGGCAAAAAATGTAAGGCAAGGGAGATGCCTTTGAGATGTGGTGCTGGAGACCTTCAAGTTTATCAAATGACTACAACTTAGAAACTATAGTAATAATCCAATGTGTTTAGTGTACTGAAAGTAATTCTCGCAAGATGCCCAAAAACTTAAAGGATTCTTCTCAGGCAAATGGTTGATAGTCTGTCTTTGTTCTGTTTAATTCCTGCAGAATGAAGACATTCGTGCGTCTCGTCGCCCATGGTATGCGTAACATGTGTCTCCAGCACCACATCTCAAAGGCATCTCCCTTGCCTTCTGGGTCCATGATTCCACACCATATAAAAATATGAAATGCGTCAGAGACTGTACAAGCCAAATCAATTTTTAAAAATATACTTTTAGAACAAAATTGTTAACTTAATTTATTTTTTAATATTTGTTGTACCTGTATATACCTTTGGAACAAAATAGTCATTTATCTTTAAAATATATTAACATTTCACTCCAACGAAATGTGTCAAGTTCCCCATGTGTGGCATACAGAAAGTCATTTATCATCTCTTTCTTATTGTGCCTTATTCGTTTAACAGACGTTAGCTGTGATCACATTATTTACTGTGGCCTGGAAAAGCTATACAGTAGACATTATCTCAGGTTTTTTCAGCTGTATTGCTGTAGTATGGAAAACAATTGTGCTGTAAATAATGGATACTTTAATAGTTGACATTTTTATTAATTTTGGTAATTACAGGTTGAATATTATGTTCCAGGCCGGTGTTGTATTTAAATAACTAGAAAATGAAATACTGTTTTTAAATTTATTTATTTTTTATCAAATATATAATTTATTACAATTATGTATATAATATGACATATTTTCATAACACTCTCGCACACTTCACATGTTTTTTCAGCAATTTTATTTCATATATTGTCTTGTAGCTTCGGAATTGTTGGCTTATTGGCGTAGACTTTTTTTTCAAGTACTTTCATAAAAAGTAGTCGGGAGCCGTCAAATCAAGTGATCGAGGTGGCCAGTCGATATCACCACTTTTTGACATTATACCGCCGGGATAAATTTCTCGCAATATTCCAAGCATAGCTCAGTCTATACAGGAGATGACACCGTCCTGTTGAAACCGCGTGTATTGCAGGCCCAATCGACCCAATTCCAGCCACCAAGAAGTTTTCCAATATGTGATGATAGCGATCACTATTAAAGGTTACAGCATTAATAAAATGTTTTAATAAGTTTAAGACGTTGTTGAGGCATTAGATACTACATAATAAATTGAAATTAACTACTCTTTATGACTACAAAATATGAACTAACAAATATTTGCTAAACAGAAATGACAGTCAAACAAAATCGGCCTGGAACATAATATTCACCTGCATTTACTACTGCATAGGATATACTTACTCTTAGAATTTTAAAATAATAACATTGAACTTTAGTAGTTAAATATAACCACAAAATATATATTTTTATTTTCGCCAAAGTGTTAATACCTCTAAGTACAACTCTCGTCATGAACGCCGTGCACGGTACAAACATGTGTACACATAGTACACATGCAAAACATCCGGAGCGGAAGGCTTTCTGTTACAACGACCAGCCTTAACGGCATAGCAATATTGTAACGACTGAAATTTCACCCTGTGAAAATTAAAGTGGTCAGTTTAAAATGTACTCTTGAAATTCAAGCTTATTATCTATTTACGAGTCTGTACACGTTGATTAAAAACAAATTAAACATCATAATTAACAAAATTTCTTTAAAAACGAACGTTCGAAAAATTCTATAAATGTGATCTCATAATTTAATGTTTTGGGCACGTGGTTTTTTTCTTCTAAAGGTTAATTTCTATGCATAAAATAACTATTTAATCAAGCCCTAAAAGTGCAACACTTTCCAACTTTAACTTACCATATTGAAATTAGCAAAGCGCCTGTGGAATGCAACCCACTATCACAAATGTTATATAGATTGCATACTCGTAGGCGCAAGCTATTCATATATAATAGTGCGCTTAGTACGTATGAAAATAATCGGTAGGATATATATATATATTTCTTTTAACATTTATTTCTTCTCTATGAGAGTAAGACTCGTGAATAGAGAAGGAGTATACACGATAATTTAGTCTGTGTACATATTTTTTTTATACTTTTAAAATTAGCAATATTAACTTTGTGGTTAAAATTCATATTTTTATTTATTATCTTTGTTTTATTAACCACTAAATTGAGTTATGACATCCTGAAAGAAAAAATTGTATTTTTCGAAACCCGGTAGATGTATTTAAACTCAATTTAGTTGTTAATAAAACAAAGATAATAAATAAAAAAATATTTTTTTTTATTTCAGATACAAATTTATAGTAGTCTATAATTTTTCTAATTGTGATGGGAAGATTGTAAAGACATTTGATGCCTTGATAAATATAGTGATTTTGAGTTGCGGTATATTTTATTTTTTAAATATCAATTTGGTCTCTAAATCTTGTAAATCGGAATTCGCTTCTAATATTTAATTTTGAAAATTTTGATTATTGAATACATATTGAGTTTGCGATCACGAAACATGAAAAAGAATAAAAATATTTTATTAGCCTTCTTGACTTACCTAATTTATCAGAACGCCAATTTTCAAATTTGGTCAAATCCTCTTTTTAATGGAACATTTAATGATTTTAATATAATTTCACTATTTTTTTGACAGCGAAAAACGAACTAATGGTCTTTCAGCTTCACAATATATGGGATTGCCTTTGCAATGGCGTGATTGGTTGAAATAAATTTGGCGCTGTTTAAATTTATACATGTCTAGATTTGTTCGCTATTGAAAATTGGTCTTATATTTAAAAGGTTTTTTAAACGATTTGATATTGAATTTGGCTAAATTTGAATATCACAATGACTCAATGATAATCATTCTCAATAAAGTGATCTAGAAATGCAAGTTTAAAATAATAATTTCGAGTTGACTACTTTTAAAAATTACCTCCATATGTATTTCCATATATATAATATTTCGAATGAATTTATGAATTCGTTATTGTTTATAAAAATATAATTCTACAAACAGCAGAATAATCCAGAATAATAAATTATATCATCAAATATCAGATATCTCATAGAGACAAAGCTATTTTTTATTATATTTAATGGAATAATGAAATAATGGAAAATGAGCTCCAGTCGTCTCGAACTACCCTTGCAATTGGACCAATCTCATCATTATATCTAGAGTGCGTATGGGGTGGGTGGTACTGTGCAATACCATTTACACCTTAAACAATCATGCCTCTGTCATGGCCATTCCTAGAAACCATGGAAAACGTCATCACGAAGACGAAGAATAAAGGACTCTTTTAACCTTCATGCGCTCGGGCTAGATAGATTGACACGCCCGCTCGCGTGGGCGATCATTTGACCGCACAAGTTTTTTTTATCATTCTTATGAGGTTTTCTTTTTTTAAAGTGCATATTTCAATATAATACGGACATAGGATCTCTAACACAATGTTGCAAACACAAATATTATTACCTAGGTAAATAAACATACAAAAAAAAGTCAAATACCCAAATGGAACATAAGAATAGCTATTCAATTTTCAGTAATTTAATTATATTAACCCTATATGTTGTGAATATATTAATATTAAAATTTAAAAGAGAATAACCATTATTGTTACTTTTGACAAAACAAAAAAATGTTTTGAAGGAAAAAGTACAAAAGCAGAAAGAAAAAACAATAATAGTGAAAGGAAAAAAACTTATATTAAGTTATACACAAACACTGGAGTACTGAAAAAGACTAAAAAATAAAGAAATTATAGAGGAATGCAAAAAAAAATACTCACATTCTGAAGTTAGATAGAAAAAAATCTGGTAAGCGCTTGCAAGGCGGTGAACTGACCGTCGGTCCAGACCTCACCTAGTTTGAAGCTGTAATGAATGGGAGAGAGAAGTGGGATGAGTGAACTGTGAGTAAGATCTAGCGGAGGAGAGTGCAACTAGAGAATACATGCCCTTCCCACCGCCCTCTAATGGAGTGATTTTTATGTAAAAATTCAAAAAGGCGGCCACTTGACCGCCCACACGAGCGCGTGGATGTTAAAATAAGCAGAAAAAAAAATTATTCATGAATTTTTTTAATATTTACCACAATCCTTGGCTTAGATAGGAACTTTACAATTTAGCGATGTAACTTCGGTCGGTGTGAAGCGGTTTCGAACAGCCACAGTACTAATTACCATAAATTAAACAAGAAGTTTTCGTGCAGTTTCGTACATACAATTATAATTCTTGTCTCCGCGCAAGTCAGACATGTAGCTGTGCTTCGGCGTACTGACACACAATGGAACTTAATTTCATTTTGTCCCTTCCAAAACCATGCAATATTTCAGTTAATCATATGTAACATAAAATTCATATTTTAGTTAATTTATGCTTAGAACTGACTAGTGAAAAACCAGTCGTGTAAAGCGAATCTTACAAAAATGATTATTTTTCAATTCAGTCGGTTGTAAAATTAATATGCCGGGAAAAAATACCATTTGTGTTAAGACAAATAGAGATGATACATTTATTTCACAATAAAAATAATAACAAACGGACGAATATATTATCTGTCTTTCTCACTAATTTAATGAAGAGAGATAAGAAAAAAGGTCATATTGTATAGTACTTGATGAATGCTCCGCATTATATTAAGATATTGATCTCATTTTCATATTTAATGCTTAATATTTAGGGTAAGTTTTAGGATTAATAATTTTAAAGCCATTTAATCTAATAAAATCTTTCTTACGGTATAACACGAGTTGACAGCATGGCTACATATGAGAATTTTATCACGGTATGGTAAAGGTTAACGATGCTAACATATACAATTAAAATTTATTATCTTTCTGTAATAGTCATATATAGTAGACAACATCAACTACACGTCTATTTTGCATATATTCCTATCTTTCAAGTACGTGACGATTAACCATTATTTCAATATTCGTCGTTACTTTATCGAGTTCATCATTATTTCTATATTTTTTTATCTAAGAATTGATTTTTCGAACTATGTGAAACATCAAACACCACGAACACTTTTATATATCCAACGTTAAATGAAAAGTAAAAAAAAAATATAACTAGGTTCAACTATAGGTTAAACATTAAATTACATTATTATTTTTAATCTGTTTATATTATTTTACAGTGGCATTGCAATGTTTCCAGTTATTTTATATATCTAATAGTAGATTTTTTTATTTTTATATGTTAACTTTGTTTTATTTACCACTTATTGAGTTTAAATACATCTACCGGTTTCGAAAAATATCATTTTCTTCTGCACGATGTCAATACTAATCAAAATATGTTGTTTCTTTGCCAAAATCTATTTTTAAAAAACAATAATTATTTAAAAAATTAATTTAGTACCTAACTCAAATTGTTACTAAATACAAATTTACTCGAATAATTCTGGTAAAGAAACAACATATTTTGATTAGTATTGATATCCTGAAGAAGAAAATGGTATTTTTCGAAACCGGTAGATATATTTAAACTCAATAAGTGGTTAATAAAACAAAGTTAACAAATAAAAATAATGAATTTTAACCACAAAGTTAATTTTGCTAATTTCAAAAGTACATTTATTTGTTTACTCTTTTGAAAAAATGTACCTTCAGAACCAAAAGATCATACATGACCTGAAGTGATTTGACACATCTCTTCAATGAATTGTATGAACAAACCTGATTACAATAAAGAGAAAAAAATGCTAAATAAAATAAAAATTTAAATACTAATAATTTTTGTTTGCGTATTATTTAAAGTTGTACATACAATCAATGTAGATTGAGGCAAGCGTAAAAAACTTGCTTGTTGTGCAATACTTTAAGACATAACAACATAAAATAATTGTTTAAACTACATCATTTTTATAAACATTTATTTGTATTCTACGAAATGGTTAGTAATTTAATAGTAAATTATACAATATTTGACACAACCTATTTTTAACTTGCTAATACAAACAATATAAAATGTTTATTTTTGTTTTAAATTATTGGTAATTGAAAACATTTCATTTAAATCGGTTTATTTTGTATGTTTATTATATAATGATTTAGTAAATATTTAACAACAAAATAATAATTAACACTAATTGAATTATTCAAAAAATATATGTCTGCTACTGGGATAATAATTTCATTTGTTATGTCATGTTCAAAATTCCACAGAATTATGTTCTGAAATTACAACTTCACAACAAAAATGTATTTTCATTAAAAATAATTATTATTATAGCTAACATATTATAATTGTGAAGTTGCAGTTTTTCAGAACATAGTTCTGTGATATTTTAATACAAATCAAATGTATCAATTAGAAAGATATACAAGAAAAATTTTACCTTTAATTTTTTTCTTCTACGGTAAATTGAATTTTCCTGTATACCTTTCTAATTGATACATTTAATTTGTATTAAAAATAATTATTTATAATTATGTACACACGGGTGTGTTAATTGATAAAATCTTAAAAAAAATTCTGCACTGCGAGTATTCGGGTTAGTGAAATAAATAGATTCTTAAATAAAAGTGATTTCGATTAATATATTTATTTTTTGTATCATAAATAGTACATATGAAAAAATAAATGTAATTACTTTACTAGATGTGGTCTATTCTAAATCAATTATCTATACAGTTTTTAAAAGTTGTAATTGTTTATAGGTAAATAAGTATAATGTTAAGTAAGTTATAAAAAGTTATGTGTGTAAAGTACAATCTGAAGTTATAAAATATTATTGAAAAAAAGTTTAAAAAATATTATTGTATGTAATATACAATAGTTGGAGACAAAAATATGTAGGTAGCACAAATGACAAATTAGATTCATTTTGCTTTCTACCCACATCAAGTTTGTGATTTTTGGTTTGAAGTCGTTAATCACTTTAGACCTTTTAAAGTCTAGTGGCAATTTGTTAAATATTCGCGGAGCACAAAATAAGAAAGTTCGTTGAGCGAATTTGGTATTTAATTTTGGCACTGGAAAGTATTCTTTGCTCCTAGTTTCCTTTGGATCGGATCATTGAGGTGCAGTTAACTTTTTTTTAAATAGTTTTAAGATTGCTCTGGTAAACAGTTGTCTTATATCCAAAACATGGAAGGATTTAAAGAGTTCTTCAGAGTTATGTTTGAATAGCCTCTTGTTTATTACTCTGATGACCCATTTCTGAGCCTTAATTAGACTTTAATGATCCATTTCTGAGCCTTAATATGGTAGATTTAATGGAATAGTGGATTTTAGTGGTAGTATTTCAAAAATTTTCATCTTTCATTTTCAACAAACACAATAATCATATTTCACGTGTTTCTAAAAAGATATATAATAAATAAATATTTTAATTGGGGTTACAGGTCAAATTTGTAGCGCAGAGTGTATTCTGGGAAGAAGGCAACATCACGTCCATTTTGAAATTACACAAAATCCAACCCTCCTAATGGTTTGCTGGAATATTTAAATGCCAACATAAATAAATGGCTGCAGGAATTATACAGCCCGATGCGAAGTATTGCCTGTGATGTGAACTATAAAGTTGCCCGTCAAAAATGACGGTATTTCTATGTTGATCCTGTGTCTTAGTTATATTGCTTCGATGTAAAGATCATGAGCTCGATTCCTGACGGATTCAAATTTTTTTAAAACCGTGAATTATTTTCAATTTTTTGCATTAATTTACAGGTCATAAGTAAATATAAGAATACTAGATACTTTAATTATAGCTATTTTTTTTTAAATTATGTATTTTCTCTATAAACAGTATGACTAAAATGTAGCGTACGTTATAAAATGAACAAAACTATAAATTCTAAAAACTATTAAAAAATTTTTTAATGTATAATAATATTTCTTGAATATTTATTATTGTATTGTTGACATTTTTAATTTCAAAAAATAATATTTATCCATAACTTTTTAATCTAATATTTATTGTGCTTTAAAAATAGTAACCTATCGTAACAAAATTTATGAATTTAAAAATGTGACTTTAATAGAAAACACATCAATTGTACATACATAATTTTCTAACGCCCGTTCGGCCGTACATATCGCACAGCAACATGAAACAAAAATATATTTAGTTGCATGGCAATATAAAATGCTGAGTCGTATAGTGGCGTATTGCGCACAAAGTCTGCTGTCAATTATTTAACATAAAAGTGTGCGGTTATCGCAAGAAATGAAATTATTTTGATTCCTTAAAATAAATTAATGTTATAAAAATTATTAATTTTCCGTTATCATTGACGGGTTATTTCTAGGATATATTTTATAAAATAACCCGCGCGCACTTTTCCGTCAAATTTGAAAAATACGCACCCTCTAATCTGCCACTTTTGATAACAATCAAACGCCTGATCCCGCGATAAACAGATTTTCGACTGTCCCATTTTATTTGTGTGTAGATTTATTATTTAAAAAAACCTTGGAAAGTTTTGTACCATCTTGTATGAGGTGGGCGAAGGTTTCACTCGGCTACGGGGATGGCTGTGGGTGGCTCCAACCTCCGCCCCCGCCCCGAGCTCACTGTGGGAACATCCTAAATAATTAACCAGGGGAAGTATTACACATGCCCCCGGCAAGGATACTCAAATATTTAGATGCGTAAATTGGCGTTTCCAAAAACAAAAATCAATGTTTTGACTTGTGGCCGGAGATTTATGACAAATTTATTATTTTAACTTGTTTATTTTTTAAATATACATTATTTCCGTCTAATTAAGTAGTCTAAACACATTTCTACTTCTTTTTTACGTTTGAGACTTTAAAATCACTTCAACTCTATCACTTCATTTGAACATTTTTAATCAATTGGCCAAGTTGGCGTAATTATCCATTACAAGTGGAAACGTACAAAATACTTACAAATTAGAGAAATATTATTAAAATAATTATTAATAAATAAACCATGAAATATATCAATAAAGTTTTTCATTCTTACATACCTAACATAGGTTGAAAGAAGAAGAACAAAAATTATTTATGAAAAGCTAAATATACAAATGATAAATAAATAATAACCAAAATAAAATTTAAAATGTAGCATTTCATTCAATTCATATAAAATATTAATTTAATATAATAAGAAAATAGTGAAATCAAAAATTATACGTACACATTTCTTTTAAAAAGATCAATCCATAAAACATCTCGGAATATAGCAACAAAATTAACAAAATTTTACAACATAAAAAAAGACAAAACAATATCAATGTAATTGTATTATATTATATATATTAATTAATATCAAGAAAATACCATGAATGTAATTTGTGCATTTTTATAAATACTTTGCGTTTTATATATACATTCAAATCTGTTAATAATTGTAATAAATAAATAAGCGGGTATGTATTTACCAGTGGCGTGCAGTAGCTATAGATTTAGGCAACGTTGTTACCAATGATATTATACAATCATATGTAATACAATATATGTACTTTCGTTTAACCAACGTCTTTAGACAAAATAAATCCGTCGTTTATACGACCCTACCATGTATTTATTTGTAATTTTAGAGTACTATTAGTAGTGTTTTTAAAGTTTAAGTTTTAACGTAAAATAATACCTTCTTACCCATATAAAAAATGTATGGACGTTTTTAAGAACACATTTATTGTTTGAAAATCTTACACATTATAACTAAAGGAAATAATTATTTTTATTAAAGGTTAACGTTGGAAATAGTTCTGCAAATTGCTTTTTATTTTTCAACAGTAAGATAGTAAAATTCGCAAATTAGTTAAAGAGAAAGTAGACACTTCAATGATTTGCACGCAGTTGTAAGTCTTTTAAACAGCATAAGTAACGACTCCATACAAAAACGCATCAACCGAAAGGAATTTTCATTTCAGTATATAGCCTACTTGAGTAATACACTAGCTTAAAAATAGAATAGAGTAATGTAAATAGCTACAATCGACGCATAATAGCAACGTCGACAATAGCGGCTACAGCGGTGGGTTGTCGTGGTAGTTTTTAAAACCAAGCAAGTAACGTTTCTACTGGTACACAAATGACGCTAATTGTAATAAATCCGTAAATATCCGTCCATGTTAAACCATATTATAGATAATTTAATTTATATTTGTAAATGTTGTGTTTAAATGTATTAATTATAAAAATACACATATCCCGCTCCCCTTTCCTTCGCCCCCTATTGTTTGCTGCTACCGGCCTCGCCCCTCGCTCTCTTTCTCCTCCGCGGCAGGTGCATTAACCAACTATAACTAACAGCAGACAGAACTCCTAACGATAACTTAAATGTTGTGTTTAAATGTATTAATTATAAAAATACACATATAAAATCAATTTCATCGAAAAATATTGTTGCTGCTACCGGGATTCGAACCTAGATCTCTTTTTAATCAGAGGAAGGTGCATTAACCAACTATACTACAGCAGACAGTACTTTTAACGACAAATTTTCAAACCCGTATGTTACACTTTTCAAATTAATATATCTATCGTTCTATTATTTGAAAGCCATCTACTTTGTTTTTACATAATCTCAAATACCTTTGAGTAAACCGATGGCAGACCTCAGAATTAACAATTCATTTTTATTAAAATATTTTAGACACATTGATTTTATATGTATATATTTCTAATTAATATATTTAATTAGTATTTAAAATATCACAGACCGTCTGTTCTGAATAATTACAACTTCACAATACGAATGTGTTCTTCTTAATAAAATATAAAATAATTTCAAAATTTTGCGATTTTGTCAATTTTTGAGATACACCATCAAGTAAATGAAGCCCCACCTGCAACAACACTGTATATCGTTTTTTACAAATGTTGCTAGATAGACTGAGGGTCGGCCATCTTGGTTGATGTACATCGTATATATCATTGCAGAGAAAATCACTTAGAGATTGCTTAATAGTATTTTTATTAATTTTATATGGTTGTTTAATATACCACTCAATGCACAAGAAGATATACAACGTTATGACATTAGTTCAGATCTGCCCAAAATCGATATACAGTGTTGTTACAGGGGTAGTCTGAAATATAAAACTAAATGTATGTTCGCTTTTCAATCATATGCGCTTCGACCGATCTGGTATCATCCCCCCAATACCATTTGTATTGAGTACCAGCCATTACAAATTTTTCAAAGGAACTCTTTAGGACCCTGCGTAAAACAATAACAACCTCCACCATTCCTCTGAGTCACCCACCCCTTTTTTCTGTAGAAATGTGTATTTTATTACATAGTGCCAAGCAATCTCTTTTCTCCCTTTTTCTTCATCTCTTTCTGCATATAAATGCGTATTATATTATAATGTTGTATGCCATCCCTTCAAAATTTTGCGTAGTTACTCTTTAGGATACTGCAAAAAATATATTCCACGATCCGATCCAAAATAAACTTGGAGCAAAACCTTAGGATATTTTCCAGTACCAAAAATGAATACCAAATTCGGTCAACGAACTTTCTTGTTTTATGCACCGCGTATTTTTAACAAATTACCACCTAGACCTTAAAGGGTCTAAAGTGATTAACGATTTTAAACCAAAAATAACAAAGTGGTTGCTTGATGTGGGTAGAAAGCAAAATGAAACTAATTTGTTATTTGTGCTAACCTAACAACCTACACATTTTTGTCTCCAACTATATTACAGACAAAAATATTTTTATAACTTTCTTTACAATAACATTTCATAACTTGGGATTGTACTTTTTTTATGCAACTTGATTTACATTATACTTACTTTATAACGATTGTACCTTAACAATTACAACTTTTAAAAACTGTTCAGGTAATTGTTTTAGAACAGACCACGTCTAGTAAAGTAATTACCTTTATTTTCATACATTCTATTTATGCTATAAAAAAATTTAAAATATAGGCAAATAAGATTATAAGATATGTGCTTAGGATATACGAATAAAGATTTAAAGGCTGGGCGTGTGAATTTATTATGAATTATTATGACGGAGTTATGACATCCTGAAGAAGAAAATGGTATTTTTTTCAAAACCGGTAAATGTATTTAAACTCAATTTAGTGGTTAATAAAACAAAGATAATAAATAAAAATATGAATTTTAACCACAAAGTTAATATTGCTAATTTTAAAAGTTATTTTATGTTTTATATTTATTTATGTATATATAATTTTCTTTTCCTGCTTGGTGTAAGTTGACTTTCAAACGCTAGAGTCAACTTCAGCGAGCCATCGGGATTCACTTGTGTGTTTAGGTGATTAAAATACGTTAAAACACATATTACAGTCTAAAATGTGTAAAAATATGCTCGGTATGTAAGTACAATTTAAAAAAAAACAGAGTCCTTGCAGATACATCATAATAATTGAATAATGTGAAATTAATGTCGAAATTTCTACGCAATCGATCGCGTTATCCAACGTATTTATGCAAGCAATGGCGTGTCAAAGAGCGTTCCAATGATCGTAACCAAGACATGACCTCGATTAAATAATCTCAACTCGCAGTCCTGACGTCTTTACATCCCTCATTCCGACGATAAACTGCCACAATGCTCATAAAAAGCCTTACGAGTCTTACAGACTACAGTTTCCACACTCCTTACGAGACCTTTAGCCGTATGAAGTGGCGTAATTACAGCGGCTCTCAGGTTCAGTGGGTCTAACACTTATTCGAACACCCGTTATAAAGCTAATATGGTCTTGGAACTATTTAAACAACATTCTCGACTATCTCGGAAATTACATTACCAAACCGCTAGTTTAGACTGTGTCGAGATCTGCTTTCGTTTAATGGTTATTAAAGTATTTAATTATATTTCTAAAAACAATTGATGGCTTACTTTTTTAATTGTTATTATTATGTGCTTGCCGCTGGTACTCTTTTTATCATTTCGCTGTTTAATTCATTTTATAATTAATTTCTTTAATATTGTTCCGAATTCGTAAAATACACTTTTGGCGCGTTTTTTCGATTCAGCCGCGACCACCGCTATTGACATATTTCCGCGTCCAAATTCCCATCCATATATTTCCTAATGCTCGTCTTGTCAGTATGAAATGTGACCTTGACGCCAGCAGACGTCAACTTAACCGATATTTGTTCGATCTCGACATCGCGATAACATTCTCGGTGTGGACTTTTCAGCTCCAGTGCACCAATACTGTATTTTATGATATTGTATTTTGATCACGTATTGTTTGTTGTTTGTGTACCGTGGGTGAACTTGTGACATCATTGTGTGATCTCAGCGTCGACTGCAGGGATTACAAAACAAAGCGAGCAGTCCTTCCGAATACCGGTTCCCCGAAATTCACTGGTCCTTCAACTAGAACCTTTATCTCCTCACCGACCTCATCCTGTAAAACGTTTCCCTACTTCCCTCCCATACCTTGCAGTGCTTCCGATTTACGTCCAGAATCGTAGTATTCCATTCCGCAGGACGCGCAACTCGGAGATTGCACAATTCGTTCAATATAATCCTATCGATCCGGATTTACAGTTTGTATTCAAATATTGTCTCATTTGTTATTTCCATTGGCAGTTTGTTATATAATTTTGTGGTGTAATATTTAATTGTTCTTTGTCCAAATGTGGACGGTATTATGAAATTTTTATTTTTGGTTTAAGTGTGATTGGATAATTTTCGCAATTTTTTATTGGTTTTGTATGGAATTGGTGTTTCTTCTAGGTGTGATCGCATTCTTTATGAATGATTTTCTTGGGAAAACCTAGGCCAACGTTTCGCTATGTTAACACGTGCCATTAGGTACTCGATCTCTCAGAGGCAATCATTGATATTTGGGCAACATTAATTTATGTTTGACATTGATAGCGAAGGTCTACGTCTCTGTTCTGTATGTAAATACTGAGAGCCTGCACCAATTGTAGGCTTTTGTCTTCAGAATTTGTAGTTTTAAGGAAATTTCTAAAATAAGTATAAAAAATCTACAATTAAAAATTCTTTCAGATAATAATTTATGTTTCATTTCTTGAATTATAGTGATCCAAAATATATATTTTTAATCTAATCAATCTTCATATACCTGCCAGAAATACTAGGATCATTTTACCTTATTACTGTAACAATATTGGGACGGTTGCTCGGTGTAATTCTCCATTACACAAAATTCAAAACTTGTATAACAAGTATGCGGATGTTACTGGTGTACAGAACATAGCCATACGAAAATACAGCGGAATTCTAACATGTTAGTTTATGACTGTCATATCGGGCGGCGTGATTTGAGACAAGCTACAAATAACGTTAATTAATATTTACATTTATAAATAAATAAAAGTATCAAATTTGTATTATGCATTGTATGTTTAATTATTATGTATGTATATAAGAAATAGATTTTAATGGTGGTGCTTGATAATATTTCAATTCTTTGTAAACTTTATAAAATTTTTGTTTCCTACATATTCCTTTAGTGTGTATTATTTTGGCCATATATTAAATGATTTTAACTTTTATGATATATTTATTGTTATTATCCTGTTTTTCTTATGTATTTCCTACTGTTATACATTCTGTCTAGTGTAAAAGGCTCAATTGTAGACGTTAATTTTAAAATAGATTAAAAATTATAATTCAAGCCACCGATTGTGTTGCGAAGGTTACGTCAACAGAGCGTAATGGGTTATTTTTTTTCCCGAATCAGAGAACAACAAAGACCTTTGAAAACAATTCCGGATTAGGGGAAGCAAAGCGGTAAAACAATTGTTGAATGTTTGTGTCAACAATTCAATTGTTTCAATCTGAAGCGTCCCCTTCCCCCTCCCCCTCCCCGGCCCGACCCCCTCGCCGCAGTCGCGAGAGGTGAAACGAATGACATTTTAAATGTTTCGTTCTGTATTTTGGCGTTTTTAATGTTTAGAATCTGACTAAAGTTCCGGAAAGTCTACACCAAAAACTTACCATTGTTGTCAAATTCGTAATTGTACTCTGCTAGATGGGAACAATGCCATCTATTATTTAATTCTTGTGTATTTGAATTAAATTGAATATTTTAATATTTACACCATACATAATAAGGTTGCAGGTTATTTCTTTATTCATATTTTTATCAATAAATTATGATCTTATTTGGATGGTGTTCCGAGACAATGTGACGTTAACCCTCAAAAATTAGCTAGATTAGCTAGTCGTATTATTATTTAGCAAAAATAATTTAAGCAGGTTAGACAATGATTGTCAATTATTTTTAATAACACAGGTCTACGTCTCGGTTATGTATGCACTGGTTGTAGGGCATAGTCTTCAGAGATTGTGAAATTAGGACTGTGAAGATATTACATAAATAAGTATCTTAAAAAATTAAAAACATCAAAAAATCAAAAAACACGAATAAATTCAGTTGTATCGAAAAATATCGACCCTGGATCTCTCTCAATCCGAGGAACGTGCATTAACCGATTAACATTTAATTCATATTTAAAATATCACAGACCTATGTTCTAAATAATTACAACTTCACAATAAGAATATGTTCTGTGTGCTTGTCTTTTCAATGTGAAATGTGACCTTGACGCCAGCAGACGTCAATTTGACCGATATTAGTTGGATCTCGACATCGCGATAGCATTCACGGTGTGGACATTTCAGTTCCAGTGCACCAGCACTGTATTGTTTGTGATCCTGTGATTTGTATGCGCAGTGATATTGTTTATTTGTGCCATGGGTGAACTTGTGACATCGTCGTATTCAATTGGGATCGGAGATCGGCTCATTCGTGTGCAATTTGTGTGATCTCAGCCTTCGACTGCAGGGATTACGGAGACGTCGTATACAAGGTAAGGCGATCAGTCCTTCCGAATTCCGGTTCCCGACTGGAACCCTTATTCCCTCACCATTCATCCTATACCAAGGTTTCCCTACTTCTTTTCCCTACCCTGCGTTGATTCCGATTTACAACCAGAATTGTCGTATTTCCATTCCGCAGGACGCGACCCGATAGCGGAATTCGTTCATTTATATCTATTCGATACGGATTTACATTATTATTTAAACAGTATTTAATTTTGGTTTAAGTAGCTTAATCTGTTATTGCTAATTATGATAAATGTTTTCCAGTCTATCACCTCGTTTTTTTATTTAAACAATTTTCTCAGATATACAACACTGGCTTATAAGCA
This sequence comes from Eubasilissa splendida, assembly GCA_031772225.1. Classification (NCBI taxonomy): domain Eukaryota; kingdom Metazoa; phylum Arthropoda; class Insecta; order Trichoptera; family Phryganeidae; genus Eubasilissa; species Eubasilissa splendida. Next base: position 7,027,711 of record CM062866.1, on the reverse strand, counting down.
CGCACTCGTGTTTTATATAATATAAGTATCAAATCTTTAAAATTAAACATCTCATTTTGAAAATAACTTAACACATAACAACATCAATTTATGTATGTAGAATAAAACTGCATACCGGTGTTGCAAAATAAAGCTATGAGAATAAGACTATAATATAAAAAATAGGTATACTCGGATCAGTGCAATGCTGAAAGATCTGAATATGATGACCTTTAATAAATAAAAAATATATTTTAATGTAATCGTATTTATTTATAAAATCTTCAATAAGAAAATGTCAGCAAAATTTACACGAAAAATTAATGCAAACTGAGACTGCCATTCAGGAAATTAATTTAATGAAATGCCAGAAAACATAAGAGAGGAGGAGAAATTGAAAAGATTTTTAATGAAACTGACCAGATATGTAAAAGACAAGTTTTAGTAAAAGAAAATACTTTAATCTTGTTTATATTAGAGCATATATGCGAGTGCTTATGTATGCACTATGTTAAGAAGAAAAATAAAAAAAACTCTGGCGTATATGAATCCAAAAAAAAAACCTTAAATGCATTTTCTATTGTTTCTGTTTGGTTTATTTTTTGCCGTAAACAGTAATCGAGATTCTTGAATAAGTCGTGTAGCAAGATGAGTAAATCAGTATCGGTTACATGTCGCGCATTTTATTCTAGTGATGCTAGACAGGGGCTTATCGAAGTGTATTATAATCTGAGTCTCATCTGATTGAGACCATTCATGAGTCAATACTAACAGAATGAGAAAATACGCAGACATCTTTCAATTCATCGTTTTCGATCTGAGCCCTTCACTCTGCGCTCGTTTATTTTGGATACATAATTCCAAGGTTTAAATTCACCTGCCATCTTACACGTCTACATTATTTCATTACATTTCTGATACTTAATTTCTGAATTAATTTCGCTACTTAATAAATAAATAAAGCATGTTCAAAATGATGAAATTGACCATTATTTTCGGCAATGATACGCAAATCTACTTTCCAAACGTATACTTTGTAATAAAATGGGTAATATTTACATTAATAATCAATTAATACACACTTTGTGTGGCTTGAAATTGCTTCAAGAATTATTGATTTTTTATTAATTATTTATTAGCAATGTTTGAATATATTCAAGAACACACAATTACTGGATTTTTACCTACAAAGGCACTGTTATTAATCAAATATCAGATATCTCATAGAGACAAAGCTATTTTTTATTATATTTAATAGAAAATATGTGCGGTAATTACAGGGCTTACGACCTGTCTTCGGCTGGCTTAAGTGATCGCTTTATATATTAACTGATAAATAATTGTTTTAAAATAGTTTCAAAACAATCAGATTCTCATAGTGATATGCTGTTTAAAAAAGAGGAAAAATGAATGATCAAATTTGGTCCATAAATGGCGATGGTGTAGTGGCACTCGAAGCGAGTCAACATACTAACATATATACAACTATCAAAAATTTGTTAAATATGAAAATTGAGGGGTGCTTTATATAACGTTACATAATTGGTGAATATATATATATAACGTTCACTAATCATATATTTTCCGTTTTTAAACAGCATATATGTTATCACTATGAGGATCTGATGTTTTTGAAATTATTTTCAAACAGTGATTTATTAGATAATTATTTATTTTGAAAAATAGCAAGCTTTGAACAATTTATATATATATAATAATAATAATTTGAAATTAATAAAATTCATATAAAACAATTAGTACTCTCACTGTTGTATATAAACATCGCGCGCGTGTGTGTAGTGTGTATAATTAACTGGAAAGGAAGGAAGGACAAAAAAAAAACATTAATTTTAAATTTTCATTTGTCGGAAAACCGTTGCTTGGATTACGTGTGTAAATAGATTCTCGGTGAGTATATTTTTTAATTCAAATTAAATGAACAACAGACCACAAAAAAGTTCTTTATTAACCTATCGAAACTTAAGATGACATATTTTACATATTGAAGTTTATAGATTCTTTCTGAGATTACTTTAATTCGATATTTTAGCTATCATCGCCATCATAACCAACCTAACGGGTACCTATCTCAGAGCAGGTACTTTATATGTACTAGCGGCCAACAAATCTGCATATAAATAAAATGTACCTAATATTTAATACTTATTATACTTTTTTTCTTACATACTTACTTACTTACCATCGCGGCGATTCCCCGTGGGGGTAGGCAGAGATGATAGAGCGCCACACTATTCCGTCCTGACGCACAACTCTCGCCTCGTCCACATTCATACCATCCTCCAGTATCTGGTTTACCTGGTCGTGCCAAGTCTTCCGCGGACGTCCTCTATTTCTGGTGCCGTCAACATTTGCGACATATATCTTTATTACTATTCTCTTGTCATTCATCCGTTCCATATGACCAAATTACTCACTATTCTAAGATCAGCTTCACATTCTTTACTCTGTCATAAATGTATCTGTCACGTATACGCCTAAGTGATCTCATTTCCACTGCATTCAGTCTACATTCGTTCTTCTTCTGTCAGCTCCAGGCATCACTTCCATACATCAGTGTCGGTACCAGGACTCAATTGTGAACCGCTAGTTTTGCCTCAGTTGACATTTTCCCATTAGCTATAATTCCATTCAAAGCGCCGTTCACTTTATTTCCTGCAAGTCACCCTCTTTTCAATATATTTCTCTGTCTTTCCGTTTCTATCAAACATACTTCCCAAATACACAAACTCATCTGTTTGTTCCAAACATTCATTAACTACGGTGTCTTGCTTTCTTCCTTCTCAAATACCATCACTTTCGACTTGTTGACATTCATAATAAGGTCGCTTACCTTGCATACATCGTACATTCTACTCACTAGCCTATCTAATTCTTATTCATTATTCGCCAATAATACTGCATCATCGGTGCACAATATACAGCATACAATCAAATCTCCCATTTTTGCTCCTACATTTGTATACTCCAGTTCTTTCACACAATTATTATGCTCTCTGGTGTATCATTTATGTAAAAAAAAATTATATTGATGCGAGCTTCGAAATAAAATTATTTTGTTTATCAATACTGAAACCAAAATCAAAAATCATCATCAGCCAGTTTCTACCCACTGCTGGATAAAGGCCCTCCTTAATTGTCCTCCACTTTTCTCTGTCTGATATATCAACACATAAATACATTTATTTCCAAAAAAGTTCCGGTTCTTCTGTATAATTATCTAGTTCTATCATTTAATTTGCATATTTTTTTAATTTTCATTAATTATTTATTAATCGCAAATTTGTGGTGACAAGTCGTATTAACTGATGTAACAGTGTTGTGTCGATTGTCAGCTGTTATCAGAGCCGCAAAAGCGCAAACTGGCAGCAACGACCTATTAGTAGAAGCTGTTGTCTGTAGCGGTTTGTGGCTTCCCGCCTTTTACGGTCTGACCGCCATTTTGAATAACCCGAATTTCAAAATGTTCGATGTGGAAATAGATTCCCACACGCAAGGTGACCTCTATAAATCTGCATTTTAAATCAATTAAAACAACGTTACAATTGTAATGTAGAAATATAATATAAAATGGTTCAATAGACATCCATTGAATTAAAATTGGATCTATAAAAGAAATGTCGCGTAAGAAGATACAGTTAAACTAATTTGGATGTAATTATATCACATTTTACGAAATTTTCTCACTTTTTACGAAATGTTCTCACAAAACACAGTTTTAAAAATAATAGCGTCATATTTTTATAGCTTTTTAATTAACTGGAGAATGTGTCTAACTCATTTACTGTATTGATGTCATTATACAATTTACATACTCTTGAAATTAGATTAAAGTACACTATATTTCTGTCGTGGGTATCTAGTTTGAATGTTTCATGCTTCCTTAATGATGTGGTATTTTAATTTGAAATTAAAATTTTTACACTTAACATAATACTAACGGTTCACTGAAGATTGGAAATAGAATTAACACTGCATCACTCTTAGTTATGTCTCTTCGTATGGTTATTAGTAGCGTACGCCACTGCAAACTCACAGCTATTAGTACCGTACTCCAGTGGAACATTGCTTAACTTTAACAACGTTTACAGGAGGTCCCCACCGCGCGCGGGCCCTCGAGAATATATCCATGTTCAAAGTGCACGATGACTTTGTAAACTCCCCGTATTACGATGGGCAGAAATGGTTTTGTGAAAGCTTTTAGAAATACCGTCGGCGAGAAACGACCCAGTCAGGAATACGCGACAAACGTCCCTCTGTACGTTATACGTCACGGGAAAATCATCTTTACCATGGTGACTACATATTTATTTAGTTTTTATTTATACACGTTAAAACTTGCGTTTCAACACTATGTAGAAACTCAAACTCAACTTACTAACAAGTATATGAGTGAAGAGAGGTTGGTTAAAAGCCGTGTTGAAGACAACAGAAGCTGAGGGCAAAAGGGATCCGGCAAAAACTAAGAGCATGAGAACATATATAAAAGTCGCCGATACAAGAGTGGAATGTCTAGATAGAAGCATGTAAATGTCTCTACCTATATACGAAGAGAAACAGCGTAATGGAAAATTTATATATTGACATGTTCGAAAAGGCACAACATTCGTGCATTCAAAAATTACAATATATGTCATTTCACATCCCGGTAGATAACATGCTTGCAAAGTCAGTACCTTAAAAATTTTAATCCAAAAAATAATACGTACCTAGTACCTGCTTACACAAAGAACAATTATAAACAACATTTTTCTGAAAAATTTAATTATAAAATGTTAAAAATAAATTAAATACAATTTAGCAACATTTGAATATGTCCAAAAACACACAATTACTGGATTTTTACCTACAAAAGCACTGTTATTAAACAAATATCAGATATATCATAGAAACAAAGCTATTTTTTATTATATTTAATGGAAATTATATTATTACGACCAAAAATCAAAAATCAGATTCTCATAGTGATGACATATATGCTGTTTAAAAAAAGAAAAATGAATTATCAAATTTCGTCCATAGATGGCGATGGTGTGGTGGTACTCGAAGCGAGTCCACATACTAACATATATACAACATTCAAAAATTTGATAAATGTGGAAATTGATGGGTGATAATTGGTCACTTAAGCCTGCTGAAGACAGGTCGTAAGCCATGGAATTACCTCATATATTTTCAAATAAATATAATAAAAATAGCTTTGTCTCCGAGATATCTGATATTTGTTTATATACAATTTCATTCCTTTCTTTCTTCACATAATACACATTCACATAACAATGAGGGTACTACATAATATTATATTCGATTATTTTACACAATAATTATAACTTAAACTCAATTCTTACGATTGCTTTCTACGAAAATATAAAAAGCAAATAATTTATATAAATTTTAAATATTATATTAGGGGTACTTTTCCAATAAATAATGTTCTGTTGAAGCATATAGGAATTTTATTCGCTGACAATTTCTGATAATATTAAATATTATTTAGAATTCCTGTGATTAATTTAAATACATTGATTCCAAAATCAAACATTTTGCTGAATTCTAATTCTACGAATCGACGTGTTATTTGATCAGAGATATTTGCTTTGAATTGAAAACGTTGCTGTTACCCAAATAAATATTTTGAATATAGCCAAATTATTATATTTCCAATGAATTTATAGTTATGTGAATTCTGAGCTTTACTTTATGCATAAAATATTAGTTACTAATGAACAGATGTAAAAAAACATTTTTAGACAATGCTTTAAAATATTTTCGACAATATTATTTTTAATTCAAATTAAATGTATTAATTAGAAAGATATGCATATAAAATCAATTTTTGTTGCTACCGGAATTCGAACCTGGATCTCTTCCAATCCAATACATTTAACTAGTATTTTAAACATCACATAATTACCACTTCACAATAAGAATGTGTTCTCTTTAATAATATTATTTTTATTTATAAATTTAAAAATTTCGAATATATCATTTAATATGAACAAAGGGGCGTGTAATTTAATAGGGAAAAAAATTCTCTATATGATCACAAAAAATAGTTAAATTTTTACTTATTAAGGAGAACACATTCTTATTGAAAAGTTATAATTATTGTAGAAGGTCTGTGATGTTTTTAATACAAATTAAATGTATTAATTAATAATCGGTTGATTCACGTTCACAGGATAGAACAGATCCAGGTTCGAATCCCGATAGCAACAACAAAAATTGATTTTATATGTATATATTTCTAATTAATACATTTAATTTGAACTAAACTTGAAATTTTTAATGTTTATTGTCTTTGTAATTAGAAACAATTATTGATAAATAAATAAAAAACATTTTATTTTAAATCTAATTATAATAAATATTATTATTGAGTTCTGCAAGTTTGCGTAAGAATTATGTAGATTTTTTGTATTAATATTAAAAAGGTAACATATAGGTTCGAAAATTTGTCATTAAAAATATCGTGGCTGTAGCATAGTTGGATAATGCACCTTCCCCGGTTTGGAAAGAGATCCAGGTTCGAATCCCGATGACGCAACAACAATATTTTTCGATAAAATTGATTTTATATGTATATTTTTCTAATTAATATGTTTAATTCATATTTAAAATATCACAGACCTGTGTTCTGAATAATTACAACTTCACAATAAGAATGTGTTCTCCTAATAGTAAATTATTTTACTAACGTATTTTCATTGATTTTTTAAATAATTTAATATTATAAAAATATTAATATTCCATTATTATTTCGATAGTATAAATCAATCATTTATAATATAAACATATTCATCAGAACTACCGTAATAGCTAGAGATCTATTTTATTTCATTATCCTAAGAGTAGATCTGAGGCATTTCAGCATCCGATCATCCATATCAATGATAGATTATTTTATTTACTTCTTTGCATATATCTTTTCTGAGCTAACCTTTTTAAATATACAATTCATCCCAATTGAAGTGGGCGAAGAAAGAACTGTTTTTGTCAACTTTCAATAAATGGCAAAATATAATTATTCTTAAGTAAGTCGTTTCATCGTCTCGTATATGTTATGGTTTGAAAGCAATATACCATTATGATACCTTATATAATATCAACATTATATATTTATAACACATGGCAATATAAATTAGAGTGTGATTCATATAATCAGTGGGGTGGATTTTTTTGGGGAAGTTATGATGGAGCCTTTAGACTTAGGTTAATCCGGGTCTGAAAAATATCCATTTGGCAAAGTGGAATAGTTTTCTAGGTTTTATGTTGACCACCTAGAATATTTATATATAAAAATTAAATACATAAAAAAAATATATTTTATTTATGTACATTAAGGATGTAATTTAACATTAATATAATAACCACTTTTTTATAAGATTGGAAAATAAACTATAAATGCCACATGTATTATGTAAAGGAGGTTTTTTTAGAGATTTGTTTTTCGAATTGGCAACACTTTTTCCAGTGACAATCAATTTAATAGTCGACAGCTGATTTGTGCTCAGTTTGGATGGCCATTTCACCATGAATAGACTTACGCCAGAACAACGCTCGCAAATATTACAAATTTATTTCGAAAATCGTGCTTCAGTTCGCGAAACTTACCGTGCGCCACGTCCATTTTACGGTCTACATAATCGTAATTCAAATAACCATGGATCTCTCTAATTGATAATACGCATCCGCAGATACGTCGTACAGTGCACACTGAAGAAGCTGTTGCTGCAGTGGAGCGTAGTATTGAAAAGGACCCGAATGAGTCGATTCGGCATCGAGACCGCTATAGATCCAGGATTACTGACTTTTTCGTTCCTCAATTAAATGGCATTAATGTGGAAGAGCTGTGGTTTTAACAAGATGACGTGACATGCCACACAGCGCGCGCCACAATCAATTTATTGAAGGAAACATTCCATGAGCGCACAATTTCGCGTAATGGCCTTGTGAACTGACCTCCAAGATCGTGTCACCTTTGGATTATTTTCTGTGGAGATATGTGAAGTGGCTAGTCTACACCGATAAACCAGAGACGATAGACGACTTGAAAGCCAACATTTGTCGCGTTATCGCCGATATACAGCCCCTGCTGCTCCAAAAAGTGGTCGAAAATTGGACTTACAGATTGCGCTGTATTCGAGTTAGATATTCGCGTAATCATATCTAAACACTAATAGCATAAAATTATCTTTCCAATAAAGCCAATACCATGGCCACTATCACGATTTTTATGAGTTTTATATCATTTTAAATATCTATACCTCTAAAAAAAAAAACACTCTTTAGGTGTTCCAAAACATGTTTATATACTTTTAAGGTTATAAATTTAATGTTTAAACTTCCACAAATCTTGCTCCCATCCTTCTCAAGATAATCCTCTCATCCGGAACCTCGGCTCGTACGAGCACAACATCAGCTTAATGTCTTTCAGATACAAATATACGAGGGCCAAGTAAAAAATAAGGTTCCTTACGCTGTACACTCGCCACGCGAGATGCTAGGCGAAATCCGGCAACACCGCCTTGATTGTTGGTCCCTTAACTACATCCCCACTACCGGGAGCAAACGCTGCGACGCTCAGTAAAGGCCTGACAGCCATCCGCTATGGAACCCGCCATCGCCGTTACCGCCAGGTGTGAAATCCGTTCGGTGATTCGATTTTTAAACGCGAAGAAGCTTAAACCTGTTGAAATTCATCGACAGTTGGAAGAAGTTTATGGCACAGCTTGCATCAGCGTCCAACACGTCCGCAAATGGTGCAGGGAGTTCTCCGAAGGACGCACAGACGTCCACGACGAGCAAAGGAGTGGGAGGCCATCGGTGTCGGACGAAGTCGTAGCGAAGATTGAGCGCATTCTCCTCGAAGATCGGAGAGTAACGCTTCGGGAGCTTGCTGTCCAGGTTCCTGAGGTTTGTGAAAAAACCATCGACAACATTTTGACCGATAAACTTGGTTATCGCAAGGTGTGCGCGCGGTGGGTCCCACACATGCTTTCAGAAACCCACAAAGACAATCGTGTCAAGTGTGCCGAGGGGTTTCTTCGAGAATGCGCCGAGAATACCGAAGAATTCTTGGACTCCATTATTACGGGAGATGAAACGTGGTGTCACTACGTCACTCCAGAAACAAAAGAACAGTCCAAACAATGGCGCCATCCTGAATCGCCTAGGCCGAAAAAGTTTAAGCAGACGCTTTCCGCAGGGAAAGTGATGGCTACGGTGTTTTGGGACCGAAAAGGCGTCTTGCTGACCGAGTTTATGCAGACATGATGATTTATGACAGATGAAGAGGTGAAAGAAGCGGTCACCAAGTTCATCGGCGGCCTAGCGGCGGAATTCTTCGAAGCGGGTTTTCAGAAGTGGATAACTCGTCAGGAAAAATGCATAGAAAAATCAGGAGACTATGTAGAAAAATAGAATAAAGTACAAGCTTTCAGATGGTTTACTTATTTATTGCAATAAAAAATACCTTATACCTGAAAAAAATGTAGGAATCTTATTTTTTACTTGCCCCTCGTAGATTGCCCAGGCACTATTTCCTGCGGCGAAGTAACGCGCTCGATCCTCCGGACTGAGTTGCACACAGAAGCGGACAGCGTCGAGAGAACTCTCCAATTTATGATATGTAAAATAATAAAACAATATATTCTTAAGTTTAGTAGTATTTATTTTAGTTTAAATATTTAAGGATTATGCTAGAATAAGGCGACACTGTACATAAAGTGTCGCGCCTAATTAATTTGAAATACGTAACTTCCAGTAAATTGTTTAGAGGGTTTTTTATCAGTAATTTTTTACCCTTCCAATTCATGTATTAATATAAAACACATATGATGTTTATAATAATAAGGTAGTTTGTAAAAGTGTCAAAGCGATTAGCGCTGATGCACTTGTAGTAGTAGATTAGGCGGTCTAGCCGCATGTAGAGTACTCAGAGTATCGTAGACTCTAAGGAATTGGAAAAAAAAAAAATAATGTTTATTGTGTTATAATTTAATTTAAGAAAGATAAACTTTTTTTTTTTAGCTACACATGTTTTCGGACTTACGGTCATTCTTATTAATGCAAATCAATGGAATTTAAAATATATCAATTTATTAAGGAGAACACATTTCTATTGTGAAGTTGGAATTATTCAGAACATAACATAAGTTATATCAATGTGTCCAAAATTTAATAAAAATGAATTGATAATTCCGACGTCTGCAGTCGATTTACTCAAAGGTATTTGAGATTCTGTAAAAACAACGTAGATGGCTTTCAAATAATGGAATGACGATGTGTTAATTTGACAAAGTGTAACATATAGGTTCGAAAATTTGTCATGAAAAATACTGGCGCTATAACACAATTGGTAGTGTACTTCCCCGAATTGGAAATAGAGATCCAGGTTCGAATCCCGGTAGCGCAAAAACAATATTTTTCGACAAAATTGATTTTATATGTATATATTTATAATTAATACATTAAATTAGTATTTATATCAATTTATATTTCGGTGTTTTCTAACTTCAATAGATGCCTCTAATTCTTTATTACGCACCATAAAACTTATCATTTACGTGCTATCGTAAAAAAAAGTCACGTGGCCCGACGTCTGGAGTGTGTAGCAATATTCAATACCTCATCGTTTTTACGACCCTACCATGTATTTATTTGTAATTTTAGAGTACTATTAATGGTGTTTTTAAAGTTTAAGTTTTAACGTAAAATAATACCTTCTTACCCATATAAAAAACACTTTCTTTGACTGAACATGATTAATTTATTTTTTGAAAATCCTTCACGTAATAACAAACGGAAATAATTATTTTAATTAAAGGTTAATTGCTTTTTGTTTTTGCCAAATCAAAAACCAATTCATGCACCAAAATTAAAGAACACTCCTTAAATCAACACGTTAAAAACTGTAAGATAGTGAAATTCGCGAATTAGTAAAAGAGGAAGATCATTGGTTCCCAGGTTTCCGATTATTAATGAGTACACATATGACACATGAACTGCACTAACCTGTTAACTTTTTTGTGGTTAGATTTCGGCTGGCGGAAGCGTGCACTGGTGGTTTTAGGACTGCTGGACTGGTCGAAGCACCGGAGGTAATGAGAATCACGCCTTCGTCCCGTCTTCTCCGATTCCGGCAATAGGCGGCAATAATCACGCACACACGTGCACATTATTATCAACCAGGAAACGCAATAGTGCCAACCGAAGTAATAAGGCGCGTAAACACGATCCACCGAAAGACATTTTCAATTCAGTAAATAACCAATTATATGACTAGCCTAAAAAACAGAACAGAGTAATGTAAATAGCTCGATGCGGCGAATACACAAGAGCGCCATGGGTACAGCGGTGAATTATCGTGATAGTTTTTAGAACTAAGCAATTAAAGTCTCTACTGATACACAGATGGCGCTAAATATAAAATAATGTTTCCCTTCATGTTTGTTTCCCAGAATTTTTAGTAATGCACAGCTTTTTTAATTGTGTGCACTGCACGCCCCTCTTATTTTTATTTATTCATCAGAACCATAACATCCTCATTCGTAACTCTATCCATCCAGTTTATTTTGAGCTTACTTCTGTAGATTCACATCTCAAATGCTGCAAGTCGCTTTATCATATATGTCCTATATAATGCTTTCTCAATGCGCCATTTTATTTCAACAGAAGGATCCCATCATTCATTTATATTACAACTCAAGTATGTATCCAATGTCGTTCCAGCAATATAATGAATTTCATTATCAGCTGCGGTATGTTTGCTAATGAGAACGTATTTTGATTTACTTGTATTAAGTTCTAACCTAAAAATCCCACATGTTTTCACTACTTGATTCACCAAACGTTATAGCTCTTCAGTATTACTTGCTGGAAGTACCGTATCATCTGAATAAACTGTGTTTTTATATGGACTAATTGGTTGGGGAGGTGGTCGTAAATAATTATGGATTTATTAAGGAGAAAACACATTCGTATTATGAAGTTGTAATTATTCAGAACATAGGTCTGTGATGTTTTAAATACTAATTAAATGTATTAATTAGAAAGATATACATATAATATCAATTTTATCGATAAATATTGTTGCTACCGAGATTCGAATCTGGCGAACGTGCATTATGCGATTATGCTATACCAACACAGTGGATTGACGACAAATTTGCTAACCTATATATTATTATTTTCAAATTAATTTATCTACCGTTCCATTATTTGAAAGCCATCTCCTTTGTTTTTACAAAATCTCAAATACTTTTGAGTAAACCGATAGCAGACGCCAGAATTAACAATTCATTTTTATTATATTTTGGATACATTGATACAACTTATATATTAATATAGAGAACACATTTTTATTGTGAAGTTGTAATTATTCCAAACACAGGTATATGATGTTTTTAATATAAATTAAATGTATTAATTAGAAAGATATACATATAAAATCAATTTTATCTAAAAATATTGTTGTTGCTACCGGAATTCGAACCTGGATCACATCCAATCCTGGTAACGTGCATTATCTGATTATGCTATACCAACACAGTGGATTGACGTCAAATTTTCTAATTACAACAAATACATCTATCGTTCCATTATTTGAATGCCATCTACTTTGTTTTTTCGTTATTTGGTGAATGTAATGATATTTGTTTTGACCTTTCTATCTATTATTTCGATATTATTGACCTCTTTTCTGGCATTCTGCTCAAACATTCACAATTCTCTTCAATTTAACTTACTTCCCAGTTGCTCATCACGAATGCTTCCAACCTATTGCATAATACACCTAAGCAGGATAAGATCCCGTTGACTGTATCGATAAAATTAACGTTTAGTTGACGCAACCGGAATTGGATTCAGGAAGGAAAATAATTGCAGATGGATCTGGCTTACCTTGCTCTAAAGTCCTGGGTTGGACGTCAAGTTTTCACCCCCAGTTGACTCGCACTTTTTTTGTGAAGAACCAAGATATCACTGCACTTCCGGAGATGTTTAGAACACCGCCTCTTCGTGGTCCTAGCGTTATACGCACGGCGCTTCTTTCAGACTTTAAAAAAAGAACACAGATCTTGACGGTTCCGTGTCAGAAAACAATCTGTTTCCCCGTCGGCGAAATACCTAGGTAATTAGTTAGCCAGAGCGGGAAAGGTTTATATTAGAAGAACAAAATGCACAGGGAGTTGGTACTCAACTTGCGTGAACACTTCTCAAACAATTTATGTTATAATTTTAAAATCTTTGACGCCAGGTAAGCTACGCATGAAAAATTCCCCAACTGAATTTCATAGCAGTCTATTTACATTCACTAGCTCGCTCAGCTAGCAAGCAAATTCAATAAATTTCCTAGTTTCCCCGCGAGAGCACCACGTCCGAACAAAGGTATTACACGTTTATTGCACAAGGAATACATAATTCACTCGACCCAGAACTTAAGGCTATAAGCAAGTGTAATATATTTTAAATAAAAACACTTAATGGTTATTCGAATTGGTCGGTGAACACAAAGTGTCTTAACTAACAAATAGGTCATTTATTACGTACAAAATAAATACTGTATTTCCTTGTTTTCGTATTCCTTCTCAAGTGCTGTTTTTTAATCTTCTGAATATTTTAACACTATCTGATAATGATTTGTAAAGAGATGCGGGAAGTTTATGTATTACGATTTTAGAATGTACTTTTTCAATAAAAAGTCAAGTTGTTTCACATTATTCACGAGAACAGGTTGCAAATTATTTACCGGCACCTTATATAAACATGTATCCTGCCTACGTGCTATTTACTTGTGTACTCTATGTGATGGATGTGACATATAAAGGCCATTATACTATACCTAAGGATACGTGTACTCATAGATATGATATAACGTAGGAATTCAGTCGCGAGTGCATGCACATATTATTTTTTTGCCGTTAATGCGGCACACAGGAAATGTTGTATATGGGGCATCATATATTCGATTGTTTGTAGGTAGATGAACCGTGTACATAGATTCTTAGATACTATTACTATCCACGTACGTAATAGTAATATATATTTTAATACATACGTTTGATGCATATTTTAAATAGTAGTTTTTTTTTTTATATCTTGCAATTTATAATCTGCCACTTAATAACTATATGTGACGTATTTGTTTGTTATGATACTTAACATACGAGACAAATTAGTTTTATCGTACAGAAATGCCTCAATTTTAGCGATTATATAATTATTATTATAATCCATTATTATTTTACGTACATATTTAAATCAATAAGATTGGTATCTAATACACACAATTAAATTTTAAATGATAAAAGTTTATTTAAAACACTTTTAACGCAGATGTCAGAATGTTGAAGACATTCATTTAGCAATTCATCTAGCCAACAGCAATTCATCTAGACAATTCATCTAGCCAACTCAGTTGTATTAAACCGACACTCCGTGTACACATTAGTTTTTGAAATATTGGGTGCGAACGTGGTAACGTCTTTTTCATCCGAAACAAATGGTCTTCTACGTTTCTCACCACGATACCCGGTTCTGTGCAGCCCTCTTCCACCAATTTTCTTAATATCAACAGTGCAGTGCCAGTTTTTTTTTTAGTTTCACCATTCCAACGTTTAATCTCACCACGTATTCTTCACAGTCCTATTACATACAGCAAAGCTCTTGACCGTTTGTACAATGTTGGCAACATTGGATTTTCTTTGGTTTTTCTGTCTCTCGAGGAGTCACCACCATTGATTTATCCATGAATACATAACTGTCAATTTTGCCACAATTGTTGTGTAAGATTTAATGTTTGTGGCAGAACTATATGTATACTAACTTTAAAATATGGCTTAGGTACAAATATTCCTGAATATTTTCTCATGGCACTCCACTCCTCTAACGAATGCGTCTATTTTCTATTTACACATCCTTTAGTTTGGTCGAGGTTTATTTTCAAGCCGATTTTACTAGAGAAATAAAAGAAAAGAAATATCGCTCAACATCGTCTTTAAATCTTATTTAATATCACAAATGAGGACTTTGTTATTGGCGTACCTAAGAATGCTTCTCTTTCAAGAAACCAAATAACGTTTTGTGGAGGTCTATCGCCTCCACAACCAACAACATCGCCGACGGTTTCTAAACGCACCCAGCCAAATACTTGGGTGCAAATCATAAGCTCTCACCGACCATATAATCTCGCCAGTACCGTCCAGGTATTGACAACAATAATATGCGCGGGCAGCCGCCCAGCAAGCCTCTCTTCTCTCTCAGCCGGCTTCGTGATGAGTTTTCCAGCACACGCTTTACATTTTCACTTTAGTTGTGCATCAATCGGCAATAAACAGCTATAAGTGGTATTATTGCGTACAAAGCAAAGACACCGGAAGAATGTCAGGACAGAAAGGAGTTTGGTACTCACCACAATCCGGATTCTGCTGGCATCTCCAAAGATGTGAACTGTATATTTTAACTCGTAACTTATAATATCGTAAACTGCACCATATACGTATAACCGCACTGTCTACGGGTTGCAATCAGGAAGGGAGGGCAAGGGGGGTAGAAGGCACAGTGCATTATTTTCGTTCAAAAATTAATATATTTCTACACACATGAATATATTTCCCAAACAAGTATTATCATATTATATTATTCATCCTGTTCTAGCCACATATATATACTATCCCATGTATAGTGACCCCACAATTTTATTTTTAATTAAATGAAATACCTTGCAGTGACATTTTTAGAGACGCATATTTTTTGTCATCAAGAACCATCATTCTCACATTTAAAAAAATGTATCGTGGCATCATCGTTCTCTTTTTAAACGGCTTTAAGCATCGGTCTCCTCTGGGACCGTATCGGTGAAAACTTCAGTATTGGCGTATAATAGTGAGTATTTCAGGAGTAAAATAAACTTCCAGGCTGAAAAGCAATTCACAGAAAGCCCCCTGGTCTTTCGGGACTTCAAGGCTGTATTACTCTACTTCGCACTTAAGAATTGTTTATTTTCTATCAAATTTGAGCCCACATTTCCGAGTATTTGCGGGCGCCCCACCTCGTGTCAGGGGGTAGGTGGGGTGTCAGAAAGTGGGTGGGTTACCAGAGACTGGGTGGGTTTACCAGTGACTGGGTGGGTAGCCAGAGATAGGACGGGAAGTCAGGGAGTGAGAGCTACAAGAAAAACTTGTATGTAAGTGCCACTCGACGTTTTTTGGAGTTTGGTCATTTTTTCAATTATTTGTTTCAAACTCGAGAAAATCCAATTAAGGCCCGGTTCTGAGGGCCGTGGGAAAAGGTATCTTGGATAATAAATTTACTTGAGACAATTTCAGTTACGTTTCTGTCATTGAGTATCTCTAATATTAATATTTTCGGTATACCAATAATAACTTGAAGAAATTTGTAATAAACTCCAAAGACACAGTAAATCAATTAAAACATTTAAGTCTATGAAGACTGACAATTAATATCGTAGAATACTTTTGGTGCGTATTATTCTCTTAATTGAAGAGAACATATTTTTGTTATGAAGTTGCACTTTTCAGAAGATAGTTGTATAATATTTAATACAAATTAAATTAATCAACTAGAAAGATATTCAGAAAAAAATTTGATATCGAAAAAATATTCATTTGCTATTTATAACAATCGAATTCATTTTTGATAAATTTTTGTATCTCTAGTATTTAATATTCCAATTTTAAAAGCACTCTACTTTATACTACGGTGAATCTCAAATACCTTTGAGTAAAACCTGATAGGAGACACCAGAATTAAATAAAGCAATAAATTTTATTAAATTTTGAAACATTAATTCAACTTTTATATTATAGCAAAACTGATAACGCGCTTCTCCGAATAGAAGATATCCAGGTTCTAATCCCGATAGCAACTAAATATTTTATCAATTGATAGATTTTTTCAGTATATTTTTCTACTTGATTTATTCAACTTGTATGAAATTATTCTCAATTTTTCGTAAACGAAAGCAGAATGTTGCAACGGGACAATAAAAAAAAAACAAGCGAACAGACAAATTCAAAAAGACAAAACACTAGTCGACGGATTCCGACGCGTGCTCTAAACAGCCTCACAGAGAATGACTTAAATATTGCTTCTTGCAATGAAAAAACTTTACATCAAGTGCATTGCTTTAAAGAAGCACTATTTTATGAGGATATCGAATAAGTATGCAGTTGTTATAATTTTTTTCTACGAACTTAATTATCTGTCCTCATATATAGCTCAATTACAGTAAAGAGTATTGGCAGGCTGTGGTAAAATAATAAATATAGTAGATATAAACGCAGCCTTGAACGTAAAGTAGGTTCTGGAGTCTGCTGCAGGAGACAGACTGAGAATGAGACCTTTCCTGGAAGCGGAAAAGACTTACAAAAGGTTGTAATGCTCATGATATTGACATGTATGAACATCGCTTAAAATAGCAATTAAATTGAGCTCATTTTTTTATCAATTAATATAATCCATTATTTGTGATGATTCGAAGCGAGATATTTAAAAATCAGCCCGTGTCCACGAAATGAGATACGATGAGATATTCTCAGAGATTTGGTTGAGATTTTTATCACCTTGAGTGTGGTGAAAATAGATAACAACTCAAACCAGTGAACACGACGTACGACCTTACAGCAAGATTTGATACGTGTCACCTAAAACCACTATAAGTTCTAGCAACTATATATTCTGAAAAGTTTAACATTAGTCATTAAACATTAACATTAATATACGGCGTTAAATTAAGAGACGTAATATTCCCGGTGTAGCGCTACGGTTGCGATGTTGCGCATGCGCAATGGTTTTCTTCATCTGCTGACTCACCACATGCAACGTTAGAGACATTCACATAGTGTGGTCATCTTGTAGTGAGACTTTGAAATGTTCAAGGCAATAGATCAGCCCGCCAACTGTGTGATACGGTCCGTGATTCGTTTCTTGAGTACACGAAACATGAAACCAGCTGATATTCATCGCCAAGTGTATTGTCCAGATTTGACGTCAAGTGATTTCCATATTTTCCTTCATCTGAAGCGATTCCTTTGTGATAAGCGTTTTGATGACGATGATAACCTCAAAGACGGAGTACCGGCATGGTTTTCATGACGAAGGCATACAAAAATTGGTGCCCCGCTATGACAAGTGTCTTAATAATGGTGGCGACTATGTTGAGAAGTAGTTTAAGGTGTGTAGCGTCCGAAGAAAGTAAAGTGTCTAAAAAATGATATTGTGTTTTTTTTTTTTTAAATCCGCTACTTACTTAAAAAACGCGCCTCGTACAAACATTTACTCCGTTTTAACTACCGCTGGAGAGATTCAGAATAACCCAACTGACGAACGACAATGACATTTGACATATTAAGGGCACAAGTGGGAGGCAAGATAGCGAATCTCTAATACTCGGTGTGTACAAGCTAAGAACAGTCTCCAAATAATCTCATGGTAGTAAAATTAGTATTTCAGAGATTTAAATCTTTAAAAAATCTCGTCGGACCAATTTTAACGTTACGCAATTTTTCTAATAGTTTCATTACAAATTAAAAATTTCTTGCTTTATGAAATTCACGGGCTGCTAAATAAATAAGTAATTTTGCTAACATTGAAGAAGTTAATTATTGTTTATTTAGTGAGGTGTTTCAGATATTAGAAAGACAGAAGATACAACATTTTACGATGTTATTTATCCCATCTCGGTGCTTCTTTACAGGGTCGAAACAAGGACATAAAAAAGCCACATAAAAAAGATGTGGGCTTTTGAACAGTAGTATTACAGGAGTATATCGAAAATCTCTTGGGAGTACAAATTGCGAAACAGAGACGTTTTGAAGCGTGTGAAGGAAGACAATAAAGTTCTGATCTCTATCAAGAAGAGAAAACTTGGGTTATATAGATATGTTTGAATATGAAGTAATACAAGTCATACCAGGAGATGAGTCACAGGAAGAAGACGCATTTTCTGGTTGAAGAATTTTCGTAACAGGTTCCATCGCGGATATTGTTCAGAGCAGCTGCTCCTAAAGCTCAAATATCAATTATTATTTCTGACCTCCATAAGGGAGCGCAACTTTATAGAAGAAAACGACATAAATTTTCAATTCAAAAATGAAACAAAAAAAGTGTTTTAAGAACACAATTTTTCAAAACATAATTCTGTGATATTTAATACAAATCAAATGTAAAAATTGCAACTTTAAAATAAGAATATGTTCTCCTTAAAAATATTATATACGTTGTATTAATGTTTCCAAAATTTAATAAAAATTTATTATTAATTAATTCTGGCGTCTCCTATCAGATCTTACTCAAAGGTTGTGGTAACTTTGGGAGTAGTGCCATATACCTCAAATGTTCTATCCTCTGATTAAGGACTAATTTCTTAGTCCCGATACCTTGTAGTAAAGCTCAGTATGTTCGGGTAACAATATTCAGTTTATTACAAGAACGTATTTACAGTAATTATTAATTACACACTTCAGTGATAGACTAGTTACTCAGGAGGATCCGTGATGGAAGAGACCCGTTCCCCCAGATACGGCCTCTTATAATGTTTTACCCCCACCATTCATCTACTCACTCTCACGACACACACACACACATATACATACATACAAGGTGAGAGTTCTCACAAAGGTGTTTGAGATTCCGTAAATATAAAGAAGATTGCTTTCAAATAATAGAACGACAGATGTATCAATTTGAAAGTGCAACATATAAGATCGAAAATTTGTCGTCAGCTAACTTCTACGTTGATGTCGTGTAATCGGTTAATGCATTTCCCCGGATAGGAAAAGATCCAGGTTCAAATTTCGATAGCAACAAAATATTTCTTCCATAAATTGATTTTATTTGTATATCTTTGTATTTGATACATTTAATTTGTTTTTAAAAAAATGTATTTGTGTGGCAGAACGTAAATAAATGTTACATTGTTTTTTTACTTATTTTTTATAAACTAGAATAAAGTTATCAATATTAAAAAGGATCTCTTAGTAGTCACATGGAACGAATAAATAATGGAGGAAATATATATGACGCAAGTGTTGAAATCGGTGACGTCCTCGGAAGGTGATTTTATTAGAAGTCTCAACAATCGAAGAGCATGCGTGAAAAGATGTTTTAATATGGTTGAGGAAAGTCATGTGCCAGCACAGAAAAGTGTGGTGCTTTATCCTCTGAGTCTACTGAAGTTTTTATCCAATCACTAGCAAAAATTGCAATCCCGGGATTAAATTTAGAAGATCCCGAGATTAGGAAATTGCCTATTTTCTCATTAATCTTACATTTATAAAATAAGATTAGAAAGAACAAATTCAATTTACATAAGATATTATATTTGAGTAAAATTATTAATAATAACGGAAGATTAACAAACAACAATTTTACCATGAAATAATTATATTATTATGACTAATTGAGTGATTCATCTTGATCTAATTTTGGTACGCCGAAATGAATTCAAAAGATTAATCCCAAAAGATTCGGTTGTACGTGTACTAACCCCGGATTTCATAAATACGCAAGATCCGGGATTCTGGAATTGGTTTCCATATTCATTATGAAAGAGTCATTCAAACTTTTATGATAATCATTATTTTACTATTTCTTAGAATTCATGAAAGTTTCGCAAGTTCGTCGAAATAAATATTAAATTTTATCATTAACAACGAATGAATTTTACGCAACTTGGAATTGGGAGAGAAATTTGTTTTGCAAGAAATTGGTTTATTTTAAAACTTGCGAAACGAGTGTCTGGCGGAGACAAAATATTCAGTGTCTGTGTGCGTTGTAACTTTATACAAAAGAAGACATTTTAATAAATGTATCACTTTATTAAATTTTTTTACTCACCTTTAAAAGATTTCGCTAAAATACATCAATCAACTGAAAATACAAATTAAATTATTTTAACAACATCCTGAGCCGAGAACTTGAACTAAAAAAATGTTTTTCTTCTTTTCAGATTTCGGAGAAGATGGCTTCCAAGAAACAATTCGTCTTGAGATTGAACCATTTTAAGTTCTGGAAGAATGGGCTCCTCAACAAAGGCGTAGTCCTGCTCGGAAACAAGAGTGACATCTTGTATCTTTAAAGCACGCTCGAAATGACCAAAGTTCCTCAAAAACCATTTTAATTTTATATTAATTTAGTTACAAAAATTACAGTTCCCAGTGTGAAATAAATAATTGTACAAGTTTTTCGCATGTATAAAATTTCTTTTCGAAATGCACTCACCAATGTCATAATCGCTCGTGCCAGAAATTCCGCCAAAACGGAACACCATAAATCGTATGGCGGCCCACACCACCCTACCTCATAACTCACCATTCGACCTCACTCTGTCTTCAGCCTTCTTCATCATCATTTCTCTCCTCCTGTTCAAGCAGCCGCAACCCGTAACTTCTTCCTTGCAGACAAACCAGTCCATCCAGCACACGATTCCCGTCTCCCACACCACGATCATATCCAACAGCCTGGTCGCTCCACCAATTCCTAGCACAATAAGTCCTGTACTATTAAATAATTTTGATAACGATTCATTATTGAACGATTACAATAATACAAACAGTAGTGGCAAGAACAGTATCTGGTTTCCAGGAACAGACTCCCATTATGACACTGTTGCATCGGTGATAATATCCTTAATATTGCTATGCGTTATAGTGGGAACAATCGTTGGTAACATACTCGTTTGTATTGCCGTGTGTTTGGTGCGCAAATTACGTCGTCCTTGCAACTACCTGCTGGTCTCCTTAGCTGTCAGTGATTTATGCGTCGCTATCCTAGTTATGCCGATGGCTATGGTATACGAGATTCTGGGAAGCTGGCCTTTCGGTCCTGTGGTTTGTGACTTTTGGGTGTCTATCGACGTGCTATCATGCGCCGCGAGTATTTTGAACCTTTGCGCGATCTCAGTGGACAGATACTACGCGATAACCAAACCCTTAGAATATGGTGTAAAAAGAACGCCAAGAAGAATGATTTTCTGCGTGTTTCTTGTTTGGCTGGGAGCTGCGTGTATATCGCTCCCTCCTCTTCTGATTCTCGGTAATGAGAGAGAAGAGTCGCACTGCATCGTCTGCCAAAACTTTGGGTATCAGATATACGCGACCCTCGGATCCTTTTACATTCCCCTGATTGTGATGATGGTGGTGTACTACAAGATCTTCAGAGCGGCCAGGAAGATCGTGATGGAAGAGAAGCGAGCGCAGTCTCACTTGGAGAGCCACTGCTATTTGGAGATCAACGTGAAGAACGGAGGAGCGGCCGAGTCCAAGCTGCTTCAAGGGAGACAAGCTACCCAGCCGGCTCCTAGATCTTCGAATTTTGGGACGAACACTTCTGTGAGTATTATATATTTATTTATTCTTAACTTAGTGCGTATTATTAAGTGTAAGACGGGGATCTCAGCCTTTCACCGACCGATTTATCGGAAAACATGAAAGATGGGTTCCCAACTTCAAGATTACTCATCTTTTTTAATTAGCTCTCCTGTCTCAACTTGTGGAAAAATAAAAAATAATATTAGTGACTTATTTGTAACGACACAATATATATATACTCGAATATGAACAACATCAATATTTGCCTTTAATTTATTGCACATATTAACTCTGTTTAAATTTGAATTTACGTAATTTCTTTTCCTTTCTCATACCATCTGGCATTTCATTGAAAATGTTTATCAGACTGTAGCACAAAATTTTGAGATTTATCCTTCTTCCTGAATAGTAGTCTCATTTGTGCTTCTGCTTCAATTTCTCTTGTAAATTTTGCCAATATTTTTTTAGTGAGGATTTTAAAAATAAACACTATTACATTATAACATATTTTCTGTTTAAAGGTCAATATTAAAGTGTTAGGTAAGGTCTTTCTAATTAAAGTCTTTCAGCATTGTACTGCATATATAATAGAGTGGTATCCTATTTTACAAGATTCAGTACTAATAAATCTGCTAACCCTTATCAGAAGTGATTTTTTTTGCAGTTTTTTTAATTACATGTCTTCAGTATACATATCCATTTTAATTTTAATTTTCTTAGAAAGTATAATATATTCCGTAATTCTATAAATTATACAATATTCTACGTCATGGAAAATCTACATATGCAAACTAAAAGCAAGCTTTCCTTGTATATTTTAGTTTAATTTCAGTCAAAACAATATCTTGACTAAAACGAAAAACCTCAGCCTTTAGACTAATTTTTCTTTACAATATATTTTTGAAGATAATTTTCTTCTTTCTATAACTATCACTTCAGAAAAACAAAACTTTTAAAGGTTACGCACCAATTTTTTTAATATTTCTTATTATTAAGAATGAATCAAAAAAGTAGACGTAATATTTTTTATATATAAAAAAATAATTTCATTGCACAACATAATATTTTTATAAACAAGTATTTTGGATGAATATAAATAAAACCACCCCTGTAGCAACACTGTATATCGGTTTTGGGCATAACATGCCATAACGTTGTATATCTTCTTGGGTATACGATGGTATATTAAACAATAATATTAAATAAACATAAATTCAACTACACACAATTTCTAAGGGCCGGTTGTATGATCAGTAATAAATATTTACAAAATTACAAAATTTTTTTTTTTTGTGAAAAATATTTATTTCTCGATACTGCATCCGGTAGTAAACTAATTTTACTCACCGATATCTGATAGTAAAATTGTCAAACGTTAGTTAAAAATGGCGAACACTGCGCAGCTGTTTCAAAAATCATACTAACACTTTTAAAATTGCAGTACACGACAATTAATCACTATTTTACTGATGAGAGTTCGTTTTTATTAACACATAAACCGGAGATTTTTCGCCAGAAAAGTGACAGATTTCGAACGCTGGGGTGAACAAAGCCATAGATAAAGCACACAATTGTATGTATTTGATGATTATTCGCATTGCCACACTATCATACAGGATTGACTTGGACGTTTTTTACCACGGGCGATGGTAAAAAGTTACTATAGTAAAAATTTACTACCGATCACACAACCGGTTCTAAGTGATCAGTCACAGGGGGCTTCAAATGTGAATTAATTAGTACATGATTTTTTTTAATGAAAATTCATTTTCAGTTATTATTACGTACTTGCGTAAATAGTACGTTTCATTTGTACACCTCGTAGTAGATTGTTGAAGATCCAAGAGAAACTCTCATGTGACAATTAAATATTTATTGCACGAATAACACAAGTATGGTACAAGGTATATAACTAGAATCAACTCAAACAGTAACGGTAACTGTTTATCCCATCACACACACATATAGACACCCCGCCCCGGCGATGCGTCGCTCTGACACACACACACACATATATATATGATTTATTTATTATTTTTAATTATTTTATTGTGACGAAAATGCGTGTCGCCCTTTCTTAGCGGTATTAACTGGAGCGCTTAATACGTTATCATCCCCTATGATTTAGTGACATTTTTATTCCAATTAACCCGCGCCACGTACGGTCCAAGAGTTTACAAATATTTTAAATCAATAAAACGACAATGCTCGCCATATATGTCAACTGTGGAATTAATATCTATATAATTTTCATTCTTGACTACTATTCATTCAAAACAACCTCACGACGTGAGTAAATTAAAATTACATTATTACAAAGCGCGCCTCATTTGATTTACTGCGAAAAGTTATAATAATACGATAAAACTATCAAAAATAATGCGCTGTAGGGCGGCATGTTTTTAGATTTAAAAAAAATATATATTTTGAAGTTCGAAATTTATTATGAATAATAATAATTTTGACCTTTTCCATGATTAGGTATTATAAAAGATAAATTAATAAAAAATTAAAAAATAAAAATTATATATATATAAATAATAATAATTTTAATAAATATCGATTAAACGGCAGTGGTCGCACTTAGTCTTTTTGACCTTTTCCATGTTTAGGTATTATAAAATATAAATCAATAAAATAATCATTTATTCTTTATATAAGACATTGTCTTTGGATTAGAAAATATTTTGGCTACAAAAATCTTACTTAAATATATTTAAAAAAAACATTTTTTCAACAATTACTAATTATAAAATCAACATTTGATGAAGTCAAATAATAAGTTACATAATTGTTATTAGTTTTAGTTTAATACGCTAACCTTTGTGTTAAATACTCGTCGAGTTTTATTTGTGTAACTGCTATAGTTTCGAGTTAGTATTATCACTCACATATGATGATGTAAGGGACTTTACCTTTTGAATCTTCAACTTGAAGCCTGTAAGATGTGTATAATCTAAAAACACGAGACATCCGGAGAAGTATCAGGCCTTGCATCTCATAATTCGGGGAAACGTTCAAGAAATCTGAGGCCTTGACGAAGAAATTGTGTCTAGAAGAATCTGGGACAATTGGCCAATCTACTCTGGGACTTTTCTTGGGGAAAAAAAGTGATGATCATTGCTAAAATGATGGTAGAACGGATAAGACATAAGAAGAAGAATAAGACAAAGATATAATGGGCGGGTTTATGACGCAAAAGGCCCCAAAATGATAATACTACTACATAACAAAGACTACAATAGTCAGTGTTGCAAAATAAAGCTTTGAGAATAATACTCAGACAAATAGATATACTTGGATCAGTGCAATGAAGAAAGAGCTGAATATGATGACCTTTTGGTAGAAAATATATTTAAATATAATGGTATTTATTTATAAAATCCTCAATAAGAAAATATCGGCGGAACTTATACGAAATATTGATGCGAATCAACATGAGCATCGTACAGAGAGAAGGGATAGACTGTGACTGCCAATCAGGAAGAAGGTCAAAACTCAGAAATCGATGATATATAGTGCGATGAAGATTTTTACTGAAATGCCAGAAAACATAAGAAGGGAGGAGAAACTGAATAGATTCAAAGTGAAACTGATCAGATATGTAAAAGATAAGTTTTTGTAAAAGAAAGCACTTTTACCTTGTTTATATTAGAGCATACATAGGAGTGCTTATGTATGCATTATTTTAATAATTAAATAAATAAAATAGCAGAGCTTGGTGCTCCCGATCTAACCCGACAAAGAGCGAGCGTATAAATCCGTCACTGCGTGTGTGTAATACAAAGTATATTTTTTTATATTTTTTTAAATTCGTGTTGCACGACAGCTTCGTGTCAATTAATTAATTTATCATAGAATCATAAACGCTAATTGAAATTATTTTAGATTAATTAACAATGCTTGTGTAAAGTCAAACATGTACATAATAGAATTACACTATTCACCTGTTTCTTATTCAAGCGTACAAAAGTTATTTTCACATTCAATTAAATATTCATCACGGTTCAAGCAGTCGGTGTGGTTTACTCAGAATCGCTCGTTTTAAATAATATCCCGTTTTTGCTCACCTGTTGAGCGTTTCAGGAATGCTGACAAAGTTTGTTTCACAACTAAGTTTGTTTCACAACAGCGCATAACATAAAAGCCGTCTGTATCGTGAAATCAATTACATCTCTGACTAGAATCAATTAGACCCAATTCAGAGAGGAATCGTTTATTTTTTTAATGGTATAGAAAAACTGGGACCCAGATTTCATGAATAAAATAATATTAGCAGAACACATTGAAATTGTAATTATTCAGAACAGACGGTCTGTGATATTTTAAATATATTAATTAGGAAAATATACATATAAAATAAATTTTATCGAAAAGTATTGTTTTATTTTATTTTTATTAGTAATTATATAATACTATGTAAAAATCTGTTTGGACTGTGCCCGTCTCACTAGAGAAATTCTGTGTCAAGATGGGCATAGTTTACAAGCAGTTGTTCAATTAATTAGAATTACAAGTAGATAGAATTACATTTATTACTATATAAAAGGTGTATATGAAGAACAATTTTAAAATGGACTTAATTTTTGGATCACTTTGTAGCGATAATTAATATAGGTATGTTGTTGCGCCACCGGTCAGTATATACGTAAATAATAATATAATAATAAATATAATAATATATAATAACTGATCGAAATGTCGAATATCTCATTTTGATATATCAGATATTATAACGAAGACCTATAAAAGGAAGAACACAAGAAAAGGAAGAAGATATTCATCATCAGAACATTTCAAAACAGAAATAGCACTTAAACTAAGAGAAAATCATAAAACTAGTGTAACAAGAAAAGAAAAAGAGGAATGAAATAGAAAAAATCTGTATGCATTACACCTCATATGATCACTTTCTAATAAATGATTTGAAAATGATGAAATACCATGATTATGTAAGCATATTAAATGTTATTTTACTATGTTAAAATTTTATTTAGGAGAACACATTCTTATTGTGAAGTTGTAATTATTCAGAACAGACGGTCTGTGATATTTTAAATATGAATTAAATATATGAATTAGAAAGATATACATATAAGATCAATTTTATCGAAAAATCTCTTTCCTAACCGGGGAAGGAAGTAATGGAACCATTAAATGTATTAATATCAAAAAAAGGTTTGAAAATTGTCGCTAAAAATATTGTCGCTGTAGCATAGTTGGATAATGCACCTTCCCCGGTTAGGAAAGAGATCCAGGGTCGAATCCCGGTGGCGAAACAACAATATTTTTCGATAAAATTGATTTTATATATATATCTTTCTAATTAATATATTTAATTCATATTTATGTTAAAATCAAGCAGTGCTATCAATCAATGAATAATCGCAACGTCTTAACGTTAAATATTTAAAATATTTACTTTTCATTTACCTACTTTTTGTTCTGGGCCACGAAATGTTTTCAAAAACAATTACCCGCAGACTTAGAGATGTTGAACAACACTGGCCTATGGTAATTACATTGCATTTTGTCCGTATCACTATAATTTATCATTACATTTGTATGGCCGATGCAGAGATAAAAAATCTATGCAAACCATTCAGAATTTCACCCCCTGATAATTGCACGATAGCATGCTGCACAGGATGTTTGCGAACGCCCTGTTGCGGCATAAATCCAAAAGCAATTACCGCTTAATACTGCTGTTATACTTACAATAAAAAATTGCTATTCAAAAAATTAATTATTGTATACCTGGTTGAAACAATACATTACGTTATTCGCGCATATTACAAGTTTCGATTTCATTGGTTTTAGAAAACATCTATTTGTTTATTGTAATATACAGAATAATCTGATAACAACAGATCATTAATAACCCTGATATACAGAATGTCCTGTCAGTAGTGGTCGAAATGAAAACCATCGATAGCTGAGACAGATAGGTCTAATAAATGTCGCACGATTTTCGAGACATTTGAGCTTTTATGTATTTTTGAATAATTGGTATCCTTTGTTACTTGTTTAATGTCTAAAAAAAGTGGCTTTCTGTTTGTTGATTATTATTAAAATATGAATTGGGACTATTTAACATTTTTCCATAATGTTTAAAGCGCTGCGGTGTAAAAAAAAAAGTATTACGACCTAAGTGCCCATTAGTTTGAAAACTTCTACATTTAATGTCAATTTAGGAACAGGAAAAAAAATGAATATTTCTAAATTTATTGCTAATTAAATGGCGTTTTGTGAAAAATTCAAGGTAATCTTTTTTTAACATGTAGGCCTTGTTTCTGGTGTAAACTTTAAATAATGCATTAAAATGTGCAGTAATTTCAAAAAGTGGCCATTATTTTATCAAAATTTTACAAAAAAAAGTTACATGCGCACCAGTACACGCTTCATCCTATATTACACATACACTATTTATCTTCTAAATTAATTTTCATCCCAAACCCTTCCAAAATTTCCCCCGGCCTATATTATCCCTCATCCGATCCCCATCACCTTCATCTCATTTCACTTATTTACCCCGTTCAATAGGGTACCCCTAAAAACTCTTACGTCATCGTTGTTATCTCATATGTCGGAGACAAGAGGACTGAGCCCTTACCCCTTCCCTCTTTAATAATCGAATCATCATCCGATATAGACAAATACTTATATTAAATTACTAAAATTAAAATATCATCTGCTTAATGTAATGTATTATATTTATAAAAAAATTAGAAAAAATCTATCCATCGAAAAATGAAATCACCACCAAGATTTGAGCCCGGAACTTATCATTGCTGGTAAACAGTATTACCCAACAAAGTCAGGCTTCGTCTGCATATGATGCAATATTTGTGTTTTCCGATTGGATTTCTTTCTGCTTGTATCATATATAATATACCAGAAATGTCGTACTGTGTAGGAAATTTTTTAAATAAATTGTCACATTACGCCGTATTAAATTCTCAAGAAATCAACTTTATTGCATTTTATTTTATAAAACCTTCTTAATCATTGTACAAGCCTTAAGTAAAAAAGAAAAGTCCCATTGAATATCTTTCATATTTAATAGAAATAACGAATACTTTAATCTTTAACTAGTTTTGTGGTAATGCGTTTACGATAATCATTCAATATTTGTATACAATATTTCAGACCTCAAACATTAAGAAATTAAACGAAAAAAATGCTATTTTGCTTATTTCTAACGATTGCATTTTCTCATCTTTCAGTCTGGCGTCGAGAAATCGCTGTCCACAATCGGACGCTGCTTCTCCGGTGAGCAAAGGAAGTCCAACGAGTCCCAGTGCCCCATGCTGCAGCAGTGCCAGACCCCCACCAACAAGGCCGGCGGCGTCGTAATCCAGGCGGACACGCAGCAAGCCCAAAACCAAAGCAAGAACAAACAACCACAAAAGTCAAAAAAGCCATCGGCCAAGTCGGGAACCTTCAAGAAGAGAGACTCACTAAACGTGTTCAAAGGCCACAAAGACTTCCACGTTAGCTCTCCGCATCAAAAGAAGCTGCGTTTTCAGCTAGCGAAAGAAAGAAAGGCTTCAACTACCCTCGGCATCATCATGTCCGCCTTCATCTTCTGCTGGTTGCCATTCTTTGTGCTGGCGCTCGTGAGGCCATTCTTGCCAGATCCTGAAATGATTCCTCATTCCCTCTCGAGCCTCTTCTTGTGGTTAGGTTACGCTAACAGCCTGCTCAATCCGATCATCTACGCCACTTTGAATAAGGACTTTAGGAAGCCTTTCCAAGAGATTTTATACTTTAGATGTTCAAACTTGAACCATATGATGAGGGAAGAGTTCTACCACAGCCAATACGGAGACCCCGAGCAGCATTACTGCGCCGTCAATAGTCTCAACAAAGCGGTGTACGAAGAGTCTGTAGAGATAGTGACAGCAGACGACCGAGAGCTGAAGGAGAGGACCTCAGAGAGCTTTCTATGATCCGAGTCTCCGGGAGTCTCCGATAAAGACATCACTGTGATTTAAGTACGTATATAAAATTATCCTTATTTTTAAGAAATTGTGCGTTGTGTATATACATATATATACAGGGTGTAACATACCTAGTCCACAATATTTTATGAGTGGATATCTGACTAAATTATGAATCTAAAATAATCAAGGAATATGTGCAAATTCTTCACCGTTACGGAAAATATTTTTGTTTGAAATTTTTACAAAATCATGTTAAGCTTTAAGTCTACTATACATAAGAAATAAATACTTGCGAAATTAACCCATTCTTAATCTATATCTTTACTAATACTACGATCGGGCCGTTCAAAATTACTGGACCTTTAATTTTGTGTATTCAATATAAGATATAATCAGTAAAATGTTTCAATTAATTCAAATAATTGTATAATTAGTTATTTAGTCAGGTATCCATCCACCCATAAAATATTGTGAACATGCTCTGCTACCCTGTATATATTAACGAGTTTATTTAAGTTGCAAGTGATAGTGTTAAATTTCTAGTCTAAAAACAAATTTTATTAATAAATTAATCGGTTTTTAAACAATGTGACGGTTACTTAAAACTTAGCAATAATCATAAGTTAAACTAATATAGTTAAATAACGTTTAAGGAATCCAAAGACATTACAATTTAAAAATAATATACCCAGCACGTTAATTTTAATTTTGTATATTGTCCGCACTGCTGTAACAATGTGATGCCATTTATTTAACTCAAAGAAACAGTATCGGTGTTTCTAGAACAGTTGCCGTTTTCAATAAACGTCTGTCTCCGAGTGTTTAATCAAAATAGACTGAATTTCCTTGTACAGCTGTCACTCGAACCGCTCGTCGCGCCGTCGACTAGCGGGGGATTGTTTAATTAAATTTATCGTGAAAGAAAAATATTTCTCTCGCAAGATTTTTACCGAGTTTTAGGGCATCACAAGCATTGTTTAATATTTAAATTTTCATTATTTTGAATTTGGAAATGAACACTTATGTATTCTACGGACGCCAATTTGTGTTCGCTTTATGAATACGAAATGTTTAACCCCGGTCTAATTCGTCAGTTAAAATTCAATTGTCAACACTTCGCGCCAAATAAATTCTCATTTTAAAATCATATTTCGTGATTGGATTTGAAATCTGTGTGAAATGTTCCCATATTGCCTTTGTGATGAGTGTCACTTTCGTATCAAAAATATATTTAAATGTTTTAATATTCCGTCTCAATGCTGTCTTTGAAACATGGAGTAATATAATAATGGTCAAATACCAAAAAAATATTTAAAATAGGCCTAAAATTCCGTATTGTAACATTTTTAACTGCTTAATTAACTTCTCTTGCTTCATTACAACGGATATTGTAACAAATTACAGTTAAAATCGAAATCCACTTTCAATTATTATTGGTTTGAACTTAATTGCAGTGTTTAACGTAATTTTTAAAGAATAATCATCTTCTTTGATCTTATCCGGTTCATTTGGAATCGGCAACTTATCATTCAATTCCACTTAGTTCTTTCTTTGATCATGTTGAAAAGATCGCGACTGACTGAAGCCATTCATGTTGCTCGTGGACTTCGTGACTTAATGAATCATGTGATATTTCTCCCTTTGCATCACGTGTTCATACCACCAGAGCCTGCCCTCTTAATAGGATTGATAAAATAAAAGTCTACAGGACAAATAAACAAACTATTTTTCGATTAAAAACGTATCTACGCAGTTAATATTATGTTCCAGGTCGATGTTGTTTTTGAATAAATAGGAAATGAAACAATTTATTAATTTGGTTTTTATTAATTGATTATTTATTACAATTATGTATGGAATATTATTCTGGCAACGGTACAAATCTTCTCGCATACTTCGCGTGCGATTTCAGCAATTTCATTTCGAATATTGGCCTGTAGCATCGGAATTGTTATTAGCTTAGGCCATGGCTGGCGTAGACCTTTCCTTTAGAGTACCATCACAGAGAATAATCGGGAGCCGTCAAATCAGGTGATCAAGGAGGGCAGTCGATATCACCACTTTTTGACATTATGTGGCCGAGAAAAATGTCTCGCAAAATTTCAAGCGTAGCTCGGGCTATATGTGAAGTGGCACCGTCTTGTTGAAACTACGCGTGTTGTCGACCCAATTGACCCAATTCGGCTACCAAGAAGTTTTCCAACATGTGACGATAGCGATCACCATTAATGGTAACAGCATTGCCATTATTATTTAGATAAAAAAAAATGTTGACCTCAACACGTTTTTGAGACATTATATACTCCATAATAAATTGTAATTAACTATTCTTTACGATTACCAAATTTTAACTGACAAATATCAACCACACCAAAATGGCGGTCAAACGAAACCGGCCTGGAACATGATATTCACCCAGTATTTTGTATTATTTTACGCACACACGAAACTTCACTGGTCTCGCTTAAACTATGTTTTTTTCACATAATTAATACCTTTTTATAAAGCTTTTAGAATGAAACTAATGCATAATCCACACCCCAAAACATGTTTAATTCTTATTTCTTTCTTATGTGACATTTGTACATATTTTAGTCACATTTATTCATACTCTTATAATATCGTAAATATAAACATTGGACGTAAATACCCTTCAATGCATAATCTTTGATATTTCTCTCTATTATATCATATTTCTTCTTCACTGCAACTTCGAAAATCTTCAGTCACAGACAATCTCACACCATCCATCCCTTGATGGTTGTAGTCCAGTCTGCAGGGTGCTCACCTACCTCTATCAAGTCTATCTCGATTAGTGATGAGAAAAAATGCTACCCTCGACTCACTGGTGTGATTGTGATTGGTATTCGATATCAATGATTGAAAACTGTGACTGTGATCGCAGTTTCAGTACTGCAGCGCAACACATAAAATAAATAAAAAGAACATAATTTTGAACGTATTTATTTATATTATTCATACTTCATTTGCGTAAAAAACATGTTCTAGCA
This sequence comes from Eubasilissa splendida, assembly GCA_031772225.1. Classification (NCBI taxonomy): domain Eukaryota; kingdom Metazoa; phylum Arthropoda; class Insecta; order Trichoptera; family Phryganeidae; genus Eubasilissa; species Eubasilissa splendida. The sequence continues at coordinate 6,994,426 of CM062866.1, read as the reverse complement.
TAAATAATTAATATATCTAACTAAATGTCATCACAAAGAGATTAAAAACCCTATAAAAATGTGAGTTTATTTTTCGGGTCAAATTTTCAGCGTTTCGGGTCAAATGTGTAAAACATTTTGGCAGAATCTACTAGATGGTACTGATCACGAATTATAACGTCATTTCTTCATGAATACGCCGAATCATAGTTCACAACCAAATATAAATAAAATTAAAAAAACTAATCACGAATCACAATATTTCCATATATGCAATCACTGACAGTGAGTGTTACTTAAATATATCAGTGATTGACTCACGGTTCGTGATTTTGAGCACATCACTAATCTTGATAGTATCTTGGTCTTCCTCCGGTCATAATTATATTAGCTTGTGTAAAATATATTTACACATGTTGTGGGACTTCACTCTTTTCATGTCACCCCTACTCCAAACTCCATGCTTTCAGCGTCTTCAGAATATCTGGTGTTCCTTAACTTTTTTTATTTACTGGTTAAGTTATCGCGTACAGCATTATAAATCTACAACAGACCCATTACTAGATTAAAATAATAAATATATATTTAGCTACCAAATATTTTATATAGCTACTATTCAAAAATATATTACTCTATAGAAATGCGATAACACTAATTAACAAATACTTAAAATATTTTTGAATTGTTTTTTTTAAACGCACCGATGCAGGTATTTTTATTTGTTCTTCAATAACTGAAATAATTTTAAACTATCTTTAAAAAAATAAGTCTACTGGTTTATTTACTGAACGCAATATGGGAACAAATAATGAAATGAAAATATACCTATGTTTAGAGCATATCTGTGATCAGCAATTCCATTTCAAAAAAAAAAAAATGGATAGATAAATTGATGAAAAGTGTAAGGTGACATGTATATGGCTGAAACTTGTTTCAAAACTCACGTAAGAGACAGTTCTGAATTTAGCACGGTGCGGGCTGTCATTCGTTGTATATTATTTTTGTACGCAGAGTAAACTGATCAATTGATGCACACCTACTTTTAAGTCAAACCTTTGAGATATGAGAACAAAGTCTCAAAGATTTGTTGTTGGTATCAAATGCATCATTTTACTCTGCGCACAAAATACACGCATGTTTTATAGTGATGGAAAAATCGTTATTTAAACCGTTATTGTGATTGTGTAACGATGAATGGTAATTGATTAACTAATACTAAAAAGTAAGCCTCCAACAGTTAAATTTTAGTTACCAATCATTAACACAATTACAGTCACATAACGGTTTACCATCACTGATGTTTTTTCACTTTCGAGTCGAGTCTCCGAGACAAGTCTCAACCGTGCGCATGCGCCAGAGATGACATGTTGATTATGTAAAATGTTAAAAAAATAATAATTTAAGTAACCTTCTTCGGGCATTTTTGTGGTTCTTAATTATCAACTGTTTTTTTTTACCCCGACCTAATCATAATCTTTTTCACACTTTCATTTAACTCATTTTGGCCGATATGCGCACGTCACTGTAGATTTGATTTCAAATTTTCAATAGCTTAATAATCTGCTGTGGATAAAGTAGATTTACAATGGATGACATTTTATGCTAACAAACTCAGTGTGAATATTGAAAATGTCGTTTTTAGCCAGTCTACTTATTTTATAGTGAGCTTGTTTGTTGTCAAATGCCACTAATGTGTAGGACACTATTAAATATAAGACTTGTTTAATTAAAAATCTCGTACATACCGACAAATCTTCTCAGATATGTTCATGAGAATTTTCAAAACGCTAATTCAATCATCTACATATCAAATATATATATGTGTAAAATTGTATTTATCAAATCTATATTTTAATTTACATAATGTTTAGTAAGTATATATTTACAGTAATTGATTTTTTTTTTCGTTTTTCTACATAATTTTATTTCACTCGAAGATTCTATATTTTGATGATAAATGATCAAATAGTTCATTTAACTAGTACATTTATAACTGAAAACATTCAAAGAAATATAACCCTTTATTGATGACGTCAATCTAACAATATTAGTGATAAAATGTATATTATACCTATTCGATTTTTATTCCACGATGTTTTACAAAAAAAAAATTGTCGAAATAAATGTATGTATTTAAATATATGTTAATATCACCATTATACCTGATGTGAAAATAATCTTACATAAATTACCGTAAATTTTATCCAAAAAAAAAATCATTTTAACCCTTTAAACGCCTATTGCAATGTTCTTATACCAACTGTGCATAAAATATATAACCTTTTCTGAAATGTGTATAGATTATAATCGAATGTTATGTGAATATCGTGTTTGTGTGTTCGATGAACTTTACGTATGTGATGAATTTTCAACATTTGTGTATGTAAAGCTTTGAAACTTTTAAATTTACATCTTCAAAAGCAATATTCATATATTATTGTTTGTCTTTAGTCGTGAATTATTTATTATTGTAAAGATTTTCATTGTGATTAATAAAATGTAATGATTTAAATAATGCTGTTATTTTTCTAATTTATTTTTGTTTTAATATATTCCCGCCACGACGGACCTGTCACCATCAAGATTTGATATGTTATATCATGTAGCATGTTGTCTAAACATTAGAGATTGATAAATCTATTCATTTTAAATGAAAATGTCATTTCATTCTTCGATTGTAGAGTCGTCTCCTTTTTAATTAGACAATCTGTGTCTCTCTACGTATCTTGAATTGTGCAATCTTTGGGTCGCACGTCCCGCGGAATGGAATACGACAATCCCGGTCGTAAATTGGAATCACATGAGGTCGGTGAGGGGATTGGGGTTCTAGTCGAAGGACCAGGAAATTTCAGTGAACTGCTCGCTTTACCTTGTACACGAAGCCTCCGTAATCCCTGCAGTCGCCGCTGAGATCACACAAATGGCACGCGGATGAGCCGATCTCCGATCCCAATTGAATACGGCGATGTGACAAGTTCATCCATGGCACAAACAAACAATATCACTATGCATATAAATCACAGGATCACAAACAATACAGTGCTGGTGCAATGGTGCTGAATGCTATCGCGATGTCGAGATCGAACAAATATCGATTAAGTTGACGTCTGCTGGCGTCAAGGTCACATTCCACACTGAAATGACGAACATGAAAAAATGTATGGATGGGAATTTGGATGCGGAATGTGTCAATAACAATGGTCGCGGCTGAATCGAAAAAATGCGCCAAAAGTGTGCTAATGAATTCAAAACATATCTTATTGGAGTAAATCAATACCATACTAACGCATTAATTTTGAACATGTATATAAATCCATGACGATTTACTGTATTGAGTTGAAAATCATTCAAATGCATGTGTCGAAAGAGACAATGTATTACCTAGTCCAACGTATTGAAAAACGTCAATCATTATCTCCTTTCTACTCAAAGAAGGGGTATTATTTTTGATCCATTGTGTGCTTTCCAATTTCCAGACATCTTAAAGTAGGGTTGGCGTTTTAAGTATGGTAGGATGACTGTCAAAGCGTGATAAATAAAATGCTGTTATTATTATAATATACATACTAGTCTGCCCGCACAGCTACCGCCCGGTAGCAGACGTATCCTGCAGAGAAGCAGTACTCTGTTGTCAATTTGCAGAAGAAAAAATAAATCTCCAATACACTTAAGCTATAAAAAGTGTTTTGATAGGAAAATAAGAAGAAAAGGAGGAAAAGGAATTAATCAGTACATGTTATTAAATGCGTATCATATGCACCTATTGGTAGAATTTTTTAATCCGTTAATCAGTAAATAATTAAAATCGCACTTAAACTAACCAATATAATCAAAAAACCCAGTGTTCATATAAATTCATAAGTAGAGCTATAATAATATATAAACTCCTGTTGTATACTAAAAACTAACGCCAATGCCATTTCAATACCAGGCGTTTCTCATTTATACTCGTCATTTTACGTCGTTTGTGAAAAGAAGAAGGTGGCAATTTAAACGATGATGATGATTTTTATTATTACGAGTATTTACACGATAAAAATGTTTTATGTACAAAACCCGGTTTTAATAATAAAATTAAAAAAATTACGAGTATATTTGATATATATATAATGAGAATTTATATATAATTAATTATATAATTTCCTACCGTTTTATAATTTCCTAGCATCTTATAATTTCCTGGCGTCTTATAATTTCCCAGCTTCTTATAATTTCCTGGTGTCTTATAATTTCCCAACCTCTTATAATTTCCTAGCTACTTATAATTTCACACCGTCTTATAATTTCCCAACCTCTTATAATTTCCAGGCGGGTTATAATTTCCCAGCTTCTTATAATTTCCTGACGTCTTATAATTTCCCAGCGTCTTATAATTTCCTAGCGTCTTATAATTTCCCAGCGGCTTATAATTTCACACCGTCTTATAATTTCCCAACATCTTATAATTTCCCAGCTTCTTATAATTTCCCACCGTCTTATAATTTCCCAGCATCTTATAATTTCCTGGCGTCTTATAATTTCCTGGCGTCTTATAATTTCCTGGCGTCTTATAATTTCCCAGCATCTTATAATTTCCCAGCATCTTATAATTCCCCAGCTACTTATAATTTCTCAGCATCTTATAATTTCCCAACCTCTTATAATTTCCAGGCGGGTTATAATTTCCCAAATTCTTATAACTTCCTAGCGTCTTATAATTTCCCAAATTCTCATAATTTCATATAGTCTTATTATTTCTCACCGTCTTATAATTTCCCAGCATCTTATAATTTCCCACAGTCTTATAATTTCCCAACCTCTTATAATTTTCCAGCTACTTATAATTTCACACCGTCTTATAATTTCCCAGCATCTTATAATTTCCCAGCATCTTATAATTTCCCACCGTCTTATAATTTCCCAGCATCTTATAATTTCCCAGCTACTTATAATTTCTCAGCATCTTATAATTTCCCAGCATCTTATCTTATACTTCTCAACTTTTTATAATTTTCTGGCGTCTTATAATTTCCAATACAATTCAAGAGGCAGCATTCCATTTATATGCATTGTGCGGCGTACGTCGTTTGTGAAAATCAAAGAAGAAGGTGGCGATTTAAACGATTATGATAATTTTTATCGTGTAAATAATAATATAAATAGCACTCCTATCGATTAAAATTAAAAAAAACAAACTGCCATGAAAAAAACATCGCGGAAATATTTCAATTTGAAAATTGACTTTTTAATCCTTAGGAAATTTCAAAATCTTGAAATCACATCTCGTGCGCTCTATATTAAAAAAATGTTTACAAAAAAAAAACATTTAAAATTAATTCATCGTATTTTTTAACATTATTGAAAAAATAATCTACTCTTTTGAGAAAACTAAATTATATTTAATAAGAAATATTAATAGTAGAAAATCTGAAAATACTATTTTGTTCGGTATATTGTAAAAACATATTTGCATTATTAAAATTATTTAATCGAGTATCCAATGTAAAAAAATAATTTTAACTGAAACGGCATGTATACTGACATCTATGTTTCAAAGTTGTCATACATACATACATCGTGCCAAATTCAATTTTTATATTTCATTATTATCCATATAAATTATTAAAAATCTAAATACGCTATAAGAGGCGCTGAATTTAAAAAAATAGTTTCCGTTAATAAAATAAATTAATTTCTACCAAAATAGCGCTAAAGGATTGCCAATAATATGCCTACAATTAAATGTACATGTCGTAAAATAACATTATACATATTTAAATAAAAATACTCTTTTTAATTCGGATCGGCTTATATTTCACTTCATGGTCGTCAAATGAACCGATATCTGCGTTGTTAGACTATTTTTAAATGATCGGTTCATACCAAACAGTCTCGAGAGATCGATTTTAAACCTGAAAATGTTTAATTTTTCATGTGAAAATAGACATTTTTAATTAAAATGAAATAATATTAAAACATAATTAAATAAATATACTATTTTTAATTCGTATTGGGTTAATATTTTTCTTCAGGGTACATTAACGCGAATATACCCTCATTATTACGGTATTTTTAAAAGACCGGCTCATACCGCATAGTGTATAGAGATTGTTTTCAAATCTAAAAATGTTTAATTTCTCATGTGAAAATCGACATTTTTCATAAATCGCAAAGTTTGTCATCGTTCCGTATGTCAAATATAACCAAAACACGCATGCATTTGTTTTACTCGCGCGGTCGTGAGATTTCACTTATCGGGGTCTTTTGTGTCAGTTTTTTCGCATTTTCGGCGCATCTAGGTAGGTCCGTACGTTTTTTTTACGGGTTTTTTACATTTTAAAGATCCAATTGAAGAGATGCGAGTCTGCAGACTCGGGAATAAATTCTGGGCGATCGCTTCCGTAAATAAAATGATAAAAAAAAATATCGCTCTCGATGCGGCGGATTAAAAGTGAAAAAACGAAATTCACCTTTTCTCGATTTGCGAAGAAATTTAAAAAGTACACACGGTGATGCGGTCGGCCCCGGGCCGTCGCATAAATATTTTAAAATAATTATCGCTTCTAAACTCGCAGAGCCACGAGCGAAAATGCTCAAGTTAGGTTAAATAAAAATAAAAAACAGCTAGAAATTCGCTAAACCGCAACGGTCGCGATAAATCGAGAAGTGGCGGTGGAAAAAAAGTGTCTAGGGCAAAAAGTTTACGTCGACCTTCGGTCGTCTGGCAAAATTAAAAAATACCCAAATATCTTGCGGGAAAGCCCCTAATTATCGATCCTGGTGTGTGATTACCTGTCCATGTGCTAACATATAAACTTCACAAAATAGGGCTTATAACTTTAATATATATGACTAGTCTGCCCGCACAGCTACCGCCCGGTAGCAGACGTATCCTGCAGAGACGCAGTACTCTGTTGTCAATTTGCAGAGAAATAAAAAAATTGCAATACACTTTAACTATAAAAAGTGTTTTGATAAGAAAATAAGAAGAAAGGGAAGATAGAGAATTAATTATGTTATTAAATGCGTATCATATTCAACTATTGGAAGAATTTTTCAAAATTAAAATCGCACTTGCACTAACCAATATAATCAAAAACTGAGTGTGGTGGCAACAGAAGAAGTGATAGAAATATGAAATCCTTTTTTTTTAATGCTATCAGTGGAATTTTTCAAAATTAAAATCGCACTCAAACTAACCAATATGACCAAGTGTTGATGGCACCAAAAATAGAGGACGTCCGTGGAAGACTTGGCATGACCAGATAAACCAGTTAATGGAGGATGCTTCTGTTAGAAGCCTCGACAATCGGCGAGCTTGTATGAGAAGATGTATGAATGTGAATGAGGCGAAAATTGTGTGTCAGGACAGAAGAGTATGGCGCTCTATCCTCTCTGCCTGCCTCCGCGCGAAAACTGCGTGATGGTCAGTAAGTAAGTAAGTAAGCTGTTTATACTGATTTATTAAGAAAATTAAGTATTAAACGTTTAAAAACAAACTGTGCGCCTGTAAACAAACAACATTTCAACTCCAACGTTAGAAGAAGTGATAGAAATATTAAATATATTTTTTAATGCATTGCATATTCAGCTATCAGTGGAATTTTTGGCAACAGAAGAAGTGATAGAAATATGAATTTTATGTGCATAATACATTCCGCTATCAATGGAATTTTTCAAAATTAAAATCGCACTTATGTTCGCCCAGTGTTCATATAAATTCATAAATAGAGCTATAATAATATATAAACTACTGTTGTATACTAAAAACTAACGCCAATTCCATTTCAATAGCAGTTAAACCAGGCGTTTCTCATTTATACTCGTCGTTTGTGAAAATCAAAGAAGAAGGTGGCGATTTAAACGATGATAATAATGATGATTTTTATTATTATTTACACGATAAAAATGTTTTATGTACAAAACCCGGTTTTAATAATAAAATTAAAAAATTTACGAATATAAATGAGAGTTATATAATTATATAATCAATTTCCTGGCGTCTTATAATTTCCTGGCGTCTTATAATTTCCCAGCGGCTTATAATTTCCCAGCTTCTTATAATTTCCCAGCGGCTTATAATTTCCCAGCGGCTTATAATTTCCCAACCTCTTATAATTTCCCAGCTTCTTATAATTTCCTGGCGTCTTATAATTTTCCAGCGGCTTATAAAATTATTATAAATAATTAAAATTACAAATTTGTACTTTCACATTTTAAATAATTTACTTTTTATAGTATCAAATTTCTCAGTGACATGGGGGTGCTGGGATTAGGTCTAGAATTACGCTATCAAATTAGTATTTTGATTTTTGATGTGTAATTTAGCATCAATTTCATTTCATGTGTGTATTTTTTTGAAAATTTATTTACCTTCATAGATATGTGTATAAACATACATAATATACATTCATCCAAATAAATAGTTTCTAATAAAATAAACTTGTTTGTATTTTGTGAAATAATTAACAGACTATATCATATTAGCAAATTTTTGTTATATTTAAGTACAGTAGGCGCCAATTATTGTAATCACTATGTCGAAAGGAGATTTTGATTCTAATATCCGGCAAATCTATTACTCGTAAACTATGGTCTATAAAAAGATAATTCTTGATGAATAATCTTATCACATATAAACACAATAATATCAAACACGCTTTATAATCTTTTTATTTATTTAGTTTGTTTATTAGAATCTGCAAAGAGTACGTTGGCTCGATTTTCAATACAGTACAGCATTTTTTGTTAGAATGTGCCGAATTGTGTAAAAATAAACTGGTGACAGCTGCCTGACTGATAACATTAACTGACCAGTGTAAAATTATAAGACGGTGGAAAATTATAAGATGCTAGGAATCTATAACATGCTAGGAAATTATAAGCCGCTGGAAAATTATAAGACGCCAGGAAATTATAAGAAGCTGGGAAATTATAAGAGGTTGGGAAATTATAAGATGTTAAATTATAAGACGCCAGGAAATTATAAGAAGCTGGGAAATTATAAGGGTTGGGAAATTATAAGCCGCTAGGAAAATATAAAAAGCTGGGAAATTATAAGAAGCTGGGAAATTATAAGACGCCGGGAAATTATAAGACGCCAGGAAATTATAAGATGCCAGGAAATTATAAGATACCAGGAAATTATAAGATGCCAGGAAATTATAAGATGCCAGGAAATTATAAGATGCCAGGAAATTATAAGATGGCGGGAAATTATAAGATGGCGGGAAATTATAAGATGGCGGGAAATTATAAGATGGCGGGAAATTATAAGATGGGGGAAGAAATTATAATAATTTCCCGGTATCTTATAATTTCCCGGCATCTTATAATTTCCCGCCATCTTATAATTTCCTGGCATCTTATAATTTCCCGCCATCTTATAATTTCCCGCCATCTTATAATTTCCCGCCATCTTATAATTTCCCGCCATCTTATAATTTCCCGCCATCTTATAATTTCCCGGCTTCTTATAATTTCCCGCCATCTTATAATTTCCCGCCATCTTATAATTTCCCGCCATCTAATAATTTCCCGCCATCTTATAATTTCCCGGCTTCTTATAATTTCCTGGCTTCTTATAATTTCCCACTATATTATAATTTCCCGCCATCTTATAATTTCCCGCCATCTTATAATTTCCCACCATCTTATAATTTCCCACCATCTTATAATTTCCTGGCATCTTATAATTTCCTGGTATCTTATAATTTCCTGGCATCTTATAATTTCCCGGCATCTTATAATTTTCTGGTATCTTATAATTTCCCAGCATCTTATAATTTCCCGGTGTCTTCTAATTTCCCAACCTCTTATAAATTCTCAGCTTCTTATAATTTCCCAACTTCTTATAATTTCCTGGCGTCTTATAATTTCTTAATAAAATAATAATACGCATACTGGACATATATGTTCAATACAATTCAAGAGGCAGCATTCCAATTATTTACACTGTGTGGCGTACTATCCTCTACATCGTTTGTGAAAATCAAAGAAGAAGGTGGCGATTTAAACGTTGATGATGATGATTTTTATCGTGTAAATAATAATTAAAATAGCACTCTAATCGATAAAAGTTAAAAAAACAAACGGCCATGAAAAAAACATCGCGGAAAAATTTCAATTTTAAAATTGACTTTTTAATCCTTATGGTATTTCAAAAATTTTTAACCCTATCTCGTGCGCTCTATTTCTAATAATTGTTTACATAAAAAAAAAACATTTAAAATTAATTCATGTATCGTATTTTTTAACATTATTTAAAAAATATTCTCCACCCTTTTGAGGAAACTAAATTATATTTATTAAGAAATATTAATAGTAGAAAATCTGAAAATACTATTTTGTTCGGTATATTGTAAAAACATAATTGCGTTACTAAAATTATTTAATATAAAATCGAGTATTCATTGTACAAAAATAATAATAACTGAAACGGCATGTATACTGACATCTATGTTTCAAAGTTGTAAAAAAAACACGTAAAACATCGCGCCAAATTCAATTTTTATAGTGTACATGTCGTAAAATAACATTATACATATTTAAATAAAAATACTCTTTAATTCGGATTTGGCTTATATTTCACTTCATTATTATATTATATTATATTCATAATTAAATAAATATACTATTTTTAATTCGTATTGGGTTACTATTTTTCTTCGGGGTGCATTAACGCGAATATACCCTAATTATTACGGTATTTTTAAAAGACCGGTTCATACCGCATAGTGTATAGAGATTGTTTTCAAATCTAAAAATGTTTAATTTCTCATGTTAAAATGGACATTTTTCATAAATCGCAAAGTTTGTCATTGTTCCGTATGTCAAAAGACATAAAAACGGATGCATTTGTTTCCACGCGCGGTCGTGAGATTTATCAAATCGGGGTCGATTGTTTCAGTTTTTTCGCATTTTCGGCGCATCTAGGTAAGGTCCGTACATTTTTCAAAAAAAAAACGGGTTTTTTACATTTTAAAGATCCAATTGAAGAGATGCGAGTCTGCAGACGCGTTATAATACGCGTTTTTTACAATTTAAAGATGAAAAAAAAGTTTGGTCCTAATGTCGCAGAGGAAAACTCAAAAACACGAAATTCACTTAATCAAGTTTTCCGAAGAAATTAGAAGAAGAAGAAATTTTAAAAATATACAAGACGATACCGTCGGTCGCGAGCCGTCCCGGATATATTTTAAAATAATTATTGCTTCTAAACTCGCAGAGGTGTAAGCGAAAATGTTAGGCTAAATTTTAAAAAAATAGCAAGAAATTCACTAAACTTAAACGGTCGGAACAAATAGAAGAGAAGAGTAGGAAAAAAGTGTCAAGGGGAAAAAGTTTATGTCATCTTTCAGCTATCTGGAATAATTCAAAAATACCCAAATGGCTCACAGGCTCGTGAGATACAGCACTTTCCATGTGTGACGGATATTGTTACAACGTGACATATATACAACACCGAATATAGCTTACGACTTTAATAATATGTAGATATTGAAACGATTATCACAATTTTCAATCACTGAAATCATCCAATACCAATCACACTTCATTTTCTTCACTACCAAATATCCATACAAAATTAGTGAAAAAATGTCTTCTAGCAAACCATAAATATCAATCAAATGAATATTTAAATATTTTATAATTATGAAATCATGCGTTGAATAAGTTTACATTGACAGTACTGTACACGAGTCTGTGTCACGAAATTCCTTATAAAATTTGTGGTGACCTTATAAGCGCCCGTAGACATGACCGTGTAACGGCTCACATATCAACCATTAGCGACCCAGAGCGACCAATAATCAGACGCAAAAACATAAGTAGCACCAAAGACGGATACTGCTCAAGCAACTAACTTCACTTCTCTGCAGGCCTTCCTAACACCAACATCGCCATTCGGCGGCATCTCCATCGAACCACTCCAGAGTTCAACTGCGCATTTAAATTGTATTAATTCATCACCTCAATAAATGATACCTTGTAAGTGCTCTTTCATTTATATACCCTGTTCTAGTTACAACATACACCCTATACAGCGACACACAACCAATACGCGTGAGACAAGAAGAAGTTAGAAGCTTCTCATGCGCATACAATCTCGAGACAATCATAATTTGAATAACTTAAATACATACACATCAACTCCTACAACTTAATTACAATAAAGGTTATATACCAACCTTTACTTAGATTTTCTTTTGAACATAACTTTAAAAAAGAGGGAAAAAAATACGCGTTATTTTAAGGCGTTCTTTTTTTACCTGGGGCAGCTTTGTATACTTTAAATTAAACAGTGACTAATTAAATATTTCTGGGAAAATTTGAATACTTTCAAATCACTCAATGTTTATTTAGGCAACTTATTTATTTCCGAAAGGGTTAAAACAAACGAACAGTAACGGAAAATTATAAAATGTTCTACCCTTTCACATCCGGGTGCATTAAACTATGTTTTAATTGTAATTTGTAATTTTTTTCTACGACACCAAACGCTGTCATCCACCATTCATTAAACGATGTGCTATTGACCAACCGAGTGGAGGGGGAATTTCAACAGAGCCGTGGACACGGCGCAAGCATTCTACATATTGCAAGTATGAATAATATTAATAAAAATCATCTAGAATAAAAATAATATTCTCTATCATTTGAGTTATATTGTTTTAATTTAATTAAAATTTTAATAATAGTGAAAATATGAATGTGTTATGTATTTCGTGAAATATACTGTATTAATATATGTACAGTAGTGTCCGTGAACGTGTATGTATTTGTATTTTACAATCTTTGAATTTAATCAATTATAAAAGTAAAAAATGTTATTTAATAAAAAACAAAGTTAATAAACTGTTAATTATTAATATGAACCACAATGTATTTGGGTCAAATATTTCAAAAAAATTACAACGCTATCTTAATGACTACCACAGTATGTATTCAGTTTAATACTTCACCAGCCGATGAGAGTTACTGTTAATTTCGAAACTCTAGTAGTGCTAATAAACTCAAGTAGAGTTATAACATTGTTTAATTTATTTCCGTCCATTTTGATTGTTTTCTTGATTTTTTTGTTCACTTAAAAAAATAATAATAACGCCAACATGACACGTACAAAATTATTTTTTAATGTCGTAAGTTTTTGACATTTATCTTGATATCTGCGTTCTTTGTTTATATATTTTTATGTCTTTTTTATGTATTTATGTTAAACATTCTTTTACCGTTTTAAGTTTAATATATTGATTTAGTTTTATTTTAGTTGATAAATAATATATCTTCATCATACTGCCGGATAAAGGTCTTCTCGTGACTGTATCAATCTCGTCGTCATTGTCTAGATACTTTTCATCTTGTGGATATCTTTCGAGAATATTTTTGTCAGCCAGTTATACCTGTGTTTTGAAATATAGCCTACTAATTGGCATTTACACTACTCAGCAGTGACAATGACAATTTAGTAATTCCTAGCACACTTCTATCCATACTGCTGTGTTGTCTGGAGTAGTCATCGGCAACCCGTGACCCGCGAGTCACCAAGTAACCCGTTTGAGTTCTGCAAATAAAGTGTAATATTTAAAAATAAATTATAAAACCTAAACGTGCGTAGCGTGATCGAAGCCTGAACCCTTTCCGTTATTTAAAAGACGCGCGCGCATCCGTCAGGCGTGGGCCACTGAGAAAGAGCCTGTGGAGCAAGAGAACGCCAATAAAGAAAGTTCATAAATTATTAATGAACTGAAACTTGACAATTATATTTGTTCTTATGATAATTAGAATTAAAATTTATCGTTTTATGTTTAGTTTAAAAGCATATTATAATAGTTTTCTCAATAAAATCTATCTTATTATTCACTTACGGACTGTTTTAAAATGACAATACCCATTGAACCGAACAGTCTTTTTAACCATTCTTCTCCGATGATGTAAACTGAGTTAACATTGCCACTAATTATGTGAATATCTCTGTAAACATACTAAATACAGAGTTCATATTTTAGGTATTCCCCCGTAATACATTTATGTACTGGATAAAATAGTTAAGATATATGAGTATTTACCATACGCAACAATAAAAAATGTTTTCTCGAAAAACGTACGTGTATGTGTACGTGCGGAGTAGTGCGGAAGGCGCAGTGTGGATACCGATCGTCACTTAGTGGCAGAGCGTGCGCTGACCGAGTTAGACGTGTTTTATGCTATTGCTCGTGATGATCAATGGTTTTTCTCATTTTTAGCACTTTTACAGAATAATTGATATAAATATTAATTCATATATATTTCAACTATTATTTTAATAAGTAATATATGTAAAATATTCATATTTATCCGATTTAAAAATCGCCAAAGTGTACGTTTATAGCACCGGAATGCGCGTTTTTATTTTAGCACCGCATTGGAAAGGTTAATAGTCATGTTTTGGTTTATTTTAACCCGCAGCCAAATAAGGTTGCCGACGCGACTAAAGCTCTAGTCTAGCTAAAGACTAGTCTATTTGGATTCCAATTAGTTGACCCTCATATTACCTATTACTGTCTAAATCTCTTTTAACCATCATAATCCAAATTAAATAACTAAACCTCAGTTTGATTTTCCAAAATGTATTTTTTTCCAGGACGAAATGAGATAAATAATTCTTTATTTTGAAATCCTTTGAGAGGTAATAATTGTTTTCTGTTTACAGCCTTTTGTGACGCCTTTATAAATGGACTCGCGTGGAAATATACCGGTCCATTAATTAAAACATTACGGTTCTGTGAACAAAGCTGTGAATATCAGAATAACAAGATAGGCTTGCGCACTTTTTAAAATTCGGATTCCTATTATTAATTAATAAATATATTCATTGCTCGAATATAGAAATTCTCCTGAAAACCTCTGAATTTCTCTTCTGTTTTGACTAACCCTCTAACTAATTCCTAGCTCATTTCTTACGATCATAAATCATGCAAGTAGCCGAGCACAACGCGTTACACCAACCAAGGTATCGTAGTATAATAGAATATTCTTAGAAGGTAGATGACACTCATTTCTGTCTCTACTATGATATAGAATTTTTGAGTATATTCAAAGTATTTTGGTGTAGACATCAAAAATTCAAGAACGAGATAATTCCTACACGTATTATGGATTTGTGAATAAAATATATCGAAATACCATAGGATTCTCTATTGGGACCACCATCACTGGATTTTCTCATAAATACGTTATTGTGTGAAAACATTTTTATGTTTTATTTATCGTATATCTGTATATTTGTTCTAAAAATAATCTTCACATATTTTTAACTGCTGTAAAATATCAAAATAAAAATAAGTTTCGTTCCAGAAGACTTGATAGTAAGTCTTATTTTCATAGCATAAAATAACAGTTTGAAAAATATTGATGTGACATGTATTATATGAATTCGCAACGTAAATCCTGCACTGATAGGATCCAAATGAATGAATTCGAATTGCACGATCTCCGGGTCGCGCGTTCCATGGAATGAAAATATGATAATTCCAATCGTAAATCGGAATCACCACAAGGTAGGGAAAGGAAGTTAGGGAAACCTTGGTACAGGATGAGGTCGGTGAGGGGATAGGGATTCCAGTCGAAGGACCAGAGATCTCGGGAACCGGGATTTGGAAGGACTGCTCGCTCACCTTGTATATGATGGTTCCGTCACCGAGATCACACAATGGCACGCGGATGAGCAGATCTCCGCTTCCAATTGAAGACGGCAATATTACAATTTCACCCGCGGCACAAACAAACAAAAACAATACGTGATCAAAACAATATCACCAAATACTGTGCTGGTCCACTGGAGCTAAAATGTCCACACCGCGAATGCTATCGCGACGTCGAGATCGAACAAGTTGACGTCTGCTGACGAGCATGAGGAAATCTATGAATGGGAATTTGCATGCGGAAATGTGTCAATAACATGGGTCGCGACCGATTCGAAAAGACACGCCAAAAGGGTGTTTACGAATTCAAAACATGTAAGCATCTCTATTTTCATTTAAATAAACTATTTTTTAATATTTACGTTGCTTTGATTTATTTATTTTTAATTTATAACATACAAAATTTGAGTGTCCCTGGTATTATACTCCTGTAATAATGGATTCAGACCCTGACATTTCCAGACCTTGAAATTTTCAAGGACTCTAATTCTATCTCGGGTCCATAATTACATGTATCTTCTAATAAGGGAAAATAGCTTAGGACAGAGCGGAAGAGGAAGATCACTCACGCATTAGACCGACCAAGTGGAAAATAAACTTTTCTCCCTCAGATATGCAGGATGCTGGGAAAAGTGGAGAAGTATGGTTAAAAGAAATTAATCCTTAGTCATGAAGGACCAACATGGATGATAATGATTATTACACATATGAAAATAAAAACACTTGTTTTTAGTTCTACTCGTTTAATTTCCATGAGACGCGTTTCGCCTTGTGGGGGCATTATCAATTTAACAATTATAAATTCAATAACTTGAAATTATATAAAATCTAATGAAAAGGGGCAGTTATATAATTTTAAAAACTTAAAGTAACAAATGGGTATTTTGTGGTTTTTATGTTTTGGCACGATTCTAAGAAACAATTATGTTCAAACACTAATGATATTTAAATAAAAGGTAATACATGGAAGAGAATAGCCATACAATTTTATGTAAATAAGGCAGTGACAACATTATTCATGTTAATTCTTGGGGTTTTTTTTTGTATGATTCTAGTTAATAATTATGTTCGAATGCTAACGATATTTTAACACATACTCTGCGGCGGTGGGTCAGATTTGACCCGGGTGTTTGTAAAAAATATGAATTACGCTACAAATAATCGTTTAATGCTGTTTTCCTTCCAGCTAATCTTTTATTAAATATTTTCAAATAATTTGAGATACAAATAAATGTTATCAAATGAGTTATTGATAAAAATATTAAAAAACGCTCAAAAACTGACCTAAGACATCGGATTGAATCTCAGCGCTTACGCCAAAAGCAAATATTGTCAATATTTTGAGCGGGTAGACAAAGGATACCAGGTATGCGTCTATGTATTTGTTTTCACTTATTTTCATCTGGCGGGCCCTAGACAATGCCAGTAATATAATATTTGAGGGACGTTGCGCCTACCTGTAAGTTTTATGACACTACCTGCTCGGGTTCCGACGAGAAGATAACATGCTCAATGGATGTTTGTATTTTGGCTGTGTAGGGTGTCTGATGATGCGTGAGATTTGTACATTATTCGTAATATTTTTTAATTTTTAACTTTTTTTTTAACAGAAACATTACGGCGCATCATGCCATTTCATTAAATCATATTTAAAATGTAATGTTAATCAATCTATAAAAAATCTCCCACAAAACGGTTGAAAAACCGAAAATTTGAGGTGGGTCCAAAATGACCCATCACCGCCGGACGTGTTTTGTTTTGACTCACCGGGCAGTAAGTGTTAAAAATGCAGTAGTTCCAAATTGCTGTATCAGCTGCTTTCCGCATAGCTACGTCCAATTAATGATTTTGTTCCATATCACATAGAAAAAAAATTACGGAAGAATCAAATCCTAAAGAAGCATTTCTAATTAAATTAAACGAGTAAAACTTCTACAAACTTACCCCTGAAACAATAAATATGATGATTGTTCCATGCAGAAAACAATAATGTAGACAAGGGGGTGGTTCGTTGATCTTAGTTTCTCTCAACCGGCGATGATGATGATGATTATGAGGTGGAAAGAAATGAAGCACAAAAGAAGTTCAATATCGGTACACTACGGCGACACGACCCAATCGAGAATGGGTTCCCGCCCGCAGAATATTCTGTTTTTATTTAGACTCATAACAATACATATAGTCATATTTGCAAGTACCTACACGGCGACAGGCCGCCGCTGTAACGTTTTACTAAGACGTCTCCGTTTTCCTGAAATCTATCCCACGGGTATTTTGACGCCACGCCGATGATTAGACCTTTAAATTATTGACACGTGTCTTATCATATTAATTATATGGCGCCTCTGCTGCGACCTCGTAATTGCTAAAAGACGACAGTTTATTAGAGAAATAAAATAGAACTTATGGTTGGTTTAAAATCGCGAGAAATAATGATTATCGTTTATAAATATCATTAAAAAATTATATATAAGTACGTTTAGTAGTAAACAAACAAATTAAAATTAATTTACTCTTTACTTCCCGGTAGAAAATGGTCACCGAGGCTGTTTCAAGCAGACGCATGTGACTGAAACTCAGTCAGAGGATTTAGGTAATGGAGACAGGACAACCATGCAGCCGAGAGATCCTATTTCCTTACACAGCATTGCCATTATCAAGTAACCAGATACAAACACAAACAACTAAATGAGAAACACTATGTGGGAAGTTCAGCTTTATTTATGTTATTTACGCACACTTACAAATGCTCAGGCAAAGTTAGCGCCTTTTATCTAAGTAGCGAGTTTACCCCGGAAAGAAGGACAAATGAAGATAATTATTTCAAGAGGACAGATAAGAAAATTGTATCTGTCTCTCCGTAATGGTGAATTGATCGAAAAAATATCAGCAAATTAATTCCAGAGATTTTCGAAAAAACAATTCGTTGCCGGATATTCCCGGTGTAGCGCTGCGGTTGCGATGTTGGGCATGCGCAATGGCTTCCTTCGTCTGTTGACTCACCACATGCAAAACGTAAGAGACATTTACATAGTGTTGAAATGTTCAAGACAATTGATCAGCCCGCCGGCTGTGAGATTAGTTACTTAAATGCACGAAACATGAAACGTGTGTCCCGATTTGGCGCCAAGTGATTTCCATATTTTTCTTCATCTGAAGCGGTTCTTTGGTGGCAAACATGAACTCAAAAACGGAGTTCAGACATGGTTTTCATCCCAGGCAGCGTCGTTCTTTGACGAAGGTATGCAAAAATTGGTGCCGAATAATTATTAATTAGTTTAAGGTATGTATGTATGTAGCGTCTGATGAAAAATAATGTTGTTTCTTAAAAAAAAAATCCGGTACCTACTTAAAAAACGCACAAGTACGAGTACGTTTGTATATTTAAACTAAAAAGCCTGAAGGCCCCTTCTTACGATATTAATGTACATTACATCAAATGCCATCTGCTTTAAATATTACATTGTTACTCTTTAGGACCCCGCGCAAAACACAGATCCCCTAAATAAATAATATCCACTTCTCTGCACAAGTATATGCATACGAGAGAAGTGTGGCATGAAAAAAAGAATATTAATAAATAAATAAGATAAAAAATATATTAAAATAAAATGTCATCATTGACCCCATGACATGTTCGCAGTATAACGTTCGTGTATACATTTTTTAGTTACTTTTTAAATAATATTGCAAAATATTATTTAAAATTTCGTTTTTTTTTCTGACCCGCTTAGTCCGCAACCCGGAAAATATCAAAGTGCATTACTAAAAGTTCTGTGAAACACATATAAATTAAATAATCCATAATGTAATAATTACGATAGCGCCCACCGTATAGCAGTAGAATCATTAGTTGCGTAGTTCTGTATGCTGTCGCGCGACGCCACTGTAGCGCTGTAGTCATCTACAGGGTTATTCTTCATTTTTTGCTACCACAGTTGCTAGCCACTATTTTAATGTATCGCTCTATTCAAGCCATACAATTGCTACCTACTGAATTGAATATTCCACTAGGCAGAGTCAAAAATGGATCAGCTGATCCACGTTGTATGAAGTCCTTATGCTGTTTCCTAACATAATGACATTTGAAAGGTTTTAAACTTGGTTTAGAGCTGATCGAAGCATCCAATTCCTCATTTACTACGTGCTGTTTTCATGATTGTTCTTTGCGTTCGAAGATAATGCAGATATCATGGTAACAGCATGACCCAAGTCAATACCTACTGCACGCCACTGGAAAATATACTACGTACACATATATATAAAAGCATTACGTATTTAAAAATGGTTGTGTGATTTAGTACCCTAACATCTGTCTACTTGGCCTAATTGCCCTAATTTTATGTTATCCGTAGATTGCGTGTACGCATATTTTTAATAAAATAAAAAATGTATCTTATATTTATATGCCACACGGTGGCTAGGATGAAAATGTAATAAATGTTAGTAAAGATTTTACACTAAAATAATTATTGTAGATGGCATGAACGTTAGTGATTATATTTAACCAAAAATAAAGACTCACGTAATCAAATTCAGATTTTGACTAGTAATTTTTTTTAAATTTTAATATCATTTTTAACCCATTAAAAATAAAATATAAGTCGAGCACTGGAATTCCAAATTGAAATTGTTTTCATCACCATTTTCTTATTATTATTTTTTTACTTGTATCTGAAAATAAATACGCATTCAATACTCAGTCATGTGTAGCATACCATCCCTGCATAGAATGTTTTTGTGGTTCGAAAAAATATTCATAAACTCGATCAGTAATAAAAAATCTCCCTGACGAAGAACCGAACCCCTGTCTCCGACATAATAGGCTGGGAGATGCTAACCACTTCGCTATGTAGGAATCAAGCAAGACGCGAAAATAGCAGATTGTAAATTGTTTATGTAAATGCCTTCGATAGCTGGTTCCCAGGTTTCCGATTAACAATAAGCAAACATATGACATATGCACTAACATTTTTAATTTTGCTGTCTTTCTGGTCCAATGTCGTTGTTCTTTTAGCTGGGTTGTCTTTTTTAGATTTCGACTGACCGACGCGTGCACTGATGGTTTATTTGGACTGGTCGAAGCACGAAATGTAATTAAACGCTGTCGTTTATCTTCTTAGCTTTCCGAAAAAAGGGCGACAATACTCACACACACACACACACACACATGTACATTATTATAGATCAGGAAACCCAGTGGTGCCAATCAAAGTAGCAAGGCGCGTAAACATAAATACTTTAAGCTCTGCATTAACGCTGTCTTATTACAAAGCTCAACAAGGGTATCTTTTTAAATAAACTGTAAATAATAAAGAAAAGGAAGAAGAACATGTCGTTAGTATTCTTAAACTACTACACATTTCTAGTAATCGCTAAATATATACTGCTGTCGGCTTATAAAACAGAGTAATCAAATTTATAAAAATATTCATTTCTTAATAGAGTCCTTTCTAAAGATATCCCTATATTCAGAGAATTACAAAGGTGTGTTTAGACAGGTACATTTACCTACCCTCTGAGCATCGCCTCACATCTTGATGTTTACAGATCTAAATCGTTTCCTTTGCGGAATTTCCTTTCAAACTCTCATTCAATTAACAGTACCGACCGACCGAATTCAACCGACTGTATTCGACTTAGAAGTTTACTTAATTATAGTACAACCAATAGAACGGTGACTGTGTGAACAGACTGAATTACAAGACAAGTTGCAATTCAATCATATTATGTGTTTGTTTTAATTACACAGATTTAACTAATCAACTCTAAAATCTTCCAATTAATAAATGACATAGATGAATTATGTATATGTTACAGTGGATGTGTATTACCAGTGAGAATATGACGTTTCAGTGAAATCATATCCGAATACGTTTCCACCAGTGGAAATATATTTCTACTGGTGGAAATATAACTTCACTAGCAGGTTTTAGCAAACGTATATTCTACCCTAACCTATAATTGAACCTAACCTAACCTAACCTATATGTTGAAAAGGAAATACAAATGACTGAGATTATAAACACGGTAGTTAATGCAGTAAATAATTTTATTTAATATAAATGAAAATACTATAAGCGAATAAAAGTGACAGTTGTAAACGCCATCCACGCCACCCAAACTATTTGTTGCCATGCTGTAGGGCGACACATCAACACTTACGGCCAAATATTCCCACGCGGCGTATTCTCGCTTGTCAACGAATACAAACTCACTAAATGTAACCAGTGAATTTGTATCTTCATTGTTAGATATACATCCACTCACCGGCTTAGCGAAAATATACTTTCACCAGTGAAAATATATTCTCACTGGTAATACAGATTCACTGTACACGGCTGCTTATTCTTAGATATCTTAATCATGTAACTAAAGATGATCAGGATGTGTTAGTTCAACACACAATTACTGGATTTTTACCTCCAAAGCCAATCTTGTACAGAGCAATCATCCGTCCTATATTCACATACGCGAGCTCCATCTGGGGTTCAAATAAGACAAAAAAATTAAATTCTAAACAAAACTATATCCTTAAGAGAATCACAAACTCACCCTGGTTTGCCAGAAACACAATCATTCACAAAGACTCAAATTTCAGTATAAATTAATTTCCATCCCAAATCCTTCCATAAGCTCCCTCGGCCTATATGATCCCTCATCTCAATCCTCATCAATTTAACAAAATCAAACAAAAAAAGAATTAATAAAATATAACATTTAAAAAAATGTATTGTACAAAAAAAACTTTACTTATTTTTGCTACTACTTTATACAATTACTAGATTGCACAGTTGCAAACATATTTTACAGAGACGCAGTACTCTGTTGTCAATCTCCAGATTAAAAAAAATTAAAAATTCGCTAATACACTTTGATAAAACTATAAAAAGTGTTTTGATAGGAAAATAAGAAGAAAAAGATAAAAATGTATATCCGTTACACGTTTATCTATCACCAGAACATTAAAATTTAAATATTGAACTAAAACTGACTAAGACAGTCGTACTGTGTCCACGGGATATCTCTTTAATTCAAATAATAAGCAATACGCCTGTGGAATACTAATCACCAACGCTGACGGTATACAAATTGCGCTAATCAGACGTTTCTCATTTATACTCATAAAAAAATATATTTTATTATTAAAATCGGGTTTTCTATATAAAAACGATATGACAAATACTTGTAAGACAGACGCAGTATACTTTTGTCAATCTCCAGAACTTTTAAAAACATAAATATTGAATTAAAACTGACTAAGAAAGACATAATGTGTCCACGAGATATCTTTTTAATTCAAATAATAAGCAATACGCCTGTGGAATATTAATCACCAACGCTAGGTGATATACAAATTGAATGATAATTAGACGTTTTTCATTTATAATCGTTATATCTTATATTCAAACTATTAGCTATGCTTTTTTCTGCTTATTTTAAAGGAGTCCTTTATTCTTCGGCGGTTTCTCTTTCATGGTTTCTTGAGCTAGCCATGACAGAGGCCTGTGTACGTGAGATTTTTAAGGTATAGGTAGTATTGCACACTACCACCCACACGTACTCTTGGAATAATGGTAAGATTGGTCCAATGGCAAGAGTAGTCCGAGACGACTGGAGCTCTCTCTCTCTCTCCGTTATTTTGCAACATTTTTTGTTCATGCACAGGACTTTGTACAGCAGGGTTCCATGTGACCCCAAGACTGCACCGGCGCCGATAACATACGCGAGATAATGCATCATTTAATGAAACTAATTATTCATGGGGGGGAGTCCTTTATAATTCTCGTGGATAAGCATGTTTTATTTCTTTGACGGTCAACAGCGGATGATATATAATTAGCAAAATTACGCAATTTTGAGGAATTTAAAAATTACGCAATTGGGAGGAATGTCAAAATGACAAAATGCACAGGGAGCAGGTACTCAATTTGCATCAACAATAGCATTGGTCCATAAATTGCACAAAACATTTTTTTATGCTAAACATAGATAAAAGGTTCATTTTAATATGATTCTCGAGGATTCTAGAAATTCTGGGTATATTAGCTATTACGTAATAAAAACATTGAAACGAAATCAAACAGACTTCGAAGTCGGACTGCACATTTATGATAAAAATTCAATACAGAAACTTAAATAATGTATTCTGATAGCGTGCAGTAATTCTGTCCGATTTTGTGTGTGAAACGGGAATATTTCTACAAATTGACTCATTACCCTAAGAATAACAGTTTGGCCGATATATCTTGCCCTTTCATTTTGCGGCTGTGTAATGAAACAACACAGAACCATAACTAATCTAATCAACCCGGACTGGGGATTATTATTATATTAAATACAGAAAGCTACTAATGTTGCTGGCATATATAATACCCGAAATATATAAAAAACCTAAATAATATATTTGTATCATAGAATTTTTTTTCCGGTTTGCCCAGCCATTGTATTTTATTTTGGCGTCTAAATATGAAACCCCCCTCCCTGCCCCCCTGCAACAACACTTATATATCAGTTTTTACAAATGTAGATAGATAGATTCGCAGAGACTCAAACGCCACATATACGATTTATCTTCTAAATTTGATACTTTCTTAGCCTATATGATCCCTCATCCGATCCCCATCATATTCGTCCTATTTCACTTCTTTGCCTTATTCTTGACCCTATTGAATAAAATTTATGAAAACATTCTATAAAAATAGTAATTTTAAAAAATGTTAAAAATTCATCAAAATCAAATATAAATAATGAACAAAATATAAAATAAATAAAAAATGTATTATATAAAAAACTTTACCCATTGTCGCTACTACTTTAAACAATAACTTATATACAAAGTTAAAATTACCTGAAATTAAAAAAAAAAACAATTTCACAATGTTCCTCGTCAATAGGGTACCCCAAAAAAATCTGACGCCATTGTTGTTACCTCATATGTCGGAGACAAGAGGGCTCAGCCCTTATCCCTCCCCCATCTAACAATCGAATCAGAGAATGGATAGACGGAACGTCGGCTATCTCAGATGATATACAGAATTGTTGCAGGGAAGCTCACTCATATTTAATAATAATTTATATTTGTCTTCTTCCACGTCAGTACATATGGGATTTGACCTCCTCCGCTGACTCTTTTCCCTGGCCATTCTTCTCCAGTTCCCAGACCCTCCCATCTTGCTCCAGTCTTCTTCTACACAGTCAGCCCACCTCTTTCTTGGCCTGCTTCTACTGAGATATCCACTCGGTCATGATCTTCGGTGTCCTGTCATCTGCCATTCTTTCAACATGGCCAGCCCTTCGCAATATTTAGGACCTACAGAAACTTACAATCATTGTTTCTTGCTCAATTAAATTTTCAAGCTCGTAATTCATTTTTATTCTAAAATTCAATTTTCTAATACAGGTCCATAAGTTTTTCTTAATATTTTGCACTGAAAAACTTTCTGTCTTCTTCGATTTGTATTTTAATTGTATTTATATTTAATTTACATGGTTTAAGGTACCATTCGATGCCCATGTAGATATACAACGTTGTGGCATTCATAACTCAGATCTTCCCAAAACCGATATACAGTGTTGTTGCAGGGATGGTCTTAAATTAATGTCTTCAATTGATTTATTAGAAATCTCAAATTTATTTCTTAATACAGGCGATCGATACCCGACACTTTTGATTTCAAAAAGGTAAAAATATAACACAAGTAAATGTGAGAATACATAAAATTTGTTACGATATTTTTTAACGCAGTTTTAGTAACAAATTTACTGTGATACCCTCTGAATAAACATATCTGACGACATCACACTTGTAGCCATTATAGAGATTGAACAGTAAATAATGTTACAAAAAATAATGGTTTTGAAATAAATCGGTCTAAAATGAAAATATTTATTATGAATCATGCTGCTAATTGTAGTAACTCTTGGTGTTCTATCCTCCGTGTTGTGTCCTGTGTATCTTGGTACGTATTATCGCAATAAAACTTTGCCTTCTTTTTAACAATTCTGGATTTATTATAACACTTAAAGGTACATGGATTTATACAAGATTTACAGTCAGAGTAAGTATTTACAATTGGAAGTCGCGTGGATGAGAGAGCGCCTCCCAAGGGCGCGGTGACTTATAAAGGCTCTCCACTCACACTATCATGGCGGACACACGCACAGTGACAGATCGCACACTCATACATCACACCAAACTTCACAAATAACAGGTTGTGAATTTGTTCAAGAGGCAATTTATTTGGGCACACTTATCGTGAACACTGGCGATAGTCGAAAGAAAATTCGAAGACGCATACAACTAGCTAAAGTTGATATGAATCAACTATAGATAATATAGACAGTGACATAAGAAAATTGTGTTCGTTCATTTCAATATCATTTCCAAGTGAGACATAAAAATTTGACACCTTTTATACGTTTTATAATACTCAGTATGTACCTACGTGCAGCATACTGCAGACGTGGGTAATAATATCACATGAGCTATTCTCAGTTTATGACAATATACGCGTTTCGTGAAAATCACATTTAATATCATCCTCATATTATATGTGGACCGAATAATAAATATAATGCTCATTGTATTTTCTTTCTTAGATACAGTAAATCCGTGCATTAATGAAACATTCCTACGAAACATTAACAAATATATTAAATATTTATTACATTTATACAAAACGTATTAAGATATAGTATTATTATCATTGCTCAGATATTTGTAGCGCCTAATTCCAAAACCCCCTAAAACTGATTTCGGATAATAAGTTTTGTAGATTGTTTTGTCAGCTACATGCACAACACTTTTTTTCTCGCTAAATCCACTTAAATCCATAGATATTGCATGTTTAAAAATCGGAGTTTGTTCCAAAATACACCAAAGCAGACAGAGTGTAAGTTGCTATTCCCCCTAAAAATGAAATCAACCAACCGCAACGCTTATTGATGATCACGTGATTTAAAATCCAGTATGCTTGCCAGAACGATATATACAAAAAAAAAATTATATTACAGAATTGTATCTTAAAAAATTAACATTCGATATATGCGTTTTCATCCATATCCCCTAAACGCGTAAAGTCGTTTTAGCCGGTTTTGGAATTAGGCGCTACATCTGTTCATACGTACTGAAAAAATAAAACCGCCGCTGCGCTACTTACATATAATACATACTGTTTGTGACATATATTTGTGCTTGAGCGAGGATGATGTACTGTGCCTTCCACCTTCCTCTCCCTCCGCCGAGTCAGTCGATCGGCGACCCTGAACCGGTACGGTTACAAAAAGATTTCGCAGTATAACAAAGAGTGAGAAGTGTGTCTACGTGACCATCTTGCGCAATCTGAAGGAGTCAAGACCTGACCAGGAGATAGTGTCAAAACCTAAGTTACAGTCCACCTTGGAGGTGCCA
Source organism: Eubasilissa splendida (assembly GCA_031772225.1). Taxonomy (NCBI): domain Eukaryota; kingdom Metazoa; phylum Arthropoda; class Insecta; order Trichoptera; family Phryganeidae; genus Eubasilissa; species Eubasilissa splendida. The sequence goes on along the minus strand of CM062866.1, from coordinate 6,967,372 downwards.
GGAGAACGGATTGTGGTGAGTAGAACTTCCTTCCGAATCCAGTTTCTTCCGGCATCTACGCCATTAAGCAACACATACCTTCAATTTTTTTCTTGACAATTATTTTCCTAATGCCGTGAAGCCGAAAATGAAACGAAAACATACTGCGACCGAAAAGTGAAAATGTAACAAAATGCAGAAGTTTTCCAATTTTGATGTTGCTGTCAAAGTAAAACCAGTCGGCAATTGGAAAGAGAATTCGCAATTTTTAATCTTGTGCAAAGATATACAGATGGTCCAAAAAAAGTGTAAACATTCCGTAAAATGTGATATAATTACATCAAAATTAGTTTAACTATATCAACAATAGCTTAAATAGTTTGCTAATTTACTTACTTACCTATTTACCTATATTACGTTTTATTTCGACAATTTCCAATATTATTATTATTATTATATTTGGTTTTTTCAAATTATTGCCCAGAATGACAAAAATCACCGCAGAAGACCACCGTGTTCTGATCAAAAATTTGCGAATTGAAAAATGTTGGGGTGCTAGAAAAATGATCAGTTTCAAAACAAAGTCTGGAGTATAGCTAGACATTACAGCAGGACGGAGCTCCACCTCACACAGCATAATCAACTTTCTTCGTCGTTAGAATGTTAATTTCATCGAGCCAGGCATCTGGCCACCGAACAGCCCAGATTTAAGCCCATTAGATTATGCAATATGGGGTATTTTGATGATTTCTGATTAACTAAATATTGTGCAAAAATAATTACATGAAGAATTAAAATGAATTATATTATGTTTTTAAATAACTCGTGTGCTACGAGATGTTCTCACTTTTTTTTGAGCCACCCTGTATACATTATTAGAAAGGAAGATTCTGTTGTTCCAGCGTTTTTGGATAAATCTCATTATCCATTTTTAAGGAATGCCTTATCTATTAAACATCTTATTGAAACAATCGTGGAACATGTATTTTCAGGCCGGCAGTTCAGCATTAAGTGAAATCACTAAATTTAACTTTGTATAATTTGAATGTTTACGGCCTAATGTTTGACTTTTGGTAATTCTGAGACGTGAAACATTTCTGTTATTTTTAATGTCTACTTCCTGAATAGTAATTTTATTCTATATTTTTCTTTTGTTCGTTCATGTTGATTTGTCTCTATTTTTCTAATAAATTCTGCTGATATTTTTAGTGGAGATTTTATATATAAATATCATAAAATTGAGATTAGGTCATTTATTTTTAATACTAAACATTTGTTTTGTTTCCTTTATAATAAATTAAAATACGTGTATTGTCATTCGCATTTCAAATATAAACTCACTGAAAAATACAGTAGATTAAGAGAAGTATCATACAATTTGACGTTGTTTTAAGTAATAATTTTCGAAAAAAATACAAACTTAAAATTGAAATTCATATTGTATTTGAGATGAAAGGTGTATGTTTGTCAATTATTAAAAGAGGGTAAAATTTAAAGTATGAAGAGTTGTATAAGGTGAACTATGAATGCGGTAAAGGCGATGAATATATAGAATGTGTGGTGCTCGATCCCCTGGTATGGCGTAATAGAGTGTAAATAGGTGATGTATCGCACAGAATTGCGATGTCGCAGCAGAGACGCCAATTAATCGATATGATAAGACACGTGTCAGTAATTTAAAAGGTATAATCACCGAAGAACTCGTGTTATTGATTTTGGGAAACAAAGGCTATCATACTTGATAAATCACGTCACGGCGGCGCCTGTCGCTGTCTACTTGCAAAGATGGTGGGAAAATTTTGTATTCTGCGGATGAGAAACCTTTCTCGATTATTAGTAGCAATATTGAACGTCTTTTGTTTCATTTCTTACAGCCCAATAATCATCTTCATCGCCAGTTTGACAGAAGCAGAGATCGATGAACCACCATTGTCTATATTTCTTGTTTCTTGTACGGGATAAGATAATGCGAGGTATGGTGGTATGAGGTATGAAGCCGTCAGGAATGCCGCAGATTGGAGCAGATGGCGTCGAATAGTTTTGACAGATGATGAACCCTTCGATGCGATCCGAAACGTTGAATAGAATAGGTCTGAATGACAGAGCAGAATAGTTCAAAGAACTGAATATTAATTGAATAATATTCACACATAATTGTAAAATTCAACATTATCGAGACTAGTCTAAAAAAGTCAGAGATAGTAATTTAAAATTCTCAGTAAATATAGACAAAAAACATCTTAAAATAATACAATTTTCGCTTGACTAAAACCATAACAAGATTTTATCAATTTTATTAAAATTCCGAGAACATTCAGCATAAAGCCGGCTAGAGTTCATCCCCTAATTGTAGCAGGTTCATCACACCCACTTGTAGCGGGGCTAAGTTTGAGATGTTAATTTAGTTAATGGATTAATTCCGTAATTTGATTATCACTTATAATCCTTTGAGATGAGTTGACCTTTCAATTTTATTGACTTTATTCTCTTTAGACTTAGACTCTTTAGACTCTCTTTTCTATCCGGTTTTTGTACATCCTCACTATATACATTTATAAATAGGAAGATCTTAAACGAACTGACGGTGTATTCTAATGACACGAGTCCATGAATGAGATAGACAGTCAACTTGAGATAATCGAGATTTTCTGGATACAGCTCTCGTATTTCATTGTTCATTATGTATATACCGAGTCTCGCAAGAGAATCGTCTTCAGTCCATTGACCATTGATGTTCCATTCGTCAGTTAAGTGAATTTAAATCATCTCAGCAACAGTTAAAAAAATGAACATGCTAACTGTAACCAAATGTCATAGAATCGAAGAACAATTTAAACGTTTGAAGTCAAATGTAAGCAATGTAGGAGAATATATTATTAATTAGTTTATGTATTATATTTTGCTTAATTAAAAAAATTATTTAATAAAATTTAAAACTCAACGAATGGGGAGGATATTGCGCCACATAGTGGTACAAAGGTGTATGTAGAGCCTATATAGTCTATACATATAATACGCCATTATAAGTGCACGGTATTCTATTTCAATCGTTTCCTTTCTGGCTTGAATACACGCAACATTTTAATTGAATTTGATGTTGACGTAATATATAAAGCCAAACCCAATATCATTTATATAACCTCTTTGTTGCGAATGAAGCATGTGGAAAATTAAAAGTATGATAGAACAAATATTCGATAGCACAAAGGAAATATTGTCTTTGAAATTCTTCTTGTGAAATACGCTGGTCAGTAAGAAAATTGAATTTTCAGGAAACAGTGTGTTCACTGAAATTTACAAAGGAAACATAAAAAGACAAGGAGAAAGTATTTATTAGAGTAAGATGTACCTTTTTTTTTAGAAGATATAATACATTTTATATAAACATAATCACATAATTGTATTTTTTTTTCTCTATGCGAGTCGGAGACTCGTGTATAGAGGATGGAGTATTGCTCCGTACAAGAAACAAGAATGTAGACAAGGGTAGTTCGCCGATGATAATGATGATTATAGGGTAGTATGAAATGAAACACAAACGATGTTCAATATAGACACACTGGGGCGGCAAAATCGAGAATGACTGCCGCATGCCGCATCTGTTTTTATTCAAATTCATAACAATACATATAGTCATATTTGAAAATATCTGATATCTATTCTACTGGTTTTTTGGCGCCACGCACACCTTTAAATTATTGACACGTGTCTTATCGTATCAATTAATTGGCGCCTCCTCGGCGAGTAATTCTGTGCAATACAAGTATAGTATAGCTGAAAAAAAAAAATTATGTGTCTACTAGTAATTTTTCTGATTGCAAGAGGGAGATTATTAAAGAATTGAATGCCTAGATAAATAAATTGGTTTTGGGTTGCAATATATTTAAGTTTTGTGATATCAATTTTGTTAGGAGAACACATATATCACAATAAGAATGTGTTCTCTTAATAATAAAGTTGTATCAATGTGTCGAAAATTTAATAAAAATGAATTGATATTTCTGGCGTCTGCTATCAGATTACTCAAAGGTATTTGAGATTCCGTAAAAATAAGATAGATGGCTCTTTCAAATAATGAAACAATATTTTTCGATAAAATTGATTTTATATGTATATCTTTCTAATTAATATATTTAATTCATATTTACAATATTTTTCGATAAAATTGATTTTTTATTTACATCTTTCTAATTAATACATTGAACTAGTATTTAAAACATCACAGAAAAAAACGATAAAAATGTATTCTTAATAAAAAAATATTAATTTTGTACGTATTTAATTTTTAAATAATATAAAAGATATTTTAAAATGTGTAATTCTGTTTTAAAAACGTGCGCGAATTTCGCCCGACGGATCGTGCAGGAAACCGAATTAAGGTAGGGTAACCGACGATTTTTCGCTTTTCTTTTTGTAGAAGTCGCACCTTTCCGTTCAATCTCTCTTGATTTATTCAATTTCCTTTTGCTGTCATCAAATACACTACGAGAGTTTCTACATTTCTCTAGCTAACATTGAAATAAGGGTTTTGGAAAATACTGCGTTAGATTCACAATCATTTTTAATTTAAGACCTGTACTATCTGATCGCATCTCGGATCCTTAATAACAAAAATCCACAATCCACCCTTTATTAGTGATCTGTGCTATTAATCAAGTTGATACTTAATTTTATAGAAAAAAGTACAATAATATTATAGAATTGGAAATATTATATTACAATTGTCGTTCAAAAAATTTGCTATTATACAGATTAAATGTGGCGAGTTAAGAATAAGAAGATGACACAAATTAATCGGGAGTTAAATATTACCATTGACGAGATTACTGTAAAAAAACCTGTAATCCGCAATGGACAGGCAAAAAAGATATGGTCAAGGGTTTCCTCCTCGGCACCACACTCGCACATTAGGGAATCTATTAAGTTCAATCTGAATAAATGTGAGGTTACCTGGCAATGCCCAATTCTTATTCTAGAGATATTTGATATTGTTTTTTTAGGGATTTTCCTTTTGGAGAACCAGGCAGTGCGGGAAATAGATCTTTGAATTATTTTAAGCTGATTACCCTTATGATTATTTGAATCCATCCATTGTACAGTCTAAATAGAATTCGTCCGTTGTTTTACCATATTAAACCTATCATGCATCGGGATACGGAATTGATGAGTACTCCAGAAAGAGTGGCCTCCTTGGCCAATTTATCAGCACATTCATTTCTAACAAAAAAGATTTAAAAATGCATTATAAACTTTAATAATATTCATATTGTCCCGAAGTCCAGCGCGCACTTATTCTAACTGCTACGAAGGATGAGTTTGCACTGGACGTTTTTGAAATAAAAATTGTAAGGCGTATCTTTGAGCCAATTTAAGACAATGAATTTTGGCCTAAACGCTACAAGGGGCTCTATATTTTATATAATGAGATAAGCATCTCAATAATTATTAAAATAAGATTCATTGGATCATAGGGAGAGGATAACATAACAGCAATCACCAAAGTCATTGCTGAACACAACAAGATCAACAGAAACTTAAGGAACACCAAAACTAAGATGGATCAACACAGACATAATATGTGCCCAAGGGCCGGTTGTGTGACCAGTAGTAACTTTTTACTAAAACGGGTTGTTTGATTGTAGGTAAAAATATATTTACTTCTTGAAAGTACATCCCGTAGTAAACTCATTTTACTCTCCGACATCCGATAGTAAAAATGTAAATCGATGTTTAAATATGGCGGATTCTTTACAGCTGTTTCAAAAGTCATCTGTCACATTGATACTTTAAACGTTGCCGTACACGACAATTAAACATTATATTTTAGTAATGAGAGTTCGTCCGATGACGATCTCGTTGTTAAATATACATTAGCGCATAATCCGAAAAAATTTCGCCACCGAAGTGACAGGTCTCGAACGCATAGATGAATAAAGCCATAGATAAAGCTTAAAATACATCAAATTTAATGATTATTCGCCTTGCCACACTAAGAGTGCGAGATTGTCTTCGAACATCTTTGACGGTTATAAATTTGATGTACCAACAACCCGCAATGGTAAAAATTTATTACTGATCACGCAACCTACACTACGTCAGTGTATAGATACAAAAAAGGGTTCACTTTGAAGGTGACAGTAGCCACTATTGTACAGTTCCGTAAAATATTTTTTAAGGGTGCATTCTGAGAATTAAATTATATTCGACATTCTAAAATAAATATACATAAAATGATTACAATTTTCACGTTACCATATTTTAAATGTTTAATTGGTGAAAGTTTTTAAATGGCATACATTATATTTTAATATATAATATGTTTGTAATAATTACATCTCAACGCTGTAACATTTCTATATATCATATTTATAAGTACCTAATGAATAGAATCTTCGTATTATGCGTGTAGATATGTATATATTCAGACAGGTACATTTAATTTTAATGTATAGGATTTGTCACGGTTCAAATATTTTCACAGATTGAAGGAAAATTTATATTTTACGACCTTTAAAATAGGATTCGAAGTGGCAGTTGAAAAGAGTCGACGTAGAGTGTAAAATCTTTCAGGGAAGGCTGTATTTGTTACGGGCTTAGGGTTTCACGGAAACAGACAAATGCTGAAGACAATAAACGACGATTGAATAAAATATTATTTAATCGTATATGTCAGTGGTTCGCAACCTTTTTGGCTCAACGACACACCATTCAAATTATAAAATTATTGCGACATATTTTACAAAAAATTACTCAAATTAATATTTCCTGTCTATTTCACATGAAAAAATGCAATTTTGATATATATTTAATTGTATATCTGTCTACCTACAATTCTATACCCTTTGATTAATTTAAACCATACGTTACATATAAAACAATGACTATATTTCTATTTTGATTTTCAGGTGCTGATTTCATTAATCTTCATATGGTATTGAAGAATTTAATAATCGCAGTGAAGGGACGCGTGTAGGTAGATCAAGCAGAGAAAATTCAGAATATTCTCGATCACTGAAATAATTCAGATTTTTGTTATACAGCTGATTTATCGTAGAGAACTAACTTTAAAATTATTAAATACGCCTAATAAAGGCAGATTTACAGTTAATGTTGTAAAAATATAACGTTATACATAGAAAAAAGCTGTGCATAACTATAATCTTTTTTTATTTTAATATAAAAAAATTTAATACATTTTAGAATTATCAGTAGGATATATATATATATATATATATATTTCATTTAACATTTATTTATTCTCTATGAGAGTAGGACTCATTTATAGAGAAGAAGTGTGTATGTACAAATTGATAGTAGTCTGTAATTGTTCTAATTGTGATGATAAGGTTATTAAAAAATTTGATGCCTTGATAAATATAGTGATTTTGGATTGCAGTATATTTTAGTTTTGGAATATCAATTTGGTCTCTAAATCTTGTAGACCGGAATTCGCTTCTAAAGTTTAATTGAATTTAATTTTTAAATTTGAATTATTGATTGTTTTTTTGTATGTCTATTATTATCGGTACTTTGAAATCTGTGAAAAGTTGCATGAATAGTCTTTTTTTCTTAAGAATAATTTTTATTATCATTTTTGAGTGATTTCTAATTGTGACATTTAAGTTTTATATGCTCCTCCCCATCCAATAATACCGTATCGCAAATGTGACTGTACAAACGCGTAATATATTATTTTCAGATTTGTAAGTGATAAGATGTTTCTGAGTCTTAAAAATATGTAGGCAGTCAACGTGTTAACTAAAACCGTATAACCAGCGAATAATTTAGAATTGACAAATAAAGCTGTGCATGCGTTTTTTCGCAAAATCTGTCCCAGACGTATACGAACTAAACGCAACTCTCGCACCGCGCGGTGTTCTGAATACACGTCTTCGCTCGAGCAGAAGTGTAGCAAAACACCGCAAGTGTGTCTTTGAAGCGGACTTAACTTTATATTTAACATTATAAAATATTTTAGCTCCTTTTGCTAATATTTTCTTCAAGATTATCTAAAATATAAATTTTATGTTGCACATATTTACCGAAATATTACAAATTTAATTATGATGGTAGACCTGTGTTACTACTGCATGGTTTGGGAAGGGTTAACGGGCCATTTTTAAATTTTGCGACAACAATCTTGACTAGCATTTTCCGTATTTATTAACAATTACAATACTATATAATTAACACATTTACACAAAATGTATTTTATTAATCGTGTTCATATTATAGAGTTTACGCACAGAAACAAAATTAATTTGTAATTATTTAAACGGCGTGTATACAATAAAATTATATTTCGTCTATCGATGGATTTAATAATATTTAAACAAAAACAACTCGTCGGTACATTAAGGGGTTGTTGAAACGTGTTTCATTTGTTAATTGTTTAACTTACATAAGTTGGCGTCGGCTAAATCCTTTGTCGACGCAAATAAATCTCGAGAACTGCGTAAACTTCATCGTTTAGCTAAATGTGCTAAGCAATTTATTTGTCAAATTAATGAATTACACGAATAGCGACTTTAGATAATTAAGAATAATTATAATTTATTCGCGAAATTTTGAACACGAGAGGGGGGAGGCAGGTTAGAGGCCCGCCCGCGACACAAGTCAAGTAGTAAGGATTCTTCGCATCTACAAAGAAAGCGTATAAGAAATATTCCTTTCTGTCATTGGTTGCACCAAAAATTAAGTAACGAATGAAGGAAACCCCAAAGGATCCCACCCTATCCCGGATTCGATTCTAATAAATAACATTTTACAAAATCTTAAAGCTTGTTTTTGGACTATATTTTAAAGTTAGAGCAGTTAATTATTAAAACTATTTTAAGTTTAAACTGTTTTATATTATGAAATATAACTGCATTTTGTGTGTTGTACTGACTGCATTCTTACATATTTTCCTTTACCTTGAATATGCTCATATTTAAAATCTGTGTAAAATATATGCAACAAACTGTTCCTTTTTAGCTGTACAATGCTTATATCTTAAACGTCTCTAAATAAATAAATAAATAAATAGACGTTTGTCATTATTGATATGTGGCCTACATTACAATTATTCCTCAAGACACTACTATTCGCAACGATAAGATAATTTAAAAACTTGTCAGTTTTCAGAGATGCTTAAATAAAGTAAGATTAAAAGTTAAGTATCAGTTCGCATTTATTATCTTTCATAATGTTTCATTTGTCAACTCAGCTCACGGCCAAGTTGTCTGTGAAGATATCCAATTACCAGGGGTGAGCAGGGCCACCCCAAGGGATGGGCAGAAGGGGCAATGTGCCTTGGCCCACCGGGGCATATTGTTAATCAGATACTGCTAGATAAAAAAATATCATGGAAATTTTATCACAGTGATTTTCAAATGCTGTTTTCCGAAACCCTTTAGTTCCGAGAATATTTTTTAATGTTTTCTTACTAAACGTACTTGTGCGAATCTAAATTTTCGCTTTACTCTAGAATCAAAACAAATTGATGCGATTCCAGATATACAAAAAAATTAAATCTAATATTAGAAGAATTTTACGAAAAAAATAAACTATCACATTCTGCTCATTAAAATGTATATTGCCTTTTATGTAACATTTTTTGAAACTAGTACAAATATGCTAAGAATCCGTTCTGCTGTAAGTCTAGCTATATTTTTTGATAATTTTCCTAACACCCCAACGTATTTCAATTCGCAAATATTTAATTAGAATACGATCTTTTGTAGTGACTTTTGTCATTCTGGGCAACAATTTGAAAAAACCAAATATAAACAATGGGAAAATTAATAATCAAAGATGGCGACCAAAAATTGTCGAAATAAAACGTAATATAGGTAAATGGTAAGTAAGTAAATTAGTAAAGTATTTAAGCTATTGTTGATATAGTTAAACTAATTTTCTCACCTTTTTTGGGCCACCCTGTGTATGTCTATCAAATTTCGCTTCACACGAGTAAAATATTCCGAATCTTCATTGATTTCTTAGCTCATTTCCCAGTTATTATTAAGATTACAGTTCAGGTAAGTTTTCCGGTCAGTCTTTGTTAACGACACCCCATAAACTATAATTATTGTGATACTGGAGAATTAACTGCCATTTTCCAGGGCAACACGGTTGTCCCGGCATGCTTGGCGCCCCGGCACACTCGGCGCCCTCGGGCGGGGCCAACAATTTAAAGGACCTTGACCAAGAAATTCTGTTCTGTGACTTAATTTAATTGAAATGCTTCACTTTATAACAATACAATTTCAACCATGTTGAGTTATGAACAATGACCTAACTATAAAAATTGGGCACCGATGCAAAATGGAAAAGGGGGTCTCCTATATATAAGTCCCTTATAGAAATAACGACGTGTTATTACTGAATACCAAAATAATTTTACTTTTTCAGTGGTTTAAAAAAAATTCTAACTTGATGTGTTTTTGACATTTATATATTTGGGGGTTAGGACGGTGGTTAAATGAAATTAATGTTATTGGCGTGTGAGGTTTATTATGACAATGACAATGAAAACAGATAGAATGAATAAATGGTGAATGAATGAAGATGTAGAAGGCGCACGTGTCTTATGAAATGAAATGAATTGGCGGTCTTGCTCGGCGAGCGCGAGCCGCCAAGACCGCCGTTGTGAAACGATGAAACTGAAGAGACTGCCTGGCGGTGAATGCTTAAGCCCGACTTGTAGCAGCAGCCGGCAGTGCTGTCGCTAGCGCCGATGCCGGACTGAGATGCCGGTAGATTTGAATTCCGATCGCTACATATACATATTTTGGTCTGGTTCGTAATCCAACGTATTAATTAGATAAAAATGTATCCAATGATAATTTTTACATGCGAGAAATGATTTTCTCAATTTTGTAATCCATTTATTTCTGTGGTGGATTTTAAAAGTTATTAGACTGTAGTTTTGTAAGGCGCGAAACTTTAAGTCCAGTAATGTGGGCCCTAATGCACCGCATTCGCTGCATTGGCATAGTTAAGAAACAATTATATAAACAAAAAAAAATCTCAAAAGTACGACTTCAAGCTTCGAACTTGTAACCTGTTGGTGAACGGTAAATTCTTGATAGAATAATACGAACGGTTTTCTTGAGTCAAAGTTACTCAAATTGTGTGAACATAGTTCAGTATTCAAATAAATAAATCATTATAACTCTGGAAACGCCACGAACCAGAATAGACGTCTATAGTTCATCAGACTGCTCTCGTCTGAAAGGAATGAGCTACGTATAAGTGTCGTGAAGATTGCTATCGAGAATAATAATTTTAAGACGACCCTAAACTATTTATTATCTTCACCCAAGCCGTCTGGCCATCTGCCAAATAATATATTCTTATGCATTATACGAGACAAAGTCAAAAATATCTACATTTTTTGTTCTACAACTTACGTGTACAAACTAGTGATGAGAAAAAATGCTACTCTTGACTCACTTGTGTGATTGTGATTGATATTTGATAATATCAGTGATTGAAAACTGTGACTGTGATCACAATACAAGAAACAAATAAAAATATATAATTTTATGCGTATTTACTTATATTACTCAAACTTCATTTGCGTAAAAAACATATTTTAGCATATATAATTATAGGTATATGTGTATATATAATTTAATATTATCACCACAAAAGATAATGAAAAGCCTTAAAAAAATGTGAGTTTATTTTTCAAGTCAAATGCGTAAAACGTTTTGGCAGAATCTACTAGATGGCGCTTATCACGAATTATAACGTCATTCCTTCATGAATATTTTCGTTTCATACGCACATGTGCCGAATCACGAATCACGATATTCCCAGATATTCAATCACCGATGGTGAGTGTGACTCAAAGATACCAGCGATTAATTCACGGTTCGTGATTTTGAGCTCATCACTAGTACAGACTTTACGGAAGCCAAGCTTGTCGTGAATAATTTGATGGACAGAATCACGAAGACACTACCTCACCGGTGGTAACTGGCCTATTCGCTGGAACCATCTCTCGAGCTTGCTGAATCTTGTCGTCCATGGTGGAGGTTGACGGGCGTCCTGTTCCCTCTTCGTGTGTCACTTTTAAAACTACACTCTCACGTGATAAACCAATGTCCTTGTATTGTGCCCGATTCACACCCTCCGACCCGAGAAATCAGATAACTGCTCGTTGTTCCTCTTTGGTGCAAACTGCTAGCAGAACGAACGCGGTTACACTGTAATAGCTGAAAAGCAAATTACGTGATCGGAATCAAATTTCAACTCTAAACACATATGAAAACCTCGAAGGTGTGTTATGGCGAAAATGTAGATAATTTATGACTCGCCCTCGTATTTTTATTGTATTATTAAAATATATGCGTGTATTCAAAAAATATATATATATTCAACATAGAAGGATCCTCAAATTTACCTTCATAGCTCTCTGTACGGCCCTGTGGATGAGTGCCGCCAACCGATGCAATTCCGCTTAGCCACGGCTCGTTAGCGAGCTAGGGTGGAATTCCACAAAATTATAGCTTGTGTCCGACAGGGATTCTCAGTAAATTCGGTAACCACCCAACGCAACACATGCAATTCATGAAATAATCCAACACGTGATCTATGATTACAAAATGTCCACATGCGTGAAACTCTGTTCTACAGTCATCAAATTAAACTACGTACATACTCGTATATATCATTGTTTATTGAAATAAGTCCCGACCACTCGTAGTACCTATCTATTCTACCACCACTCTCGAAACAAAATTCATGGGTCTAAATGATACATTTATTTACTACACGTTTTAACCATCTATCCCTGCATATCTTTCTAATTGATTTCAATTTAATTTGTATTAAAAATACCACAAACTATGTTCTGAAATTGCAACATCATAACAAAAACATATTTTCATTAAAGTAATAATAATAATAACTATATTTTTTCGATACATATACAGGGTGGCCCAAAAAAAGTGAGAACATTTCGTAAAATGTGATATAATTACATCAAAATTAGTTAACTATATCAATTGATATAGTTTACTAATTTACTTACTTACCATTTACCTATATTACGTTTTATTTCTACAATTTCCGGTCGCCATCTTTGATTATTAATTTTCCCATTGTTTATATTTGTTTTTTTCAAATTGTTGCCCAGGATGACAAAAATAACTGCAGAAGACCGTATTCTGACCAAATATTTTCGAATTGAAAAACGTTGGGGTGCTAGGAAAATGATAAAAAGTTTTAAAAAAAAATCCTGGAGTATAGCTAGACATTACAGCAGGACAGAGCTCCATCTCATATAGCCAGAAATACAATGAACTTTCTTCGTCGTTAGAATGTTAATTTCATCGAGCCAGGCATGTGGACACCGAACAGTCCAGATTTAAACCCAGCAGATTATGCAATATGGGGTGTTTTGATAATTTCTGATTAGCTAAATATTGTGCAAAAAAAATTACTTTAAGAATTATAATTAATTATATTATGTTTTGAAACAACTCGTGTGTTACGAGATGTTCTCACTTTTTTTGGGCCACCCTGTATATTTAATCTAATCTATTTTAACTGGCAAAGAAATGTATTGTAAAATAACAACTTCACTATTTATAAATTAATTATTTGAGATATTTAATCACTACATATTTTATTCACTAGAATACTTTTGAAATACTACATTAAATCTTTTTTTTTTAAATAGTTGTCTCAAAGTTACATATCTAAAAAAAATGTAATAATTTATAACTACAAACTAAACACCTGTTTGTACTTTTCAAGTATTGACTAGAAGGTTTATAGTTTTTCATACTTTTATGCAGTATGCACCTTCGATAGCTAGTCCTGGATTTTCTATTGGTAATGTTGAATTCAATCCATCCAAATAAAAATACACCAACCTTTATGACCGATTCGTAAATAAGATTATATACAATAAATTACATAAAGAATAAAATAATACAAAATAATATAAATAAAACAGAAAAATATAGATAGAATAGTATTGCTGAAAAAGTAGAAAATTGACAGCGAGATAGACATAAGCCGAGAAGCAAAGAAAAAGTGAAGAGGCACTCCCTTTCAGGAAATGAGAAGGCACAAAAGAAAAACAAAGAGGGGTCTCACTCTCCATGCACTACTGCCGGCAGATTTAATCCACAATAACAATACATCGCAGATCATAGTTGAACAAAAGGTAGAAAAAAAATAACAAAGTGAATAAGAGAAAAGTAACAATGATATTTTATAAATTAAATTAAATTATTATAAAAATACAAAATAATATTTAATATAAAAGTAATGAAAATCAAAGATAATACATGTACAGTATTTAAAATCAATTAAAAAATAAAAAGTTGATGTATATAATTCAGATAATTTACACGGTTACATTAAATCACGCGTAACTATTTTGTAGTCGTTATATTTGTTACACTCCAGCAACATCATCATATGTGTATTATAAAATCCATGGACACGGCTTTCAAAAAATACTCTGATTTTTTATCTTATTTACACTTACATAATTATGATGTTAGAGCGTTTTTGAAATATCTATAAAATTTTAACTAAGTAGGTACCGAAAAGATACCAGGCCACAAATACTCAATTCTGAACAGCAACTCAGCGGTACAAACGAAAAAAATTTTCGGCGGCCATATTTGTTCGGCAACTTCCGCTTCCTTTTGCACATAGTATCCCTAAAATGAAGGCTAGCGGCCAGGTATGCGCGAATTTTAATATTAAATTCGTTTACTTAATATGTTATTTTAACACTATTAGACCGTATCGCATCACAGTACGATATCAGATAATTAAAAGTTTGATTGTTTTAAATCTGATGCGCTCGCATTCGAACATGTGGACCAACGTGTTGACGCATGGTTTTGACATTTATTTAGTGATTATCTATGTTCTTATGGTTCTTAGATGTGCTCAACGATTGAATTAAGTTTCTCGAATAAGTATTCACCCAATTTGTGATGGTTTCGTGATATCGTGCTGTTATTTACACCTCTCAAGTTTTTGACAGTTCTAGGTTATGTCCGTTGATTCGGTATCGAGTGTCTAATTTTATGTATTTTTTTTTTTAGTTGAAAGAGTTCGAGGTGATCGGGCGTAAGCTGCCCACGGAGAAGGAGTTGGTCACCCCATTGTACAAGATGAGGATATTCGCTCCGGAGCCTATCGTAGCCAAGTCCAGATTCTGGTACTTCTTGCGCCAACTGAAGAAGTTCAAGAAGTCCACCGGAGAGATCGTATCAGTGAAGGTAAACAAATTGCTAATTAATGTTCACGTTAAAAGTATTCACTATTTGATATGTAAATTATTGAAATGCTTCCCGGAGACACCTAGCAAGTGGTAACACTATAAAACAGTACATTAGATTGCCTCATTATCTTCATCACAATACGTGACAAGAATTCTCTTTCGGGTGAACAATTATCTAATACGTATCACGTATATCAATGTCAAAAATATATTAATATTTCACGAAATACCTGAATTGCGTTGACAGTAACATACGCACTCTCAAAATTTACCATTACTTATGACGATACGAAGATAACTTATCGATTTTTAGTTTCAATTTTACAATCATTGTTTTCAGATTTTTAAAAATTCAATTACGGTTGCTTTTATTAATGATGATATGATTTTATGTCTATATTGTTCAACTCCAATAATTGAAAATATCTATTGTTACACATGCTTTGTCTATGTTGATCATTTTGCAAAAACTGACTTCTTTATGTAGCTATTATGTCATGAGTTATCTTCTGAACTACAATTTTATTTATTATGTTTTTCTGTAAATGCATGTTCCTTTGTCTGGCAATATGAGCGATGTCCCTTTGAAGTGGGCAAATGTATGCACACAATTTGGCATCAAAGTGCAGCATACAGTAGAACCTCGATTTCACATGCCCGAAATTCACGTTTTCCCTCCATTTGCGTGTTATTTCCGCAGTTCTGTGTCGTTTTAGTACATTACAAACTCTTCTATGTTCATCTTTCCTGCGATTTACATTTAAAATCAATTGAAATTTGTTCGCTATACACCATAGAGCGAAGAGTGTGTTAGTCATTTGCTTATCATATATACGCATTTTTCATTCTAATACCTACGTAATTTATACATTCCATTGTTTTGTTGTTTTTACAAGCTGAAATCAGCAAGAAAATTGCGTAGAAGATAGTATAGACAGCATTGATGACCGGGAAAGAATTAATGAATAACTCTTGCAGATTTACTTAGACATTGACTCCCATGTAATAACATAAGACGTAGTGGAAATTGATGAAATAATGAAGTCACATAAATGAAAACTTGACAGAAGAAGAACCTTCCTATAAAGGACGATGCCATATTGAAGGCCTCAAAGCGCATTTTACTAGTATTACCAATGTACCACCAGAATCCTTTAATTTAATTCATAATATTGAAGGAACTATTTAAAAACATGGTTAATGTGTCTGTCTATGTAACAGTGAGCAAATAAGATTAGTCAGATTATGAAGTTTCATATTAACATTAATTTCTCTTGCTAGAATAATCATATATGAATATGGTAAAAAGAATATCTTTCTAGGATTGTTTTAGTCCAGAGAATTATGTTGATGAAGAAGAATGTCACATCCTGTTAATATTTCACAGTAATATTTGTATTATTGAAGTGAAACTTTTTTAGCCATTTAGATTACAATCAATTACAATTTATTTTTGGATTGTGAAGAAATTGATATGTTTGAATAAAGAAATATAATTACTTTGTTAACATATTGTGCTTTATCGAATTTTTCTATATTTCAAGTTTCACTTCAATAATGCGTAATTAATTTTATTTCTGCCAAAAAAATTTACCAAATTCAAATTGATCGATGTAAGGTAACTAATGAATGCAATTTTCAGGAAATCCCCGAGAAGTCCCCTCTGAAGATCAAAAACTTTGGAGTATGGCTGCGCTACGAATCCCGCTCCGGGACTCACAATATGTACAGGGAATACCGTGACCTGTCAGTGGGAGGTGCCGTGACCCAATGCTACCGCGACATGGGCGCCCGCCATCGCGCACGCGCTCACTCCATCCAGATCATCAAAGTGGAGGTGTTGAAAGCTTCTAGCTGTCGCCGGCCGCAGATCAAGCAGTTCCACGACTCCACTATCAAGTTCCCGTTGCCCAAGCGCATCCAGAACCGCAAACGCCTCATTACCTTCTCGATGCGTCGCCCCAACACCTACTTCCAGTAGTGTTGTAATATATATTTTTAATAAATGCTGACCGGCAGCCATCTTTCTTTCATTGCATATTACCTTTATTCCATCCTTCAATTCTTTTGTACATAACATCCATTATATGGATTAAAAGATGTTTTCAAGATGGTATGCGGGGATTAGTCAACTAATGTCAATGGTAACAGGTTATTAAAATATCCTCTTTATCAGGCAGGAGTCGCCAAATTGCATTTTTGAGTGAATATACCGTTGTACGCACAAAAGTATGAGTTTAACGGGCAAAAGTTGCCAAACTCATAAGATAATATAAAGTAGTGTGGTGTTTAATGATTTGATTACTTTATTAGTCTGATTAAAATTTACACAAGTCAAAAATATATAAAGATATAACACAAAACGTTTAAAACAACAAAAAATATCTGATTTATCTTTCAGCTCCAAGATATACCTAAAAAACAGTTTGTGACTTTCGAGACAATGGTCTTTCACTATTCAATTGAAAGAGAAATAATCTAAAATCGTGTAATCATGTTGTTTTTTCATTGAAATATTTCTCTTGGATTGATCAGAAATTAAATATTACAGTTTTTGATTCCTTAGCACTTTACGGGTCCAATATATTTATGTTATAAAAATCTAGTTAACATCTTCAGTGGTATGCAACCTGTACACGTCCTCTGCATAAATGTTTAGTAAACCAAGTGAAACATTGTATAAGTTACAAATAAAGTTCTCAATGTTTTTTTCTGATACAAGCATCGATTGCCTAACCGCATCATTAAAATCACTTCCAACCTTATAAATAAAACTGAAAAATCTGAATCATTCTCACCCCCGGAGTTCGTATTCGTGAATTCGCTCTCACATCTTAAAGAATTTGTTACGCATCAGATATGGGGCGGAATTATGATGCAAGGGGTCTGTCTCACTTGACATTTTGGAGAGCCTAGAAATGTTTATACCATAATATAGAGACATTGTTTTAGGTTAAACTATCAATAATAATAGACCTGGACCCTATAGCTCCCAAGCTGATCCGACAAAGCCTGAGCATTCATACCAATGGCGTTCAGTATACACAGATTACAACATTAGATTACTTCAAAAAAGGCAAGTTCTTTTATTGATCCATGCCTTACACTGCTTTCGATTTCGCTTAAAATATTATTTATGATTTCACCTTCGGACAACGGATATTTAAAATGTTTCATTAAAAGATAGTGCTCAAAAATTTATATTTAAATAACCAGCTCTACAAGTCACCATTACTGTAACTCATTTAACAATATACTTTAACATTTAATATTGCTTTAAAATGCATATGGCAGATAATTGACAAACATCCATAGAAAAGATATATATCTTGTATCTCAACTACGCAAAATGAAATATGAACTACAAAATGATGTCGGAACCACCATGAAAACAAAACAAAATTAGTAAAAAGTGCCGTAGCGTGCAGTTTTCAATCAAGATAATCGCTTTAGAAAAATCAAAATATGGTAAGTATGATTTGATAGAAAACTACAAAAACCAGACATTTAGTAGGAAAATATTTGTTCTTTTTTTTATTTTTGAGAACACATTCCTAATGTGAACTTGCAATTTTTCAGAATTTAGGTCTGCAATATTTTTAATACAAATTAAATGTATAAATTAGAAAGATATACTTGTACATATATAAAATCAATTTATCAAACAAATATTTTTGTTGCTACTGAAATTCGAACTTGGATCTTTTCCTATTGTTAATTCATTTCGTCAGTTACTGTGCAATAGTGACTAGAATTTTATGGGGTCTTTTCAGAAGTTAGGATTATTTAGTAATGCACTGATTTTTTGATTACATACAGTGCTCACCCCTGGCATACACATAGTCATGAATACCCAACAGCAGAATCTGATCTGCCAGTATTGTTGGTGCTAAAACAAGTGTTTCCAGGCCTCATTTCTTTTGCTTTCTCTGCTGCTCCTGGTTTTACTTCTCTCGATGATTCGGGGGGCCCTCACAGCTGCAAATTGTGCAACTAAATCTGTCACCATATCAGACGATCATTCTGCTCTACATGCAAAATATGATATGTACACAGCTCATCCTGTGCTCAATTCTTTATGTGTGTTTCAGGACATGTACACTCGCCTTACAAATAAATTCATTCTGACTTAGATCAAAGAAAAAGTTTTAATAAATTCTCTTTCACAATTTTCATTAAAATGTATTTAATTTAGATGAATATTAATGATGTTGGTGAAGTTAAACAACTACACAGTTAGCATAATTAATTATAAGACATCTATTTTTGCAATGTAGAAAAAGAAGTTGAAATGTTAAAAAAAATACAATAATGTTTTTTAAATCCTCCATTGAGCTTTTTTCATCCAGTTCCATAATGAAATAATACTGAGGTACTGTTAAGAAAGAAACTAAACCGGAGAATAATAATATACACTAGCAGAAAAGTAACTGATTATTGCTATTTATGACTTCAACTCCAGCTAATATTTTCATCTACAATCACATGGAATAGTTTGGCTGAAACATAACACAATAAGAGAACTGACATTTACCATTCTCACAATCTTTGGCTGTACCAAAAATTCTCATCATTGAATCAAATAAAAATATGATAATAAGCAAATTAACCAATGATAATTTACAATCGTGCCTTAAATTGAACAAGTAGTTGCTTGACAGACATAGCAAACATTTGGAAAGCGGTGCACGGTCACATTTCTAACTATGTACATAGTAAACTTTACAAAGCCCAAAAAAAGTGTTTAATCAATTAGGGTTTTCTTATTTTATAAACAGCACTGAGATACTGAATCTTATAACTCCCATATATTATATTCTTTTAAGTAGCCTACGATTGTATTGTGAATTTGAATTTTATATTAGAATCTTAATTTTATCTCATTTTTTTCATCATTAAAATTTATATAACTATGTACAGTGAAAATTTATGTTGAGACACTGTTTACTTAAAGTTAAAGTCTGCCGACCCCTGACCTAGAGCCATCTTAAATTGATATGATTATCGTCAGAATGTTATTAAAAGCATAAACGTGAAGGATATAGTGAACTCTTAGAAATGAAATAATAAGAGACAGGTAAAAAAAAATTAACTTACAACCTCAAGTGAATATAAACTGCAATGCTAATATTATATAGTAATGGTATCCAAAAATTATTCATGGCAGTTTTTAACAAATATTATACATCTATTACACAAGTGGAAAGATTGTAAATGAATATTCATTATTATTTTTTGCTAATCTGTACTGCCATCTAGCGAATATCTAAAGAAAGTGGATTACTCTAACATAGGATACGAAGCGTAGTCATAATATAAATGCATTGACCCCAGTACAACTTTACCTTGTATCGACATCTTACCTCATGATACAAAACTCATTTAAATAAAAACCCGTGTAGTCAATTTTAGTGAACTTCAAATAAAAAAACAAATTGAATAATAAAATTTATTTAACATTTCAAATATAATAATGAATGCAGAATGTCGTTTAGACATTCGTTAATATCTTCAGAATATGTCCTAAACCCATTGAAATACAATTTATGTTCTCAGTTTCTGCTGGTGGTATGGTATATAACAAATCATTTATTTATTTTTACATCCATAGGGTATTTACAGAATTGAATGAAGCATGTTACATATTTCAACAAATATAACAATAATTCCATTAGCATAGGTATAAAACATTGTTTTATATAAATATATAACACATTACCCTCAAGTGCGTTTTCATACACACGACCAAATCATCAAAAAGTAAGGTATTTTGGTTAGCTCACGCAAACTTCTTTTGGAACCTACCATACATAAATGAAATGTATATATTTTTTTTAATAAGCACAAGCTAAGTACATATAGGTAAAGATGCAAGCGCCTAGTAAACTTACTACAATAATTTGCTAAAAAAATAGTATAATGTTGAATAATTATTTAAACAATCGCTTAAAACCCTAGTATCTTATGTCAAATATCACAATCACATTTATAATATTAGTGTGGTGTCTTATAGAATGCTTGAACTCTATATACGGTTATAAGCGAGACGTTCCCAGCGTATATGTGCGAGTAAGCAATGAGTTAAATGAATTAACCAAAGTCATTTTTATAATAAAAATTGTAAATAGAAGTGGTTTAACAGATCTCTTCCAGAGAGTCGTAATTTTGAAAATGGACTCATAAAACTTCAAGATTCTTTACAATGACACTTATTTGTGATTATTTCCCAGATATGTATGCACTAATACTAAATACCTGAAAGTTTTTCTAGAAAAAATTATAGTTTCATTTTAATGATTAAAATTTTTTCAACGAATTTAATTATATACAGGACATGCACTTCTGTACAGTCAAGTAGCTAATATAAATATAGAAAGAAAGAATATGAAATCGCTACATCAAATTTCGAGCATGTGTAGGATATAACAGATGACATTTTTAGAGCGATTATAAAATCAATACAAAATGAATGAGGTCAGTGCCCAAGATGTGCAAAATCTGATCATCGCCAAATGTATTAAATTATGGACATGTAGCAGGTTACGACCGTGTGGAATTTGGGAACTTTGCTTTAACACAAATGTGGTGTAATGATGAAATGACATCTAGGCAATTTGAACATTTTTTTACATATTCGAATTTAAAAATTAACAATTTTCTGTTTTCAATTACTGAAATATTTTCGATTTACAAGATTGTATCACTACAATATTACAATTGTTTTTGAAGCAATTAAAATTACCTGCAATATCAAAAAATATTTTTGACAGATAACTGAAAAATTTTTGGTTTTTCTTGCTTAATTTAGTTAATAGCTAGTATGGTCATTGTTTCCTGTTTGATACTTTTCATTTGCTATGTTGTGCATAAATACTGATCAAAATCCATTCTCATCCATACATCTCATCGGCAGGAAGATGTACGGGGCTTGCCACAACATTAATGTAATTATAGTCTATTATTTTGACTGAAGAATATCTGGGAAGTGATAAATAAGTTTTCACAATATGAAAGTGTTGTGTGATAAATTTTATCACAAAGAAACACCTTTCATGAAACTATCAATACTTTTGCTGAAAATTATTATGAAAATAATTATCGGAAAAATTATTAATAAAAGTGATATTATGTATTATAATTCATTATTTACATTGGAGATTAGAAAAAGTGTGAATGTTAAGTCAAATATTATTGTGGCGGTTCGCATGCATCGTTCAGATGTTCCTCGCTCCCTTATTTCTCAGTATTATACCACCCGCGTAAACAAAGCGAGAACGTTCAAAAGAGGCCAAGCTACGCCGCCCGGTGGGCATGACACAAGTGCACCAGAAGAGGCAGTCTGCGCCCAGTACTCGAATCGACCAGACTGCGGATGCTCTTCCCGACTGTCCCTCAATTAATCTTGCATCATTTATCATTCTGTCATTTATGTCGTTTCTTGCTCTCGGTGGCTTCTCCCCGATGAGAATAAACAAATGTATATAAGAATGGTTTTTACTCGAACACCAACCAACCTTCCCACATAATTAATAATCAAGACAAAATTTGTAAACAATCTTCTATTGAATATTTTCCTATTTAACCATGTAATTCTTTAATTAACTCCTACTTCGATTTTCGTTTACCCCCCCCTTCCGCTTCCTTCTCCCTAACCCTCTCCCAATGTCAATTTTTAACTTTAGTGCACAACTCGAAACATGTAGATTTTATATCTAATAAAGTGATGTGATGAAAATTAAAGTCAAATAACTTTAATTTCAATGCAGTTCTAAATTCAGTAATGTGACAATAGTTTGGTTTGATCCGAGCTACATATTAGACTTCCGTTGACTGCCTTCTGTATAGATTGTTTCATAGACAGCTTATATATGCAGAATTTTTGTACAATTGAAAAGTTATAGACGAACAAAGGTACAAGGAATATTTAAAGATATGCGACAACGCGAAAGATCTCCATTGATACCGGATAATGACTCTTACCTGCAAATCCTTTCAAGAATACATCAGGTTAGCTGGTTTGCAGCATGTTCAGGGTTATTGTTCACCAAGGGCAAATATGGAAAACAATAATATATTAGAACTGTATCTGGAATATTGAAAATTGAACAAATAGTAAGATTAAGCATCAACATCTACCGACTGTCTAAATAATACTATTTCACTAAGATGTGAAATTCACCAAAGCCAGTGAAAATAACTGACTAATGATAACTTGTTCCAAGTCTAACTTATGTAAGAAGAATCAAGATGTGAAATTCACCAAAGCCAGTGAAAATAACTGACTAATATAAACGTTGCAAGTCCAACTTTTGTAAAAAGAATCAAGATGTAAAATTCACCAAAGTCAGTGAAAATAACTGACTAATAATAACGTTGTTCCAAGTCCGACTTGTGTAAGAAGAATCAAGATGTGAAATTCACCAAAGCCAGTGAAAATAACTGACTAATAATAACGTTGTTCCAAGTCCGACTTGTGTAAGAAGGATCAAGATGTGAAATTCACCAAAGCCAGTGAAAATAACTCACTAATAAAAACGTTGTTGCAAATCCAACTTGTGTAAAAAGAATCAAGATGTAAAATTCACCAAAGCCAGTGAAAATAACTGACTAATAATAACGTTGTTCCAAGTCCGACTTGTGTAAGAAGAATCAAGACGTGAAATTCACCAAAGTCAGTAAAAATAACTGACTAATAATAACATTATTTCAAGTCCGACTTGTGTAAGATGATTCAATATATGAAATTCACCAAAGCCAGTGAAAATAACTGACTAATAATAACGTTGTTCCAAGTCCGACTTGTGTAAGAAGAATCAAGATGTGAAATTCACCAAAGCCAGCAAAAATAATTGATAAAGGATAAATTTTTAAATGTATTAATTAGTATAAAATGAAAAAAATTATTTCAATTAAAATATTATTTTGTTTTCATTATCTTAATCATTTTATTCAAAATTAATATTTAAACCAATGTGATCAGGCAATAACATCATGCCCAAATGGCGCAATCAAACAATTGCAACTTCAGAAAAGAATTAGGGGGGGGGGGGGGGGGGGGGGGGAGTGGTGTGGGGGGGGGGGGTGGGGGGTGGGGTAGGGGGGCAGGTGTGCGTTAATATATTTATTTATTTTTATTTTTATACTTATCTCTCAAAATCAATATAATTAAAATATAGTATAAAATTATGCATTGCTACAGTCTTTTTTGGGGGGGGCGGGGGGGGGGGGCGGGGGGGGGGGCGGGGGAGGGGAGGGGGCAGGTTTTTGGGGGTTTCTTTGAGGTGAGGCGGGTGGGCCGGTGGAGTGGAGTTAGAATAAGATAAGGAAGTTGGAAGCCAGGAGTGGTGAGGGAAAAGCTAGTAGGCGTTCTTTGTCTAATGGACTAACGGAGTTCTAAACGGACGATCAGGGGTGGGGGGGGGGGGGGGGGGGGGGGGGGGGGGGGGGGGGGGGGGGGGGGGGGGGGGGGGGGGGGGGGGGGGGGGGGGGTGGGCGGGGGGGGGGCAATAAACTTGCGGGGGGGGACTCGGGTGGGCGGCAGCCGGGGAGAGGAGCGGGACTTGGGTGTTATAGGTGACACACGGGCGCGGCGTGGCTGGTGTCAATCGAGGGGAAGAGAAAGTAAGCGAACGCAGACTACCGACAATCAGTAGCAAGACTAGACATAACCACAGAAAGTCAACCACCGTACACCCGTAAAGAACCGTCCCCCGAAAAAATCCGAACCCAGTCGCCCAGTAGACCGGAATAAAAAGTAATACCCGTGAAAAAGGCCACAGAGAGATACCAAATTGTGCGAAACGAAGCGGCGCCGCTCTCTCTCTCTCGGCCTCGCGATCTCCCGCGCTGCCAGCGGGCTCCTGGGCCTCTTTATAACGCAGCGAATCCGTCGTCCTTCCTCCCACATTTAACAGATCAGATCCTACCCACCTCCCTTTTCACGCCCGGGACATCCCCCAAAGATGATTATCGCCCTTTCATTACCAATAAGATATGGGTCCCCCTTCCCTACCTCTTATAATCCAAACTCGCTTTCATCGAACCACTGCCAAACTGTTAAACCACATGCTAGGATAAACTCTCACTGCCATACTCTTTCCCCTCCCCTTTAATTATCTGAGACGAGCAAGACCACAAAGAAAGCCATTAGCAAAAAAAGACTAAAATATTACACTATGAAAGAGACAGACGACAGAGGCCCCGAGCGCCTCCGGCGGCGGCGCCGCTCGCACTCGCGGGGCGGCTCGAGCAGGGAGCGCCCCCGAAAATCCCCACAAGTCTCATCTTCCCCACAAACACCACCACCCACCCCCCTAACCCCCACCAAAACAAAAAAAAAAAAAAAAAAAAAGAAAAAAACCTACAAATATTCAGTCGTGAATGACAGAATCATTAAATCTAATAAGCGATATTTATCAAGTAAAAGAAGAAGATACCAGTACACTTAAATTTAATCGCGAAATAGTATAGGTCAGAGTAGGACACTAGATACACTGGAAAAGCATCTTAGACAAACATAGGGCCGCCTAGCGCCTCGAGCGCGCACGGCGCGGCCCACCGCCGCCCGGCCCCGCTCGGTCGCAAATAAATAAAAATAAAAACAAAAGCACATGAAGTAGAGAATATGTAGATGGTTGACGGGGCCCCAATATAAATTCAAAAAGTCATGCAGAAAAAATTAAAGGTGCCACCCAAACCCACTAAAGGACCTGAACAAAAAGCAGGTAGCAGAAAAAAAAATTTTCAAGTTGAACGCTGGGCAAACACGCCACTGGGACAGTACCCAAAATGGTGTGCAACTAGAAGGTAATCGTTTTTATACATAAGAAACTGCCGGGTCCCCCACCATATATACAGAATCTACATACCAATCCACTGACTTAGATATATGCGCACATCATGCTCCGATATTCGTGTCCAGTGATGAGGTAGTTATTATTGGGGTATTAAGCCTTGGGCTCACCAAGTCCGTCTATATTAAAGTTTTGTGATGGTTGTGATTGCAATGGCTAAGTAACCACTATAATCTCCCCCCACCTATATATTCCCTGGTGAACCCCATCGAAGCTACTTCTTTTTTGGGTACTTTTGTTTTCAAATAGATCAATGTACAAACCAAAAAAGAAATGATTATAAACAAAAGAGTAAACCGACTACAAAAAAATGAAAAGTTTAAGATGCCAATCAATTTTGGTAACATAAATAAACAATCTATGAATTATAACTGCGTATGGTGTAAGGGCAGCGAAAGCGGGCGGGGGTATATAAAAAATCAAGAGTATCAGCAATTATGCATTTAGGACGAAATGGAATTTATAACAGTAGTTAATGAATTTTTTGTAAATGTTTAGGTTAGTATTGGAGGTTTAAAGTAGGTTAGAGAAAGAAGAAGGAGACGGGGGGGTGGATGTGTGGTGGTTTTGGGTGTTATTGTTTGTTTATTGGGTATATATGTTATTGGATATTAAACGAGAAGGCACCCCCCCCGCAGGAGAAGAGCCCGGAGGAGGGTGATATTGCCCCCCGACCGAGGAGCGGAGAGATTATATTGTTATATGTTTGTTTATGTGGAATGTGTTGAATTATTCCGGGATAGGGGAGATAGATAGTGTTGGGTAAAAACGTTGAAATTTGATAAAAACTGATTAGTGGTTTATGAGATTAGTCAATTATGGGAAGTTGTTTTTTTACCCATTGGTAAGAGCAGTGTAAAGAATACAATACCTTGGCCCACGGGGGTGTGTAAAGGGGCCAAATATTAACCTGTACACTAAGGCTTAGTATAGATAAGGAGAAATGACTAAAAGAATGAGTGAGAAGAGTGGTGCGGAGTACCCCCTCCCCCCCCCTCCCCCCCCCCCCCCAAATGGTGACTGTATGGAAGCAGAAGGTGACGTAGAATAAAAGGAGCTGGCATAAAAATAGCACAAGATGATCGAAGGGACCTAACAATGGCACACTAAGAAGAATAAGAACTCACTAAAAGTGTAAGTGTGAAGATATTAGAATATTATCTTATATCAATTATTTGTCAATCAAAAAGTAATAACAATTGATATTGCCCAAAGTGAAGAAAATATTCAAGATATAAACAATAGAATTAAAAGCAATATGATTAATCACTTTATACGCTCAAAATAAAATATAATTGTATTGTGCATGTGAGTTTACAAATCCAGGTGATGCAGCAAAGATATGCAAAACTAAGAAATTCTAGGTTTATATCATTATTCCAACCACTCTAAATAATTGTTACTTCAATAATTATAAGACAAAATATACTGAGAAGATCCCATAAAATGTGTGGTTACAACTCTCAAATAATCCATGTGAATACCATAGAATAATCGGTGCATTTGCACAAAATTGAAGAAGGAGCAGTAGGTACAGAAAACCATCGCCACTCCAAGTACATGCGTAAAAACTAGCATCAAACAAAGATGAAAGGATTGCGCATAAAATAATAATAAAGCTTATCATGTACATATTCCCCTACGTTATATCCTTCCTCCACTTTCCCTCTATGATATCGGATTGTTATCGAAACATTTATCGCAATAGACATTTTGGAGAAACAGTGATATTCAACAGCTTTGAAAAAATCACAACTCATATTAAAAAAATATTACAAAATAAATGTGTAAATCTATCAAATTTTTTAACTTGTAAATTAAAACTCTCCTTATCTTTCAATTTACTGATTTATTAAATTTATAAATTTATTAGATTTATAAATCTAGAGATTTACTGAATTTTGAAGTTTAGAGATGCATATGTGATTTCTACTGATTTGTACTCACAATAATTATATGCAAGTTGTATTCAGTGAATTAGATACTGCGGAATTGTACTCGAAAACTGCACAATTCATTCAACATTGTTACAGAGCGTCTTCAACTTTCTTTACATTTTCGACGGTAGGACGTGATTACCCGCGTTGTCCTTTCGCGTTCTAGTTTTACTTTTGCTGGATTAGTAAAATTTTTGTATTTTGTTTGAAGAATCGCATCCCTCTCTTTGTGGAACAACATTTGTAATAATTGGCATTAAGACACACATAATTTAGCTCAAATGGAAAAGTTAATAACTCATAAAAACAGTACAATGTTATAATAATTCCACAATATACTGATTTCATTATAGCTATTTGATAATGTGAACCAATAACTGCTTTTGATGATAAATAGGTTTCATTGTTATTAGTTATAACATTGACATATAATGTAAGAAATTAAAAATTGTTATTGTTTTATTAAGATTTCTGGAAGCGCAAAAGATAAACATATATTAAAGAAATGTAGCTGTAATTATGTTTATCGTACTGCACTGTAATTATTTTGTACTGAAATTTATGTATCTACATTTGTAAAATATAATGAAAGAATAGTATTTATAAAATATTAATAATATGTAATCACATTTATTTGAAATCAACTTTGAGAAGTTTATTTTTTTAGAGTTTCGTCTTTGTAAATGATTAAATTCAATCTTTTGAACAATAATAGACAATTAAAGTTTTATAAATAGATCAAGGCTTTCAAAGTAGACTCATCTATTCGTCACTGGTCGAATAAACAATTTAACAAAGATTCAGAAAGAACATCCAGCCATTATAAACGATGAGGATATGAATCTTGGATTGCAACCATTGGAAGCAAGTTCCTGGAAAAGTAAATCGAAAATTGATCTGCCTTGTGACTGTGTTAAGACTCGATAAAACAATAATAAAGAAGAAAATTAAATCATCTAGAGTGTTCTAGTCTATAACTATAAATCTGAAAAGCGTACTATTTGGTTCGCACATGTGTATAATATAAATTCTATTTCAGATGACTGATTTGAATTACGCAGCCGTGTGATCATACATTCTAAGAAAGCTTCTGCTTTTGTGTAAAACATGAAAATATTTTCAAATTATTGTTTAAACAAACCAAAAATAATTGCAACATATTTATATTACAAGCTTACAGGAACATTTTTAAAAAAGGTTTTAAAATGTTACACTTGAGGACAAATTTGAATCAAGGGCATAAATTATAACAAATTGCTGTAACAAATTTGTTTTCGACATATCATAAAGGCAATAAATATTGTCAAAAGGTACCTAATAATTAAAGATATTTTGATTTGCAAAGATATCAATAATGAAGCTAAAATAAGCTGGTCTGGGCTAAAGAACCTAAACCATTTGATTCTAACCTATTGACAAATTTCCAAAGAAGGACAAAGAACTTGAAGACGTAGGACACCGGGTGGCAAAGCTGAAAGGACAATGGGCGGGTCATCTGATAAGATGAGAAAACAACAGATGGGATAAAAAAGTAACCTAGAAGAGACCTCAGACTGGAAAGGGAAGTGTAGGCAAACCCTTTTTTTTTTTCTGTTCTATGTTTGCTGGACTGATGACGTACCGGCAGTGGCGAGTAGACAGTTGATTTGCAATATCAGCAACATAGAAGCTTGGGAGGAGTTGAGGAAGGCATACGTTTTGTACTGGACACAAAGATGCTAAAGTTGAAGAATATAAATTTTTAATTCTCAAACTTATATAAATCGTAAACTGTTATTAACATTCTCACTGTACTTCTTTTATTAATGTTGTTCAAGTGGCTTGATGCAGTCTTTGGCAATCTATCAATGCACAAATGTCACAACTTATTTGAAAGGTAGTATAAGTAGGTATTAAAAATATAAGTTGCACATAACATACTCAGCATAGTTCAGCATAAAATAAATTAAAACAATTAAATAAAGCTAAACCGATTTAACTAATTTTCTGAACTCGAAATAATCTGCCAAATGCTGGATTATTTTAATGAAATTGTAACAATCTTTGTTTTCTCTTGGTATTTTAATTGAACAATCGGCAACACATGAAAACATTACATAGTTCTTAAGCATAGACTTAGTAAATAAAAATATATCAAATAACACAAATTATTAAATAATATGTAAAATTTCAATGTGAATTTGTTTAGTCGTATTTGTAATTTCAAATTTTGTTAAAGGACTACTGTATATTTTTAACTATATTCTGTATTGTAGGCACTAATTAATTTGTATTTATATTGTGACATTTAACTTATATTATCGTCCTGCACCTACTCAATTGACTATGTTAAGTTCCAGCATTATTTTTAAAACTTTTATAATCAAAAATAACAATAAAATTTAAAAAAATCCAAATATGCTTTGGGCATTAATACACTTTGGAAAGAGCCTGCAAAAGCTGGTAGTCACTGGGAATATGGAAGTGAAATGGAATGAATAATGAGAGATCAATTTCAAATCAACATAATTTTTCAAATGAAGATCTCAGATTATAGATTTTGAAAGCCATAGAATAACCTCGTTACAGGCAGAGAATATCATCATCTTATTGCTGGGACTGTAGTGTTGTGAAGTCAGTTCGGTAGATGCTGGTCTTGAAAATTTCTGCTGCTGATGAGAATTTTGATGTCCTTCTCAGATCCATATACCATCATGACGTCCATACTCCGGTCACCTTCTAAGCAACTCCATATTTTGGATTGGCCACTCATGGTCATAATGATGATCCTGAAAATGGTATGACACATTTATGCAAGAATAAAAATACATTATATAAGAAATAAAATCAATGGCTCATTTTGCAGCATAGTAAGAAAAATGTCAATAAGATAAAACAGCCTCTCGTGTAGTCTCACTAACATGCTGTATGGTTAGGGTACCAATGCTGTGTCGCAAAGGTGTAAATATAAAAATTGGGCTCCAATACAAAATGGAAAAAAGGTCCCCTTTAATATGTCTCCTATAACAATGACATCTTCTTATTTATTATATGAGTACAGTAGTAAAATTCACTGATTACCTACATTTTTACTTTTTCAGCAGTTTTTAAATTTTTTTTTCCAAGTGTGTTTTTGACATCTGTATACAGGTAGCCCAAAAAAGTGAGAACATCTCGTAACACATGAGTTATTTCAAAACATAATATAATTAATTATAATTCTTTGTGTAAATTTTTTTAGACAACATTTAGCTAATCAGAAATCATCAATACACTCCATTTGCATCATCTACTGGGTTTAAATCTGGGCTGTTCGGTGGCCACATGTCTGGCTCGATGAAATTAACATTCTCACGACAAAGAAAATTGATTGTATTTCTGGCTGTGTGAGATGGAGCTCCGTCCTGCTGTAATGTCTAGCTATACTTCAAGCTTTGTTTTGAAACTCCAATCATTTTCCTAGCACCCCAACGTTTTTCAATTCGCAAATATTTGATCAGAATATGGTCTTCTGCGGTGATTTTTGTCATTCTAGGCAACAATTTGAAAAAACCAAATATAAACAATGGAAAAATTAATTATCAAAGATGACGACCGGAAATTGTCAAAATAAAACATAATATAGGTAAATAGGCAAGTAAGTAAATTAGTAAACTATTAATTTTTATGTAATTATATCACATTTTACGAAATGTTCTCACTTTTTTTGGGTCACCTATATGTGTAGGGGACATGATTTTAAATTCACCGCCGTCTCAGCCAGCATCGATGCTAGTGACATAGCGCTATCGGTTGCTACTACACGTCTGACCTGATCCCTCAATGACGATCTCTCTTCCATTCCATGGCGGGTCTAGCCCGACCCACGAGTTGGGACGCCGAGCGAGTTGAAGCGCTGAGCGAGTTGAGGCACCGTTTTGATGTTTTAACGATTTTAAAAAATGCGCCTTAACATGACTACAATTCATTTCAGAGTTGCATTAATGAGAACTAACTTAAGTAATTAAGCTTTTCTTTCAGACAAGGCTGAAGATTTAAAATTATTCCGCACATTATGTCAAACTTTATAAAACACTGTGACTAATGTGAACTAATATAATAATAACTACATATCGAATTAAAAATAACTGCCCACAGGACCTTGCAACAACAATCTCCGATAATATAATTAGAATGTACTTGCAACAAAACTATTGAATGATAGTATTTAAAATTCGCTAAAGGACATAATTTAATTAATTGCCTACCCACGTACACAAGACTTGTATACCTTATAGTAGGTACAGCAGCATTAAAGTGTTCCAATTTTCAAATTTCTGACAATAAAAATGGACATGTTTATTATATATTTAAAAATGCACCCCAGGAAAAAACTTCATATACAATATTTGACACAAATAATGATACATATTGGGATATTATATATAATAAGATTTACTTTCTATTCTTACTCTCACTTTTACATTATTTATTTTTATTTTATTTCCATTTATTTATACGTTACTATTTTTTCCGATAGAGTAGTATCAAACTTGTTACAGTCCATGTTTTTGTATATTTTTCAGATCAAGGTCAGGTAATAAAGGTAACATTACGATTCAAAAATTGAACACTATTATAATGTATGTCTATATAATATTATTATGATGCTAATATATAATATTATCAAGAATTTTAAAAAATGACTTCCAATTTAAATATACCTACATTTAGCTAACCCATTCTTCTTTATTTCATGTTAGCGCTTATTTTTAATATTAAATTTTTTGCAATTTTTTTAGCATACGTTCTCTATCAACCATATTCATAAAAATGTATATAATTTTTGAGGTATTGGATAGCGATGTAAAAAAATATATAATTATAATTTAAAATTTGTGTATTACTACATATTTTATAAATCCATTCCCCAAAGTAATACTCAACCAAATAGTTATTATAGCCTCAACAAAAGATTTACATATATTTAGTGGCATAACTATACTAATGCGACAGAGACCCAAAATAACCGCGCCTGTAATGCATTTGACATCGATACTTTTGCGAGTGTCGACACTTTTCTCAACGCTAATATGGACTCATAGTTTTTTAAAACAATCACACCAATAATTGGGAGTTATTAAATTAAAAAATGCATTTCTCACATGTTTTACAAAAACAATTCTCGACAATTGTGTCGGGCCAGAAACGAAACCATCGTATAGCGAAGCAAGGATTTTTTTTACAAATAAATAACTTGAATAAATCGCGTAGTAAAAATATTCAAATATATACTGAATTCAGAGGCCCCTTTCATTTTTTTCAATATTCTTTAAAACAAATATTTATTAATGCAGTCAGTCATCAAATTAAATACAAAATTTCAAAAATACTCACATGATATCTTCCATCGCAAATTTCAAGAATAAACTGCATGCCTCCTTTTTATAGTTTGTTTTCTTGTTTCAAAATAATTACAAAGATTATTGTATCGTCTCTCCTCGCAAGCCTCGTGTCGAAGGGCAGTCGTTATGTGACCTTTATTAAATCCGCAATACATAGTATCGACAATCACAATCCACCCACCAAAATCAAAACTCGTTGTGCGAAATTTATTCAAGACTCTGATTATAATTGTTACTTAATTTTATTATCTTTAAATTGTAACAATAATAATATCATTATATTATAAAGGCAGATTGACACTATTGCATGGCATTCTTATAATATTTTTAAATTAGAAATTATTTTTGTTATGAATATTTTTTAATTAAATGTGCTGCGAATTTGTGTGGTTTGCAGGTGCTGTCAATAATTTTTTTCCAATATTAAAATTACTATTTTAAAATTGTTTTCTCTATATCTTCTTAACTATGGTTGTAGCTAGTTGTCTTGTTGTTTATTATAGCTATTAGTTATATTATCTAATTATCCGTGATCTCTTCGATGAATCTTTGATCTATGAGACAGCCATACACCATTCTAATTCAGGAGTGAAACACATGTGATAATGATTCATAGAACGCTTCGCGTTGAATTTTGAAATCTTATCCATGGACTACGCCATAATAATGTGAAATATTTCAAACCTATGCCCGCGCATGCAAAAGAGACGACACCACAAGATCACAGGCCTGCACAATTTAATTTGCTCGCGGCGAACGAAACTGCATTTGCAGTCGCAACCTTTACTTGTTATTTCATTAGTACAATTTCCATATTTCGATTAAAATAATTTATATTTTCATGAATGTCCCGATGTACATAGGACCTTCTCGAACATCTGAAAATAGAAATTGCTAGTGTTTTCTAGTGCTTTAGAATTCGTATTAACATTTGTGTGTTATAGAAAATTGACAAACAATACTCATTTACGGATCACCAATTACTAAAATAATCAAATTTATTCTCAAAATATTGTATTTACTTAGTGAGATTACAGTCAAGAATCTTTGTATAATATTTTAGTTATCATAAGTGTATAATTTTATTTTTAATAATAAAGAAATATCAGTATTTTGTTAACACATTCTTTATGGAAGTAATAATAACAATTTTTATACTACTGAGGCTCAGAAGTTTCACTTCAATAGTGCGTAGTATCTAAATAATAATGGCAATGCTGTTACCATTAATGGTGATCGCTATCGCCACAAGTTGGAAAACTTCTTGATAGCCAAATCGGGTTGATTATGCCTGCAACACGTATGGTGTCAACAGAACGGTGTCACCCCACACACAGCCCGAGCTACACTAAGGCCGCATAATGTCAAAAAGTGGTGATATCGACGGGCCTCCTCGATCACCTGATTTGACGGCTCCAGATTATTTTTATGAGGGTGCTTGAAAGGAAAGGTCTACGCCAATAAGCCAACAATAATTCCGATGCTACAGGACAATATTCAAAATAAAATAACATGCAAAGTGTGCGAGAATGTTACAAAATATACGGTTAAATGAGCACGCATTTGTGCTGCTGCCAAAAGCGGTTACTTGGCCGTTTTTATATTTCATACATAATTATAATAAACCAAATAATCGATAAATAAAAACCAAATTAAAAAAATTATATTTAATTTCCATGTTATTCAAAAACAACATCGGACTGGAACATAATATTCACCTGTACCTACAACTCGCGCTGATTTCCAGATATGAAGGAAAAAATCGATTACTTAAAAAAAATTACACAATAAATTTTGTAGCATATTTCTTTACATTTTGAATTCAGGGCGACGGGCAGGTACTACGAGGGCCAAGTAAAAAATAAGGTTCCTTACGCTGTACACTCGTCACGCGAGATGCTAGGCGAAATCCGGCAACACCGCCTTGATTGTTGGTCCCTTAACTACATCCCCACTACCGGGAGCAAACGCTGCGACGCTCAGTAAAGGCCTGACAGCCATCCGCTATGGAACCCGCCATCGCCGTTACCGCCAGGTGTGAAATCCGTTCGGTGATTCGATTTTTAAACGCGAAGAAGCTTAAACCTGTTGAAATTCATCGACAGTTGGAAGAAGTTTATGGCACAGCTTGCATCAGCGTCCAACACGTCTGCAAATGGTGCAGGGAGTTCTCCGAAGGACGCACAGACGTCCACGACGAGCAAAGGAGTGGGAGGCCATCGGTGTCGGACGAAGTCGTGGCGAAGATTGAGCGCATTCTCCTCGAAGATCGGAGAGTAACGCTTCGGGAGCTTGCTGTCCAGGTTCCTGAGGTTTGTGAAAAAACCATCGACAACATTTTGACCGATAAACTTGGTTATCGCAAGGTGTGCGCGCGGTGGGTCCCACACATGCTTTCAGAAACCCACAAAGACAATCGTGTCAAGTGTGCCGAGGGGTTTCTTCGAGAATGCGCCGAGAATACCGAAGAATTCTTGGACTCCATTATTACGGGAGATGAAACGTGGTGTCACTACGTCACTCCAGAAACAAAAGAACAGTCCAAACAATGGCGCCATCCTGAATCGCCTAGGCCGAAAAAGTTTAAGCAGACGCTTTCCGCAGGGAAAGTGATGGCTACGGTGTTTTGGGACCGAAAAGGCGTCTTGCTGGCCGAGTTTATGCCTAAAGGGACCACCATCAATTCGGACAGGTACTGCGAGACATTGACAAAACTCAAAAGAGCCATCCAAAATCGCCGGAGAGGAAGGCTGACCAAGGGCGTTAGGCTGCACCACGACAACGCTCGCCCGCATGTCTCTCGACAGACCACCGCCCTACTGGACAAATTCGGCTGGAAATTGCTTGACCATGCCCCCTACAGCCCTGATCTTGCTCCCAGCGACTTCCACTTGTTTCCGAAATTGAAGCAACACTTGGGTGGACAACGCTTCAATACAGATGAAGAGGTGAAAGAAGCGGTCACCAAGTTCATCGGCGGAATTCTTCGAAGCGGGTTTTCAGAAGTGGATAACTCGTCAGGAAAAATGCATAGAAAAATCAGGAGACTATGTAGAAAAATAGAATAAAGTACAAGCTTTCAGATGGTTTACTTATTTATTGCAATAAAAAATACCTTATACCTGAAAAAAATGTAGGAACCTTATTTTTTACTTGCCCCTCGTATATCTTTATAATTCACAACCAAACAAAAATAATTTCCGCTCCACAAGACTACGTACTAGTAAAATTATCGCTAGTAAAATATGTCTTCATTTTGATGCTTTAGGCAAACTGATTTCAACAAGAATACATATTGTATTTTATAAATAAAATACATATTTGCCATTGCTGAAATCAGCTGAATTACCATATTGCTCCATACATAATTTGTAAATCAGCAAATGTAATTAATCTGAATTCAAATCGAAGTTATAAAATGTCAATGTACTGTGGTGCTATAGCATAAAATGCACATTCCCCGGATTGGAAGAGATCCAGGTTCGAATCCCATTAGCAACAATAATATTTTTTGATAAAATTAATTTTATATGTATATCTTCATGTATGCTTCGCCCAGACTCTCAGGGTTTCAACACCATCTCTCTGGGCTCTGAATTTTGTTATAAATTCTCTTAGTTACATTAATTTTGTAATATTACAGTTATATCAATCAATATAAAATAGGTTTCATATATTCGCTGCATATCTTGTTGCGTGAGCACATCATCCATCTATTTTTTATCTGAATGCTCTGATTGTATTTCTAATGTCAAACTTTTTTTTATTCACAAACAACAATCAAGAAATCTGGTCACCCTATCAGTTCAGCAATGTCAGTACGGGAAAAATAAAAATGTTCATCATTAATACACAATTATCTAAATATCATCTTTATTTGGCAAATAAAGAATTATCTTAAAGTAAAATACAATGTTCAATTTATAATCTATTAAACTGAAAGTTAAACATTAAAATCACAAGAAGTTTTCAGTGTAATAATAATAACAATAAAAATATATCAAAATGAAAAAAATTGCCGTTTAATTTAGTTTTAGAAAAAAGCACTCTTATCACCTTTGGTCGCAAATTAAAATGTACAGTGTGGTATACGGCCGCTAGAGCGCGCGGCATCTCGATGTACAGCGCGCGCTCGCACCACTCTGATACTCGTCACCGGCGCAAACTGTTATATTCCGAAATAAATCGTGTAACATCCTCGTTCTATCCCTACCCAATCCTAAACACCACATACAGTTTAAAATTGTTGATACAAGACATTGTGTAAAATCATAAAATGTATTTATGAATTTAATTCAACAAAATTTTGTTTCTAAGACATATTCCAGTTACCTTGACAGAAATCACCGAAACCAAATTTGATTACTATATTGAGGTTCTGTCATCTACAATATTAATTATTAATCCCTTCAGGCTCGGTGCACATTACAATGTACACAAGGTTTGAATATAAACATGTAAAGACATGTTTTCAGGCATGATCCGCATAAGAAAACATTTTTATCTTAAACACTAATACTTAAATTTGCCTTTTGCGCGACTACTTTACAATACAGGTTGCCTAAAAAAAAGTGAGAACATCTCGTAACACATGAGTTATTTCAAAACATAATATAATTAATTATAATTCTTAATGTAATTTTTTTTAAACAATATTTAGCTAATCAGAAATCATCAAAACACCCCCTCCCCATTTTGCATAATCTACTGGGTTTAAATCTGGGCTGTTCGGTGGCCACACGCCTGGCTCAGTGAAATTAACATTCTCACGATGAAGAAAATTGATTGTATTTCTGGCTGGGTGAGATGGAGCTTCATCCTGCTGTAATGTATAACTATACTATATATAGGCATTGTTTTGAAACTCTTTGATCATTTTCCTAGCACCCCAACATTTTTCAATTCGCTAATTTTTGATCAGAATATGCAGTGATTTTTGTCATTCTGGGTGACAATTTGAAAAAACCAAATATAAACAATGGGAAAATTAATAAACAAAGATGGTGACCGTAAATTGAATTGAAAATAAAACGTAATATAAGTAAATAGGTAAGTAAGTAAATTAGTAAACTATTTAAGCTATTGTTGATATAGTTAAACAAATTTTGATGTAATTATATCACATTTTACGAAATGTTCTCACATATTTTGGGCTACCTGTATATATTATATAAAATCATATTTCAAGATGGTAGACTCTTACATTGGGCTTAAAAACTTTATATTTTGTCAATATATAAAAAAAAAACATTTTTATGACATGGTTTCTCCGACTGGACTATAAAGAAAACAAATAATATAATAAGTGTTATATATAATATAAATATTTTAAAGTCAAACAATCACAAGGCTACATTTTAACCAACATATAATATTGTAAGAAGTACTTAAAATAATCAAAGACAATAATAAAATTATTAGGAGAACACATTCTTATTAATAAGGTAGATGGCTCTTTCAAATAATGGAACGATTAAATGTATTAATATTAA
Organism: Eubasilissa splendida; assembly: GCA_031772225.1. Classification (NCBI taxonomy): domain Eukaryota; kingdom Metazoa; phylum Arthropoda; class Insecta; order Trichoptera; family Phryganeidae; genus Eubasilissa; species Eubasilissa splendida. The sequence goes on along the minus strand of CM062866.1, from coordinate 6,928,507 downwards.
AAAGGTAACATATAGGTTTGAAAATTTGTCGCTAAAAATATTTTCGCTGTAGCATAGTTGGATAATGCACCTTCCACGGTTTGGAAAGAGATCCAGCTTCGAATCCCGGTGGCGCAACAATATTTTTCGATAGAATTGATTTTGTATGTATATCTTTCTAATTAATATATTTAATTCATATTTATAATAAAATTAATTCACTTGTTTGCATACTGAGTTCTCCAATAAAAAGTTACAAAGAAATACATGTTTGTTATGTATTAGGTGGACTGAAAAGTAATCAAAAAAATTTTTTGCTGGTGTAAATTATTTATTTATCAAAAAAATCTTAAATACTAATCAACAAAATAATTTCCATTATTTTCTATCACTTTTTGCCAACGTAAAAGCAATTGTTCAATGCCCTTTTTGAAAAAGTCCTCTGATATTTCAGCTAAGTGCGTTTTTACTTCTCCAACATTATTAAATATTTTGCGTCTCATAGTATGCTCTAACGATCTAAAAAGGTGGTAATCCGACGGCGCGAGATCCGGTGAATAGGGTGGATGAATTAGATGTTCTAATCCAAGCTCCCTTATTTTTTCCTGTGTTATTTTTGCAGCATGACGCCTCGCGTTATTTACCAAAACACAGTTTTTTTACAAGCTCTTGTTTCATTCGCTCGCGCTCACAATAGACTATCACTGTAATGGTCTGACCGGGTTCAAGCAAGTCATAATGAATAATTCTAGAAATATCCCACCACACACAAAGAAGGACCTTCTTTATTGTTAGTGATGGTCGTGGGTTCGGAACAGGTACTTGTCCAGAAAAAAGCCATTGTCAAAGGATCAGCTTCATACCGATACAGAAGAGACGCAAAGATGGTATGTCGTTGATCGAGCGCCGTCTGCGTTAATTGGGGAACCCAAGTTCCTTGTCTATGCAATTTTCCTATGCTACGAAGATGATCCTGAACTGTAGACCATGGACAACCAATCTTTAACGATAATTCCTCGATTGTTTGATGAAGATCTGATTCCACAATCGATTTTAGTATATCAATATCTAATTTTGATTACTTTTCGGTCCCCCTAATATTTATTAAAAACAAAAATGTGGGTACAATATTATATTTTAATGAGGTTTCTACCATCCACTCGTTACCTTACAGAAAAATCTAAAATCTATTCCAACATTTCTCCACTACAATATTAATGGCTGTCTACGATATGAGCTATGACTAAACATTTAATATTTTTTCACTTATCATTTGTCATCCAAAATTTAACTACACGGTGTAACATTCTTCAATGACAACATTTATCATATACATGATGCTGAATATTTTGATTACAATAATATACAAAATAAATTGTAGAATTTTGATACTGTCTCTTTATATCATGTGTTGTATTTCGATTTCTGTCACCGTAAAAAATAACACTTTTAAAGTGGCCATCATCTTTATTTGAGGTTACTATGTACATGCAATCTCAGCACCCTCCGTATTCTTTAATTTGGAGAAAAATGTGAAAAACTAATAGGACCTTAAAGAACAATGTATTTATTAATGTACATATTATTACAAATGATAATCCCTGTTCCGTACAGGAAGCAAGAATGTAGACAAGGGTGGTCCGCCGATGTCAGCTTCTCTCAACCGGCGATGATGATGATAATGAGGATGAAAAAAATGAAACACAAAAGATGTTTAGTATAAGTACACTACGGTGACAAAATGGAGAATGACTGCCGCATGCAGAATACCTCGTTTTTATTCAGATTTATTACAATACATTCAATCATGTTTGCAAGTACCTACTCACTGACAGGCCGCCGCTTGGGACGTCTTTGTTTCCTGATATCTATCCCACAGGTTTTTTGGCGCCACGCCGTTGATTACACCTTTAAATTATTGACACGTGTCTTATTGTATCAATTATATGGCGCCTCCTCGGCGAGTAATTTCTGTGCGATACAATCCCTATAATTTGATTTAAAATACAATGCCTTCTTCCAAAAACAAATTAGTTTCCATAGTAGCGAACACCGCTATCGCTTGAATTCTAATATAAATGGCAGCGGGTAAAAGTGACAGATTTTCCAACTTTGATTTTAAAAGATCAATTTACACCAAAAAGAACTATGTTAAGACTGTTATTATGTTAACATAATATATAAAAAACTATATGAAAATACAATTGCATTAAAAATAATGAAGGTTGCTGATTGCAACTGCATAGTACCCATATGTATTGGTTAATAACAAACACTGTTTCATAATCTTTTCGGTACCCCAATTTTCTTAATCAGTTTATTACTACATACATGCTGTCTTATAATTAGCATCTTCTGTAAAGTATTTTTGTCAGTAGTAAACAACTTATTATGTATGTACGCATTTCCAAAATTGTTCATTTTATTTCAATAAGTTATTTTTAATAATTCATCACATCAACTTGTTCTAAATTTATTGGAGAACCCTGTATTGAAAAATAAATATATTAAAGCCAATTCATGCAATCAGCAGATGTGATGTGATTGAGAAACAACGCTATTCAGCTCTGTTTCGGGCCCGCAACATACTCTTTGCTTTGTCAATAATAGATTACATAAAATTTAATGTTATCCAAATCCTGAAAGATCCACATTAATACGGGTCTACATGAATAAGTGTCGAATCAGTGCAGATAAATTTAATTAGCATTTTTTAGCAAATCCTTAAAAATATAGATAATATAAATATAAATTATCATTTTGATATATTAACAATAGACATACTTTATTATTTACATTTTTATTAACAATTTTATATAAATTAAAAATATGTACATTACGAAGCTGTATGGTGCCATGAGTATGAAAAAGAAAAAATAATATATACATTTTACAGCAGAATGGGTCTTACATGTGGTAGATAAAATAAAATTATTAACTACAACAAAAAGTATGTTTCATGCAATATAGCTAGAGATCATTCATCAATGAGAAATATAATCATTGAAGAAGTAAAGAAATAATGTAAAATGTACATACCACAGTATAGAATGACATTATCTTTATACATATAGTGCTGCATTTTGAAGAAGAAATCATGTACATAAAGTATAAAATCAACCGTGGAAAATCCCTCAACACTTTCATCCTATTTTCTGCAAATTGTTAGTTTACTGAACAATATTCCTTACTGCCAAAAAGATAAATTTCTAAGGAAATAAATTTAAAAAAAACTAAATTTAGAAAATCTAAATATTGTGCGTGTACGTACACCTTCTAAATGAGCTTGTGTACGTAAAACATACACAAAGGTTTGACAATTATCTAATGTGTCATCTGGATGGCAGTGTAATGTCTGCGTTACGGAAAAATTAATGTATTCTGAAATGCACCATGTACGGCCATACTCCTTTAGAGGTTATGTAGATGGTGAAGTTGTCTATAACCCCAAGCCCGCCAGGAATGAAAAAAAAAAAATTATTTAGAAACTGAAGTAAGATCTCCGTAGGTGTCATTACACAGAGTAAAGATAAAATACAAGATGTGTTAGATAAATGAATTGCGTCATGCCAGATTATTACAAAATTATGCGGTAGTGAAAAGTTTTTGTGACGGATATATACGGTGCTGAACTATAAATGGATTAATATTAAATATATTGTAATATCAAAGAGGTTAAATAATTTTGAGTGAAAGTCTGAGCGGTAATTTGACGCCTGTGCTATAACAAATAAATATTGAATTAGCGTACGTTGATTATTCATCTTTGGTGACACTTGGTGTGTTATTATTAGAAGAAAGTGCAATAAAATTATTCAAAATGGTGGCTTGTGCCGTTAAACATGTTCGTCAAACTCCAACTCGACTTTCTTCCCTACCAACCTCCATAGCTGTATTCAGTGATCACTTACCCAAGACTGTTCTATGAGTGAAACCTCCCACATTGGTTCTTCTCATTTGCTGCCAAGTTAGCATTTAAAAAATTCTAAATGGTAACCGTGCCCCGCCGCCACGCTACACAGGTAACAGGGCAGCGATACACGGCTACCAGACAAAATACACCCCTCACTGTCCTCTGGCAAAAGATCTCTTTATTATCGATACATAACACAACAATAATTTATACAAGTGAAACATATAACAAATATAAATGCTGTTTCTGGTTTCACGCGATGGCACCGAGGCAGCTGTCTTCAACGTTTTATTGCGTATAAGAGCTGTATTCATCTCTAGTTTATTTAACCTCTTTGCGTATATAATATGTATTTGTTTAGTAAACTGCCAAGATGCTTTAACAAATCTGTTTAAATTTAATGACTCTAATTCAGAAGATATGATCCATATACAACGGTATCTTAGTAATACATTTTTTCACGCTTACAAAATAAGGCTGTCAAAACATGGATTAAATGTTAACAACATTTCAAGATATAAAATCAACAATTATAAGTTACATTTAAAATTACAAATTATAAATATGGAAACAAAACTCTATGAATATTTAGAGATTTAGAGAATCAGTAATAGTATGTTCATGTACCACCATCTATTCATTCACTCCAAGCAGGAAAGCAAATCACTCAAAGCATCGTTATCACAACAGACTGCTTTCAATTGGTCGATCTGTATCTGGGTGTACCCGGAATGCACCGCTCCCAAACACAGAATTCGTCTATCGCTGAAGCTCAACTTTGGGGCGAGTCCGCCATTCAAATCTTCAATTTTCATTGACGACGAGGATCCAACACTGTTTGTGAGAATTTGCGAGCTTTGCGTATTTCTTAATGTCACTCGATGCGTAGTGTAGAAGGAGGCTCGGAGAGTATGGAAGATGGAAGGAGCCAACAATCTGATGGAGGGATTGTCACTGGAACAAACGATGAGACATAACAGAATGTGCGGGGTCAACTGAGACGGAACCCTTCCTTGAAGAACCTGCTGCAGTATATCGAAGAGCCAGCCACTCAGGATCGACAGATGGCCGGATGATTCAAATACCTGTAATAAAAATATTTGTTTAAAAGATTATTTTAGCCAACAATTTGCTAAAAAGTTTAATATGTACTACTTCACCCATTGAATCATTCTGAAATTGGTATTCTTCTCACAATTAATGAAGTAAAATGTATTCAGGATTTTTCGCGATCGCATTAATCTGAATGCGGATTAACTAGAACGGTAGAAAATTACATTTGTTAATTATTAATTAAAGGCTTACCCTATACGCCACGATATAACTCTCCGGCTTCCTGCACACACTATTAAGATCGAATTTGTGGTTGAAAAAATTGCATTAGCCGCCCAATATACCTCATAAAAAAGTTGCCCTTAATAAAATTAAATATTGTGTCGCAATATTAGTGAGTCACTTGTCCGAAGCTCCGTTAAATACAGTAGTACAAATGAAATTTTATTGACATAATTTTATATTCTAATGTAAAGATTAACAGTAAATTAAACCGGCAAAATTGAAAAGAAAACGACTCAATGATATTTGGGAACTCGGTGTTTATATTGAAAGGAAGGCAGGTGGGCCACACAGCACTAAAAATCTTGCTGAAGATTATGCAGATTAATTTTTTTCTCAATCATCCTGGGAGATGAGTCTACAGTATATATGTAATATGTAAACATGGTATTGATACGTTTCATCATTTATGGGTATGTGCATATTACAATATTATTAAATAAAAATGAGCCGAAAACAATAATTTTAACAAAATTATAAATAATCAAGAGGAAATTGTTAATTTTAAAGGAAAGACAAACTACTAAAACAATACTCACATCGAAAACTATTTGAGCCGTCATTTCAGCTAAATATGGCGTCACGTGAAGATCAAATTTATTCCTACGACTGTCACCATCCATACAGCACGAGTCGGCCCAGCTAAAAAAAAGCACAAATTCAAAAGATATAGTCTTGAAAAATCCAATTTATATGCGCTTTGATAACAAATTCTGATTTATTACACATTTAAATAATAACAGTAGGTTTTGCAGGTTAAGGGAATCAGTAAATATAATATTATTGAATATACCTGCAGCAATCCAAAAATTTAAGCGTCACATTATTGACAACGGTGTGGGGAGGAAGGAAATCCTTGATGAACGATCTCAAGGCTCGCAGGATTGGTGGAGAATGTGTAAAGGTAGACACGGACGTCAGTGCAGCCTTTTGTAGGCACGTCACAATCTGAGTGTATCTATACAACTTGTCGGGTTCTAAAATGATTTCATCACTACTGGGGACGTCTCCTGAAAATATATTATTAAATAATAAATAAACAATGTGAAACCATCATTTGGACATTAGGTTATTATGCATGTTGCCTACAGCCACAAGAAAACAAGGATGGTTCGCCGATCTCCGCTTCTCTCAACTGAAGAAATGAAACACAGAAATATGTTCTTTCTAGGGACACTGCGGTGAGAGAAACGAAAATGCGTTCCCGCTCGCAGTTTACATGGTTTGATTTCAGATACAAACAATACATTTAATTAATTTTAATATTTTCCACCATTTCAGCGAGCGGGCAGCAACAGGCACAAGAAAGACGTATTTGATCAAAAAATGACAGCCATTGTTTGTTTTTTCAACATGTCTAGATGTCTAGAAAATTTAATTAAAATTGGCTGCAAGTGCAAACTGTGAGTCTGTAAGCAAGTAAAGATCCACTACGCTATCATGGTATACATGTATTACTAAAGAAAATAAACTCATTACAACAAAATGTATAAATTAAATTCATAAAAATTAAAACAAAATTGAATTACCAGAATAAATGAGCATCATTAAAAGCGGGCAAAACTTCTGCCACAAGTATGGATCAGTTTTGATTTTTTCAAATATGTTATCTCTAATTTCACAGGATAAATTTGCATTTGAGTTCACTGCATTGCACACTCCCTAAAAGAATCACAGAAAAAATCATAGAAATGAAATTTTATTGTACAATATTTAATATGAATATATACATAATTAATCCAGAACAATTATACTGATCCGCAGAGAAATGTGGACATTATTTGCATTTTTTAATCCATGGTAATATATGAATAATAGACCCGTTTGCAGCAAACATTCAAGATAGTAATTTAAGCATAAATCTAAAAGAAAGCCTCATCGACCTATCGTCCGACGACACTCTCAAAGCTAAATTTCATTTATCCTTATCAAGACCTTCCTTAAGTTTTGGCTTTCCATAAAAAGTGAATACCCTTTGCTTAGTGAAAATTTTAATTCAATTCTTCACAAACTATGTATGCGAAAAGTATGTCACAGCAATCAAAACATGGTACCAATCTCAGCTTGAAATAAATGCAGTTCTCTATCTTGCAGTAACATCAATTACACAAGAAATGTATAATGCTAAAAGTTTAATATAATTAAACCAACATTAACTGTTTTGTTTTTACAATTTTTGTTTTATTAATAAAGCTTTCATAATATGGTTACAATTAATAGTTTTATTTATTATAATAGGTCCAGTTTATGCATTCTTTGATTACTTTTATCTAAATATATGTCACACTTTAAAAAATCCTATTAGTGGTCTGCGGGATTTAAAATTATGAATCTAGTGGTCCATAAGATCCTAAAGTTAGGCAACCGCTGATCCAGAAAATTACAGTTTCCTATATCATGGTGGGGCAGAGCAACAGTTCTAAAGCATTTTATTATTTAAACACAAATAGATTGTGGACCACCGTCTATTTATACAGAAGAACTTTATTATTTCGAAATCAAAGGTACGAAAAATAATTATTGTGCGAAACGTCACCGATTCGAAATTCACAAACACATTGCGAAATTTGTAAAAAATAGCAAACTCGTGAAAATCTCGAAAAAAATATACATACATATTTTCGCATATTCGGAGAAAACGCATGATTAAAGAATATTATTATATTATATCGGTGCGAGTAATTAGAGCAAACTATTCACGCAGATCGAGGCAATCAACAGACTGTCAAATCGTTTAAGAATCAATCGACTCTGGTTCCAACTTCTCACAGTCAGAATCCGATTCTGAGCAATTTTATGCGAGCAAAAGACAAAGAAACTCTTCTCAGATGCAGCACGGATCGGCTCAGCCGTATGCGCCAGAGCAACAGAACAGAAATATAATTTGCAAAAGAATGACTGCCGCATAATTTTTTATCTGTTTTTAAAAATTTCCAAGTAAGGTGACGTTAAATATTTAGAATTATGAATTAATGGGATTTTACTATTTTATACTTTTACATTTCTATATAGATTTAGATAAGCAATATTCTATTATATTTAATATGAATATTTTAACATTTAAGGTTTACAACTTACTCTCAGCACAATTTCAAACCAGATGTCTTCTGGGTTATCAAGTAAAAATACAACAGCCATCCGCAGCAGGATGACGCGTCCAAAGTCCACAAGAAGAAATAGTACATTCCACCACTGTGATTTCTCGTAAGGAGATTGCCTGGAAACCACAGAAAAATTTTAATACAATGTTTATTTACAATATAATAACAAAATGACTCTACTATCTCATTCATTATGAAATTGACAGCGTTACATTTCTATGTCTAGGTAATTGGCTTGATTAACCTCTAAAGGAGTATGGCCATAAGGTGTATTCATACGGTGATTCTCAAAAAAGTATGTATATGATACATTTGCATACTTTATTCCGGAATATGTGAATTTAGCCATAACTCAGACATTGCACTGCCATCTGAATGACAATTAAAATACCCAAACCCTATCCTCTCTATACATTTTACTGACTAAAACTGAAGGTTAACCTGTTAGCTATTAAAATTCAAAATTCACAGTCTAGCTTTTTCGAATTTTATTTTTGCAAAAAAACCATGAAAACACTGGTATAACTAAAAAAAAAAAGGTAAGTACTATTTCACAATATTCACAATAAGCATCTATCGACCGCGATTTCGTACGGTTTTGAGATGAAAAAAAATTTAAAAAAAGGAAAAAAATAAAAATTGATGAAAAAACACAATTAATTAAAGATTAAAAACTAAAACATTAATAAGTATAGGTGTGAACCACAAAAGTGGTGTCAAAATAATAATGATGTAATGCCAGTATTCTAAATATAACATCGGCACGCTTGTACATTGCTTGGACATGCGACTCAATATCACATCAAATTTTCAAAATTTATTCATTTAACATACTTCTATAGAAGTGAATTAAATAATATAAATTGTGTTTTTAAAAACCTACAAACAACTGCTGTCGAGCACGTACGACAGACCGCACACGTTGAAATCTGAGAATATGGCCTGAATCTCTGGAGAATTGTTGACCATCTTCTTGGAGTGCAGGTCTCTCAAAGTTCTCAAGCGAAGCACAACCGCGTGTACTTTCGTCGGGTGAAATGGGGAATGTGCGTTTGAAGGTCGCTGGAAAATCCAAAAGCGTGTTATTAGTTTAATTAACATTAAAAATAATCTATATACTTAAATATGCTACGAATGCATGAACCCATCATGCTACCAGTAAAAAAAAAATAATGTTCCTATCAAATCTAATGGAATCGTAATTTATATGACAGATTGGCTTTACATTATCGCTCATAGCCAAGTAGTTTAAGATACCGGATTCAAAACTAAGAATTGGATGCAATAGAAGCGGTTTCAAAAGCCATATATATTTTAATAAATTCATATTCAGTATGTCGCCAAATGGTATTTGTATGTCATAGGAAAGGTATATCTTACTGGGTATTTGTTTAATTAAATTGTGCTGCCAGAGAAAAATTGATTTTACAGAAACACATTACCCAGCAAATGCAATCGGCTCAGAAATACTAGCCGTAGGTAAATATGCAGAGGCTATTACCTAGCAAAAGCTGGGTAAAATGTGTTGGGAAAATCACATACAAGTATCATAAGAAAATCCAGGATACCCAAAACCTATTCTTCGTAATATGAATTTATTCAATTGCAGATGTAATCCCGAGGTTGCGGCATAAAGTAATTTTTGTCATTATTGAATTTTACAAAACCACTTTCAAATAGCCAAATTACACAAAATATTTTCATTTGAATCTTATCAAACCCTAAACTTGTGGATCAATGGGCAAGGATGCATCCTTCAATGACTCATCAACCGAGACAAATAATTTCAAATTTTGAACAAAAAACAAATCATTAAAAAATATCTACATTGCTTGGTAAAGTCTCGAGATCTTTCCCATAAACCAGTGTGTTATAAAACACTTTTGCATGCTCCAAAACACATTTGACTTTGGCCATTCCCAGGGTCAGATATTGCTGAGTGAACATGTCCTTGGTGTCTGCCGAACTCGGGATGCTGAGCAGCTGCTCTTCCAGCCACTTCCACTGCTCCACGAAGGAGAATGTGTCACAAACATTGACCAGACAGCAGAGCATGGACAAGCGGGCGCCCACACCCCATTGAAACTGAAAAGAAAAATCTATATTATAATTGCGCTTCGTATCCATTGCATCCCATGTGAATGTCATCCATTTTCTTTAGAAATCCACTAGATGGCAGCACAGATTAGCAAAAAATAATAATGAATAAGAATAATAATTTACAATATTTTTAGCATTGTGCAACAGACGTCACTGATTAACCTTTACCATACCATGATATAAAATACCCGAACGCAGCCATGCTGTCAACTCGTGTTACCGTAAACAACAGTTAGAAAAAATGTTTTTATTAGCTTAAATGGCACGAATTTATTCTAACTATTGAGCATTCAATTTTGAAAAAATGATTAATAACATAATTTAGAGCATTCATTAAGTCCTGTATAATGTGTTCTTCCTTCTTATCTCTCTTTGTTTAATTAGTGAGAAAGACACAATTATATTTGTATGTTTGTTGTTCTTTTCACTGTGAAAATAGTGTGTGATCTCTGTCTTTCATATTATAAATGGTATTTTTACCAACGTATTAATTTTACAACGGATTGAATGGAAAAAATAATTGTTTTTTGTACAATTTCCTTTTCATAATTGGTTTTTCACTAGTCATTCCTAAGCGCCGATATTTTCTTTAGGATTATCTAAAATATGAATTTTATTTTACTTGTATTTACCGAAATATTATAGATTTAATTATGATGGTAGACCTGTGTTACTGCATGGTTTGGAAAGGGTTAAGATCTCCAGTAGGTGTTGCTGTTCAAAGCAGAATTAATATTTTTTATTACAGAAATTATTATATTAGAGAATTAATTTTTTTAGAGAAGTCAGAGAAGTACTTAATACATTCCTGAGAAGAATTGTACATTTGCATTGTGTCACTCGCTACTTAACTATGTAATTGTCAGTCAGGATGGTGCAGCTAGTAGTATTTTAGACTCCATAAGTAAAGCCCAAAAAATGTTTTTGAGAGTTATTCATAAGAAACCCCATCGCTATCCTTCAAATGAACTCTTCAAAAAATGTCACGTCCTAAACATCCGTCAAATGTACATACTTGGTACACAAAAAATTTTTTACCGACATAAACAATATCATCAGCATGCACCCTCACTTAACAAGGACACAGGCTAACTGTCACTATCTCGTGCCAAAATTAAACAAAACTTTTGCACAAAGATTCCATTTGTTTCTAGCACCAAAAATACACAACAGTCTAAATGCAGACGTGAAATATTGCAGTCTTGCATATTTTTCAAGAAAAGTGCAGTTCTGGCTCCACGAAATGGGGAGAAATTACGCCCAAGAACTTTTAAAAGTCCAAACTTGAGATTAAAACTGCTACAACAGTACCTATATATTGAATATTGCATTTTCTACTATTCTCTGTAGTTGTGTTAGTATGCTATTTAATTGAACTTTTTAAAATCGTTTTATACAATTTTACATAAGTTTACTTCATATTTGTATATTATTTACTTATTTACTCTTACTTTACTTAGTTTTTTATTTTTTTATAAATAGAACATTAACTTATTTACTTTAAGTTTTACATTATATTTATATGCTATTAATTGCATCCTATTTTACTCTTAATATAATATTTTTTTACTTTTTGTATACATTGAACATTGTATTTATATGCTATCTATAAATAAGCATTTATTCAACTGTATTTTCCCCTCCATTAATGTTCCGTCTATCTGTATATGTATTATGTCTCTCTTCTCCATATATAATTATATATTCTGTCTCCCTTGATGTTCTATTTAACTATATATGTAGTATGTCTCTCTCTTTCACATGTAATTTTATACTCTATCTCCCTCTTTATGTATATATAAGTGCACTCTTTGTACATTTATGATTAGTTTCAAATACGCCCTGATGAAGCTTGAGATAAGTGAAACCAATTGACGTATAATAAAGTTTGTGGTTTCATACAAAGTGATTGTCGTTTTATTTGATATAATATATTAATTCATCAATAGTAATACAGCCTGGTGTTGGCACGATGTCAATGGAATCAGCTAATTTGATAATCAACAAAAATCGGTATTGGCAAAATGTTATATTGGTACAGCCTTAATATTCAGTGATAGCCTATGTACAATATTCAACGAGCATCTTATAATCATACAGGGTAATAATAGAATGTATTATTTACATTGAAAAATCATTAAATAAGTAGTTTGAGTGTTAACAAACCTGGGATGAAGACATTTGACTTGCGAAGTCCATCAATAACTGTAAGCAACTGTTAATATCTATACCCAAATCCTGCAGATTTTTACGGGCTTGCTTCAAGGCATTTTGAGTTTTAACATCAGCATTCTCATTAACACCTAAAAATAAATATATTTTTTCAAAATCTTTGTTCATTTATTAGCTTGAAAAACAAAACAAAAATGTCGATTGTAATTATAATATTTATGGTGCACTTGACATTAGACACATGTTGTATCATATCAAAGGTAAAATCAAAATATCAATGTTCAAAATAATCCACCATTCAAGATAAAATTGCTGAATGTTCAAAGATATACATATTATAATAAGAAAATAAAATGTGAAGCAATACCTGCAGCATGACTGAGATATTCAATACTTAGATTGGAATAATTGTACGTTGGTTCAACGAAGAAATCCATCTTCACGTTGATGTCAGAATAAAATCCGTCCAGCAGTTTGCAATCCAGTAGAACACTTTGTATCCTTGTTTTTATATAACAACAATAATAGATTTTTAAATCCTACTTATGTAATTCACAAGTTATTATAATTATTAACTATCATACGATCACTTAATAAAATTAATTAATCAAAATATTATTAAGGAGAACATTCTTATTGTGAAGTTGTAATTATTCAGAACATTCATCAAAAATTCCGTTGCTGTAGCATAGTTGGATAATGCATCTTCCCCGGATCGGAAAGAGATCCAGGTTTGAATCCCGGTAGTGTAACAACAATATTTTTCGATAAAATTGATTTTATATGTATATCTTTCTAATTAATACATTTAATTTGTATTAAAAACATCACAGACCTATGTTCTGAATAATTACAACTTCAAAATAAGAATGTGTTCTCCTTAATAATATATAAGTTGTATCAATGTGTCCAAAATTTAATAAAAATGAATTGTTAATTCTGGCGTCTGCTATCGGTTTACTCAAAGGTATTTGAGATTCTGTAAAAATAAAGATGGCTTTCAAATAATGGAACGATAGATGTATTCATTTGAAAAGTGTAACATATGTCATCAAAAGTACTGTCACTGTAGTATAGTTGGACAATGCACCTTCCCCGAATTGGAAAGAGATCCAGGTTCGAATCCCGGTAGTGTAACAACAGTCCTCAGCTATAATCGAAGAGATTCTACTGGAATAGAAGAAGTTTCACAACACAAGGTTTTGAAGTGAACTATAGAAAATCGCGTTTCATACAACAAACTTTTCATACCATGAACCGGATCGTGAAACAAATTAAGTTCGAGGTACGAGGCCCCACTGTATACTACATAAAAATTATAATGTACACAGAAGATTAGTTGCAATCATTATAAGATACTCTACCTAATTTAATGGTATGAGAGATTGACAAATCTCTCACCTCAGAGATTTGTCGGTAAAAGTCGGTATATATCAGTTGCATTGTACAAATTACAACAGATAGTGAGTTATCACTTGTTCTATGCTCAAATTAGTACTGTTTGTGTTGTATTGAGACAAGTATTTTTTTGTTAACACTACAACAGTCCATGAGGACCAATTACTGTAGTAACACACCCAGGTCTGAGAAAATGACAGATGTGTTGTCCTCACTGGGAATCAAACCCGGAGCCCCTGGTCTTATGCCTGATATATGCCACTATTTTTAAAAAATCCAATTTATACAGAGTGAATATTATTTTCCAGGCCAATGTTGTTTCAACCATCAAAATTTCAAGCGTAGCTTGGGCTGTGTGTGAGGTGGCACCGTCCTGTTGAAACCACAAATGTTTCAGACCCAATCAACCCAATTTGGCCACCGAAAAGTTATTACAGCATTGTCTTTTGCATTCTGAAAGAAATAGGGCCCAATGATTCCGCTGGCCCACATGGTGCACCATACAGTAACTGCGTGGGTGTAAAGGTCGTTGGTGTTTTCAGTGCCCCAATAATGGCTGTTTTGTTTATTAACAAAACCCACCAAGTCGAAATGAGCTTCGTCGCCCACAATGTTTTTTATCCAAAAGTCGGGTTTCTGTTTGTTTTAATGACTTTGTCGCATTGTTGAGGCGTTAGATACTCCATAATAAATTGTAATCAACTACTCTCTATGACTACCAAATACGAACTGACAAATGTTTGTCAGACCAAAATGGTGGCAAAACAAAATCAGCCTGGAACATAATATTACCCTATATTACATGTAGAATGTACTTTCGTAGTATTTTGACTAAGCCATAAAATTTTATCACAAATAAATAATCATCTTAAAATACTTTACCGATTAGGGTCGGTGCCAGGAGGATACGTTCTCTCTCTCTCTCCTGTACACTTGACAGTGTTAGTTGAAAGCAACAGCTGCATGATTCCCCGCATGGCCCAGTGAGTGCCGTTGCCCTGCAGGGCTCCCAACAAACTCATCCAAATTTCCTCAAAACCCTTTTTACTCGTCCAACCAATCAAATTCACCCTGAAAGTTATTTTTCAATATTTAAATATTGTCAGGTAGGAATTTCACCTGCATTGTCTATGAAAAATTATCAATTGTCTGTTTATATTTTATAATGTTTTAGTCTAAGAACCTGTTTCTTCAAAGTCTCCTGAAAATAGTCTAAATACATGCATATTTAACAGTCTTCTAAAGAGGTATTAATTATATCCAATATGTAACCGATTCTACGATATCAACAAAGGACAGATGTTGTTTGTATGCCTGAAGCAGATGAGAGAAAGCCCCATGTTCTCTCAGAGCACGCGCGCTGAAAGAGTATAAAAGCTGACGGCTGGCACCATCATTGCTTAACAACCTGTTCCGCAGAAAGCACGCAGCCATCAGACCAGCCTGACTCACCGGCTTGCATGAATTCCATTCACTGTGAAGCACCATTTTTATTTAACAGTCATTGTAACTGAGTAAATACCGCTTTGATGTTGTGTTGTCCATACCTTCCTTGTAAATAAATCAATAAAATAAAAATGCTAATATGCACCTGAATAAAAATTGTTCCAATACATCCATGTCTTGCAGAGAATGTATCGGAATTGCAATCTCTTTTTTCAAAATCCTTTCCACCGGTAGACCGGCCTTGTTTATCGGCTGTTCGCTATTTTGCAGGTCACAAATGGTCGGTTTGGTGACATCTTCAAATATGTCCATTTCACACCACGCCAGGGGGGGCACCAGAGTAAAAGAATTGGCAAATTCACACCTGCAGACACAAATTAATCAAAGTAAAAACAGAAAATGTTCAAAAAAATTCATGCTTTTGCTAATCTGGCTCTTAACAATCTAGTCTCTCCACAGACTACCAAATATGAACAAACCCAAATTCCTTGTTTCAATATTTTCATTTTTGGTATCACCCACGTGATGACTTTGGTACCACTTTTGCAATCAAATAGGTCCGCGACTTTTTAAAAATATATGACTCAATAGGAACGAAAATTTTAATGCTGACAATATAACATAAAAAATATGTCTTGTTTACGCAAAGATTTAATTTAATAAGAGTAAATACTTTTATTGTTGCATAAATGTGTCATAAACTATCTGATTTATGTTTCCACAAATAATGTGTGTAGAATTCCCCTCGTCTCGCAACTAATGTTCCAAACCCCTCTCCTATATGTACACTTTATTTCATGTCTATTCATTTACTGGTCTGTGAGTCTCTCAGTTTTCTGGCTTCTTGTCCTGATGTTTGAGAAGAAGATTACGCCTTCTTTGGTTTTAAGAAGGCCACTTCTATTTATGGAGAACAAAGTTGCTAAAATATATTTTTTATACAATTTACTTTTCATTTCAATAAACAAACTTTTTTGGGCTAAACTTCCTGCATTAGTTGCCTAGCAGATTCTACTCAAAACTTTTCAAGAAAATTTATAATTAAAAAAATAGTAGCTTTGAAAAAAAATTATGTCTCATTTAGAAAAATTATGTAAATGAAATTTGGCATCTTATTAATGGACTTTGTAGCTTAATCGGCAATAGAAAGTTCTGGGTTTGAGTTCCGGTGATGGTAGATAATTTTTTTACCATAGATACATTTTTTTTGGATATCTTTCTAAGCGATTTATCTAAATTTGTTTTAAAACAGAATGAACAATCGGCAGGTTATTCAAGCTCGTACAACTTAATCAGATACAGGGTGTACTGAAGAATTAACGGCACTCTCCCTAACCTGAAGCCCCTGTGTGCAAGAATAATAATAAGACGTCACCTGCACAATGCAATCAAAAGTTTTTCCACCGCAATCTGCATTCTATATGACATAAAACAATTTCTTCTAATTTTCAGCTTGTTATAGATGTTGTCCTCCCAAAATTTGATCAGAGTGAGAAACTTATCACAAATGGTCGGTAGTTCTCCCGGATCACTTTTACAATTTTTCGGTGTCGCCAGATTGACAAAGTTCAAAGGCAGAGTATCCTGAAATGGTATAAAATATCAATTGAGGGGTCCACACTTGTCACTTGACTGGATATGAAAAATTATTACTCTCTGATTATGGATTATTGATTTTTAATGAGTTTAATGAGATATAGATTTTTAAAATGAATTTAATGAGTTGTCAGATTTAATGTGTTATAGGATTTAATGAGTTATCGAGTTTAATGAGTTGTCCGATTTAATGTGTTTAATGACTTAATGAACATACAGGCAATTCATTTGAAAAAATTGAACATCCAAAGGGCAATACTTTTTCATATCCAGCCAAGTGACAAAAGTGCCACAAAATTATATTATTTATTATATATAACATAATATTTGCCTAGATATAACTCTAGCTCTCATCTACCAACTATTCTGTGTAAAATTTGAAAATATGATTTTTCATTTCGTCATTATTGACAGGCTTTCACATAGTAATTGACAAAGTGATCATCTTACCTTCACAGAATACTTCACAAATGCATAGAGACAGTTGATTGCAGAGTGCACCCTCGATGTGTTTGTTTCTACATTTAAAACTTTCCAAACTGGCTGCAAATTAAAACACTTGGATGCATTCACAACGCAAATATTCAGAGTATTATCCAAATTGTGTTCGCAAGTCTTTAATCCGATAGTTCTGTACGAACTCTCGCAATCGGCGGGTAAATCGTGCTCGTACAACTTAATCAGATACAGGGTATACTGTAGCGAGATAACCGTGAACGACATCAATATCTTTGACAAAGTTTTCGATAAAAATAAATCTAAAACTTTATCTTTGACAGAACTCTCGACGTATTGAATTTTGTTCTCTAGATTTTTTAGAGACTCCAAATAAGAGGTGACAAGGTTTTGGGAATTCACCAACTCTTGGTGGAACACCTTATCTCTAAAAACTTGAAAGCACCTTCTCGTGTACTTGTCCATGGAGTGATTGTCCGAAAAGTTTCCAGTTTCAAACTGACTGAGCGGCCTGCTCTGTCTCGGAAACAACGACACAATAGTTTGAATAGTTCTTTCAAAGTTTGACAGCGATACCGTGAGCAACGGTTCCAATTCTGGAGCATCGAAAGTATCAACGATTTCATTTGTTTCTTTTACTTCATTATTTTTAACTGAAATGTAAAAATGTGACGAGTTATCAGTTTTATTAGAAGTTCTCTTTTCTTCGGCAATCAAGTTTAAGGACTTGTTGGCTCTTTCCTCCCATTCGGAAGACGCTTGTAACAACTTCTTTATGTAATTGTCAGTACCTAAAGGTAGCATTTTAGTTAAAATGTGTCGATCAAATTCGGGACAATTAACTATTGAATTGAGCTGTTCCAAATTCAATGAACTCAATAATTTTGCTAGACTGGTGTATTTTCCAAAAATATAGTGCTCATTCAAGTTTTGATAACACCTGGAAAAAAAACACTTAATAAATCTCATATTTTAAACACAATACGTATGTAGGAAAGTTCTTGCATTTTTTTTGTTGCTAAGAGCGTCATTAGTCAGTTATTACCTGACCTTTGTATGATACCTAAACAATGTATAATATTGCCTAAGTCTTTCTCCTAATGTCAGCAGCAACTGACAGGAACTCGCATTGACTCTGATCTCATTGTATATTTCGAATAATAAACTCAGTGCCAATCGTAAGTAGCATTTTACCTTGATTATCCCTGCTGCCTGCTTACATATCACACATTATTTCTACACAATACATTTCGCGACGTACCTAATCACAAGGGTAAAACTGAAATATATTTCACATACTTTTATTACCACTCATTTTATAAGTGACCTTCATTAATACCTCTATAACCTTTACATTTAAAATGTGGTGGAAGAGTTACCATCAAAGCATTAGCATACCATTTGCGATGTTTATGCAAGTTAAAAAATTGTTTCAATGATAAGCCGCGAATTGTAAGGCCTGTAAAATTTGACGATACAATGTTATCAGTAAAAATCTATTCAAATCTGAAATTAATGATTCAAGAGTTAACTAATAAGAGTCCCTAGTTGACAGTACAAAAACGTGTGAAAATATTTTATAAGGTGTGAAAGAGAGTATTTGGGTACCTTGGCCATATACTCAATGAAGATGGACAAGACGATGATGATACAGAACGACAGAGGAGACAGTTGAGAGTTTGTGCAAATATGCTATCACGGCGTTTCTACCGATGCAGTAAGGAGGTGAAGAAAAAAAAAATTTCTGAACCTGAAGCTTTTCATATATTTCCAGCTGATTCATTTAATTTGTATTCAAATACTATAAAACTATGTTCTGAAATTGCAACAATTAATAATATATGATTTTAAACTAATTATAAGACAATTAGAAACTTTTTTTTTTTAAATTATTAAATACATAGTCCGCTGTCAGATAAAATAATAGAAAAAAAGCACTACATATATACATAGTATATCTATGCTTACGATATTAAAGAGTAGCAGAGGGTTAGGTTAAGTTAGAACAAGACAATTTGCCTTGTCAAGTAACTAAGTACAGTAAAACCGCGATATAACGAAATCCAAGGGACCAAAAAATAAAAATTCGTAATAACGAATTCCCACATATAACGAAATAAATAAAAAAAAATCCTACTATATGTTACGCGCCGTCGCAAAAAAATGTCGCGCGGCTTCAAAAAAGATCGCAAATTCTGCAAACAAAGAAGGAAAAAGGCCATAGGGAACTGAATACCTACATATTTTTAGTAGTTTTGTTATTAAAACAGATAAGCAAATGGATAATCAAAGGAATTAAATTAAGAACAGAACCTATTCAACACTAATTGGAAGATATTTTTGTAAATTCCAGAATATTGCAAACACAAAACAATATTTTAATTGTGTTTAAATGTAGAGCCGCTTCAAACATAGTTTTGGGCATGAAACATAAAAAATAATTCAAAAATAAAAATTTGACAGTTGAATCGCGGCATTTTTATAAAATGAGTCGTATATAAATTACGAAGGTACTTACCGGTAACGGCGGCAACCACTTCAAAATATGATACTATGAACCCAAGAAGAAGTTTGAATTGTTTTACTACCTTGTCGGCAGACCGCCGCGCACCGCCGAAAAGGCCATAAAACCGTTCGCATACGGCAGATGCAGCGGCGCGGCTTTGTAAGTGCGAAATAATATTTTCATCTTTTAACATTTTTTTATTTCGTTATAAATTTACGTAAATGTATTGGCATTTTTTCGTACGGGACAAAAATGATTTTGTTATAAATATTAACGGGATTTCGTTATATAAATGCATTTTTGTATGAAAAATTGGTTTTAGGGACTAAATTTCGATTTTTTTTTCGATATACGTCATTTTTCGCTATATCGGGTTTCGTTATATCGCGGTTTTACTGTATATTTAATTTTCCCAAACATATTCTCATCAAGATTATTTTACACTTTACAACAAAACTCACCTGTTCTTTATTTGACTAACCAACCAGGCAGTGTGGACTGATGTCGTTTTAACATATTGCGCATTGATCGGTCGATGTTGGGACAAATCCAATGGTGACAGATCGAAGAAGGTAGAAGCCAACATGTTCACTTCTTGTATCAGCTGCGGGTGCCTGAAAAAAAATCAGCAAAAATATAAGTCTAAATACTTGCATGATATTACTTTTTCATCATTTTAAGAGTGTAAAAATATAAATCATCCTTTTTGTGCTGAACGGGATGACAAGCGCCGCATAAAATATTCTCAGATGGTGAATCATCGCCGGGAATGGCAAGTTCGCAGCGCTCAGTTTTGAAGATAGGGACTGGCGGTGCCAGAATGGCTGCCGTATGTAATTTAAAAATCAATCAATGGGAGAGGCACTTGAATGTGGAACAGTAGAAGCCGGATGATCGCTGGCGAACAAAGATTGACAATGTTTACGAGGGGCGCCTTCATGGCGTCTGTCTAAGCACCTCGTTGAAATATTGTGATGATATCATGATTAGACCCAATATTAAAAATGATTAGAATTATTATCCGTCTTATTATCCGGCATCATCATGAGTAAATCTCATTCTCGCCGTAGCCTGCCTACAGTAAACATCTTTCAGTGTTTTATTTCTTCTCCTGATTTCAATCTCATCATTGAGTCAGTTTCGAGAGAGAGATCATTGAGACATGATGAGAGAGATCATTGAGAGACATCATTGAGAGAGAGAAGCGGACATCGGCGAACCACCTTTGTTTTAACTTAATTAGTAGTTTCACTTTTATACAGTTTTTATTCTTATCCCATTTTTATCACCAACATGCTGTACCATCCATACCTGACCTAATTTTTCACCTAATTTATTATTCAAATTATGGAAAAATTTTATAAAATACACTGGACTCTCTTTTTACGAGGTTTCGAAATATCATGGTGCTGGTGTGGGGGGGGGAATGGGTATCCCCAGCATGATAACGGATATCGAGTTACTATGCCGCAGTGGGAGCGTGTACACATATGCGGAGGGTTGGCTACTGATTCCCGTTTAGGCCACTCAATTTGGTGCCTCAGAAATAGTAAAATATACTAATGAATAGGAGGGGGGGTGGGTCTGCGGGCGATTGGACTACGGAGTTTCAGATATCATGAACTGGTCAATAAGGCTTTAAGGAGTTTTAAACGATGAACATATACACCTCCCGAATTGACTCAGACTGAACGTTCCACAACTGAGGACAAATTGCCTTGTCGTCGATCACTATATTAGTTTGTACGGGCTTAAACGCGAGCCCCAAGAGGAAAGTAGTAGAAGATGACAAAATTAGCCAATCTACATCTGTATATCCCCGGGAACACATTTAAATCCGGTGTGGGTCCTTCGAAGTCTCTATGTCAGAAGTGGGGACTTGGCAAAAAACACATGGAAATTGTGGTTCTTTTCTTCATATTAAAACAAAAATCATCTAGAACGGTGTCCCAACGTGCTCGTGCACTAGTGTTGACAATAATACCACCTGATATAGTACCGCTTGTATTTGTGTGTTGTATTGGTTTCAAGGTGCACGAAGTACCTCGATAGTTTTACACAACGCACACGGGGTTTGGCCGTGTTGGTGTTTGTTTTGCTACTTTGGGCTAACCCAAACACCCTAGTACTTACAGTTTTTTATCGACTGTATGTACTTGTGAGAATTATATATAGGGTTAGGAAGGTTTCAAACTCCAGTAAACGTCTTGAAAATTAATGAAATTATGAAAGTCATAGACTCTTGAATAGTGCGTCAATGAAGACAGCGAATTTACCACATGGGTTCGAAGTACCCATGTCTAAAAGATAACGATACAAGACAAAAAAGTTAGTGCTTGGGGCTGGCGGTGACGGTTGGTAAAAAAAACAATAACACAAAAAACCCCACACCTCCAACCTCATCCCCACCCCCCAACCATCCAAAAACCCCAAAAACCACTACTTGTGACACCCCAATCAAAAAACGATAAATCGAAAACCAAAAAACCCCTGTACAAGTGTGGGGTGGTGTGTTCTGACGATCTCAGCGTTTTGGGATGTGCAACCACAGTTGACAACTCGAATACCCCCATGAACCGAACAGATTATTCCGCTATATCTTGGTACCAAACCGTTGAGGGGTGCAGGACCAGGACATAAAGGATGGCTGCCAGCAATTTAAGACAAAATTGAGCATAACCAAAAACCAAAAAATGGCAAAATACCGGAATCAACTATTACCCTTAACAGCTTTATCCAAACAAGAGTCCCCGACCACACCAAGATAATACCCAAGTATATCAACAGATACAGGAGAACAACCACTTAGCCGGACGAGGGGCGGGGGGTGGTGGGGTTTGCGGGTTGGAGGGTTGAGGAGAGGTAAGAAACCGAATAAAGGGAATGATTGTAGACAGACGGGGCTAATTTAAGAAAATTGAATACACTTGGGACTTCCGTGTGGTGTGTGTTTTTTTTGGGTGCCTGATTGGGCGTTGACGCTGGGGGGTGGTTCTGTTGGGTGTATACAACACATGTTAGCGGCATTGTCAAAACCATAACTCCCTAACATATCCACAATACAAGGTTGAATCATGGGTCCAAAATCGCCCCTGAACACCCTCAAAAACGCTCAACCCTAGAATCCCACCCTTCGCACTTAAACCGCACGACAAATCCTTAAAATGAACCACATTAATATTGTCCACCCCCATAATCCATACGCATAAACCAAGTGTCAGTTAGCGTCAGGGGTGGTTCTGTTTTAGTTACGCGTAACCACGTGAAACCATTGGATTCTCAGAATTGGGTGGTGGACTGATTACTTCCGCCCCCGTGGGTTTCTGCCACCCCCCCCCAGTTCGCGCCGTGGTCCCCTCAATTGGGTTCCGGTATATAATTGGTATAAAAGACCACATACTGACTGGTTTGGTTAAGTAGCACACATAGACAGTATTGGTGTGCTCAAATCAGAATCGTTTAAAGGATGTGAAAACTAGCTAAAACCCAATTCAAAAATACCGGTGTTAGATTCCCAAGGTCAAGGCTTCCAACCTTGAAATTTGGTCCAAATATTAAGCGCGTTGCTATGAGTCTCTCTGCCCCAATGTAAGAGTGGGCTGCATAGGCCCAATTTAAGTGGGATTGACTGTATTTCATTCAACGTCAGTTGTAATTGGTGGGGGTGGGACATGGAAATATAAGCATTCAATACTATAATTATTTATAAAACTACCATATGGGATAAAATTTGTGTTCGAGATCCAAATTATGAAAGTTTTTGAAAGACCTAAAAAGAACCTTCCTAGTTCCTTTGTAACGTCCTCCAAAGAAAGGAGCGATTTGCAAAACTTCCTTATTACCCAGTCTGTAGAATTAAAATTTTCTTATCCTCAAGCGCCAAAACCGGTGAGGTACCTGGAGACAAGCCGACACCGGGGGTACATGGAGATGGGGAGGGAAGTGTGTTGCTGGTGGGGGGAAAGGAACCGCGACACTGCCAAACTTGTGCAGAACTAGGACCGCATCGAGGGGATAATGCTCATGGCCTGCAAGCTCCCGATTACCCGGACCAGTTTGCTTAACCTCTCCAGGTGGTTTCGGGTCGACGGGCGAGCGGCCCGGTGGTGGGGGTGGGTGTTGGGTGATGAGTGGTTGCAGAAGAGTACAATGACACCCAGACGTAGAATTCCGAAGATCTTCACGTGGGTTTGATGTGAACCAAAGTGCCCCGAAAAATAGAATTTTAAATAAATGTATATTGAGAGGGGGTTGGGGGTTGTTTTAAATCATATCAATACTAATGTTATAAAAGATTAGTAATTTAAATTATTGTATTGGGTTAATCCCACAAAAAATATGGACACGAAAAATAAGATTATATCTAACCATTTGAAGGCCTCTTTATTGCAAGTGAACAATCAAAAGTAAGTACCTAAACGTACAACAAGCGATCACATGAAACATAAGCGAATCCTCCTACTCCAAAATTAGACAAAAATAAGGCGCGTTTCACCCCCCCACTCATATGCAAGAACGAAAAACAGCATTGTGCGTAGCGCGGATAAACCCCTTGTTCAAATTTAGCCCACATACCGGACACCTACGGAGTGATAAGGTCCCCTCCCAACATTCCTTCCCCTAGACATCCATAAGTGTAAAGGCCCTCAAAAATCCTATTCGCAGCACTGAGAAACACAACATTGGGTGTGGGTCAGCCGCGCGTCATCAAACACTATCCGCACCCCGATATCCCTCCCCACCACCGTGACCATTAACAACTTAGCTGTTGGGTGTGGCAAATCAGGATATCAAAAAGCTACACTGCCAAGCTGTAACCTTTAGATCTGACGGAAACAAGCACCATCAAGTAACAACGGAATTACTAGCCCACCAATTGCAAAACCTCTCGGAAGCCGCCGGAAAAAAGGGGTGGTTGGGTCCTATTACAGACAAACTGTATGGATCCGGAGGGGCGAATAAATTTTATTTACAGGTATAAACAATAACTTAACACAATGGCAAAACTGCCCTCTCCCCCAAATCTCAAGTAAGTAGTGGTTGTTCTCGATTAAAAAACACCTGTGAATCATCATTTCCAACAATAATGAACGATCGCTGTATCTCCATTTAACAAGCTAACATATATGTTTACGAGCCGAAAATAATAGCGATACAATGAACTGGAGAGTCTGTATCATAATCGTTAAAATGCACGGATTCCCGTACGGGCCCTATAGTCAGACGCACTCAAGTTTCGACTCCTCCCGAACCCAAACACCAAAAATATGAAGAGTGTCAAAAAATGATTATTTAAGTGGAGCTAATATCTTTCTAAAAAATGGAGATAGTAGAATATTTATAGGGGGGGAGGGAGAGCAGCGACACCCACGGCACCCCCCCCCCACAGAACATACAACCAACCCATTAACCCGACAGCCATCAATATGATACCAACAACGAATAATAACCAATACAGTTAATACAAAACCGATGAAGCCATGAACAGTGAAAAACAAGAAAATGAAAAAACCAATCGGCCAATCATTATAAGGTCAGCCCATGGATATAATAATAGACAACGTATTCACACAAACATCCTAATGACCCGTCCATACACCAATTATAAAACATGGACAAAAACACAACTTATGTCAATGTAAATAAAAAATTATTACAAATGATAAACAACCATAATAACAGTAAAAAGAAAAGAGTGGGCAGATGTACAACTAGGGCCAACAAAACAGTACTCGCCAGTCCCGTCCCCAAGACCCAGTCACAAACGAATGATGCCCTCAAGCGGGTGCTCTTGGTCAAGTCTCCATAGACCCCCCGTAAGCGAAGGGATATTAGTCAATCGGAGCGGGGTGCTAGTCCGCCGTAGATCTAAGAGGGACACTACTTATTTCCTCATTGCGCCTGTAGCGCACACAGGTAGGTGAAATTCTGTTCAACCAACAACCATGTTAAATAGATCACCTCTACCAAGCAATGTCAACCATCCTCCACGTACAAACGGGGGTTGCTTCCACAATCTCCCCACAAAATACCACAAAATAAACACACACACAAAGCCGCACCCGATGGTATATACGCCACATGCCCCACAAGAAAATAGCCAAAAACCGACCCGTCAGTCAGTAAATATAGTGCTGGTCTCGCAAAACCCCCCCCCCCCCCAACCCCTCCCCACCACCCCACCACCTTTAGTAAAACCGCCTTCCACTTTTCTCGCTTAACGCCGCTCATACAAACCCGGCACACACACAAATGAAATTCTGGCCAGCGGCAACTGAAAACTCAGCACACAACAACATGAAAACCCTAACTACAGCAGCACTACAAATGACTACGCCTTAATGTCGAGAATTAAAGCAAAATCGATTAACATAGCCGGGGTTGGGGGGTTGTTGGGGACCACTGGAACATTACAGAAAATTGGATCACTCATATTGCAGATCTTATACGAGTCAAAAACAGCATACAGCAATAAAAATAACGCAAACATTTCCAGAAAGATAGGGCGCACCAGCACCACACGACCAAAGAACCACCAATAGCAAAACCCCACACAACAAAGGACTTTGGGAGAGTTATTTTTGTGGACCCATCAACCCCAACGTGCCATAACAGAAATCTTTAACGTTGTACATGTATTTCCAGTCAGGACTATCAAGGATCAGGTGTCCGATGAGAAGTGTGGCATTAGTATGAGCTCGCACAAACATAGGGATAGTGCCGACATGAGTGCAATGATGGGGTGGAGAGCTTGTTACTGGTAACATCAGTATGGACAAAACTATTACACATTTCACAAAACCAAGAGTGTGCTGGGGGGCGTGGGTTATGTTAGAGTTGGGAAAGAGGGGGTGTGTTCTTTTCTTTACCTGGGTGCAACAAAGTGCCAGCCTTAATTACCCATCAAAACGAGTACACGGGTGGGAACATGCAAGCCAGTTACTTATCACCCGACACCAGCTCCGGGTCACACGGGGAACAACAACAGGAGGACCCTGATGTGCAGGTGGTCCCTGCAAATGGAGGAACCGAAGCGTATAATTCAGAAAGGATCAATACTATGCTTGATGCATTCTGCAAAAACGCCCCTCCAACCTGCCCTGGCCATACCCTAATAGTGATTAGCACACACTACTAATCGTTGTGTGTTAAGGGGGTCTACGAGGGGATACCAATCCGAGATGTATATCCTTGCACATAATTAACTAGCAATCCTTGAGGGGGGGCGGGGATGGATTGGGAGCCCATGGGATGACTCGAACAAATAGGACTTCTTACTGCTTTTCATCCACCGTCTTGGCGTTGTTTCAGATTTAAACCAATTAAAAAAAACCCAATCTGAATTCCTAAGTAACATTTATTAGTTTACATAACTTATCCGCGAACCGGCACCGGGGCTCCCGATCGCCATCGAAGAAACGTCTTGGTAATGGGTACCGCGGGGGGTCAGTATATCAAGAACGTATCCCCTAAGCCACCTCAATTAGGGGAGTCGTTGTAGGTGGATGCGGGGGGGTGGAAGGTAAAGATGAATTGGAAATAAAATAATAATTAACTTACCAAAATGTATCGACGCGAACGGAATGGCAAGGAAAACATTCCAATTATAGGGGCAATATTTCACTGTTTGGCAACAATCCTATTTTGGGGATTGTTTATCCCCTATTATGTACGGATGAAATGTTGTGTAGGGAGAATCTCGGAAAAGATAAAAATCCCAGTAGTACTGTGGGATCTTCTGTTTCCCAGAACTTTGATATCGTACCGGAACAGAGGCACACCAGCATCAGTCCAGCGGGCAGTCGTGCAGCCACCGGGGGTTTACACAGTTAATTCACATTGACAGATAAAACGGTTATGTTTCTCATGGTTTCGATTTTTGGGGGTTCCGAGACAAAAATCAGGTCTTCGCTTCCACATAACCTATATCCCGATGTGCATGGGGGGTGGGAGGTAGAGTTTGGCTACCAGTAGTAAACACCCACCACCCATTCTACCGGTGTGCTGGTGTTGTTGTGTTGGAGTTGGGTGTGGTGGATCAATGGGTCTTGTCCTAACAAACAACGGAGGTGGGAGGATGTGTGGTCTTTGTTTTTTGGCGAGAGAGGGCGAAAGGAGAAGGGCTGGCATCTCATCATAAAGCAAAAGAAAACAAATATTTTATTAAATATACATATAAACAAACTAACACTATTACACCACACGGAAAACCCGAATTGGGTTTAGCTTGACCACAAACCACTCCCCCTACGCTCTTTCTAACACAAGTGACTACCGATGAAATCTTATGTCGAGCAGTTCTAAGTATCCAATAATTGAAAGTACCAGACATCAGGGGTTTGTTGTACGACGGTGTCCCCACCTCCAACTCCAGGCCACTCTATCACCTACTTTAACCAAGCAGGGCCAAAATTTGATTTGACAGTTTATGCCTTTACAAACTCTGGTGGAAATTTTTTAAATGTGAGAAGTCTACCAAGGAAAATAATTATATTTTGAAGGGCGTGCTTTCATTTTTCCAGTTTGAAATTTGAGAAATTCTATCCGAATTACATATACTTTCAAGACAAGGCTAATAGTTAAATTCTTATAAGAAATAATTAATGATGTTATTTGTTAAGTAAATCATGCGAGAGAGGAAGGTTTGAATAGAAAGAGACGATAATAAAATTGTTGATTTGTTTTTCATATTGATATATGGAATGAAATTAAAATGTATATTGTCATTTGAATTAATCCATCGAAAATTAAATAATTTATTGGTGTACCTAATTCATCTAAGTACATATATGAATATGTTTTGAAATCAGACAAAGTATCGACATATATTTATATGTCTGTTTCATAATTACATACTATTTATGAAACAGAACAGCTAGTGTTTAAAAGACAACAGTGTTATATATAAACTAAATACAATTTAATTGCGGCTTACATAAAAATAACGCACATAAAACGTTTACTTTGCTCAAGAAAACATTGTTTTCCCTTAAAATCAGTAAAAAAAAAATAACATCTAATTTATGAAATTTGCTACTAAAGTTGTGAATAAGTTCAATATTAATTCATATTGTGGATAAAATATGCGTGAAAACATATATTTTCAGCATTTTTTAGCAAAAATAATGACAGCGCGGATTCGACGTCTTTCATGGCCGAATAGACCGGCGTATTGAACTTCGATGGATAATTAAAATTATAAGACTGAAAATATATTATTTAAAAACTGTTATTGTTTACTGTTTATTGTGTTTTTGATATTAAACTTGGTTTTAAATAGTAGCTGAAGCCTCAAAGTATGTGAGTAAATAGAATATATTACTTAAAAACATATGTTTTCACTAAAACAAGGTGTTTTAAAAACATCGAAATTGATTATAGGTCCTGCAAATTTAATTGTTATAACTATTAATTTTTAACATTTTGTTAATTTGTTTTAATCGAGATTTGTCTCCATAATCTTAAAAAATTATAAGAAAAAATATTTATGCAAGAATTTTCCACATAAAGACAATTATGTGGTATGCGGAAAATGTATCTAATGGTCGCAGTCTTTCTTATAATAGTTGTATTTTCATAATTATGGCAAATAAAATTCAGTTTATAACTTGAATAAATGAATAATTTTGATAAAAATCGCGATAATTCTAATTATTATTGAAAGTTGCGCCTTAACAATTTTTCTATAACATATAAATAATTAAAAAATAACACTAAAATATTTTTTATTGTGTCTATTGAATTGTACAAAATTTATTATATTATATATTTACAAGCGCATGTCATGAAGGTGGATAACCGAGAATCCATGTACATGATCTACCTACAAACTAAAGCCCCATGTCCCAAACCATACAAGCAACTAATACGTTATTTCAAATGTAAAAACACGTGTCTATATATATATATAATATAAGGGCTTATATTTATATATATATCGCATCCACCATACACAGGCAGGAACTCTACCTATATAAATCGCCGGTAAATATTTTATAACCAATTCTCTGGAATAAATCTAACGTGAAACAACTTGAGTTTTATTGACAGAGTTTGTATTAATACATAATCATATCCAGAAGATTGAAAAACCAGCACCGGGAAAGAATACAAAGACCGGGAAATACAGTCTTTATTCTGTACATAATAAGCGCATCTAGAACCACAACAATTTGAATAAAGTAACAACTCATTATACTGTTGTGTCAATGTAGATAGGTCTTTACCTTTCAAATAGAGAATATGTTTTACTTGGCAAAGCAAACTGGAAGTCAATGAGCACCAATATGTCATATTTCCCATTGATTTATTTGAACTCTCAACTTCTTTGAAATGGCTCTTATCACAATTTCTCATCTCAAACAGGGCGTATGTCAACACCCGGAACATGAATCGCACGAGGATGACATCTGGTTGAAGGTTTGCGCAGTTCTCATTGACAGTCTGAACATTTAGTGGGTCGATTTGGTCTTCCATGTTGAAGAAGATGGCACAAGGCGATATGTCCGCCGCCTTGAGACTATTTAGCGATGAGAGAACCTTGTTTTCAGTGTATTTGGGTATCACTTTGCGCAAAAATAACAACACAGTGGCCAGCCATCGTTGTTTCGCCTCCATTGTAGCATTTTCCTTACAAAAAACAAATTAAAAATTAAGAATTATATACAGTAAAACTCCGTTAATTTGTGTACCCATATTTCGTATTTTCACGTAATTCACACTTTTTTCAAAAATTTTAGTCCCGAAAATAACATTTCATACTAATTTCTACCGATAATTTGTAAAATCGCATTATTCATATTTCATATGCATTTTTTATACCCAAAGTAAATAATTTGATCACATAATTCGCATATTCACGTGTTTTTAAATACAAACTTGTGCATCTACGCATTCATCATCCCTTCGTAAACAATTGTAGCTAGTTCCACCCCCTAGTCAATCACGGCGCTGTTCCTTATCGCAATAGATCAGCATGCGTTAGCTCGCAAGACCATGGCTGAACTGAATGATACCAAATTCTGTAGTGTGTTTTATAAGATTTGTTGTTATTTCGACAATAATTATCGGCGCGTTGCGATTTCTGCTCACCTTGTATAACCCCTAATAAAAATAATTTAAATAATTTGAATAATTTTCATTGAATCTCGTAATTTATAAATGAATTATGTGTAACAGTACTATTGATTTTATATCCAGTTATTTGTTTATGAAATGTTGCAATTTGTTTAATGTAATAAAAAAACTGAAACCTATTTTATATCTTTTTTTTTCGTGTTTCTTTTTCTCAAATGGCGTGAACATCTCGTAATTCGTGTAAATCCTTGACCTTTTGAAAATGTGGAACTTATTTTAAAAACTGATAAAAATTGATGTCAAAGATAAAATGAGCAGCAAAATTTCAATCTTAAATACCTCTCTAAGTTCAAACTTGAAAAATCGCAGAAAAATAATAAGCTTCAATGAAGTATGAGATTTAAAACTTTTTCATTATTTTCACAGGCTTTTTAATATTACAATTTCTTGCCCAATTTTGATGGAAAAGGCGAGTTCGACCAAATCAAATTAAAATGTCCGTAATTTTGTTGCGTCAAGCACTGGTGAATCGTTTGAAGAAGCCTGTTTTTAATATTGGACTCGCCACATCGCCACACATCTTCATTATTCAGGAGAAATGAATTATTAGATAAACATTTCTACACATAAAAAGCTGAAATAATAGACAGTCGCCATGTTTTTCAGTATGAAAATTACGATGTTGACAGTTGACAGCGGCAGCGCGCGCAAAAATGCAGAAGCGTAAACTGATGATGCGTTTTTTTAAATTTATTTCAAATGTTGCCTTCAAAAAATTGTTCTCATTATTCGTAATTCAGATTTTTTTTTAAATTTCGGTCCCGTGAGTTACGAATTAACGGAGTTTTACTGTATGTACATGCATTCAATATAATATTTTATATATTCATATTTTTTCAATTTATTGAATTGTGTATTCAATTTATTGAACAGTTTTTCTGCAATCATATCGCTTTAGCATTACACATAGAGACTGGTAAGTTTTTGAACTTATAAATATGATTTTTAATGTTATTTTTATAAAATATCAATTAAAAAACCAATTGCCTTGAAAATTTCCCAGGCAAGATCATCAATTCGCCCTTGGATCACATAATATCAGCCCAGTTATTGACTATGCATCTGATGCAGGGAGACATCAGTACACTGCATGTGTGTATACAGAAGTATTATCCACATATCACAGTCCATATTGCAAAAGATTTTACAAATGAGAAAATAGACCAGTAACTACCTTTAAACCATAACCTAACCAAATATGTCACAAAACTAACTAAGCACCTACCTGATCCGGAGGTTTTTCGCACATAATTTTCACAACACTTTCAATCCTGCCCTGTTCGTGGATGACCTCAGGGTGTAAGCAATCAAAGAGTGTCTCCAATGTGGAATAGCTATCGGCCGAGTCAATGTCCACACACCCCTGCTTCAAGAGTTGGAGCATAGAGTCCATGGCCAGCTGGGACCAGCGAAAGTGACTCTCTGGATGCTCCTCCGAAAATACGAGGATGGACGATATCAGTTTGATGACCTGAAAAATATTAGAAAAACTTATATCAGTGTTCCAAATTATCTCATAATTATTGATTTATTTGTACATTAATAACAAATTAAAGAATTATATATTAAATAACAAGGATAAGGACGATATTTAAAAAAAATCGGGGGTCTACAAATTAATTTGCAATGATTGCAATTATTTTTATATAAGTTAAACTTGTAGAAATTTTGATATTAGAATTAAGGAGCACTTGAGATGCCTAAATAACAACAACTATTCAGAATTTTCCAATCACCTTATGGAAACAAACCATTATTTTGATATTAACAAGGGTTTAGAAATTATAAATACAAATATTAGGGGTTTACAGTTAGATAAATTTGAAATTTTAGAAATAAGAAATAGTGTTAATAGCAAGCTAAATATTATAAATAACCAAATCCTCTTTGCAAATAGTCACCTTTTAAATTTGTTTTCATATTAGTTGTTACTTATTCACCACTTCATAGTATTGTTTTTTATCTATGCTTGTAAAACTGAAGAAAATACCATAGGTATGGAAACATGTAGAATAATCAATAAATAGTGGTTTAAACAAAGTATTATGTCTCATTATTTATAAAAAATACATTCAATAAACACAATCAGTCATATGGCATTATTAATGTGGTACATAAAAATGGCATCAAGTGTCACATATTTAAAAATAAATAAATTATCAGGTCGCCCGGAAGTAGTTTCAGAATTACCTCTGGATCGTGCATGATCTTGTGCTGCATGGCGAAGAGTACCTCTTTGGCTACCTGTCCTTCCTGCCCCTGTGCCCGATTAGATAGGAACACTCTGTAGCTCACAGGGTGGAGGGACTCCACGCACTCCCTGTGCACACCACTGGCCATCAGGCTGTCGCACAACTGGATCAGCTGGTAGACAAAGAAATGTATGCTTACAGAAATTGTTATATGTAAATATTTCTTCAAGATCACACAAAAAATAAAATAATATGAAATTACACTACCGATAAAATGAATCGATTCAAAATTCTTGAATACCACTTAATGACGCAAGTCGAGTACCCACTCCCTGTCCATTTGTCTTTCCAATAAACCTTCATATATACCTTCGTATATCTATCCCGCTTTGGCTAACCAATGACTTAAGGGGACAGATTGCCTTTTAACACCAAACTGTCAAGATCTTGTTCCTTTTTTTGCTGTCCGACAGCAGTGCCGTGCATTCTCAACAGTTCCGAAAGTACAGTGATCTCTCGGTTCTGCACAACAAACATGCTAGTCAACTGGAGGTGAAAGC
Source organism: Eubasilissa splendida (assembly GCA_031772225.1). Lineage (NCBI taxonomy): Eukaryota > Metazoa > Arthropoda > Insecta > Trichoptera > Phryganeidae > Eubasilissa > Eubasilissa splendida. The sequence continues at coordinate 6,894,617 of CM062866.1, read as the reverse complement.
GACATCCGACCCAGGACTTTAGAGCAAGGTAGGCCAGATCCAACTGCCCTTATATTCCTTCATAAATCCAATTTGGGTTGCATCCACTGATCAATATTATAATCGATACAGTCCACGGGATCTTATCCCACCACCACCGTTTGCATATTAAACATGTTTCGGTTGGCAATCCTGGATTTTCATAATATGAAGTATATACCTTCCAGATTTTGTGTGGGTATACCACAAAACTTGCAACATCACAATTAACCGGATAGCCTTTGGAGTCGGAGCTAATTAAAATGTCGTCACCGACGGGCATATTAACGGCAGTGCACGCGAGGTATAGATTGTGTTGGAGATTTACAAGCCAAAGACACACGAGAGACCATCAGCAGAGCAGCCAGGAGAAACAAGACATTGGATTGCCGCCCATGAGAGCATAGCCAGATTAATCAGGTTAGTGGCTCTACTTGCATTATCTGGAATTGCATACTGTACATTGCCAATAGAAAATCCAGGACAAAATTGACTATCAAAGTAGTACATGAACAACCACAAACACTATCCTGAACTTAGAAATGTCAATTGCTAAACTCAAGAAAGATCAAGCAAAAGACAACTTTGTGCAATCTTAAAATTTACATTTATTCTTTCGTGCTCCATCATACAATGTGCCTTAATGAATGTCTACCTCCTGAGTAGAAAAAAATGAAAATACATATTAATAACTGAAGTTACCTTTGGAATGTCCATCAGCTGTTTTGTGTGATGTTTGATGGATGACAAGTGAACAAGAAAAGTGAAGATACATCGCACCAACTCACCACAGTCACTGGAAAAAAAATAAAGATTTAAAATTCTTATTGATGAAGTATGTTTAGATAACTAATCAAACAATTTTAACATTGAATATGTTTAATGGCCTGCGTGTATAATATTTTAAATTAAATTTATTGTCACATATCGAATCATAGAATTAAATCCGACATTATGCATGATATTGTGTGCTTTTGTCAGGACATATATAATTGCTGAGATTGCAACTTGTACCTATCACATATCATTTCACCCTTTATATATGTGCTAACTTCGAGTATCACTACACTATCGCCATCTATGGACTAAATTCGATAATTCATCTTGAAACAGCATATATGTTACACTGAGAATCTAATTTTTTTATTTAATTATTTATAGTATAGTGGTACTCGAAGTGAGTCCACATATTAATATATATACAACTTTCAAAAATTTGACAGATATGGAGATTGATAGGTGAGAATAGTTAACGTTATAGTTATATAAAGTTATCGCTTAAGCCAGCCAAAGACAGGTCGTAAGCCCTGTAATTACCCATACTTCCATATATTTTCCATTAAATATAATAAAAAAATAGTTTTGTCTCTATGAGATATCGATTATTTGTTTTATAACAGTGCCTTTGTAGGTGAAAATCCATTAATTGTGTGTTCTTGGACATATTCAAATATTGCAAATATCAGTTTATTTTTTTACAAAATGAAGAGAGGTCAGAGAGCCAGCCATTAAACATATTCCACGCAGGGATGATATATCCGACACAAGTAAACTTTTTTTTTTCTCTATATTTAAAATTTATATTAATATAAAACTTACAGAATTTCTTGATTTTCTATGTTCTTCAACTGCTTAAGAACAAATCCTATGAAAACCTGATCACTATCGAGTAGAAAATAATTTACCCTCAATGCAAGCAATTGGTTCAATAATTCCAGCACTCTACATTGGAGGGAAGTGTTATTCTGGATTGTGTAACTCTGAAAATGTTTAATATAAATGTATTTTATTATCTTTACCAAGAGATTGAATCAATATTTAGAGAGATGTATGAATGTTGGCCATTAGTATAAAAATCAGCAAATATCTTGGCCATATATTCAATGAAGATGGACAAGATGATGATAGCACGTTTCTACCGATACGGTAAGAAGGTGAAGAGGATCCTGTTTAAATCGTTCTTCACCAGCATGTATACCTGCAAACTCTGGTCGAAATACAAGCAATACAACCGTCTCTGAATTCAGTACAACAACTCATACAGAATACTATTTGGATTGGCGCGTTATTGTAGCACATCTACAATATTTGCCGAAGATCGTATACATGGATTCGTTCCGCTTCAGAGATATTGAGTTGCGGGCGTAAAGCTGCGGCTGGAGCTCAGCACCAACTCTCTAGTGCAAGTGGCGCTCTCATGGAAAGCTGGTTTCCTGACCAGAGAATGGCAATGACTACAGAATAGCTACAGATATAATAATGGTCTTGACTGAAATGTATTTATATTTTGTTTATATTTTATATATGTGTGAACTTTTTATTAATATTTTTGTGCTTTTCTTTTCATAACGTAAATGGCCGTGAAAACCTAAGAACATTTTTAACATTACTAAGTTCAAAATATGATTAAATGTGCAATGATTGAGCTTCACTTTTCAGACTGATTATTATCTTGTATGATTTTTAATTCATAATGCATTTATATATATATTTTAAATCGCTGATTAAAAAACAAAAATCAAATCTTATGTATAACTTCTGATATAAATGGATAATAAAAACCAGACATTTTCATAAAAAAAAGTAAAAATATGAATTATTTTTGCAAACACACCCTTAAAATGAAAGTTCTAACACTAACATAGCATAAACAATAATAATTATAATATTAATAATATAACTAATTATACCAGATTGTCAATTTGTGAACAAATACCGTTTCACTGATAGTAGTAAAAATGTAAATAAATTGTTTGATACTGGTTGAGTTAGTGAAATTATATTTATGCTAGTGAAAATATAACTTCACTGGTAATACACATTCACTGTAACATATACACATAATACATTTAATATGCAAGATAAAAAATATTCATGACACAAAAACTACACAAGATAAAGTAAACATCCAAAATTAAAGATATAATTAGAAAATAAAGAAACAAACCTACCTTTAAAGCTTGGATAACAACTGGTTCTATTAATCTTAAATACCTTCCAAGATCTTGTTTATTGGTATTCCACCTTCTGTCTACTTTGCTTTGTGAAATTTTTATAACATCTTTATAACACTGCCTCTCGGAAGTCAAATAGTTTTCATTGTAAAAGTTTATTTTAACATTTGAAGTCTTTGACGTTCTAGAATCGGCGGAACCTCTCCTATCAGTACTAAAATTATCGCAATATGTCTCATAATTATCACATTTGTCATTGTAATTTATCATCAGAATGTCAGAATAAAAACTCAAATCGTTTTTCAAATTTACTTTTTTAGATTGCGATTCAACAACTGGATCCTCCAGTTCGAAAAGGTCCATCACGTCTTTGTGGTAGGCCACCAGGTTTGTCGTGGACAGGCACTTTAGGATTTGTGTTACGCAGAAGACTGAATTGTCAGAGTTCATCGGCAGCAGACATTTGATGTAGAAGAGGATTTCTTCAGCTACCACGCCCGCTTCCTTGTCCGACATGTATTCTAATTGCATGGCGACACACTTGAGTGTTGTAGACACAAATTTAAGGAATACACTAGTACTAGAATCCAATGTTACCTGTATGAGGGAAAAAAATCAGTGTGGTAAAAAAAATACATTTTATTATTAAATACTACTTAAATGTATTAATTAGAAAGATATACATAAAAAATCAATTTTATAAAAATATTGTTGTTGCTACCGGGATTCGAACCTGGATCTATTTCCAAACCGGTGAAGGTGCATTACCCAACTATGCTACAGCGACAATACTTTTAATGACAAATTTTTGAACTTATATGTTACACTTTTTTTAATTAATACATCTATCGTTCTATTCTTTGAAAGCCATCTATTTTATTTTTACGGAATCTCAAATACCTTTGAGTAAACTGATAGCAGAAGGCAGAATTAACAATTTATTTTTATTAAATTTTGGATACATTGATACAACTTATACATTAAATATTAATTAAATATATTAATTAGAAAGATATACATATAAAATCAATTCTATCGAAAAATATTGTTGTTGCGCCACCGGGATTCGAACCTGGATCTCTTTCCTAACCGGGGAATATTATATTAGCTTATATTGTTTTTAAATATGTAATTTAAACAGATTTGCAATTTTGCTTGTGCTTTACTTCTTAATCAATCATAGCATAGCATTGTACAAAAAAGAATACACTAACACCTAACTCTAAGTGACCTGTTTACTTTTGGCCTTTTATAAAGATTCCAACTGGATCATCCAGCGGCGCTGAACACAAATAATTAATATGTTAACAGATAAACTACTTTTATCTATGCAATATTAATGAATAGTTTTTAAAATGAAGTTTAGAGTTTATTTTAGTCGCAAGTGCATTATGTCCGTTAGTTGTTCCTCTTATATGAGTACAGTACATGCATCGTCAGGTGAAGAAAACACGGTGCTTCGAATGGTAGACTTTTCCCTTGCCTGGAACCTAAGGGGTACCTATATAATTAAATTTGTGTGTGCAATCTCCGGCCGATGGATCCAAGATGGACTTAAACAGGGGGGCTCGAAGACCAACCAGATACCAGGAAGAAACATGACCCACCTGTGTTGCTCTTTTAGGTATCTGGATTTTTTATTCCACTGTACTCCGTTGTTCCGCACGAAATGCTCTCAAACTCACACTCAGTTGATAGTGCGAAGTGTGACACACAAACACAATAGCAATATGAAGAATTACATAGATAAAATCACAGAAAAGATTGTGCTCTGGGTATAGGGAAGGGGGTAATGGGACAGGAACTATTAACTATATGTTGCGTTCACATGTATCCATAGATCATAAAGATCGAACAAAATTAAATAGAAAAATCGTATATATTATTATACCTTGTGACTAGAGTAGGCGGCTTTTAAATTTCCATATAACTTCATTAACACAGCATCATTAGCAAAATAACCAATTGGATTAAAATGTCCATTGGTGGAATTAAAAGGAGCTTTCTTTTTGGACGTTCCTTTATCATCCGGTAAGGTCGCTTCACCAGAATTCCAGGCGTTGTTGTTTCTTTTAGCATGTTCTCCTTTAAACAAATAAATAAACTAAATAAAAAGACTGAGCGTTTTTGTTAGTTTATTTAATTAGTTTTTTAAACGAAACATATAAATAATTATTTTATACTAGCTGTCCGTTCCTGATATTTTTCAGGATTCTCATTTAATCGTAATACAAAATAGGTGGTAATGGGGTGGAGGAAATGGGGTACCATTGTTTTATGTAGGCCCTAACTATGCAAAATTGAGTTTAGATTGATCATTTATTTAAAGAGAACATTTATAAAAAAATATTTTGTTATAAGTTTTTAATGATAATTCGCTAAGGTATGAATTTCAGAAAACCATCTAAAACATTTGTTTTCTAATTAAATTTCCCCACCTCCGAAGAGTTTGTATAGGCACTTGGTCTTAAGTAATGTGTATTCTAATCTAATCTCCATCTGGTCTCCCTACCCTCAAAAAAATGCAATATATTTAACCTTTTGAACGCTACTCCCAGCCCTGACATTCCAATACTCACACGCGGCACATTTTTTTGAATACCCAAATATGCATTAAATCATTGAAATATACAACTTATGCATAGAGATAAAAAGTAATCTTGTTCAATATGAAACTAAATCCATGGTTGTAAAAACCCATAGGATATTTATAAATGAATAAACATAAACTCCATACATAATGGTACAGCAATGCGACTGCTGTTCGAAACACGTGATAGATTATCATTAACAAAACATGTTTTTATTTCTCAGAAATATCTGAAGATGTCAGCACTGTCAAAGTATTAGAATTCTTCTAGGGTATGTTAAAATATTGTATGAAATAGGCGCACTATGTGATCACAAACCAAAGTCGCGGTATCAACTATTGATACAGTCACGTACAAAAACCAATTTATACCGTATCAACCGTTGACACGGTAGCATTCAATATGTTAATACTATCCGATGCCGGGAAGAACAGTGGCTAGAGAGTCCTAACGGATCATTCTACTGGCTCTCCCTCGCACCTCTTGCAACCTGGACAGGGTGAATTTCTGCCGGACTGTGACCGAGTTCTGCGACTACAATATATAAATGTGATGTCTACCCTCCCCTTTTGGGGATGTATGATTTATATATCTTCTTTCTGGCTGCCTTCTGAATTTAATGTGATAACGAGTCTCACGTCTAATTGTACAGGTATGACTCTGGCACGATGATACCATTGCCAACCTATGATGGTATTATGATAATAATCTAATAAAATAAAACAAATATGTCAATTACCCAGAGTCCACTCCCACCCCCACCTCCTCGGACATCTCACCTTCCCTCATCTGGACCCAAATTTTGCATTACATGGATATCTTTAGAGGCTGAGCCCAAAACAAAAGGTATCCGCTCAACCTAACCCCTAACTACCACACTGAATTCCAACTACAGTAAAACCGCGATATACGAAATCCAAGGGACCAAAAAATAAAAAATTCGTTCATAACGAAATTCCCACATTATAACGAAATAAAAAAAAAAAAAAATAAAAATAAAAAATATCCTATACTTATATGTTACGCGCCGTCGCAAAAAATGTTGCGACGGCTCAAAAATGATCGAAATTCTGCAACAAGGAGGAGGCAGGCCATAGGGAACTGAATACATACATATTTTTAGTTGTTAGGTTTAACTATTTTAATTGTGATTAAAAGTAGAGCCGCTTCATACATTAGTTTTGGCATGAAAACATAAAAAATAAGTTCAAAAATAAAAATTTACAGTTTGAATCGTGGCATTTTTTAAAATGGAGTCGTATATAAATTACGAAGGTACTTAACCGGTAACGCTGCAACCACTTCAAAATATAATCGATAAATTGTTCACTTAAAAATGATCTTTAACAATTGTTCACTTAAAATAATCGTTTATTTTCCTTGTTTAGTTTTAACATTTCTTCATGTCTCGTATATATTATTTTGCAATGCATCGCATTGGGAAAATGCATTCCACCGGTTATTCTGGTCTTCCCGTTACGTATCGTTGGAGAACAGCTAAGGCATGAAAAAACTTTCGAAGTTGACGGTAACGAAGCTAAGAGATTTCATTGCTTTCCTCATTCAATGTGTTCATTTTTGTCCTCATCACTCGTCTCAGATTACGTCTGGCGAGGCGCGGGAACATACAAAGCAGACCTTATCCCTTCATGGTCGTAAGAAAGAAAATACTCGTAACTTGTAGATCTCAACCAAATTCTATCACCCGTTGTTAAACTCGGCTTGAGGGGCGTCAATTTCTCAACGGGCAGCGAAGAAAACCCGCACTTTTTAAAACAATTCGCGATTGTTTAGATGTTCACCGATTGCATGCAATACTCAGTAGCTCGAATGCACAATACCGTCCATTTTTTAAGTTTTTACAGAACAGCCATTGTTTACCTGATAATACAGGAAAGAATTAACTTTTCTGTAATGGCTTTTGAAGTTCTTGTATTATTCCCTGATCTAGCGGATTGGAGAGCACTCGTAGTATTAGGAGGTAGGAAACAGAAATTCTATAGTGGCGCAACAATTTCCGGTGCGTAATGTGCTGAACAATTATCAAAAAACATCAATTATTTTACGATCTTGTGCTGCCATTTTTCTCTGCATCGTAATAGCAAAGCTCTTAATTATTTCCGCTTCATCCACCTTTTTTATTTGGCAATAAGTAACACGGGGAAACTGCTAAAAGTAAGGCCTCTAAAGCACGTGGTTTTTAATATTTTTCCGATGACTGTGATCTTTACTTTATCGGATCCGTCCATATTTGTACATAACGCGGCCGTCAGGCGTTCCTTACTACGTTTTCCTCCATGACATCTCTCTCCTTTAAGAGCTAGTGTCCGATCTGGCATCATGTTATAAAACACACCAGTTTCATCTATGTTATAAACATTTTTTGCGTCGTATTTCTCCCAAATATGCCGATTGTTTGTTATCCAGCTCGAAACTTCTTCTTCATCAACTTTTTGGGAATCGCCACAAACCGCGAGGCAAACAATGTTGTGTCGCTTTTTAAAGCGATCTAACCACCCATTAGATGCCTTAAAATCAATTCCCATCTGATGAGCCAACGACTTTGCTTTCTCAATAAGCATTAAACCAGAAGTAGATATATTCGCTGATCGGATTTGGGAGAAATACTCGAACAGTTTTTCTTCCAATTCTTCATATTTGGCAGGCCGTACACGCTGTTGGGAACCGCTCGCCTTACATCTATCAAACGCATCTTCAATCTTCTTCCGATTTTTTAAAATTGTGGAGAGAGACGAAACCGGAATACCATATTTTACGGCTATCTTGCCTTTACTGTCCACTTTGTTGTCGATGTCTTTCAATATCATTATTTTTTGTGCCATGGTTAAAGTTTTGCGGGAATTATCACGTACTGAAGCCATTTTAAGGTTTCACAAAATATTATGAAATGTACTTTAAATAATAAATTACACTACACTAGTATGCATAGCAGTAAACACACGAAAACAATAGTTAATAGAAACACAAAAAATAGTCCATAAAGTATTTTAAAGAATTATTTGTATTATTGACGAGTTCACACGAAAACAATTGTCAAACGAAAATGAATTTATGTAAATATTCAGTTCGGTCATGCAATAATCGCGTTAAAAACGGAACAAACTTAACTCTACAGACCTTACACTGAGACTGATATTCCCAATAAGTACATACTGCAACATTCTGCGTATTCCTGTTAATTTTTGTATTTTCCAGCTGTCTGGGTCTGGGATTGCAATACATATTAGAGGCGTATGCGTACGTAAAACATGTCCAAGTGAACGCCGCAAGAATTATGTCAAATGGTTTTATGGGACTATGAACCTACTATGAACCCAAGAAAAAGTTTGAATTGCCAAAATTTGACGCCAAAAAGGCCATTAAACCGTTCGCATACGGCAGATGCAGCGGCGCGGCTTTGTAAGTGCGAAATAATATTTTCATCTTTTATCATTTTTTTATTTCGTTATAAATTTACGTAAATGTATTGGCATTTTTTCGTACGGGACAAAAATGATTTCGTTATAAATATTAACGGGATTTCGTTATATATATGCATTTTTGTATGAAAAATTGGTTTTAGGGACTAAATTTCGATTTTTTTTTCGATATACGTCATTTTTCGCTATATCGGGGTTCGTTATATCGCGGTTTTACTGTAGTTGGTTAAATAAAAGCTTTCTTTATATTCAGACATTTCAAGTTCAACCACCATGCAAGACAGTGAAAATATTAGTTAACATGTTCTCAACACATAAATGTTGTACTTTATAAAAGTAAATGCTAAACAATATTTCCACAATAAGATTACATTAAAAACAACAGTTACCTGATCTCCTAATCGGACTGGGCGGAATAATACTTGTAGTTTTCTGCTGAAACGCCACCGGAGTCACATCTTCCACAATGTGTATTATAATATTGAGCATCTTCAGCGTGATTTTCAAGAAGCTTTCTGCCCTCTGAGAAAACTTTTCATCTCCAAAATGGACCCAAAGCTTTTTGGTGGTGTCTTTCGGAAACGATGTAAAACGGTAGTGCGTGTTTTGGATGACCTTCAATGCGGTAACTACAAAGCAATTAAAGAAAAGACAAAAACAATAATAAACAAAACATTTTGAACAGTTTTTTAAATTACCATTTCGCTACATCAACCAATTACATTTTCGATAAATTTAGAACTTATATTCTGTAGTCTTTATTAATAATTGATATAACTATTATTCCAATTTTAAAAGCAATCAACTTTATACTGCAATGAATCCCAAATACAGTGGAACCTCGGGTTACGAATGACTCTGGTTACGAACAAAATCCTCACCAAAAAAATGCATCAGTTTGCAAACAGAATTTTGGCTTACGAACCGGCAGTCACATGCTCCGCGGACTGAGATATAACGCTTTCCGATTTCTGTAATTCAGAGGAGGTCAGTTTTGCGGTAGCGTTCACTCAAAGCGGGTTTTATTTATCAAACTGCTGCTCGAGTGGGTTATTCATTGTTATTGTTAAAAAATTTACTTAACACATAATTAAATTTTGTCCTTCGTAAGATATGTTGAAATAAAGTTTATTTTACATTAATTTTTTTTATTTTATTACTTCCTATTTTGTTTTAATTAAAGACTATGAATAAAAGGTCATTCTCGTGAGGTCTAGAATGTATTAATCCATTTTGGAAATAATAGTTTCGGAACCCTTCACCTCATAGATATAGTCATCTACGTTATGTCACACATTTATATCAATATTTGAGATAGTAAATTTCATGCAAGGCAATAGTGTTATAAAATACATTTACAGCAAAATGTTTGTTGTCAAAATTGATTAAAACAAATCAAACTTTCATCATGATAAACGTAAATGAAAAAATTGTTTTTTGATTCATTCCGCCTAATTGAAACCACCGGTTTATCGGGACAGCCGGTTATTTGGGCCAAATCCCAAGGAACAGAAACCAAATAAAGTAACTTAATAGTAATTAACTTTGGTTATCTGGGACACAATTCTGTTTAATTGGAACAGTGAATTAAAAATTAAAATAAATATGTTAATAAATGCCTGCGCTGATTTTGTACAATTGCAATTCTACAAAAACACGAGACAGACAAAAATTCCTGCAGAATATTTTTTTTATTGTTATAAATGTATTATTATGTACATTATTTTCATGACTATTTTTTTTTAAGTTACTGCTATTACAATTGTTTGTTAAATTTTTTTTTAGCATTATTGATTATTTTATTTTTTCATATTTATATGTTTACCTAATAATTATATATTATCTTTCTGTATTTCAATATTTTTTTCAATAATTAAATAAAGTTCAAAAAAATATATTAATTTTACCTTAAACTTGGCTTATTAGAGCCAGACGCTTATTTGGGACATGTTTGGGCCCAATGTGTCCCAATTAAGTGGAATCGACTGTATTTAATAATGATACATGTAATACATATTTTCATACAATTATTTTCAACGATAAAACACAAGCTTGTATGTACATGATTGATTTTTAAATATGAATATGATGGTGACCCAAGTGTGAAATATTAATTATAGCAACCCATGGTCACTCATTGTTATTGTGTACTAAGTATTAGGTATTGTGGCAACACTTACTGGCATATATTTCCGTAGCAAGCGCGAGAAGAGTTTCACAGCATGCCACTGGAAGCGTTCTACTGTCCAACAACTGTAGACACGTGTCCAGGAGTCCTAAATGAACATACGCATCGGGGTACTTTGTCGCTGGATACTGCAAACTGATCTCCAAGAGTGTCTCCAGGCATCCTTGCTGTAACGTTACAATTTTAAATATTGTCACAGATAATTATAGTAACAATGATCTGTAATGATCCCATTCAAATACATAAGATATACATATAAAATCAATTTAATCGAAAAATATTATTGTTGCGCTATCGGGATTCTTTCAAACCGGGGAAGGTGCATTATCCAACTATGCAACGGTGGCAGTATTTTTGACAAATTTTTGAACCCATATGTTCAATCTCAAATACCTTTGAGTAAACCAATAGCAGATGCCAGAATTAACAATTCATTTTTATAAAATATTTAGACACATTCTAACTAATACATTTAATTAGTATTTAAAATATCACAGACCTTCTGTTCTGAATAATTACAACTCACAATAAGAATGTGTTCTCCTTAATATTAAACTAACAAAGATTAATTTGCTTGTATAAAAACATGTATGAATGTTGATGAAGTGAGAATTGTGTCAGGACAGAAGAGTGTGGCGCTCTATCCTCTCTGCATACCCCCACGGAGAAACGGCATGATGGTAAGTCAGTAAGTTAAGATTAATTTAATTCAAGGTTAAGAAAAAAATGTCTATACTCACAGTGAGAAATTTGCAACTTGTTTCTATCAATTTGAAATACAAAGATGCGACGATAGTTTTTAAATTCTCTTGTAGCATGTCTCCATTAATATTTACTTTGTCATATTCTGTGTGCAATTTTTTAAGAGATCCAGGTAAATCTGACAAGACGAAAGCATTCATAAAATCATTCAAAAGGTTGACATCGGCTTTTGACTTTATAAACAGCAAAGATTCCGTGTGCGAATTTGCCAGATTTGTTATCAGTTTATTAATGTCTTGTGCAGAAGGGAGTATGATCGGTAAAACTCTGTAATAAATACAAAATAATTATTATAAATATCTTCATGGCTCTCCACAACATGCTGGAAAAGAATAAGCAATTAAGACTGCCTGGAAAAATTGGTGATCACCGGGAATGTACAGAACAGAGGGAGAGGTTGATATCCGACAAGATGGACAGATCAAATCCGAGATGTGACCAGAGCCTTGCTACATATCGCACCAAACAAGGGCCACGATCGTGAAGAGTGAATACACGCTGTAAAATCAGATTAGAGAACCACGATGCTCAGTTGTGAAGACAGAGAGAGAAATATAATTTATTCATATTCTTCACCCTCTTCAACGGTGTCAGATTTTTACTACTGACACAAGGCATTTCTATCTATCTCGTTCTTCTGCCGCCGCTAGTACTTACTCTCGCAGCAGATTCAGTCTTTCCTCTGATCTAACCGCTCTGATTATGCTGATCTAACCGCTCTGATTATGCTGATCTAACCGCTCTGCTGTCTAATGTTAAGAATAAGCGCTTAGGCAAACATTCCGGCGGAATCCTTAATAAGTGTCTTAACTAGATTAGTTGGAATTTTTATTCAAAATTCAGAAAAAGTCAATTTTTAGGATATTGTCAAATCTATCTTTCTGGCGTAATTAATTACATAGTACAATTAATTCAAATAATAAACAAATGAGTTCATAATAATGAAATTTTTGCAGGGACTGCGCTCTGAGCATAAAGCCACAAGAAAAAGAAGTGTGGTTCGTCGATCTCCACTTCTCTCAACTGGCGATGAGGTCAGAAGAAATAAAACACAAAAGATGTTCAATCTATGGACACTGCGGCGACAGAAATCGAGAATGTGTTATTTTATTTCAGAAACAAACAATACATTCAACTCATTCATATTTTCCCCACAATTTCAGCAAGCAGGCGGCAACGGACGCTAGCAAGATGTATTTTATCCAAAAATGACAATCTTTTTTTGTTGAAAACTATGTCACTTTTTTCACCGTAAATATATTTTTAATAACTGGCTCGTGTCCTTATCACATTATTTTATTGGCGTCATTTCGGCAACCTCTCAATCCTGTACGATATAGCGCTAATGGAAGTGTGTTACCTTGTTATGGCTTCAGTAGAGGCTTTCCTCACTCTTTGATCTTGATCACTTAGAAGTTTGAACATTATGTCCAATATCAATACGCTGCGTTTACTCCAATCCGGTACAATAACACTAAACCTGGAAAAAAAACATAACAGAATGTAATTTAAATTTATGTATAATACACATTTCTTAACATATATAAGGATGGAATGGTGGAGTAAAAATTGGAGGCAGAAAGATTTCTAATTTCAGGTACGCGAACGATACAACTTTGACCACTACATCAGTAGAATAAATGGCTGTACTACTCTGTCGCATTGAAGAAAGTATAAAATTGGGCCTTAAAATATATAAGGATAAAACAAAGCTAATGATCATTAATCAACATAACCAACTTCACAAACAAAACAAATAAACAAACAAACAGAGCTTGAAATTGTCAAGAATTTCAATTATCTCGGGTCCATAATTACTGACAATGAAATTAAACGACGCATAGGTGTGGCAAAAAGTGATATATCTAGACTTGACAAAATATAGAAAGACTGCGGTATTTCCAAGACAACGAAGGTCAGATTTGTACAGTCTCTAGTGTATTCTATATTTTTATATGGTGTGGAGTCATGGACCGTGAAGACAAGGGGGAGAAGACAGATTAATGCCTTTGAGATGAGGCGCTGGAGATTCACAGATTCTCAATCATTTGCATGAAATGAATCCTTCAATTTTTTAGGCATCTTACGAGAAGCAAAGATAGCTTAAGACTCTCGCTGTGGTGGGCCACGTCGAAGGAAGAAGAGAAAGAGGAAGATCCCTCATCCGTTGGACTGACTAAGTGGAAAAAGCAACAGGCACTTCTTTCATGCCCTAAGATTTGCAGAATGCCAAGAAAAGTGGAGGAACATAGATAGGAGGACGGAAATTCATGGAGATCACGATCCTCAGTCATGAGGGACCGACATGGATGATGATTATATACATCACCGTCTCTATTTATTTTAATGTTGAGAATTAAAATATAATTAAATGTATTAATTGAAAGATATATATACATATAAAATAAATTTTATCAAAAAATATTGTTGTTGCTACCGGGATTCGTACCTGGATCTCTTTCCAATCCGGGGAAAGTGCATTAACCAACTATGCTACAGCAGACAAATTTTCGAATTCATGTATTACACTTTTCAAATGAATACATCTATTGTTCCATTATTTAAAAGCCATCTACTTTTACGGGATCTCAAATACCTTTAATGCACCTTCCCCGGATTGGATTGAAAAGATCCAGGTTCGAATCCCGGTAGCAACAACAATATTTTTCGATAAAATTGATTTTATATGTATATCTTTCTAATTAAAACATTTAATTTGTATTAAAAACATGACAGACCTATGTTCTGAATAATTACAACTTCACAGAATGTGTTCTCCTTAATAAGAATTAAAATCATCTGGAATTTTAAACACACATGTATAACACTTGGAGAAATAAGTAATAAGTCTCAATAGAATCTACGTTTCAACGATAGAGCTCTTCCCAAAACAAACCACGCATAAATAAAATCTCAATGTAATCAAAATTATTCCCATAGAATCTATAATTCAATAATGATTTCTTTGTTCGCAGATAGACAATAATATATGTACACAAAAATGGTATTTGGAATAGGATAAAAAACATAACCAAAATTCGTTATTTTGACATTTTGGAAAGCGCTTAATTCTATGGTATACCATAGACAGAGGTATGTTTTTTCTTACTTGTAATAAAGACAGTGTACATTTAATTTCAAATTGAATATATGTATATTTAGGTAATGTTATTGAATATATAAAAGAGAAAACATTGAAGTAATCTTAACCAAGAGACATTAAAAACACATTTGTTTTTGCCCTACTCGTAGACCTGGCCATTTAATCAACCTATATACAGCCATAATGACATTACATCCAAGACATCCAGAAAGTCATAGAAATAGATAGGGAAACTTAATATTATCATAAATACTGACAGTTTACAAACCTTTGGTATGGTAGCTTTTCATAAAATTTGCACAAGTTGACTTTGCAGAGCCAATAGGGATTATTCTCCACACAGCGAAGAGAATTCATTATGGAAGGAATAACCGAAATCTGATTACTCATCGAAAGTGTCTGTATACATTTTCCTAGAGCTGTCAAGGAGTTATTTACGCAAGAGTGTATATCATCCGCGAGACCCTGGAAATTAAAATGGACAATCAATATCACTATATTCTAAACGGTTGTTGTTCTCGTGCTCTACACGGTAAAAAGTGAAAAATGTACGTAAACAATAAATTATTAAGCATATTTTTTAAACATAAATAATTTTTGGCAAGTTACAAATAATACAATGGCGAATAATGAACAAGAACTACAGAGTCTAGTGAGTAGAATGTACAATGTATGCAAGGAAAACGACCTCATGATGAATGTTAACAAGTCGAAAGTGATGGTATTCGAGAAGAAGAAAAGCAAGACATCGAATGTTTAGAACAAGTAGATGAGTTTGTTTATTTGGGAAGTGTGTATGGAAGTATAGAAACGGCACAATTGGCACAATTCTAGACCTCTTTGCTACTTTAGTGTTGAGTGCCATTTTAGGGCTGAAATTAACTAAACAGTAACATATGTCAAATCAACACGCTCGTGTAACGCAGTGTATAACCTCGCACATCGTGTAGAATATTGACGCCAGAGTCATTTGATTGAATCATCCAAGTCGAATAGCGGGGTATGGCATAATATGAGAGCGTCGATTGATTGACCCATCAATTAACCAAATGAATAATGAGGTATGACTGTACAATCATTGAATTATTGAAGAATTGTTTTGATCTCTTCGAACATCTGAATTTCATTTGGTGTTCTTTTGTTTTGTGGAAACATTTATTTCACGTTAGTGTCTACAAAGATACTAAATACACATAAAAACATTCTTATATATTACCACTAACAAACCTCCAATAAAATATTGCACACTTTTTTAACGTAATTTATATAAACATATTTATATCAAGAATATTTTTTTATTTTTTATATATACCTTATTAAAGTTTTATAAAAGATCTGGAGTGTTAAAAATTAGTGATAAATTTAATATAACTTACCTCGAGGATTATTTTGACCAACATGGCCAACTGCATTTTATCAGCAACATCTTTAGACAAGGTACTGAATGGTTTCCATTTGCCGTAGTCACCAGATGCAGAATGAATCACAGAATTCAGGAAAACCCCGATACAGACCCTGATAAGACCTTTGATTTGTGGATCAGGGTGATCCTTCATCAAAACAAAGATTTCAGAAATATGCTGAGGCCCAGCATCATTTTCATTAGAATTATTAAGACTTCCATTTGCTATTTGTACGACTGGTTTTGAAATGACATTTTTATCAACCTCTTTCAACGATGGAGTTGATTCAACACCATCTATTTTAGAATTTTCTTCTACAGTTTCCAAAACTTGATCCTGATTCATTACGCCCCTTTCTGAAGAATGTTTACGTACGGGTGGTTCTTTACTCGATAACTTTCCGTCGTCTACCTCGTCGCTTTTTATTGAGCTTTTCGATTCATTTGAAATCTGCCGTTCGATGATTGTATTTCCATCATTTCTCAGAAACATGTCCTGAAACTTTTGCTCGATTTCAGATTTCGCAATATTTTTTAGATCCATCTCGGCAAAATTCAACGGAGCTTCCAAACTATTGGATGACTCGCCAAAATAATCAAATTTCATCTCCAATTCCATGCTGGAAGTCAGGGGATCAACGCTCGATGTCATTAAATAATCTGTGGACTGTTGGTCACGCGACATCGTCATGTTACTACCGAGTGTAAAATTGCTATTTGTCATTGCCAAATTAGCAGAATCCCCGCTCATATAACTTGCTCCCATTTGATTTGTATTCTGTGCCGTGCTTTGCTGTCTACTATCGAGCATATTGCTCGGGATTCCGGCCAACGAACTGTTGTCAACACTTTCTTGTACAATGGCTTTGAACTTCTCCCTTCTGGCGGAAGAAGACATTTTTTGACTCATTCCAGAATTGTTGCTACCGGCATTGCTAACTTGACTCATCAAGTCGATACTTTTGGTCAACAACTCCTGACCAAAAGAATCAGTCATTGATTCTTGATAACAGATATTTCTCTCTAAAACAAAATCATTTAGCATCTCGTTGTGGGAGATATTACTAAAATCGGAGTTTCCTAAAATTAAAATAATCACGGTCAAAGATGAATACAATAAAAATGTGTAAAAGTACTTTCTTTAATATCAAATGTAGTGTAAAGATTCAACTTAACCAAAATGTGTGACGTTTTTAAATCAATTAAATTATACAAGTTTTAAAACCAACAAAAATAAGGTTATTTTAATTTTTACATCCGGCATAGAAATAATCAAAAAACCTATTTTATAAAGCACTTAATGTATGTAAACAATATTACAATTTTATAAGGTAGGTGGTGCTGTTCTTGGTTTTTGATTTATGTCCATGATGAAAAGGATTGATGTAAAAGGATTCAGATAGATATTTAAGTTGTTTTTATTGTTTCGTAGTAACGAGAACATAATTTATTTACTGTCATTATTCAGTTATATCTAGTACGTAAACATAAACATAAGGCTGTGTAAACAATGTACATCATATAGCCAACATGACATATATATTTAGTTTTCATAATTATTGATTTGAAAAACAATTACAGAAATTGAATATTGATATTGTCGCTCGCTAACTATATTAGAAAATGTTTACATTTAACCGTTATAATCTTGGGCCAATATATCAGCAAAAGCATACAAATTTGAATTGTACATTTTATTATGTTGAGTACCAGTGGCAATTCAGTGTTCAGTAAGATTATTTTACAAAAAAAATCACCTTTAAAGATACAAGTTTAGTATTGCATAAGAGACACATTTTTTTACTGCTTGGGTGGTAAAACAGCTAGTTCCGTCACTGATTTAGAGGGTTCTAAAAGAGTTAGATCATCACACAGTTATGCGTACCCGATAAATTGTGTAAATCCACATCTTTGTCCAGGTACAAGGCTAAGCATTCCGGATACATATTGACTATTGAAGATAAACAGGATATCGCCAGAGATTTTACAGAAACTCTTACGGATCTATCGGATATTGTTTGGCCTGAAAAAAATCATTGTTAAAACTTTAAACATTTATACTCTAATATGTTTTAATCATTTGATTCATATGCAATAATGTATCAAGAATGAGAATTTCACTTCATATTCAACATGAATTTAATAGCTTTCAAGAAGCACTTGGGCGAGATTTTTTCACAAATATAAAAACACCTCCTTTACAAAATCAAATATGTATATTGTTAGCGCCATTTAAATTTATTAAATTCTATTAAGTGTTTTGGCGTTTGACTAGTTGCCTCACTCATGCATACATTCAATTCGCAATTTACCAAAATTTAACCTGCGTAACTCTGTCCCTTTCTTTCCTAACCTATCCTTAAGCACAAGAAAGAAAGAAGATGTCACAGCAATTAACAGTCTACAACTGCAGCAAATTCAGTGCGCTTAGAACTTTATACGGAAACACTACCGTCACTTCACTCCGCTTTTTAGTTAGTAATCTTACCTTAATTCCGCTTATACTCAATAATCCTTTTATCGCGAGTGTTATTATACATGCCGCAACGCTTGTACTAGTGGTGGAGAGGAATATATCAATGAACCAGCATCCTGCAGACGAAAAGTAAGTGCCTTCCTTTCTTCCTCATATTTCCAACATATATTCATTTCAACACACTTCACTCACAGAAACAAGAAAAAAAATGACAGCGCTATGAAATATTCCACACAGCGAGCAGACAGTCAACTGAAGTCATTTCACCTTGAGCGGCGGTTATTCACGTCACTAGCGCTCCGCACGACGCGAACTGGTGCTACTTTCCAGGCAGCCCTCATACTAAAATAGTTATTTCGTATTTCAAGTGTCCTATTATATTTCGATAAGTTAAATGAAAGGTTTACCTGAATATCCAGAGAGAAGAAATCGACTGACTAATAATCTGGCACAATACTTCAATGGAACGTCAGTATCAAAAAATGTACCAATGTTGGACTGAAATTTAAAAAACAATTAGAATATGATACATAACTTAAATGACAAATAAAAAGGATTTTTAAATTTGGTCTAATTATGAAAAAATTGCGAAAGTATTGTTTTTGAATTAATTTATTTTGATCAACAATTTCAATACCCGAACGCAGCCATGCTGTCAACTCGTGTTACCGTAAATAAGAGTTGGAAAAAATGTTTTTATTAGCTTAAATGGCTTTAAAATGGCACGAATTTACTCTAAACGTTGAGCATCAATTCAATCAATACCCCGACTTATGCGAATTCGAGTTTTGTCCCACCTATCGCATAACTTTGGGGTATTACTGTATTATTTTTTTGTGTAAAAGGCTTAAAAATTATGACTCGTTTTTTCTATATAAAATGAGGGGCAGTCCTTTAATTTCAATTGTTTTTTGTTTTTTTTTTTGTCAAGGGCCATGAGCAGTCATCATAAAAAAATCTGCCAGAGGGTGTGTTATTCATGGAGTGTGGGCGGGATATGGATTATGTAGTACATATTATCTAAAATATAAATTTATAATTTGTATAACAGTTATTATATTTTTATTCTACCTTAAAATTATGATTAGACTTAACGGACTCTTGGTCATCTTGTTCATCATTTCTTTGTGCATTGTCAACGTTATCTGCCTCCTTCTCTGTTAATGTCTCTGAAAACTTTTCGTTCACATAGGAGGTAAATTGTTCAGGAGTCATTTCCGGGTGGATGGAATCGTTCATCATCGAACTGCAAGGGGAGTCTGGTGTGTTCATTTCCTATAGTAAAAAATATATAGTGTCATTTATACAACTCTGAAAAACCTTTGCAATAAGTGACTTGTTTAATTTAAACAATTAGACAGAGGCCATAAAAATTTTATCACAAAAAAAAATAATGATGTAAACGAAAATAATAAAAAAAATCAATATGAAATCCAAAGTTTATATTAAATCATGTAATAAATAAACTCGGGAACAATTGGTTTGGACAGTTTTAATGTATCACTGTACATACTTGGGTATGTAAATATGAAACCGGAATTTTTGTATAGAAAATGAAACAAAATATTTTATTCGAAGTATTGCCCATCGCTAGCTATACTTTTTTCCCATCTCTATGACAATTTGTGGATACCACGCCAAAAAAACTGTTGCTCTTCTGAGGCAAACCAATCAAGTAAGAAGCGAAGCGCTGCTCAGCAAGTGCATGTCCCATTGATGCAAATAAGTAGTAATCGGACGGAGCCAAGTCTGGTGAATAAACCGCATGCGAAAGTATTTCCCAACTAAACCCTACCCTACCCTTTTTTAATGTTCTGGTCGTTTTTTACGCAAAGCTTAACATAAATCGATCATTTGTTGTCGGTAGCGTTCAGTATTAACGGTTTCGCCAGGTTTTAGCAGCTCATAATAGATCACACACACCCTTCTGATCTCACCATACACAGAGCATTGTTTCTCATGTCAAAATCGCCACTTTTTAATTTTTTAAACCATTCAAAGCACTGTGATTTACCAAGAGCATACTCACCGCAAGCTTCTACAAGCGATTCTGCAGCAGTTTTCTTCAAATGGTAACAGAAAATCAATGCTGTCCGCAAATCATAGTTTCCAGGCACGAAATTCGATATGTTCAACGCTATTAGAAACTATGCTGTTGTACGAAACTTGTATTGTTATGAGTTGTAAATCTTTGTCAGATGTCAAAACAAGAAAATAGCGCCAATAGCGCAGTTTGACGGTAACTACAATGACAGCTTCCGGTTTCATATTTACATACCTAGTATATACTTGAGCATACAGTGGTGCAAGTACAATTCAAAGTAAAAAATATTAGGTTGGTGCCTAATTATTGAGGATTTTTTTCGCGACATGTTTTTCATTTAAAATTACAGTTTTTCATAATCCTTTTTTCATAAAAATAATCTCCTCTTTTCAGATAGTGAAAATGCATGTCGAAAATCATATCCATATTGGCCACATGATGCCCTACCACTTGGAGAAAGGTTAGAAGTCACCAGTCATTTCGCGATCTCAACTAACTTTTTGGGAAAGGAACAATCAGTGGTTCAGGAAGTTTAGATCGGGCGATACAAACCTGGCAGATGCAAAAGGAAAAGGTCGACCATCAAATTTCGACGATCAGACACTTTGGACAGCCGTGGAAGAGGACGAAAGCTTGACAACGAAAATGTTAGTCAAAGACTTTAATGTTGACCATTCAACCATCGTTTGTCGTCTCAAAAAAGCTCGGAAAAGTATAAAAATTGGCTGGATGGGTCCCGCATGAACTCTCCAACAACAACAAAGACGAACGTGTCCAAATTTTTAACAATTTGCTGCAGCGATCGAGCAAACTCCGTTCCTGAAAAATCTCGTCACTGGGGATGAATCATGGCTATCGTTAATAAGGGCTGGGAACTGCTTCTTCATCCGCCATATTCTCCCACAGAAGTGCCTACGGACTATCACATCAATCGAGCGCTGAAAAATTAGCTCGCGAACAAAGTCGTCAGAGAGTGGATTATCTTTAAGAACAGCAACTTCTTTGCCCGTGGAATCGACCGGCTACCGAGCAAATGGGAAGCAGTAATTGCAGTAGATGGTGGACATGCTCCGGAATAATCATTTAAAGATGTTTTTGTTAAATCTTATTATTGTTTTTGTTAAAAAAAAACCTCAATAATTATGCACCAACCCAATAATAAGCTAATAATCTTTTTTAAAACAATGTGTTTATAGTTAATTATTATGATTCTATTACACTTATCTAGGTGTATATTTAAAATGTGATGTTTCCACAACAAGCCCATTTTGATTTTAGCACTGAATTCCCGCATTTAAATTTCCATGAATCTCTGAATAATTCCACTATCTTCGACTTAAAACCGGCTTCATATGAGTTTAATTTTTAGCTCACTCATTCTGATACATATTTTTAAAAAATTATGGTAAGACATGCGCGGCAGATTTTGCGACACGTCAATGTGTATTGTTTCAAAATGGCAAAAAATTTCTCAACTTATACTCGGATATACACGGTAATTAATATATGAAGAGTTTTTTTTCGCTCTGAATTCAGGAATGCAGTAGTTTACGATAAAGATTTACATTACACTTACTCTTGTGCTAAGATCTTCCATACTTCGATACGGAGTTTGCTGCTGCGATACACTGGAAAACATGAGAGTGCCGTAGAATTGGGGAAAATCTGACTGTTCGCTTAGCAACATCTCCTCGGGCTCGTTAAGGTTGACGGATGATGAAGCTTTAGAAATTACAGACTGCACCATGCTTACTGAACCTGCAAAATTACATGGATCAAATCAAAAGGTTCTAAGGGCTCAATAAAGGGATTACTACAGAAATAAATCAATCATCCAGAAAGATATACAGAAAAAATCTATTTACCAAAAAAATTGTTTAGTTGCTACCGAGATTCAAAAATTGACCTGTTCCTATCAATTTGAAAGAGCTATAGAATATATGTTCAAAAATGTATTATAAACCTACTTGGTTGATATAGTGAAACAGGATAACGCATTTTCCCGGATAGGAAAAGATCTAGGTTCAAATCCCGGTAGCAACTAAACTATTTTTTCGATAAATAGATTTTTTCTGTATATTTTTCTGAATGATTGATCTAATTTGTATTAAAAATACCACAGAACTATGTTAATAACTTCACAACAATGTGTTCTACATAAAAAAAAAAGTATCTTTATACAGCGAATATCAAGGGTGGCGTGTAGCGCGGGAGAAGGTGTTGTTATAGGGGGGTTGTGAGGAGGGGTTAGGAGGGTTGGGGGGGTTTGTCGGTGAGGGGTTTGAAGGGGCTGAGGGTGAAGATAGAGTTGGGGTAGGGTTAGGTTAGGGTGGGGTTGGGGGTCAGGAGTTTTGGCAAGAGACATGGTGAGGGGGTTGGAGGGGGGTGTATAAAATTTATCATCACTAAACAAATTAGCTTGGAAAGGGCTAACCATAAACCACTAACTCAAAACCATGATGATGACATATCATAAAAAAGAAACACACTTACTGAACGATCTGTGATGCCATTTTCCTTTATGTTTTTCATTAACGGCTGCCACTAAGCTAACTGGACCATTTTGATCCAACAACGCCGATCTAAAACCAGGATTTGGATCACTCAGAAGTATGTTCAAGCACTCCATTGAAGCATTTTGGATGTTGTGATCACTTGATTTAGAATCTATGTATTGTAAACAGATCCAGTATATCTGCAAGAAACCATTTCAATTTTAAAGAAAATTACAATGAATATTGCGATTGGTCGCCATCGTCACTATTGTATCCAATGTTAGTGTCCTTTTTCTTTATAAATTCGCTAGATAGCAGTATAGATTAGCAAATAGCAATAGATGTCACTGATGTATAATATTTGTCAAAAACTGCTGTAAATAACTCTTGGAATCATATCAATTTAAGATAGCTCTAGGTGTACATATGTATAAAGCATATATTATTTTACTAATATTTTATTATTTCTTACTGGAAATAAAGACAAAGTACACTACATAGTGATAATATACAAGCAAACAGAAAAAGAATATACAAGCAAACAGTAGCTATAATTGATTTTTTGTATTTATAGCCTTTGAATTTTGAATTTTGAGAGAACTGGAATGTATGAATGTAGGAGCAAATATGGGCGATTTGATTGTATGCTGTTTATTTTACGCCGATGATGCAGTACTAGTCTAGTGAGTAGAATGTACGATGTATGCAAGGAAAGCGACCTCATGATGAATGTTAACATGGCGCCTCTGTATCTTCAAGAACTTTGTATCCCAGACAATTTGAATGGTACATGTCAAACACTCAGGTTAGCCTCTACTTCAGTTGCAGAAAGGGTTGTAAAACCGACCAACCGTTGCCAGAAGTCTAAATTTAGTGAACGGACATTTGCAGTGGCAGGCCCAAAAGCGTGGAACTCTTTGCCCTCCGTCAAAAGAAACAGTGCATCAGACTTTATTTAAGAAGAAGCAAAAACCGCACCTTTTCAAAAAGTCATATCCATAAGCGAAAATAACAATTTTTAATTTTAAAAAACAAAGATAATCGTAGAACTATAAACAGTTTATGTGTAAAGTGCCCTTGAGGTGAAAGTTTTTACGAAAATGGCGCTATACAAATTATCCATTATTATTATTATTAACAAGTTGAAAGTGATGGTATTCGAGAAGGAGGAAAGCAAGACACCGTGCTAAATACTTGTAGGTAATGAATGTTTGGAACAAGAAGATGAGTTTATATATTTGGGAAGTATATTTGATAGAAACGGAAAGGCTGAGAATGATATCGAAAGGAGGGGCAAGAAATAAAGTGAACGACGCTTTGAATAGAATTATATCTAACGGAAATTTGTCAACCGAGGCAAGACTAACAGTGCACAATGGAGTCCTAGTACCGACACTGATGAATGGAAGTGAGGCCTGGAGCTGGCAGAAGAGGAATGAAAGTAGACTGAATGCAGTGGAAATGAGATCACTTAGGCGTATAATAATAATGGATAATTTGTATAGCGCCATTTTCGTAAAAACTTTCACCTCAAGGGCTATATGTGGCAAGTCTATTTATGACAGAGTAAAGAATGAAGAAATATGGAAAGAATGTAAAGTTGATGTTAGCATAGTGAGTAATATTAAGAAAGGAACATTATTAGGTGGTTTGGTCATATGTAACGGATGAATGAGGAGAGAATGGTAAGAAAGATATATGATGCAAGTGTTGATGGCACGACGGATGGACGACCGCGGAAGACTCGGCACAACCAGGAGGATGGTTCTGTTAAAAGCCTCAACAATCGACGAGCTTGTATGAGAAGATGTATGAATGTGAATGAGGCGAGAATTGTGTGTCAGGACAGAAGAATGTGGCGCTCTATCCTCTCTGCCTATCCCCGTGGAGAAACGGCGTGATTGTAAGTAAGTAAATAAGAATTTTGATATATTGAAAGCCATAGATAAAATAATACATGTATTCGGAAGGACGATTGAGAGAATTAATATGTATTAATCGGAGGTGACTTGAATTTACATAAGAATGTAGCGTGGTGTTCTCCATTTATGGTCCAAGTTTGCAAAAGTTATCAGGCATTCTGAGTTGGGAGTAAGTTGAAGTTATAAATTTCGATTGGTTGCCAGAATTTTTTAATTATATGTCTTAAAAATGCACTGACCCCTCACTACAAGCAAAATAAAAATTAATTTCCTGTTTTGATCTGTACATTAATGAGTATGAAAGATATATTTTGTGCACAAAATTTATTTTAAATTAGGCACCTGTAAACATTTCTCAATCGGCATTATATCTTGAGGTAAGCCAGACAGTGGGCTAGTGTAAAACAAAGCTCTCAAAACACCAAACCATCCCAATACAGTATGTTGGGCGGCAGATTCATATGTTAAGGCATCTGAAAAGAGAAAAATCACAGATAATAATACAATCTGCAGCAAAAAGCTAGACACTAAAACACAGTGTAAGATTCTAAATAAAAAATTGAGAAAATATTATATAATTTCACCTAGTTACCATATTAAACTATTGCCATACTAAAATTATGTTTAATATGAAAACACAGTAAAAACATACTATAATATGTAGTAAGATGATATTGGTGTGGTAAAATTAAAATTACTACAGTCTTTACCTATTGCAGCATTGACTATGTGCATTATGAACTTCTTCTGGTGGTATAGACATAGTTCTGCTAGACAGCTGGCTGCACTTCTTCGAATAGGCGGTGATTGAGATTCAATGTGGTTCATAAAGCTGGTCAACAAACCTACAAAAAATGAACATATTCCATTTATCATCATTCAACTGATTAAGGTGTGCTAAATTCTTCAAAATCAGTAAGCAGTCAAATATTACAGCTATTCTGATGTCAAGAAGGAGCCTTTTGGACACCCAAAAATGAGATGGGTGGTAAATATATCTGTGGCGGCTCGCGCGCATCATCCAGATTCCTTATTCTGTCATTTCTTGGTATTGTGCCATCCCGCAACAAAGCGAAACCGTTCGAGGAAGGCCGAGCTGCACCCCCCGGCGGGCATGACACACATGCACCACAGATGTGCACCAACACATGCACCAGAGGAGGCGGTCTGCGAAACAATCAGCGCCCAGTACCGAACCGATCGGACCGCAGATGCATATCCCAACTCTCACCTTCCACTAACCGTGCATCGTTTTTTCCATTGTCTTTATGTATTCTGTGTTGTTTCTTGCTCTCGGTGGCTTCTCCCCGATGAGAATAAACAAGTTTGGATAATAATGGTTTTCACTTGAACACAACCAACCTTCCCACATATCCAAAGAAATGCAATGCGGCTACAAATCCCTTGCTGAAGGACCATATCTCAAGACAGAGATACCCGGAGAGAGGTTTTGCGGTCGACCATGGACCTAAATGGTCTTTAAAGTCAGTTAAAATGAGTAATTTGTTAAGCTTTGGGTTGATCAACAAACATTCAAATGTAGGTCACAAAATAAAAGCTATCAGAGCCCAGGCCCTATCTATCCATCATATTGTTGGCAGTGACCAATGTATTTAGCAATGCCATGGTCTTCAAAATTACAATGAACCTATCAAACTTACCGAACATCTCTTCCTTTGTCGCAAATGGGGAAAGAGCTCTCATAATTCTTGGCAGATTTGCCTCCAGGCACTCCATCAGCATCGCATCCCCCTTCACTACAAGCGAGTCGAGGATCTCGCGCAATCTCTGTATGGTGGCCTGGGCGAAAAGTCGACCCCGGCCTCCGCCAGCACGCAGCCACCCACGACCCAAACATATCCGCGATAGGACAGCTTTCAGCCATCTTAAAACATGAAAAAAAATTGTAAAGATGGAAGAAAAACAATTAATCTCTATAGAAAATATGGTTTGATGGTGGATAACTGTTTGTAATGATGAAAGATCTTTATGAATTATTTAAGAATAGTGTCTTCAATCAAATCAGTAATCAAAAATACAGAGATGGTAATGTGCTGTAATATATTTCAAAGTAAATTCTAAATTCTAAAGTCAGACAGTTGAAGGTTGCTAAAGGTACATAGAAATTGAAAACAACAAAAAACTTATTTAACCTATGAAATATCTTGCTTTAGAAAAAATCATGTTAATATTATCTAACTACAAATGTATCTCTTACTTACTCACTTACTTACCATCACGCTGTTTCTCCGCGGGGGTAGGCAGAGAGGATAGAGCGCCACACTCCTCTGTCCCGACATAATTCTCACCTCATCCACATTCATACATCTTCTCATACAAGCTCGCCGATTGTTGAGGCTTCTAACAAATCTATATCTATGTATTAAATTATTACTAGTAAGGTAATCTTGAAAAAAAAAAATATTTTTCAGCCCATAAGATGCATCTTTTTACTTTACAAAATCAACTTAAAAATCTGAAGCACATCTTATGATCTGAAGGTAGGTGATACGTAGTAATAGACTTCTGCCAAATACAATTAAAACTGCCAAAACAATATTTAACACGCATTTCTTTTTATACCTCAGAAAAATAATAATATTAAAATCACCTGGGATTTTTAGTTGCAATAATATTATTGTGGAGGTTCAGGTGCACTTTAGAGGCATGAAATGGAGATCCCCCTACCACCACTCGATTCAGAGTCTCATCGCCGACAAGCCGCAACTCAGCCTGAAACATCACATTTATTTTATAATATTACATCTAGTCTTAAAGTTTTAGCTCATGCTAACTAACTATATAATCATACAGTGACAGTCATTGATGACCAGACGCTCTGAGCCAACTTGAAAGGAAGATACTGCAATATCACACTGGACTAAGGCCACCAGTCAGTATGGAAACATTGTTGGATAATAAATTTGCTAAGTTTGTCAGCCTTGCAGATCTGAACAGACTGAATATATTTTCTTTCCTACATTTCTGTGTCCTTCCATACGCTTTTCTTCTATGTTAACAGATGTAACTTAGAAGAAAACGACATGTTAACAAATCAAAATTGAAAAAAGGCATCGGGCAAAATGCAAAATGAGGGGAATTCCTCTGTATATATAATGTAAGATTTAAAAATATTTTATGATTTTACTCTTTAAATAGCAAAAACAAAGTGGGTCTCTTGTGTTCCTATAATATTCAAACGTTCATGAAATTTTTTTTATTTTATTTTCAGCATTTATATGCACTCACAACCAAAAAAAATTCTTTCATGACAATTTTCAATTGCAATGATGGTCTGGTCCCTAACTCAATGTATTAGTGTGGTACTGCATTGTTTTGTTTTATTAATTGTAAGGTTCGTTATATGAAGTATGGGTGTATATGTCGGCAAGAGCGCGGCGTGAGATTGACAGATGTTATAAGGCGCCTCACCCTTGCGAGCGGTCCCTTTCTATCTGTATAATATTCGCAATAAGTGTAACTTATTATATTACACTGTGTACATATCTTTTTTTTTTTAATTAACACTAGACCCACAAAACATCTTAATAGACGTTTATCTGCAGGTATATTTATATGCATTTGTCACATTTAATAAACTCAAAAACATAACAATTAACCAGTCACCGTTTAAACAATTCATATCATTGTTACAGGTAAGACAGGTTATTATCAATAAGCTATTTTTTAATAATTTCTTCTAAATTGGGAGAAAGCGTGCTCTTTTGTAAAAACCTAGGTAGTTTATTTTTTATTGTAGGAAAAACAAATTCTATTGTCCTCGACCCAAACTTATTGGTGATTTTGGGAATGGTTAGATTCAGATTTGCAACACCTCTTGTGTTTTGTTGCAAGAAAACCGAGTTTAATTTCTACGCAACCTGACCGAGTAAACACAAGATAAAATACAAATAGGAGGATTATAGAATCTACACTACAAGGAAACATAACATTAATGTTTTCACATTATTGAACAAAGCTATTACTTCTGTATCATTGGAAAAACCCACAATTGGCATGCTCACTCACATTTTATCAAGTGTGAATATCAGGTAGAAAACTCAATAAAATAAGATCTGAAATCAATCTTTAAAAATAAAGGTGCCCAAAATACGCAAGGGCGCAAATTACACAAGCAAACATAGTAATTTATTCACAATGAAAGTGGTTACTTCTGAGCACAAAGCTATCAAGTTGATTTTGTCACTTGGAACTTTTACGTTAACATTAACTTGTCAAGCAAAATGAGAAAAATATGACATGACGATATTGGCACATAATGAAAAAGACCAGTATTAGAAATTACAACTTTTCTAAAATTCAAATACTCACACGCTGGTGGCTGCAAAGATTTAGCAACACAGGTATAGTTTCCGGCAATAAGACAGAAAACTTTGCGACCATGGATGAGTGATTTCCTATGGCTCCCATATATTGCCCCAGCATTCCAGCGTGGTGCTGAATATCACTGAGTCTGTAAAAAGTAATGTCGAAAATGTTCTCAGGAATGCTTTGTGTAGTTCTCTAAGCTATTTATTCTGCAATATGTATCCAATCTCTCTAGGCGATGTGTCCGATCCCATTACAGGGTCCATCATCAAGGCTGATGGTGCTGACGCCTCAGTGTCAGTTTTATACGTTGACACATATAACTATGCCATAAGGCATAACCTGACGTCACTAATTAAAACTGTATCATTGTCACATTTTAGCAAAGCCGACTGTCAGATCAAACAATTCCGACCAATGTTATGAGAAAAATAAATGGCATATTAATAGCTATGTAGTTTAATACAAAATACCATTTATGAACCTGAAATTGCTTAATAACTCAACTGAATCACATAATGAAAGGATAAAATGTATAAACTGTGAAATATTTATTAAAATCTCAGGCAAAACTAATGTACAATATTTATTAAAATCTCGGGCAAAACTAATGTACAATATTTATTAAAATCTCAGGCAAAACTAATGTACAATATTTATTAAAATCTCGGGCAAAACTAATGTACAATATTTATTAAAATCTCAGGCAAAACTAATGTACAATATTTATTAAAATCTCGGGCAAAACTAATGTACAATATTTATTAAAATCTCAGGCAAAACTAATGTACAATATTTATTAAAATCTTGGGAAAAACTAATGTACAATTTTATTTTAATGAATACAATGAAATCTGTTAAGTGTTTTGATAATATAAAATCCTTCCATACACCGAGTGTTATTAAAAAAATTGTTTTTCACCCGTATATGAGTGATAGTTACCTTTTGCGATCCCATATTAGGTAACCATTGATATAATATAATATTTACATTAATTCTCAATATAGTAAAATAATTTTCATAGTTATATTAGAAATAGACCTAGTCTTGTATTCTGAAGATAGGATTAAAATTTAAGATCAGAAGATTTCAGGGTTGAGTTTGTACCAGACAAATTTACAACAAATGCCACATTTCAAATAAAAAGCAGCTGTACAGACGTTGCGAGCAGGACCTAAATTTAAATACACGTACATTGTTTTCAATAAACTTAATAATTATCTATCAAAATGCGTATTCTCTTACTTGTTGTCATCATGAAGATGTTTAAAAAAATCGATGGCTTTCTCGGCCTTTTCAAAGGCGGACATTTTGAATTATCAAAATATTATTTTGATTTATTCACAAAAATTATAAATGCATTTTTTATCTACATTATCAACAAATTTGCGCACAAATGCACAAAAACAGGGATCTTCACCATAGAAAAAATTATCTGACATTTGGATTTGATATTTAGAGCTGTCAAAACCTCGATCAATGTCAAAGGCTATTGAATACATCATTCTTCAAAGTAGATACCTACCAACATTTTCTGAAGATTTTCGCATAATTGTCGACTATATTTTTTACACTAATAAAATATTTTAGCCGAGACTTGATATGTACATACATATTTCGGTTTTATTTATTTAGTACCGATCTCAACCAGGGCTTACATTAGTCTAGTCTTCTGGTGGTGTTAAATCTCCAAAAACTTAATCGACTACTTTGTTCAATAAAAAAATATATTGATAATTAGTTAAGTTAATGTTAAATAATAGTTTGTGCTATTAAAATGTACTACCGAGTTCTGAAAAAAATAATAACTTCAATACTCTCGCATGGCAAAGGTCAACTATAAAAAAGAGTCCAGGGAGTAATTCTGTAAACAGCACGCCTGTGCTACACCAGAACGCCTATTTCATTGATAGTATTTAAATGTAATTCCATAACGCACCAGTCATCACACACACAAGCGAAATAGATTTGTTGAAAACTAGGAGAACAATAATGAAAAAGAAAAAAAAAGACAAATTAAATTCAACAATTTTATTGGTGTATCAAATGTTCATACATAATGTGAAAATTCCTTAAATTTTTGGCACGAGTTGAAAAATTATGTGATAGATTATATTAGTTGTCAATTGAATGTAGTGATGGATTAAAGATGAATCTACGGAGGGCAAAGGCTCAAAAATTATTACAATAGAAAAGACCACAAACATTGTGATTTTCACTTGTTTCCAATTTTCATATCACAAATATTAAAACTGACAAAGCAAGTATCTCTAAGCCCTTAAATTGTTGCAATAGTTGATAGTTAATAATTTAATACAAATTAAATGTATCCATTAGAAAGATATACAGGAAAAATCAATTTATCCTAAAAAAATTGTGTTGCTACCAGAATTCGAACCTAAATCCTACCCTATCTGGGGAAATGTATTCACCAATTAAATTAAATTGTCGTCAACTTACTATGTTGATGTGGTGTAATCTGTTAACGCATTTCCCCAGATAGGAAAGGATTCAGGTTAGGTTAGGTAGCAACAAAAATATTTATTCAATAAATTGAATTTTCCTTTATATTTGTCTAATAGATACATTTAATTTAAATTAAAATACCACAGAACTATGTTCTGAAAAAACTGCAACTTCACAATAATAATGTGTTCTCATTAATTAATAATTAATTAACTTTGTTTTTAACTACTGCGAGTTAATTATATTCAACAAACGGTTTTGAAAAATACCTTTTCCTCCATCAGGATGACAAAAAAACTAAAATCATGTCAAATCGTACTTATGTTTTCAAATTCAATTTTTAATTTATTCACAGTGGTTAATTAAGGAATTATTAATTATTAAAATGAATAACCACAATGTGTTTGCGTTAGATATTAAAGATAGTTGATAGTTTGTATTTTCATCGCTGAATTTATAAAATAGAGAAAAAATGTGTTAAGTTCACAAATATTTTATAGAAAATGAGATTTATATAGAACTAACTGGCAAATCAATCAATGAGATTTATATTCCTTAAAAAAAGGAAATCCATAAAACTGGTTACCGAAATCTTAGCTTAATTATCTACAATAATTTCTACGGTTGCCCTGGCCTTTTTCAATGTATAAGTTTTTAAGTAATTATGCCATGTTAATAACATTGTTCTCTAATTGTTTTGTACGTGGTGTTTGCTTAATTTCTTTTTTGTCATTTTATGTGCACCATTGTGAATATCCCTCTAAAACAAAATACAAAATGAAAAAAGAATATAAGTAAGCCGTTTAATTATCAATTTGCCAGCTGTCAAATTGAACTGTACAATTAATATTTAATATTGTATAATGTTACTATATAATAGACCTCAAAGGCATGAGTTCTGCTAGACAAATATGATTTTAACTCGGCATAATTTTTATTTTTTTTAATCCTGAACTGGATGATCTTTTCCATTTTACAGTACATAATAATAGATTCAATTCTGACATTTTTACACAATGTAAAAATATTTTTGATAAATGTAAAAAAATGGTATTAATTGTAATTATGTATACGCTTGACAACTACATGATTAAATATAACATTAACTTATTAAATTGTAGTAATTAACATTTTTTTGGGATGTGTTCCACCACTGCAACCACTTCAATATCACATAATGTTTCATAACACAAATAACAACATTGAATTAATTCTTTGACAAATAGATGAAATTTTCAAATACAAAAGTAAACGTTCAAAAAATTAATATGAATATAGGTTTTTTTATTTCACTGTTCGAACAAGGCAGATATATATTTGTCAGTGGTGTTTATGTATCAGCTATTCGCCAAAAATAATAAAATATCGTCATTCATATAACAAGAAAAATTAATTTTATAAATAATGAGTATGAATATTGATACAAAATTTCAAAAATAAAACAAGTTTGAACAGAGTGAGAATAAAAAAAAATAATGATGATTTTAAATACAAAATATCAATAAATCACCCTTCCCACAAACTAAAATGTGTCATTAAAATCTAATGATAAGAAAATGCAGTCATCAAATGATTTTAAAATATATTAATTGATAGTTTTAATGGGCTCTATTGACATAATACATATACAAAAAAATGTAAATACCATTTTATTAGCGAACTGAACATAATTTTTTATTAGTATATTAATTTTGAAAGAAACATTACTTGAATAGAAAAAACATGAACACTTTTGTATTTGTGCAAGTGAAGATTATTCTCTTAACCCTCAGCACTCCTTTGTCAGCACACAGCCGGTGCATACTACTCAGTTGTTAGCTGACTGGCGACATGTCGATTATTGCTTATAATGTCAATTTTTACATGTTGTATATTTATGTAGTACTGTTTTAAAAACTATCACACACAGCGTAAATGAAAATAAAATAGACATTGCTCTAAGTATTACTTGTATTACAATGAAATCGGATGATTAATAAATATTTAATGATTTTTTTTCAAGTACTTTCATTATTATGTCACGTGTAACATTAAAAATATTTTGACAACGCATGTAGGATTAAAAATGGAGTGGTAAGGGTTAATAGTACTTACTGTTTTAGTTTACTTATAATATTTATAAATTTTATTTTAAAATATGTAAATTAGCCGTTTCCAAAAATAAAATGCAACTGATAAAAAATAACATTGTTTTTATAATTTTATGCGTTTAATTTTTGATTACCAAAACCGGTTTTATTTCAATGATTTTAAAAGAGACAAAATAATTAAGCAATGTTGTAACAATGTAAATAAAGTGAATATATATTGTAAGTCTGCAATAATGGCTTTTAACGACTTTACCAGAAAATTATTATAATACAGTATATGACAAATCAATCGTCAATTATTTCAATTATAAATCTGATTGGGTCACTCGTTGGTTGTATGGTTAATATCATATTCTGAAGCACAACTCTCCAAATACATAATTTATAACAATATGTCATTCACCCTACAAAAATATTCTCTTTGAAATGCTATAATTTACGATTTTATCAATATACATGTTGACAATGCTTAAAACAGAATAGTCGGGAAGTGTCTGTAAATATATTTTAAGTACTTATTGAAAATAATAATTAAACGTTTGATTAACAAAACAAATTGATTTTGAAAATATATTAGGTTGTTCCAAAAAGAATGGCTTATTTTAATAGTACATATATCATTTTGAATGTTCTCTGTTGGAAAACATGTATTAGTTTGTTTTTGTTTGATAGTTAGGAATCTACTATATTTATTTATTGAGTCAGGCATTTAATTTTCATTACTTGAACCCTTGAGAAATGGGATTGAAAAAAGAAGAATAATATGACATTTTCTAGTGAATTTAAACATACATCTCAAATGCAATATTAACCAAACATTAGCAATTAACAGAGTGGCTTCGAAAAACTTAGGAATAGAAACGTTAATCTTAAATATGAAGATGTCTGGAATGATAAAAAAAATAAATTGTAAAATTACTGGAAGAAAACATGCAACAGGCAAACAGCACTGATTAAAGTGAAGATGACCTATCTTGCTTCATGACAATTTTCACTTTTTCAAGTACGTTGATAACTATTTACAGCAAAAAAAACTGATAAAAGACGAGCGCAAAATGCCATTAAAAAAAATCTTAGATTGTAATCTGCCAGTTTTATTCCACGGGCATAGACAAGCTTGTAATTCATTGTCAAAAATGTGTAGAAATGGTTAATAAAAATGATTTACTAATGATATATTCAATTGAATTTGAAGGATAAAATTGGCCATTATTTTCGGAACAACCGGATAATTGTAAAAAATATATATAAAATTTTGTTCGTCTTTAATCGAGGAGTTTTATTAATGGTACATACAAATTAAATTCAGAGCAATTTTTCTATTTTCAAAACAAAATATAAATAAAGAAAGAATAATCAGTATGACATGAATCATTATCAAAAATAAAATTTAATGTTAAAAACATGTGATAATTATTTTATTTGTTTATAATGTCCAACCACTAATGTATTGCTTTAAATATTAACATGCAGTCGTTTACTTAGTTTAAAGAAATGTTTATTAACATATTGAGAAATATAAATTTAATATGAATGCTAAATTTTATCTAAATATTATTTTTTAGTTAAATTTACATTTGACTAGCACAGCTATAGTGGAGAATAAATTATGTATATTAAATATGTATGAAGTAATAAAAATGTATATATTTTTTTAAAACTAAGAAAATTACATAGGAATTAAGTATGTATTTGTGTGATTATAGGGCAACCAATCGCAATATTTTCTCAACTTTAAATACAACTTTGCATTTATTGTATTCAAGCATGATAATTTTATACAACCTTGTATTTAATTTAAAAGTAAATGATAAATTCAAAAAAGATTATACACTCAAATATATAGATACACAAGATTATAGATTTGAATACGTAAATAGACAAGATTATAGATTCAAATATATAAATACACACGATTATAATGACAGTGCAGGCCGGTCTGGAGAAAAATAAACACATAGAAATAAATCAGGCCGCATTCATAAACCTCGTGTAGAGTAGTGCCTATACCCTGGGTTGGACTGATTCAGTATAATAAATAAATAAATTACAGTCGTATATATTATATTATATAACACTTAATTACAATTCATCTTTAATTTTTGCTTCATTCAAAAGATTAATATAATTTTCTATCATATCTAAAATGTGAATATAATATTCAGTATCTTCTAATGATTCGTCCGACTGATCTTGCCTTCTCTCGGCTACAATCTTTCCGTAGAGCGTTTGCATTTTATGAAAGACAGTCAATAGTTTTTTGTCTTTGTAATGGTGGTGTTTACAAATATGACTGAAGGTATTTATCACTGAGAATATTTTGTCTATGTGATCAACATTTGTGCTGTCGTACTCAAAGTACTCCTGTAACAACTTACTCAGTATTTCGCAAGACATCGGATTCGCGAGTTTACTCATCAAATCGACTTGATAATACTGCTTTAGCTTTTCTTCGTCCAACAGATTTCCCGGGATATGGTTTTCCAAAACTGATTGATGCTCTAAAACCAGATCTTCGAGAAGGATGATAATTTTGATTTTGAGTTTTACATAAGCGGGATTGTCTGAGAGTAAAATCTTGTGTATAACATCCATGCCGTGTTTAGAGAATATTTGCTTTTGCGCTAAGGGAAATCTCCTGACAAGACAGCTCAAAGCATAAACTGCTTTAGCTTTAACGTGTTCGTTTTTTTCTAATGCCAATATTTTCAGCAAGTGGTCTCCGGCGTTCGTTTCTAAGGCGTGAATTTGAACTTTAATATTATTTTGAAGACTTGATCCCATCAGTTTGATTGCTTCTGCTTTTAGAGTACTATCACTACTATTTAATTGCGGGTAGACAATTTTCTCAAAGCCTCCGATCCTAACAAATTCAAGTGCATTGTCGAATTGATGTACCAAATACTCCAGGTCTACTAAAATATTTAATATTTCAACGGCAGCTGGACTTTCGACAGATTCCTCTTCGAGTTTCTCCTTTATGGTGTTGGTTTGTGGAAAGAACTTGTTTATGAAATCGTACCTTTCGAAAAGACCTTTCATAATCTCTGCATCTGTTTTCATGTGCATTTTCATTGCTTTAAATACTGTTTTTATTTCTTCCAAAGTTCTAAATTTATCTTTAACTTCAAATCTATCACTGGGAATATTTTTTAAGGCCTCTTGCAATTCTTCTTTGAAAAATGTTTCTGCTTTTTTGAACTTTTTTGGGTTGGTACCTGTGGAGTTTTGAGTGGCGTTGACATTTTTATTTTCCGGCAACACCGATAACGATTTGACAGCATCATCCTCTTCAGAGTCCAGCAGCTTGGCTTCTGTTATTTTTGTTTCAAAATTGACTCTTACGTGAAGCCCCTTAGGAATTGGCTGACCTGCAGAATAGAAAGATAGATTACATCCGTGCACATTTAAATGACGTTTCACTTCCATCCCATCGATAGTATTTTTTGTTATCATTGAAAAAGTAAATGATCATTAATCAACTTAATGAATAAAAGAATGGATGTCATATAAAAATAATCATTAAATTGACTGTACGATTACATCACAACTGTATTATAAATTACATCATTGAGTTGTCAAGTAGGAACTATAATCAACTCTCATTAACCACATTATCCATTTTCTTGAGTAGAAGTTGGTTTTTGTACGATAGTGTAGTCCCTAAGTGCACGCAAGTGTAATAGTGTAGTTCCTGAGTGCACGCAAGTGTAATAGTGTGGTCCCTGAGTGCACACAAGTGAGATAGTGTGGTCCTTCCATACTAATCCGTGTAAATTAGCTAATATGACAAATAAACTATAAAATAATTTAGTTAGGAACACTGAGGTGTGTTTCTGCAGTTATCTATCAATGTAATTGTGGGCATACTAACATATATTACTCATTATATCACCATACTTTTATCTTGACAAGTGTATGAGTTTTGAAATGATGTATGGTGCAACATTAAATAACATTTTAACTCATATTGCGGATTGGCACATTATACCGTGATACTTAAATATATCATATTGCAAATTGGTTATATGTACTTTGGTTTCTTCTACTTATGTAATGTAGGGACTGCAAGGTTTTTCTGGGACCATACTATTCCAGACTAAAAGACACATGTATATCTCACCGATGCAAGACCACAAATCAAAATCGAAAACATTTGCTATATTCCTAAACCATTTCTTATCCTCTTGTCCAGTAGCATAACTAAAAAAGTTAGGCCCCGATACAAAATGGAAAAAAAGGCCCCCTATATAATATGGATCTTATACATAGATGTCTCTTTATCTGTCTCTGCATATATGTATGGCTGGCAAGATGAAAAATTTTACCCTCAGAGAAGTATATTTTCAAGATAGGCTAATCAAACCAAGAAATTTCTGATGATGAAAACAAACCTGTTAATTGAAAATATATTATAATATACTTACAAGTCACTAAAATACAATTATTTATTCAAAATTTTCATTATTTAAATAATAAGTGATATTTGCTTGATTTCAATGTGTATATAAAACTATTTCGTAAATCCTTAGCAAACTGAAACTGATACTGATAAAAACTGACTAGTGTTTTCTCGAAGTAATAAATTATCACCTCCCCGCCATATTTTTAAAGGAATTTATCTGAACTACGATGTGTGGAAGAAAAAGAAAACTAATATTACAATATTTTTTTTAAATGCACAATTCTTTGGTATTGAATGTGAAAATTGACCATGCACAGGGAAAAAACCTATTAAAATATATGAAACAAAATAAAGAATATTTATTTATTTTGAAACATTATATAGTCAGTTGTTTGACGTCGATTTTAATAGAAAAAGAAGCATTTTCCTTACCTTTTTTAACGACCTGCCATTCATTAGTTGGTATAAACTGTTCGGTGTGATTTGTGTCATGTTTTTCGTCACAAGAACATAACATAATACACAAAAGAAAAAAAAATGTAAAAAATTCGAAAACCTTCATGGTGAAACGTCAAAGGTACTGTCAAAATTACCGAAATCAACCCTTCAAAGGATACATACGTTCAAAATTCCTAAACTACTAGTAATATCTATGCGGACCGATTTGTTTACACTGAAAATCGAACGTATGAAAGCATTTAAATTCACTATTTTAAATAAACAATATTCTTTCAATAACTATTGGTCCACGTTTTACAATTTTCGCCATTTGTAAACAGTTTTGCGTCATTTTACGTCAGCTGTTAACAGTGATACCATT
Source organism: Eubasilissa splendida (assembly GCA_031772225.1). NCBI lineage: Eukaryota > Metazoa > Arthropoda > Insecta > Trichoptera > Phryganeidae > Eubasilissa > Eubasilissa splendida. The sequence goes on along the minus strand of CM062866.1, from coordinate 6,855,111 downwards.
TGTAAAATACTGCAGTTCACTAAATCGGTACCTGTCTAAAAAATATGCGTCTTCTTTTCTTTTCTTTTATCTATGGTTTTATGTTTTCATACGACAATTAATTTCAGGTGGTAACATTTTTTAGACATCATAGAAAAAAATATATTTATTGAAAGAAATGTCAAAACCGTCTGACTCTCAGCTGGACTTTTGCACAATACGATCATATACACAATCGTTAGTCAGCAGGTAAAATGAAATTCGCCGAGCACTTAGGTGCCCACATAACACCAGAATGGAGGAAACAATACATCAACTACGATGTAAGAATATATTTTTATTTGTGCATAATTATTTATTAATGAATCAGTTCTCTTAACATTTTGGCTGTTTTTCATATTTCGATTAATTGTGTTTTTCATCTTAGTCATATTAGTAATTGCTGTCTCATTTTTGTTCTCTTTATTATTTTTTGAGTATTTTATTTTCGTTTGTTTTAATTATTATTTATTTTTGTTTAGGAAATGAAAACTATGCTGTACTCCGCTGTGGAGGCAGCACCATCAGCGGAGAATGTAGAGCAAGAAATTGTTTCGCGTCATTTTGCAAACTTTGATGAAAACTTTTTCCACTACTGTGATCAAGAATTGAAGAAAATCAACACATTCTATTCCGGTAAGTTTATACATTTCTTTGAACACAGTTGAATTTCCTTTGTTTATTGCCTATCATTAATAATAATAATAATACTTTTTTTTATTTTATTCATAGTAGAGTACAGTGTGTTATTATATTATTGTAATCAGATAGCATTAGATAGATTAGCAAAGTAAGACATTTGGGTACCCTGCCCGCTATACCAGTATTTTACTGTATTATAGCAGACAGTGCCATTCCAGTATAGTATTAAACAGAGTGTGGTGTTCAATGTATAAATAAATATATATAAAGAGTAAATCAAGATGTGACTAGACAGCATATAAATACATTGTAAAACTTAAAGTAAGTAAATGCATTGTTCAATGTAGAAAAAATTAAAAAACAAACATTTTAAGTATTTTTAATTTAACAACAAGCATGCTAATTCAAGTCAAATTTATCAAACGGCTTGTACGAGTCCTCCCCATGCCCCCTCCAACTCATCCCTAAATTTATCTTATTTCTATGTAAGCTCTATTAGTCGCAGTCAAATTACCATGCATGCATTTGAGTGACAAAGTTGTGTGATCAGCAGTAACTTTTTACTATAGTAAATTTTTTTGATCATTTGTAAAAAAATACTTACTTCTCAAAAGTACATCCCGTAGTAAACTCATTTTACTCTGCGATATCCGATAGTAAAAACGAGAATCGATAGTTATATATAGAGGATTTTTCACAGCTGTTCATGAAGTCATCTGACACATTGTTATTTTGAAAGTTGCAGTATATGACAATTAATCATTCAATATCTTGCTATTTTATTGATGAGAGTTCGTCCGATAATGATCTTGTTGTTTAATATACATTAATTATTACACATAATATGAAAAAATGTCACCACCAAAGTGACAGATATCGAATGCCTGGGCAAAAAAAATCCATTATTATGATGATTATTTATTATGATTATTTATCACACCAATAAATATTTCCATCTATGCTTTGACAGTAATAAATTTTATGTATCAACAACCCGCAAATGATTTTTACTGTGGGCGTAAAAGTTACCATAGTAAAAAGTTACTCCTGATCACACTAGCACCCCTAATTATGTGATTATTTTTATTTGCCCGTCTCGACACAGAATTTCTCTAGTGAGACGGACACGGTCCAAACAAATTTTTACATTGTATTATATAGTTACAAATAAAATTTATGGAACAGTTTAAGTATGGCTACTGGTCATGTATTACAATTTGATGAGGTGCCGACGCTCAGGGATAAATATGTAAGATTTATTATCTGCCTTTTTTGCTTGCTGGTAACATTTATTTGTAAAATACACATAAAAAATTTATCAATAAAATTTTGCTGCTATTATTTACAAGTGAAGAGGTAAATTGCTACTTAATACAATAGTTGTGTGATTGGTATTTGATGATATCCATGATTGAATTCTGTGACTGATCTCTGTTAAAAATCATAATACCTATACAATATAAATTACATAAAAATTAGCACCTAAACATTATTCAGTTTTACTATTGCATTAATACACACTTCACGTTAAAAACATAATTCAAAGCTTCCTAGAATAAATAAAAGTAAATAATAATAAAAATCAAATGAAAATATAGCAAATTGCTAACAAATTCTTTAATAAATTAAATATGTGTTGACAATATTTTCAGGCAAGAATCATAAATCTTTACTTATTGTCAATCACTGATTGTTACTTAGAGACATCAGTGATTGAATCAGAGTTTGTGATCACTATTATTTACAATAAAGCAACGTACAGGACAATTTTGTTTATTTTGGTATTGTAATATTAATTGACAGTTTTCCATTATCTTTTGTCATTAATTTGCAGAAAAATTGGCGGAGGCGACTAGGAAATTTGCCAACCTACAAAGTGAAATGAAAACAACGTACGATGGGGTAAAGCAAAGATCTGACGGAAAGAAAGCGGTCATCTCAAACAGAAAAGTCCAAGAACTCAAATTGGCCTTCAGCGAGTTCTACCTCAGTCTTATTCTGCTACAGAATTACCAAAACTTAAACCACACCGGCTTCAGGAAGATTCTCAAAAAACACGATAAGGTAAGACCACTATCTATGTCTATGGCAACATTTTTGATTATTTTGTTGCATTATTAATGCATAGTGTGCTATCTCCAACATCTTATATATTATTTTTTCATAGCACTCTTACAAATTATTCACAGACCAACTACATACATGTATATATGCACATAATATATACCAAAGTTAAGTCTATAGCTAACATTTCTAAAAAACGAAACCATAAGAAATACTCCCATTGCGCTAATTCTAAAATTGCATTGTATAATAATCAAGACACTCTAGCTTTATTCCTACATATATTAATGTGTTAGTAACAGGTATTATTTAATAATACACAAAAATGAAAATAATTGAAAAAATATTTATTATCCAGTTTTATTGAAATAATAGTTATAATAAAATAAGATAAACCTTTATTGATTTATTTTTTTTGTACATCAGAAGTGAACATATAATAATATAATACACTCTAATATATAAAGCATTCTCCTGGCTACTTACCTGGCCGTCTGTGTTAAAGTAGTCATTTTTTTTCAATGCTGTTGTGGTGTTATTTAATTAAAAAGAAAAGAAAATTTGACAGATAAAATGTGTTGTAAATCTAAAGTGAATTATTAGTGTATTGTATCGTAATTAAGTTGGAATGTTGGACAGCGATGCTTCTGACTAATCTCTATCCAATTGAATCATAAGTGAACTATTTCCAGTTAGTGTTAAGTGTGTTGTACAGTTTTGGAGCTAAAAGCATGTAGAAACGTTGAAAGAATGTTGTCGTTGCTCTCGGAACTGGTGTGTAGATGTTTATTTGTTGGCTTGTGTTGTGACCATGATTTATTGCTAGAGATGTGTTATTGTTTGAATGAAAATATTGTACGAGTCTCAACATATAAATTAGTCTTACATCTAGAACATTGTACTCTTTAAAATAGAAGATCTGATGGATATTTAATAGGACAACCATTTATTACTCTAAGAATTGTTCTTTGTGCTCTTTTAACCGACTCTAATATTGTTTTTGCTGCTCCTCCCCAAACTAACATCGCATAATTAATTAAAGAGTAGTAGAATGCAAATTACACCGATCTTAAGAGTATAGAGTCAATTATACATCGTATTCCTTTAAAAAAGTCAATTAGTTTTCTTATGCTTTTAGCTAGGTTCAATATATGTTCTTTCCAGTTAAGATGATCGTTGATCAGTACTCCAAGATGTCAAATAATTTTGACTCGTGTCAATTTTTCACATTGGCATGAGGAAACCGTGTTCTCGTTTGTTTTGCAGTCATGTACAATTAGTGTAGGATTTAATGTGGCGATGTTCTTTTGTTAATATGAAAACATACATATTTTGATTTTTTGTGTTAGATTAGATTTGATAGGAAATTCGTATCAAACCATTTTTTCAATCTATCCAATCCATCTTGTGCAAGAGTATTGACTTTTTCCCAAGATTTACCCTCAAAGTAATGATATACAAATTAGAGGAATGTCCACTTTATTGACATTTCTGTTCTGTGTGGTAGTTGTTGAAACTACAAAATACCACGTGTGAAAATTGACATTAATGAAATAGACAAAAATCTAGCCAAGGATTATAGTGAGCGCACACTGAGGACAAAACAGTTGTACGACATTTCGCCACCAACGTTCTATCGTTTGAAAATTTAGTTGTTATTGTGCACACTGCTATACATATACAGCCCTTGCCATCATAACAGAACTGTCGTACGGCAGAAAGTCGTCGGTGTGCCCTCACACTTACGCTTATCCGGGTAATAACGGCCAAAATTTTATAGTCTTTGCATGAGATAAGGATTAATTCATTTATTTGTATTTCCCAGAATCTTTAGTAATGCATAGCTCTTTTGCTTATGCACGCCCCCGCTTATTACAAAGTTCATCAGGGGTAACTTTTTTTTTTATAATCAAAAATGTAAATCAATGCATTGAACTAACACAAAAAATCTAAATTACATTATTATTTTTTCGATGTAGGTGAAAATAAAACGCACGTAACAGAGAGAGTAAAAATGTTGCGAAATTTTTTACTAGGGTAAACATGCTTTGTTAGAAAAACGAATGCCAAAATCGCCGCCGCTAAGTCGCGGCGTATTTTTACGCCGTGCGCCATATTGCGTCACGGGACAAAGTAATAACGAAAGTTGTCAAATAAAAAATAAAATTATTTTTAAATATCGTTTTTTTTAACATTTCTACTGCAACAAACGTAAAACACTAATCAAAATATTCCGCGGCGAAATATTAGAAAAGCACTGCGTCCATTTTTTTTATCCGTATTATTATGACCACGATATTTGGGTTCCGTGTTAATTGTATAAAATAATTATGTACCCGAAAAAATACTACGCGGCGGTAACGAGCACCGCATGTAGATGACGTATTTTTTAAGAGACCTTGATTTTTTTTTTTTAAATTGTGTATTCTTAATTTCACGATACGTAATAACTCCTCACATACTACCGATTTTTTACGTTAGTGGGATTTTTTTCTCATAAATAATATGAATTTAATTCGATATTAATCGCTGTTGTGGCGTCCAACACTCTTAACAATTAGATTTTATTAGATGTTATTTATTTTTTACGGGTATTGAATTTGAAATGAGATAATGCCGTTATTTTTAAATATTCTATTTGAATGAAATTCGCGAAAAATGGCCCGCGGCTGCGAAAATTACCGCATCAAATTTTGTCTTTTTTAGATGTCGATATTTTTTAATGATAGTATTTTAGTAATATTATTTTTCCTTTTTTTTTTTCTAAATTAACTTGAATCTCGTAATTCTTGAGATATGATTATGTCAATGGTAAATAGGAAGATACAAAAAAAATCTTTTACGAAATCGTGCCACCCATCGAAGGGCCTAAATCATTAATTCTGAAACCAAATTTATTCTACATTACTTTTTCGTAAAACGAGACTTATTAACGACATTTTAAAGTGCGTATTTTTTTACGTAAATGTTGCGAAAGTGAAAAGTTTTTCAAGATTTAAATGAGAGTAAAAGGAATTTTGTATTTTTATTTTTTACATCAAAATAATAATAATATATGTATGTACATTTTGTTAATATATACATATTACACATGCATATTAGTATATGTGTTCAATAAATAAATGCATTCCATGTGAAATCACCTAATTTTTAAATAAATGGTTGCTTGACCATTTCAGATATTTTTTTATTTTTTAACCGTAGGAACTCCATGAGTGTGCAGCTTTTATTTTATTTTTATCTGCCACCATCATGGATCTAGACTCAATTTTCTTTGCAGCGACAGGCAAAAACGGGGCATTGTAGAAGTTTTGAAAAAAAAAGTTGTTGTCCTCTCATAAAAGATAAACGGTTCTGGTTTTTTTCATAAAGAAGACACAATAAGATTATAGAAATGGTAGAATATTATATATAAACCATCACTTAAATGACCTTGAAATATGACAAATTTGGAAGCATAATTACCAGTTTTGATGACCTTTTGAACTGAACTGAAAACTGAAAAAAACATTTTATTTGTTGGAACGAACGGAGCATGTTCAAACACGCACGTTAACACAATCTCACTCTCTATTTCAGTTGTCGTTGTCGCAACTCGTCTGAATTTGCTTTGATTTTTGTGTTTATATAATATGTGACCTTCACCTTTCTTTAATGTTTTGATCGTTGGTTTAGTACTGATATCTTGATTTACATATAACGTAAGAATTAATTTTAAAAATTGTTATTTAATGAAACGTTTGAAAAGTTAGACGATTTAGAGACACAGATTCCTTATTTCCACAGATTCATATTGTTCCATATAATATAATTCATATTGTTTCATATTATATATATTCATATTGGATAACTGTAACCATGTATAAAGATTAGACAGAAATGAACATATTTTAAAATTTTGGAAGGAAAATAAAAATACATATACTCATTTATATAAAATTGCAATGATGGTTTTAGTTAGTGTTGAAAGGGTCTTCTCTGGTTTCAAGTTTATTCTACGAGACAATGGAAATAGTTTAACTGAAAATACATTGGAAGATATTTTAATAATTAGTGGTAACTTTCATCTTTTAAATTATAAATAAATATACCCTGTATACTTTAACCGTAAATATACAAATTTGTTTCGTTTGCATATGTTACGTTTATATTTGTTTAGTTTACATATGTTACGTTTATATTTGTTTAGTTTAACAAATTATATTATTATATATTATATACTTCTAGTTCTAATTATTATACCTTTAATTTATTATTATTATTTATATTATATTATATATAAGCTTATTACAAAAGAAAGAATAAAATGTTCTAAATTATGGTAGAAAATTAATTTTGAATACAAATAAAAACATTTGAATATATTACTTAGAAAGATATACATATAAAATCAATTTTATCAAAAAATATTGTTTTTGCGCCGCCGGGATTTGAACCTGGATCTCTTTCCAAACCGGGGAAGGTGCATTATCCAACTATGCTACAGTGACAATATTTTTAGTGATAAATTTTCGAACCTATGTGTTATTTTTTTTGTTGATATTAATACATTTAATCGTTCCATTTTTAAGTTTTAAGGATGTATTTTTCGGGATATTTTTATATTAGATTATTACCAATATTAAATTAAATATTGAAATAAAATTATTTCTCTTATGAGTTTCCCACTATGGTGATTTTTTTTTTTTAAATAGAAATGCATACACAGAATACATGTCACATAAATATTCTTACTATTTTCAAACTAAGCTAAACGCTTGTGCTATGAAAATAGAACTAACTTGCTGGTGTGCTGGAACGAGGCGCGTACCCCCCGACCAACTAGATCACTAGGCCAACGTCTTGACCACTGCACCAACAAGCTACTTACTGCTTATTTGTAAAGCTAGTTATTTAAGTGTATGTTTTTGAACACTATTAATGAAACATTTTAAATCCGTTGTCCGAAGGAGAAATTGTAGATAATATTTAAAATAAAATCGAAAGCAGATTGAGTACCCCGAGCAATAAAAGGACATGCCTTTTTTAAAGTAATAAATTCACAATTGTATTCTACATTTTTTTTTATACCTATTGTATACTTAGTGAGCATAGTCGGTAAAAGCATAACCTAAATTCGCGCCTACTGCACGCCACTGTGTACAGTATAGTAATATTATCATCTTGATAACATTCATAATATTGTTTCAATACACGGTTTATTACCATTTTAACAGAGGAAACCACTTGTAAATATCTTTTAATCTAATCTGAGCTGAAGCAAACATTTGCTTTTTCTCAAACACGTTTTCACAAGAAGTCAAATATCATAATAATGCTTGTTCGTAACAATTATTAGAAGTGCATACTATTTGATGCAGTTCATATTATGCTGCATCGTATATATTTTGTTTGTAATATTTTATTTTAGAATTCACCGATTTTCTGTCTGTGAAAAAGTGAGACCTCGACGTTTTCTACAATATTTATCGATAAAATTGATTTTATACGTATATCTTTCTAATTAATACATTTAATTAGTATTTAAAATATAACAGACCTATATTTTGAATAATTATAACTTCACAATAAGAATGTGTTCTCCTTAGTAATTTTTTTTTTTACTCTACTGATTTAATTTACTTGAGACGCTTATCGCTTTGTAAGGGCATTATCAATCTCTTTAGTCCTTTCAATTACAGATTGTTAGTTAATTTGTTTATAAAATTGTCTGGAAAATATTGTGACTTAACTAATTAATTTACCGGTTTCACGCACGGACAGGCAAAGAGCATAGAATACCGCACTCCTCTGTCCTGGCGTATCATTCTTATCTCGTTTATTTTAATATATGAGTGATTATCCGTGATCTGAATTGATTGTACATGCATGGAACGAATGTGAGTAATGGATGCCCTGTTATTCCATTCACCACTCTCCTGTCTGTCTGATAGTCGCGAGATGTATTATGTACATGTTGTATATGTGGCCAGAGCAGGTTGCACCTCCCAGTTACTTGGGTGTTAAGCCAGGCTCTCAGACATCAGGCCACATGCCACAATAATATCAAGTGACAAACATTGGGATGACCAACGCGTGAGTGTCACTCGCGTACTTGCTGTCTTCTCGACCACAATCTTTAGATCAGTCTTCAGTAATTACTCACGCGCAACTTTGTAAAACAGTGTTGAATAAAGGTAGTGTCAACCGTAACTAGTTTATCTTCTTATAACCGAGTCAAGACTAGCGGTACACAATGGAGTCCTGGTACCGACAACGATGTATGGAAGTGAGGCCTGGTGCTGGCAGAAGAGGAACGAAAGTAGACTGAATGCAGTGGAAATTATATTACTTAAGCTTATATGTGGCAAATCTATTTATGACAGAGTAAAGAATGAAGAAATACGAAAGAATGTAAAACTGATGTTAGTATAATGAGTAAGATTAAGAAAGGATCACTTAGGTGGTTTGGTCATATGGAACGAATGAATGAGGAGAGAATGGTAAGAAAAATATATGACGCAAGTGTTGATGGCACTAGAAATAGAGGTTGTGCGCGAAAGACTTGGCACGACCAGGTAAATCAGATACCGGAGGATGGCTCTGTTAGAAGCCTCAGCAATCGGCAAGCTTGTATGAGAAGATGTATGAATGTGGATGAGGCGAGAATTGTGTGTCAGGACAGAAGAGTGTGGCTCTCTATCCTCTCTGCCTACCCCTGCGGAAAAACGGCATGATGGTAAGTTAGTTAGTTAGTCTGCCATCATATATATTCCTCACAATCTGTGATCACTCGAACATAGTGGAGAACTTGGAGATATAGGTTTCCAGTTTTCTATCTTCTGATCAACACACATACACTGCGACATAATCCACACTTTTGTTTGCCACAACGCAATTAAAACACCTAACTAAATCTATTACCCCATATCTGGTGACATGCGTAATACTTATTTGATTGTGGTTAAACATGCAAAAAACTAAACCTCTATAATGAAAAAGATAAACTATTTACAGTTGGCACTTGATTTATTATTAGCTGTACAAGTAGTTTTTTTTTTTGTTTTTCTATATTTTTCCCTTTTTGCGCCCTTCAGTTATTATGCTTAAACAATAAATAAATTAGTTTGTATTAAAAAATCTATGTAATCTTATATTTACATTGGATTAAATTAAAGCCACGGGTTTGCTTTGCGAGTGGAACGAACACGAGAGTTACACAACTTTCAAAACGGTTCCGGGAAAGGGTGGGTCCTTTTCGCCCTCTGGTTATTTTTATATATAATATGTACAAGGTAGTTACTATGTTCAAATAGTTTACGAAGGCGAGTCCTGGAGCTGTTGTCGGGAATATGGTGGCAGAAATAGTGAAGCTCGAAAGACAGCCTTCCAGACAGTTGTTGGCCACGTTAGTATAGCTACATGGCGTCGATACTGGGTGTGTTTACGACTGCTAGGAGTTTTGTTTCACACCCCGGTATTTGCGGGGTGCGCCACGCCAGGCGGTAATAATAAAAGTGGGGATGATAGACCTCCATAATTTTTAAATCGTTTTATTTATTTAAACACATATAACAATCAAGCATTGTACAGCTAAAAAAAGATAATTTGTTACACATATTTTAAACAGATTTTAAAATGGCAATGGTTTTAGGGCAAATTGGCAAACAAATCACATTTCACAAAACCAAATAACTAATTGAAGGCAAAACACAATCAAATCAAACAAAACATACAAGGCAAGTAAACGTCAAACTATATAAAATGAGAAAAAAAAATGCCAATGTAATTTATGTAAAAGAATGTAAGCATATGCAAGATCAAAGCTATAATGCAGTCAGTACAACACACAAAATGCAGTTATAAGAATTATTTCATAATATAAAACAGTTTACTCTCAGTATCTGCTCTACCTAATTTCAACAACCAATTTAAAAGCCTTAATGTCACTTAATGTTCTAATATTATTTACAATTTGATTGTATATTCTGGGAGCTTGAAAGGTGAATAATCTAGGATCAAATGTAGTTTTCATTCTTGGAACGATTTTAAGATTATTTGCTCTTGTGGGTTAATATATTTCAGTCCTCACAGACGGAGCGCTTATTTTCCTATGAAAGCTATTTAATATGTTCAGCATATATTCTCATAGTTTAAACCTGAAATTTTGTAAAAAGTGGCTCTGAAGGATACGAAAAGTCACGGCGGTGTATTACTTTGAGTGTAGCCTTCTGAGCAATGCTTACTTGATACATATGTACACCTGATGCACTCCCCCAACTATTTATACCATAGCTCAAGACTTATTACATCTTCTGTTTGTTTTTCAATTATTAAAGCTTCTAATATGCCATCTTCCAAAATCTGCTCTAATTGATTACGATAGGTCTTTCACGGACATCCTCTGTCCCTGTTCCCTTCAACACCCGCCTTGTAAATTTTCTTTACCATCGTCGCCTCACTCGTACATTTCACATGCCCAAACCATATCTCTTTATTAATTCTATCGACTGTGCTACTAATAGATCTATATTCTCTCCTAATTTGTTCATTCTTCATTCTATCGTAACAATTTTCAATGGAAAATCAATTCAGAAATTGATTAGACAGATTTTAAATAAATATCCACTAGCTTTACTACAACTAAGAATATTTAATTTTATGAATATTTTTCAAATAGGTATTATTATTATTTTTAGTTGTTAAACGTGTCAGTCGGAGCGAAATGGAGGGCCGAAAATGTGGAGCAGTCTCATTTCTACATCAACAAAGACATCGACCGCCTGATAAGCGACACAGAAGCCTCCGTCACAAGCGAACTGGAGGGTGGTGACCGCCAGAGGGCGATGAAACGCCTCCGTGTTCCACCTTTAGGTGAACAACAAAGTCCGTGGACCACATTCAAGGTCGGCCTGTTTTCCGGATCTTTCATCGTTCTGGTTATATCTGTGATACTGTCAGGTAAGCATCAAAATGAATACTGTTTTTTATAAATACTAATTTAATGTATTGTTCCGTACAGGAAACAAGAACTGTAAATGTAGGGGTGGTTCGCCGGTTCGCTCTGGTAGCTCGGACAAAATTATCTGCAGCGTGGTGCAGCGGTCCAGGGGGGTCCAAAATCTTGTCCAGTGTAGCAGCCGATGTCAGTGTGAATTTCCAGGTCCGTGATCCAAAGTCGAAGCCAAGTCAGGAAGCCAGAAGATTCAGTAGTCCAAGTAGTAGCAAGGTCGAAAGATGAGAAGAAATAAAAAAGTCCAGTTTGCTTTATCCAGTCCAGTGGTGCGAGAGACGAATGAGACGAGAGTGCTCTTTGCAGCCACTGGACCATTATTTATTATTCATCAAAAAACATCCCGAGCGCTACAGGCTCCAGGAGATCTCCTCCAATCACAATGCCGGATCCGTCCCCCTGCCGCCCCGCTGCGGTCCAGCGCAGCCACCCCCTGGCGGCGAGATCTCGAAACTTTGTTCATTTTTCTCGCCGCGAAGTGGAGGACGGCAGACTCTGAATTTCTCCGGCATTTCTCTTCTCCTCTTCATAATTTCACTTTCTCAGGCACCGCGAGTATTTTTTCTTATAGTTTTTATTGCTCCTCGCGATGCCTGATAAGTCTTATCCGGGGCGATGGCCCGGGGAATTAATTATCGCACCTCAAACTTGGAAAACTCGTTTTCAATACCTAAATGATTTTTGAGGTGCATAATATTATCGCCGGGCGATCGCCCCTTCCATTCTCTTTTTATTTTCATTACATTTTTATTCTAAATAATTTTCTATGACTAATTATCAGTAAAACTAAGTGCGGCATAGTCTGCGCGCCGGCGGGGGCGGAGTCTCGCAGCGGCCCGCTACCCCCTCCACGCGGCGGTCCGTTGGTGCAGTGACGTGGAAAATCCAGTGGTGCGGAGTGCCGGGCGGAATGTTTCTGTGACGCGGAAAAAATGGCCTCTTCTTATTCATTCATTTCTCGGGCCACTTTTTCTCGCGTCCGCAGTTCGCAATGCTGTGCGGAACACTCCCCCCGTGTGGCTCCGCCGCACTCCTCAGGCAGCACAGCTAGTTTTCCCATTCCGCCTGGGACCCGGGCCTCCGGGTCGGCAGGAGGATCACTTCGTGGCGGGCGGGTCGTAGTCTCCCGCCGCCGTCCTGCTTGGCCTCAAGCGCCCGCCGCACGGCGCGTATGAGGCACTCTCTTTCCCGGATTTCTCCTACTATGGCAGGAGCTGAATCCGTATTTTTCCCGTCCGGAGCGATACGCGCCTTCCTGCGCGCTCTCCTACGCGGTCTCGTTCCGCGCCTCCGTGCGGGAGTGAGATCCACGGTCTGGGTTCTCACTCGCTCTTGCGTTCTCGGCGCTTCCATGTCCCGAGTGAGAGCCACGACGCTTGCTCCCACCGCCAGTGGAGCAATAGCGCCTTCCTGCTCTCCTCGTATGTCGGCCGTGTCATTCGCGGTGTCCCTTAACACATGAGCGAGAGCTGTGATCTCCGCTCTCGCTCGCACCGCGCTCGATGTCCCTGGCCCGTCACTTCTCGCCTGCGCTGGGCGAGCTCGGGTCTCGGACGGCTCTCCGCTCGCGGTTGAGTCCGACGGCTCGCTCACTTCCAGGCAGGTCCCATACGCGGCCGCATATGCCGGGTCTCGGCCGCATCGCTTCTCGATGCCGGCCAGCCGGCTTACCGCGCACTGTCGATCATTCTGTAGACCGGCGTCGCTCCGCTTGCACAGGAGCCCTGTCTCCCAGCGGCCGCTAGGTGACTGGCGCGTAGTTGCTGCCCTTATCTCGGTGGCCCGGGCATCCTCTGTATTTACCCGGGCTGCGGCGGTCACCCCCAGTGAATCCACCGCGTAGGGCCGCCGTACCAGCGCCTCCAGGCGGGTATCGGCGGCCGGGCTCGGCATTCTGGCGAGTGTCAAAATGGTGGCGCTCGCCTCGACTTCATGCGGCGCCGCGGTGCCGTGTACGGTCCACCCCAGGGCCGTACGGGACAGGATCCTCGACTCGTGCGCCGCCTTCACCTCTCGGGTGACAATAAGGTGCGCGTGATCCTGCCCGATTAATAACTGCGGCATAACTAACCAATTACAGACCAATCTCTCTTTTGTCAAACTTTGGAAAAATCCTAGAAAAAATTGTTAAAAAAAGATTGTCTCAATTTATCAAAATAAACAAAGTAATTGATGAAAACCAGTTTGGGTTCATGGAAAACAAAAGTACACAAGACGCAATAGGTAAACTATCTAATATCATCCAGGAATCTCTAGACAAATCTCTTAAATGTATTGGAATTTTCGTGGATTTGAGAAAAGCCTTCGACAGTATCTCCCACAACAAACTAATATTAAAATTAAAATCCGTCGGTATAGATGACAAAGCACTAAGCTGGATTCAAAGCTATCTTCACGAAAGACCACAAAACGTAAAAATTAACGAAACTCTAAGCCAACCCCTAATCAGTGAATTTGGTATACCACAAGGGACAGTTTTGGGCCCACTTCTTTTTATAATTTATGTCAATGACATTTTCAAACTAAAATTAACCGGAAAAATTATATCATACGCCGACGACACTGCAATCATTGTTGACGGACAAGACTGGAATATTACAAACGAACATGCAAATAACGCCATGAACACACTCAAATCCTGGTTCGATAGTAATTTACTTTCTTTAAACTCTGAAAAAACCTATTATATTCCCTTTTCAATAAAAAGTCTTAAAACACCGCCCCATATAAAAATTACTATTCATAACGACAACTGTAACAAAATTACCTGTAACGACTCGTGTACAAACTTAAGCCCAAAAAAAGAAATCAAATATCTCGGTGTAATTATTGATCAAAATTTAAAATGGCACAGTCACATTAACGAATTAGTGAAAAGAATAAGAAAATGTATTTATATATTCATAAGACTAAGGAATATTCTAAGTATAAATAATTTAAAAAAGGTATATTTTGCTATTGTTCACTCGCTACTCCAGTATGGAATAATTGGGTGGGGAGGAGCATATAACAATATAATGAACTCAGTAAAAATAATACAGAGAACAATTATTAAAGTGATATTAAAAAAAAGATCAACTTTTTCAACACAAACACTTTTTGCAAAATTCCCAGTCCCCAGAATAGAAAACATTTACAAAAAAACCTCAATTAATCAACTAATTAAAGAAAATAACACTAGAAAATTTGAAACAAGCACATCCATCATTAAGGTTTAAAAATAACTTTAAAATCCCTAAATGTAACACCAAACACTATCAGCAAAATTCTATATATTTAGGGATAAAAAATTTCAATAGCCTCCCTACACAAATTAAAGAAATAAAGGATATAAAAGAGTTTAAAAAGAAACTAAATAAACACTTCAAAAACACATAATTTGGACAATAAACAGTATTACAGAATACTTCAGAAGCACACAAATGGAAAATGAACAGAACATGTAATGTTAAAATTGTTGTAGTGTAACTCCCTCTCCAAGCACAAGAGCTGGTCTCTTTTTTGGAGAGGTAAGCGAAAAAAACAAAAAAAAAAAAACATGTATGTATGCAACCATATGATGTATGTAACCATATATTAAAATTGAATTTATTTTGCCAATGTATTTTCGCAATGTATTTCGCTAAATTAAATAAAAAAAAAAAAAAAAAAAAAAAAACTTGCTTCGCGGCCTCCCGGCTCGCGCGCGCCCCTCTCTCCCGGGCCGGCATTGTCCATTGCGCGGGCAGCGCTAGCCCGCGCACCGTACTCGCCTTCAGCGAGTACTCGCCGCCGTCACCCGCCACTGTCAAGTGCACTGTCTGCGAGCGGGCATCCGATGCACACATCCCGCTCGCCCCGCGAATCCGGAGTTCACGTACCGGTCCTCGGGCCCCCACGGCACTGGCCACTTTGGCATCGATCAATGTCACCGTCGATCCCTCGTCCAAGAGTGCGTGCACATTCACTTGCCCGCGGGGTCCTCGAATTCTCACTGGAACCATTTTTAACAGAATCGATGGATTCTCGTCCCAGGTATTCGCCACAATGTCCGTGCTTGATGTAGCGCTCTCTGCCCCCCCCGGGGGCGCGTTCGATGCCGCGGCCGGCGCCGCTGCGCGCAGCGCCCCGTGTAGCATCTTGTGGTGCGGCGCGCGGCACCCACCCACACCGCATCGCTTCTCCCGGCACTGTTGATACCGGTGCCCCGCGTTCAAACATATGAAACAGACGTGGCTGTCCCGCACTATCGGCCACCGGTCCGTCTTCGTTTGCCGGGCGAAGTCCACACAATCGGCGAGACCGTGTTTGGCCGACTGACACATCGAGCACCATACACGTTTATGAAGTGTCTCCTCGCCGAATGCACCCGCGCTTGAATACTTGCGGCCCGAGCCTGCGCTCGCCTCGGCGGGCGCACTCATGTCGGGCTCGCTATCCCCCTCACTAGTGGCGTACACTTGGGCGCTCCGGCGCCCTTTCTGTGCGTGCGCCGCCGGCTCCAGGCACCCGGTATGCGGTGCCTCCGCCGTCAGCTCGGTCAGCCAGGCGGAGAAGTCGTGCACAGTGACTTCTTTCGTCATGCCGCGGCGCTCGCCCATCCAAAACATTTTATAACATGTTGGCATCTTGCCAACCATTTCTGTCAGCAGCTGCGCGGATGCCAGCTGCTTGCCGTTGCAGTTCTCCACTGTGGCCACCACGTTCCTCACGGCGACCGCGTATTCCACGATCGCCTCAGTGGTGGCCGTGTCGGCGAGGCGGGGATGGCGCCTCACTCGTTCCAGCATGCAGTCCACGATCTTGTCTGGCCGGCCGTACCACCTCTCTAATATGGCCATGATCTCGGGTACATTGCGGGGCTCAATCAGGAGCGCCGCAACCGATTCTCGGGCCCGCCCTTTCAGGGCTCTCTGTAGGCGCAGCAGATTTTCGGCAGCCGACAGGTCGCACAGAACTGTGGACTGATCGTACTGCGCCTTGAAGGTCGGCCAGTCTAGCGGGTCTCCGCTAAACGGCGGCAAGTCCTTTGCCACCGCTTGCCGCGCAATGAAGGCGTTCATGCGCGGCTCGTCCTGGCCCGAGTGTGTCCTCGGGCTCTCTCCGAACCTCGCCGACCGGATCGCATCGGAGATGGCGGTTGCCACCATTGTCATCGGGTCCCGCTGGTCGCGAACCCACTCCCTCGTGAATGAAGCGGTACCGTGCGCCGCGGCCCCCTCCGGCGGCGGTGTCTGCATGGTGTCATCCGAGTGAGCCCGCGGAATCCTGCCCGTGGTCCCGATGCCTCCGATGTCTAGCGGGAAGACCGCCTGCTGGCCCCCAGCCGGCGGCGCGGTCCGTCCCGTTCCTGGCGCCGCGGATTGTGCGGCGCTCGGTCCTGCTGCCCAAGCGGTTCCCGGCGCGGCGGGCCATGCCGCGCTCGGTCCTGCGCTTGGTGCTGCGTCCAGTGTAGCGGCCCCTCTCAGGGCCGCTGAATCGTGATGCTGAATTGCCCCTCTCAGGGCCGCCGAATCGGGATCCTGAATTGCCCCTCTCAGGGCCGCCGAATCGGGATGCTGAATTGCCCCTCTCAGGGCCGCCGAATCGGGATGCTGAATTGCCCCTCTCAGGGCCGCCGAATCGGTATGCTGAACTGCCCCTCTCAGGGCCGCCAAATCGGGCTGCTGTGTGGCGGCTCCGGCCGCCACTCTGCCGAGATTCTCGGCGCCGACCGTGACTGCCTGTGCTCGGAGTAGCGCCTCGCCGTGGTCACGCTGCAGCTCCTTGATCAGGCGACGATGCTGTCGCTCACTCCGACGGAGTTCCGCCCTCAGCTGGCGGATGGTGTCCTCGGTCACGGTCGTAGATGACTCTCTCTGCGAGCCTCGGTCATCCTCAGACTGGCGTTCGTCTGAGTCCGATGGCTCGTGTCTCTGCTCCTCGGTCTCCATCATCTTTTCCTGCTCCTCAGCGTGTCCCGATCGTAATCCAGATCGAGACATGATGTGGAATATCTGCTAGTTGCAGAGCGAAGCAGCAATCCGGTGTCGAAGGACCACTTGTTCCGTACAGGAAACAAGAACTGTAAATGTAGGGGTGGTTCGCCGGTTCGCTCTGGTAGCTCGGACAAAATTATCTGCAGCGTGGTGCAGCGGTCCAGGGGGGTCCAAAATCTTGTCCAGTGTAGCAGCCGATGTCAGTGTGAATTTCCAGGTCCGTGATCCAAAGTCGAAGCCAAGTCAGGAAGCCAGAAGATTCAGTAGTCCAAGTAGTAGCAAGGTCGAAAGATGAGAAGAAATAAAAAGTCCAGTTTGCTTTATCCAGTCCAGTGGTGCGAGAGACGAATGAGACGAGAGTGCTCTTTGCAGCCACTGGACCATTATTTATTATTCATCAAAAAACATCCCGAGCGCTACAGGCTCCAGGAGATCTCCTCCAATCACAATGCCGGATCCGTCCCCCTGCCGCCCCGCTGCGGTCCAGCGCAGCCACCCCCTGGCGGCGAGATCTCGAAACTTTGTTCATTTTTCTCGCCGCGAAGTGGAGGACGGCAGACTCTGAATTTCTCCGGCATTTCTCTTCTCCTCTTCATAATTTCACTTTCTCAGGCACCGCGAGTATTTTTTCTTATAGTTTTTATTGCTCCTCGCGATGCCTGATAAGTCTTATCCGGGGCGATGGCCCGGGGAATTAATTATCGCACCTCAAACTTGGAAAACTCGTTTTCAATACCTAAATGATTTTTGAGGTGCATAATATTATCGCCGGGCGATCGCCCCTTCCATTCTCTTTTTATTTTCATTACATTTTTATTCTAAATAATTTTCTACGACTAATTATTAGTAAAACTAAGTGCGGCATAGTCTGCGCGCCGGCGGGGGCGGAGTCTCGCAGCGGCCCGCTACCCCCTCCACGCGGCGGTCCGTTGGCGCAGTGGCGTGGAAAATCCAGTGGCGCGGGGTGCCGGGCGGAATGTTTCTGTGACGCGGAAAAAATGGCCTCTTCTTATTCCTTCATTTCTCGGGCCACTTTTTCTCGCGTCCGCAGTTCGCAATGCTGTGCGGAACAGTATTAATTATAAATATATACATATAAAATCAATTTTGTTGAAAAATATTGTTTTTGCGCTGCCGAGATTCGAACCTGGATCTCTATTTCCAATCTGGGGAAGTACACTACCAATTGTGTCATGGCGCCAGTATTTTTCATGACAAATTTTCGAACCTATATGTTTCACTTTTTCAAATTAATACATCTGTCGTTCCATTATTTGAAAGCCATCCACATTATTTTTACGGAATCTCAAATACCTTTGAGTAATCTGATAGCAGACGCCAGAATTATCAATTCATTTTTATTAAATTTTGGACACTTTGATACAACTTATATTATTAAGGAAAACACATTCTTATTGTGAAGTTGTAATTATTCAGAACATAACTTCACAATAAGAATGTGTTCTCCTTAATACTGTTTATTGTGTCATGTTAGTATGTAAGGACTTTCGGAGGGTAAGTGAGGCTTAGTAATTGTGAATTAAAGAAACAGCTATACCTTGTCAAGCTTATTACAAATATCCACAATCTCTCAAATTATTAATTTTACATCAACTCAAAAATTCAGTTTTCCAGTTTCATTAATCAAAAAAATTTAACAATTATTTGATTTTAATATTCCAAATATGTTCTTTTTTTAAATAAACAAATTTAGATCAATCACTTGGAAAGTTACACAGAAAAAATATAGCCATCACAGGACAGATTTACCAGTTAAGCTTTCATTTTTATATGTGATAATTTATTATATTTCATTAAAATTTATAAAAATTGTATATGTACTTAATATTTAGCATTTGTAATATCTGAAGCAATAAACATTAAAAAATAAAGGAAAGTGATCTTCAAGTGAATGTCAACAAGTCAGAAGTGATGGTATTCGAAAAGGAAGAAAGCGAGACACTGTGCAAAATACTTGTAGGTAATAAATGTTTGGAACAAGTAGATGAGTTTGTATATTTGGAAAGTATGTTTAATAGAAACGGAAAGGCTGAGAAAGATATTGAAAGGAGGGTAACTGCAGGAAACAAAGTGAACAGTGCTTTGAATGAAATTATAACTAATAGGAACTTGTCAACCGAGGCAAAACTAGCGGTACACAATGGAGTCCTGGTACCGACACTGATGTATGGAAGTGGAGCCTGGAACTGGCAAAAGAGGAACAAAAGTAGACTGAATGCAGTGGAAATGAATCCATGGCAGATCCACTTATGACACAGTAAAGAATGAAGATACAAGGAAAGAATGTAAAGCTGATCTTAATACAGTGAGTAAGATTAAGAAAGGATCACTAAGGTGGTTTGGTCATATGAAACAGATGAATGAGGAGAGATTGGTAAGGAAGATATATGATGCAAGCGTTAATGGCATCATAAATAGAGGACGTCCGCGGAAGACTCGGCACGACCAGGTCAATCAGATACTGGAGGATGGTCCTGTCAGAAGCCTCAATAATCGGCGAACTTGAATGAATGTGGATGAGGCAAGAACTGTGTATCAGGACAGAAAAGTATGTAGCTCTATACTCTCCGCCTATCCCCATGGTGAAACAGCGTAAGTGAATTAGTTTGTTGAAGCAATAGCTTTGTTAAAAGTATGAGTTTTATATTAATGCCTTGATAAAAGAACAAACATTTATTTGAAACCGGTTGGCATTAAACAAAACTCAAATTATTTTAATATTAAATATGTAGTTATTACTTGTTCATATATTCCAAATCATTTTACTATATATGTCTCTTTCAGGACTATTTCACAGTTCCAAAGAAGAAGTGATCATTGCTCTAAGACTATATCGCGGTCCCTTTCTGATGGTAGCCTTCCTATTTCTCATTGGAGTAAATGTTTACGGGTGGCGGTCCTCTGGTGTGAATCACGTCCTGATTTTCGAGCTGGATCCTCGCAACCATCTCTCTGAACAGCATCTGATGGAAATGGCGGCAGTTTTTGGCGTTGTCTGGGCTCTGAGTCTCCTGAGCTTTTTCTACAGTGCGAGTTTAAGTGTTCCGCCACTGGTGAATCCTTTGGTGCTTACCGGAATGATGTGTGTATTCATTTTTAACCCGCTGAGAATTTTTAAACACGAAGCCAGATTTTGGTTTCTCAAAATAGTGGTGAGTATATTTTATGTATTTAATTTTTATTAATTAGTGCTCGGAAGATTACTGATTAGTGCGGTGATATTTGAAATTATCAAAATATTATTTCATTTAATATTTTCATATTAATTAAATGTATTACATAATTAGAAAGATATACATATAAAATCAACTTAATCAAAAAATATTGTTGTTGCGCCACCGGGATTCGAACCTGGATCTCTTTCCCTTCGGGGAAGGAGCATTATCCGGTGCTTAAAAACAAAGTAGATAGCTTTCAAATAATGGAACGATAGATGTATTAATTTGAAAAAGTGTAACATGTAGGTTTGAAAATTTGTCATCGAAAATAATGTTGCTGTAGCATAGTTGGATAATGTACCTTTCCCCAGTTTGGAAAGAGATCCAGGTTTGAATCCCGGTGGCGCAACAAAATTATTTTTCGATAAAATTGATTTTATATGTATGTCTTTCTAATTAATACATTTAATTAGTATTTAAAATATCACAGACCTATGTTCTGAATAAATACAACTTCACAATAAGAATGTGTTCTACTAATATTATTTTCATTTTTATCATCACAATATTGTCTTTTACATATTAAAACAACTATCAATTGCGAGGGAGTTGGCAGTTGGCTATTGGGAGTTTTGATTAGTTTGCAAAAAAAATACAATTTATGCCAGTTTATGTCTTCGCATATAAATTATTATTAGTAAAATTGCAAAATTTTGTAAAGCTATGCAAAAATTTGTATTGTTTTGAAATTTCAATTAAAATAAATTCCTATCTTGAGATTTATTAAAACAAGATTACGTAGATGAATCATAGAAAAAAAAATTAATATTAAAAAAATATTCCGTTGCCATTGGGGTTCAAACCTGGAACATTCTCTTGCTGGGAGAATGAGTATTATTAGTGATAAAAAAAATTACAAATATGTCTTACAATTTCATGCAATATTTCTCTCTGTTTTATAATTCGTATTAATAATTTAAGTGATCAATTTGCCATCTTGTTTGGTTTGTCTGTTTAACTACTGGAAGATTGCTTAGTATGCCATTGTTATAATTTCATAAAGCCTATCTTTTATTTGTTTTTAAAACCACCTTAATCTGCTGCTAGTAAATACATATTAGCATTGAATTTTTAATCCGTTAAAACAATTACATTTTTAGATTTAATAGATAATACAGATGTTGCACTACCTAATTGTATAAAATCACATCGATATGTATTTTTTTCTTGTTTAAATGTTTCCTGCAAACATAAGACACACTTATTTACACATAATTTGAAAAAATAATTCAACAAACATTATACTTTGTAACGTGACTAAATGAATGAATTTTTTTTTCACTCTCAGATATTCTGTTTATTTTCAAATTTTATCCCGCTGTAAGCATAATGAATGGTTTCCATGTGTTAATAATTATTATTTATTAAAGAAATTTTAAAAGAATGATCCAAAATTGAATAGATACATATTTGATATTAATCAAGATGACATCTACTTCAATATGTACTTAAAAATATAGTTTTAGAAAAGACACGACAAAGTTTTGTGGTTGGTAATTAGATTATTTAAAATGAAATTTAATATTTGTAAATAATTTATATAGTAGCCTATATGTGAAATATGTGAGCTGGTTCAAAGTAATCCCAATAATAAAAACACTTATTATAAATAAGGCAACTAAAGTATGCAATATTTTTCATAGTAGATTAAAGTTTCTCAATAATGATGGAGAAAAATAATATCTAACCTAAGAAGGTAGGTACCTAAAATGATTGTACTACAGTAAAACCGCGATATAACGAACCCCGATATAGCGAAAAATGACGTATATCGAAAAAAAAATCGAAATTTAGTCCCTAAAACCAATTTTTCATACAAAAATGCATATATATAACGAAATCCCGTTAATATTTATAACGAAATCATTTTTGTCCCGTACGAAAAAATGCCAATACATTTACGTAAATTTATAACGAAATAAAAAAATGATAAAAGATGAAAATATTATTTCGCACTTACAAAGCCGCGCCGCTGCATCTGCCGTATGCGAACGGTTTAATGGCCTTTTTGGCGTCAAATTTTGGCAATTCAAACTTTTTCTTGGGTTCATAGTAGGTTCATAGTCCCATAAAACCATTTGACATAATTCTTGCGGCGTTCACTTGGACATGTTTTACGTACGCATACGCCTCTAATATGTATTGCAATCCCAGACCCAGACAGCTGGAAAATACAAAAATTAACAGGAATACGCAGAATGTTGCAGTATGTACTTATTGGGAATATCAGTCTCAGTGTAAGGTCTGTAGAGTTAAGTTTGTTCCGTTTTTAACGCGATTATTGCATGACCGAACTGAATATTTACATAAATTCATTTTCGTTTGACAATTGTTTTCGTGTGAACTCGTCAATAATACAAATAATTCTTTAAAATACTTTATGGACTATTTTTTGTGTTTCTATTAACTATTGTTTTCGTGTGTTTACTGCTATGCATACTAGTGTAGTGTAATTTATTATTTAAAGTACATTTCATAATATTTTGTGAAACCTTAAAATGGCTTCAGTACGTGATAATTCCCGCAAAACTTTAACCATGGCACAAAAAATAATGATATTGAAAGACATCGACAACAAAGTGGACAGTAAAGGCAAGATAGCCGTAAAATATGGTATTCCGGTTT
Source organism: Eubasilissa splendida (assembly GCA_031772225.1). Taxonomy (NCBI): domain Eukaryota; kingdom Metazoa; phylum Arthropoda; class Insecta; order Trichoptera; family Phryganeidae; genus Eubasilissa; species Eubasilissa splendida. The sequence goes on along the minus strand of CM062866.1, from coordinate 6,831,574 downwards.
CGTTTCTCTCCACAATTTTAAAAAATCGGAAGAAGATTGAAGATGCGTTTGATAGATGTAAGGCGAGCGGTTCCCAACAGCGTGTACGGCCTGCCAAATATGAAGAATTGGAAGAAAAACTGTTCGAGTATTTCTCCCAAATCCGATCAGCGAATATATCTACTTCTGGTTTAATGCTTATTGAGAAAGCAAAGTCGTTGGCTCATCAGATGGGAATTGATTTTAAGGCATCTAATGGGTGGTTAGATCGCTTTAAAAAGCGACACAACATTGTTTGCCTCGCGGTTTGTGGCGATTCCCAAAAAGTTGATGAAGAAGAAGTTTCGAGCTGGATAACAAACAATCGGCATATTTGGGAGAAATACGACGCAAAAAATGTTTATAACATAGATGAAACTGGTGTGTTTTATAACATGATGCCAGATCGGACACTAGCTCTTAAAGGAGAGAGATGTCATGGAGGAAAACGTAGTAAGGAACGCCTGACGGCCGCGTTATGTACAAATATGGACGGATCCGATAAAGTAAAGATCACAGTCATCGGAAAATATAAAAAACCACGATGCTTTAGAGGCCTTACTTTTAGCAGTTTTCCCGCTGTTACTTATTGCCATAATAAAAAAGCGTGGATGACGCGGGAAATATTTAAGAGCTTTGCTATTACGATGCAGAGAAAAATGGCAGCACAAGATCGTAAAATATTGATGATTTTGGATAATTGTTCAGCACATTACGCACCGGAAATTGTTGCGCCAAATATAGAATTTCTGTTCCTACCTCCTAATACTACGAGTGCTCTCCAACCGCTAGATCAGGGAATAATACAGAACTTCAAAAGCCATTACAGAAAAAGTTTATTGCATTCCTGTATTATACAGGTAAACAATGGCTGTTCTGTAGAAAACTTAAGAAAATGGACGGTATTGGATGCATGTCGAGCTATGAGTATAGCATGGCAATCGGTAACATCTACAACAATCGCGAATTGTTTTAAAAAGTGCGGGTTTTCTTCGCTGCCCGTAGATGAAATTGACGCCCCTCAAGCGAGTTTAACAACGGGTGAAAGAATTTTGTTGAGATCTACAAGTTACGATGATTTTATTTCTTACGACCATGAAGTGATAACGTCTGCTTTGTATGTTCCCGCGCCTCGCATTACGGTATCTGAGACGAGTGATGAGGACAAAAATGACACATTGAATGAGGAAAGCAATGAAATCTCATTTGCTTCGTTACCGTCAACTTCCGAAGTTTTTCATGCCTTAGATGTTCTCCAACGATACGTATCGGGAAGACCAGAATTACCGGTGGATGCATTTTCCCACTGCGATGCATTGGCTAAAATAATTATACGAGACAGTGAAAGAAATGTTAAAACTAAACAAGGGAAAATAAACGATTATTTTAAGTGAACAATGTTAAAGATCATTTTTAAGTGAACAATTTTATCGATTATATTTTGAAGTGGTTGCAGCCGTTACCGGTAAGTACCTTCGTAATTTATATACGACTCATTTTATAAAAATGCCACGATTCAACTGTAAAATTTTTATTTTTGAATTATTTTTTATGTTTCATGCCCAAAACTATGTTTGAAGCGGCTCTACATTTAAACACAATTAAAATATTTAACCAAACAACTAAAAATATGTATGTATTCAGTTCCCTATGGCCTTCCTCCTCCTTTGTTTGCAGAATTTGCGATCTTTTTTGAAGCCGCGCAACATTTTTTTGCGACGGCGCGTAACATATATGTAGTAGGATATTTTTTTTTTTTTTTTTTTTTTTTTTTTATTTCGTTATATGTGGGAATTCGTTATAACGAATTTTTATTTTTTGGTCCCTTGGATTTCGTTATATCGCGGTTTTACTATATGAAAAGATGATTCCATTGATCTTCTAAAATTTATACTCTTTAAAATTCATAATTTCCTTAATTCTAAATAGTGAGGTGTATGAATTAAACTTATCTGGTCTAATTATTTCATCCCCCATTATTTGATTTCAGTACATATATAGTTTAATTTCCCAAATTTTAATAATAGTAACTTGGTTTAAACCAGTTCTCATATAACGAAACGTTTACCCTTCTCGCTTATAGTGCTACAAGGGAAACCGTCCAAAAGATATGACTCTTAATTGCCCGAGGCCAACCGAAATCTCATGTGAAATTGTTAATTTTTTAAACATCTATGTAATAATTAACAAAGCTGCTATACCATCAAGATCGTAGAGCAGAGATGGAAATAGAAGACATCTAACATCTTTGAACAACTTGGGTATTTAATTCTGATTTCATAAATGAACGAAAGAAATCATAAATAGTTCATTTTAACAGAGAAAATTTTATAATTACATTTATGTTTTGTTTCCTCAGGGAAGAATGATAGCAGCGCCATTTTTCCAAGTGGCATTTGCTGATTTCTGGATGGCGGATCAGCTGAACTCCCTCGTCACAGCTCTGCTGGACTTCCAGTTTCTCACCTGTTTTTATGTCACCAATGGAATATCATGGGTACCAGGATGTATGTTATTTGCCTTTACTATTTGTATTCATATAATATTATGTAATATTTGCATTTTATGCTGATCTCAGGCATGCATACAGCCTCCTTTCACCCTTTGCAGTATTTACCTGTCAGATGAATGCGTCTACAATTAAGTTTATTGTGTGCGTAATTCTTTTTAAAAAATTAAGTGTAACTCTGATTTCATACGTTTCTGGAGACTGAGCTAAAATGTTGTAAAATATAGCAATGTGTAAATTGAGATTAAGGGCGACCTTTCATTTTTCCAGTTTGAAATTTTAGAAATTCTACACGAATTAGATATGCATTCAAGATGAAGTCAATGTTAAAATTCATATAAGTATCAGAAAAATAATTAATAACATTATTTGTTACGTAAATCATGTGAGAGAGGAAGGTTTAAGTAGAAAGAGACGACAATAAAAATGTTGATTTTCTCGCATTCGATACAAGTGTCAAAAATAACTCGTATCTGGAGTCTTTTCATATTGATATATAGAATGAAATAAATATGTGTGTTGTCATTTAAATTAATCCATCGAAAATTAAATAATTTATTGGAGTACCTAATTCATGTATGTATATGAATATATCTTGAAACCAGACAAAGTACCTACGTATATTTTAATGGTCGTTTAAATCAATTTTCTATTGTGTAAATCTAGTCACCCGTAATCCATATTAATAGAACCTGAGTCGATTTCGGAATATATTACTTTATTCATAATTTAATTTGTTATAATGGTGTTATTGTGAAAATTAATAAATATGCTTATTAATAAAGTGTACCTTATGAGAAATTTGTTGACATGTTGTACTAAAATTAAAAAAAAACATTTTTATACATACCATAATGAATAAAGTTTAAATTAAAGTAATGTCATATGAAGCCAGTTTTTAATTGAACCTAGAATACGCAGAGATTTGTGGATATTCTAATGCAGAAGTTCAGTGTCAATGAAAAACTTGTTTGTAACTGATGAAAGATGATGCGACTCTGTCATTATCGAAAATAACAAAAACAAAATAGACTCGTCATGGAAGTTTATTATTCACATTCTGCAAGAAAGCAGATAAACAAATTCATCGCAAACTGTAGATGAATTTAATACCGCTTTCTTAATGACATCATCTTATGGTAGTTTATAATCAATGTTTTCATTAAAGATTGGTAAATTAAAAACATCTGTTTGAATTTCTATTCAAAACATGATATTCAGTGTAGTAATCAAATGCTAATAAATTAATATTTATTTTATTATGGCAATAAGACAAATTCGTGCTCACTTTATATTAATTTATTTACTCCTATAGCGAGCGTGGTGTTAGAGACATCTCAATGCATGGAGAAGTCCTTCATTATCCGACCCATCGTTAACTGCCTGCCCGCTTGGTTCCGTTTTGCGCAGTGTGTCCGGCGATACCGGGATACCAAGGATGCCTTCCCCCATCTGCTCAACGCTGGGAAATACTTTTCCACATTCGTCGTTGTCATATTCACAACACTTAAAAACTTCAATGACAGTAAGTGCATCAGTCGTTTATAATACATACTTAGACTCACATTTGATTTTTTTAAGATGCGTTCACGGAATACGTGTCACATCAAACTAAACTAAACTATTGGCCTCCTGAAATGAGGCTCGAACCCTCTACCGATGTCTTTAAAATACAATATATATGTAGATTCATCCCCTTGATACCAGTGTATTGATGAATTTTTATTCACTTATTTGTGTAGATAAGGGTGTGTATAAAACAAAATGAAACATTACACAAAAAATAATATTAAAGTAATAGTAATATTTATTTTCTTTTTAAATATTGCACTGTATTGCACTTTTAAAATGTTTTATTGGTTTATTATGTACTTCATTTATACAGTAAAACTCCGTTAATTTGTAACCCTATATTTCATATTTTCAAGGCATTCGCAGTTTAAAAAAAAAAAATTCCCCGAAAATAACATTACATACTACCGATAATTCGTAAAATCTGATTATTCGCAGTTCGTATGCGTTTTTGACACTCAAAGTTAATAATTTGTTCACGTAATTTGCATATTTGCAAATGTTTTTAAATCCCTAAACTCGCGCGACTACACATTTGACATTCATCCCTTCGTAAACATCTGTAGCTAGCCCCGCCTACCAGTCAATCACGACACCGTTCCTTATCACATAAATGGCGCACTGGTATGACGCCTTACAGGACATAACGAACTGAGTTTAACCGTATGTATATCAAAATATAGTTTAGTTTAGATGTATCTAGATTTGTTATTAAAATAATGTTTTAATAAAAACTGACAAAAAATTGATAGGTAGCAAAGATAAAATTGGCGGAAAAAAATCGAATCCCGAATACCTCTCTGGGTTATTATGAAAAATCGCGGGAAAATAATAAGCTTCAACCATCTAGCCCAGCGAGACAAGAGGATTTAAAAGTGTTGAATTATTTTTCACGCACATTTTAAATATTCCAATGGAAAAGGCGAGTTTGATCGCCAATCAAATTAATATGCGTGATTTTGTTGCGTCAAGTGGTGAATCGCTGCGTCTACAAACACCTTATTAAGGAGAAATACGTTATTTGATAAACATTTCGACACATAAGAAGCTGAAATAATGGAGATTCATCATATTTCAGTATGAAAATCGCGATGTCACAAATCACAATCGCGTTATGTACAAAATTTCTCTCTAATGTTGCCTTTAAAAACTTTGTTCTTATTATTCGTAATTCGGATTTTTTTTTAAATTTCGGTTCCGTGAATTACGAATTAACGGAGTTTTACTGTATATGTAACTTAATAATGAATTAATAAATCAATTGAAATCAAAATATACATACTGTATTAAATTTAGAAAAATGAATATCTTTTCAGGCTCATATGAAAATTACTATGACAATCCATACTTCTACATGTGGCTATTATCGCAGTTCATATCTTCATTGTATGCATATTTGTGGGACTTGAAAATGGATTGGGGACTCTTTGACGGCAACTCAGATAATAAAATTCTCCGGGAAGAAATCGTATACAGTTCCAATGTAAGTTTATTAAAAATATTTATGTATATTATTTTTAACTCACCATTTGAATTATGGAAGATATCTCTCTATTCTTACTATATTCAAATATTTACTTTAGTTAAAATCTGGTGTAGTATAGTATCATATATCCAATTTAATTAAAATATATTATACATATACAGAAAAACTCCGTTAACTCCGTTTGTAACTCATGACTCATGGTTAAAGTGCATCTTAATTAAAAATGCGCTTTGAAAATTTCAAAATGTTTCAAGTTTCAAAGCCAAAGTTTAATTTGAACTATAGCACCATTGAAGAATAAGAATTATAAGACACCGTATATGTATGTATTTATTTAAAGCTTAGTAGCAAATGTTTAAATTGAGAATGTTTTCAGAGTTATTACTATTTTGCAATTATTGAAGATGCCGTCCTCAGATTTATATGGGGCTTGTCATATATTGTGGTGCAAAATAATTGGTTGTATGGCGAAATCATGGTCACAATTCAAGCTCTTATGGAAGTTTTTAGGTAATATTTTTATTTTATTTTGCTTAGTGATTACACGTAGTCATTCATTAAAAAAAATTAACATTGCACTATTTTCTATACTACTATATCTTCGTCAAAACAGATCCTGACAGGATAGTCCTGACAAAGATGCAGTGGTGTCAAAACTGATTAATGTTCAATTAATCAAAGCGGTTTATGCAAAGTTTGTTATTTTTTTTATTAAGTCTTTCTGTTTTGTTGCTTACTTAACATCACGCGGTTTTCCGCGGGGGTAGGCAGAGAGGATAGAGCGCCACACTCTGTCCTGACACAATTCTCGTCTCATAATTGACGATTAATGAGGCTTCTGACAGAGCCATCCTCCAGTATCTGGTTTATCTGGTTGTCCCAAGTCTTCCACGGACATCCTCTACTTCTGGTGCTATCAACTCTTGCATCATATATCTTTCTTTATCTTACTCACTATACTAAGATCAGCTTTACATTCTTTCCTTATTTCTTCATTCTTCACTCTGTCATAAATGGATCTGCCACATAAGTGTTCTCATTTCCGCTGCATTCAGTCTACTTTCGTTCCTCTTCTGCTAGCTCCAAGCCTCACTTCCATACATCAGTTTCGCTACCAGGACTCCATTGTGAACTGCTAATCTTGCCTCGGTTGACAAGTTTCTATTAGCTATAATTTCATTCAAAGCGCCGTTCACTTTATTCCCTGCAGTCACCCTGCTTTTGATATCTTTCTCTATTTTTCCGTTTCTATCAAACATACTTCCCAAATACACAAACTCATCTACTTGTTCCAAACATTCATTACCTACAAGTATTTTGCATGTTGTCTTGCTTTCCTCCTTCTCGAATACCATCACTTTTGATGTGTTGACATCTTTAATAAGGTTGTTTTTCTTGCATACATTATACATTCTACTCACTAGCCTCTGTAGTTCTTGTTTATTATTCGCCTTTAATACTGCATCATCAGCGTACAATATAAAACATACAATCAAATCGCCCATTTTCACTTCTACATTCATATATTCTAAATGTCTAAAAAGCAAAATAACACCCTACGCCATTTTGTAAAGTTAAATTAAAATCAAAAAACTTTTCGAAAATTCTATAACTGTAAAAATATTAGCACTTTGACATCGACATGTGTGTTAAATTTTCAAATTTAATAAAATTGCAATCTGGCAATGCAAAAGTAAGCGCCAATTTTGTATGGAGGAAAAATTAAGATTTTCACACTTGATTTCAGACGTAATTCGTGTGTCCTTGAGTTGAAACAGATTTCTATCGGGCGCCGTATGATATCACTACTGAAAATAATAATTTGATTAAAGATCTGATCTGCGGCGCCAGTGATATCATGCGTTATTTGATGGTCATTTGCCGTGAGAAATAAGACGCTGCGGAATGTCATGTGGTTGTCCGCTGTACTCACGATAGCCAGCTTAAATTCTGACAGTTTTCTTTCCATCTCTTTCTCTGTCGGAAACTTGCGACGTGGGCGGCCAAGGAGTTAAGTCTTGCCAAAAGGTTTCAAAATTTGGTACTGACCCATTAAAAGTTTGAAGTATGTAAATTAATGTCACTTTTACTATAATTCTGGGTATTACAAAATGACTCCTACAATATAATAACTTCAACTCTGATCAAGCAATGGAAAGCAGTTTTATAACCTTTATTGGAAGAATGTTCTTAGATAACTCCAGATGCTTAATTTTTGTGGTCCCTTTTTTTAAAATTTGATGATTTAATAAATTCCACTAATGGCAATATGTATTTTAATGCAATCACAACTAAATTGATTATAACAATAGATAGTTGAGATATTTAATACTTATTTTTAACAGTTAAACATCAAGTGTAAATATGTTAAATAGTCGTCTTAGTTTTTAACAGATTCTGATTTAGTGCCTGTAATTTGCATTGAACAATTATTTAAATACTTTAATTACAATCCCATGCCCTATAAATATTGTTGCGTACAAGCCTAGACGCCGGAAGAATGTCAGGACTGGAAGGAGTTTGGCACTCACCACAATCCGGATTCTTCTGGCATCTCCAAAGTTGTGGACTGTATACTGTTTAAACTCACTATCTCGTCAAAGGTCCACACAGTATAGACGTGAAGTCTCAAGATTGTATAATATTGTAAATTGTGCCGTACACATATAACTATATTGGTTCAAGGTCAGTGGCATGGCTGGGTAGGTGAAGGAAGGGGGGGGGAGGCACAGTGCATTATTTTCATTCAAAAATTAATATATTTTTACACACATAAATATATGTCACAAACAAACATATTACATTAAAATTCTTAAATTAGATAGCATGGACTTCATATATGGACTGGCAGATATCTGTGTTATAAAAAATAAACAAAATGTGCATCCAAATAGATTTTTTTAAGTGTGTGACTTTTCAGGCGTTTTATTTGGAATTTCTTCCGTTTGGAGAATGAGCACCTGAATAATTGTGGTCAATTCCGTGCTGTCCGAGATATTTCAGTCGCTCCACTCGACTCCTCAGATCAGATCACCATAATGCGAATGATGGACGAGGAGAATGGAGTAGTTAATAGGTATGTATTCAAAATAATAAAGAATTCTTTAGGTTTGTGTTAATTTTTCATATATTTTTATGTGTTATCCATGATAATAAATTGAAATTATTTTTTCAAATGAATGTTGCATGCCTTTGAATAATATTGTTATATACCTACTTTGTGATACAAAATTTATCTATAATATAAATAGAAAAAATTATTTCATCACTAATTACAAAAATAATTAAACATTATGAAAGAGATATGAGATGAAATGTGCTACTATAGGAAAGGACTAAAAAAGTATTTTACGTATTTAAGGGATTTGTTTAATTTTATCAATTTGGACTGGTTATCTGAGCCTTCATTGTACCAGTATTATTTAACGTGGTTTAATTAATAAAACCATTATTTTTCAGACATCTAAAGAAGAAGACTCCCAAGAAAAATAAAGATCCAGAAAAGAGAGCCCTGATTAAAAAGGAATCCATTCACGATCTGCACCTCGAGATGGACCTTTCATCTAAAAAATTATAGCAAAACCGTTTGCAGGAGATATGTTAATATGTTGTCCAAAGAAGAGTTGTTCACTAAAAGTTCACAAATCATGTTGTAAATATTTTTGCCATGTTGTTAAAAGTAGATATAGCACTTGTTGAAAAATTCTAATATTGACCTCTCCATATTTTCTTACAGTATTCTTAGTATTTCGGCGTTTTGAGAAAGTATCATTTATATAAATATTAATAGTGCTATATTTCTAGAAAAGTAGATTCCGGGACACTGGTTTCGTGAACCCCCTGGCATGGGGGTGGTTTCTATACTTTTATTCTTTTACGTGAAATTTTTAAATTATTACCTCATTCTTGGTTACGTAATGGGACATTTAAGAAAGTTGTTCCAGTGTGTTTTGACTGAAAAATAACACTGAATATTAGTATCTCAAAATATCTACGATTACAACCAACAGCCTTGACCAAAAACCGTGGCATAAACAATCTTTGCATTATTTATGTCGGGAGATGTTTCTTTTTTTCATTTAAATAATTTGTTAAATTAATATTCTCAACCAATAATTCACCATCCATTTAATATATGTACTTAGTATTTAATGAATTCATGTGACATATGTCCATTCCTTATGTTCCCATTCCTGAATGTGTATGGTTAAATTTTGCAAATTATCACACAAATTTATTGTCTTTAGCCACAAATTATGTACATTATTTTGTAAAAAATACCTTTTAAAATCTTCCACTCAAACACAAATCATACATCAATATCATTATATTTTATTTTAATCAATAATCACTAGTTAGTAAGTAAATGAGAAATGTTTAATTTAAATATGCAATAAACTCTTAATTATTGATAATTCTAAAACGTATTTAAAACATTTGAGCCAAACCCTATTAATTAACACATTCACTGCTGACAAAAATGTGCTTGCTTACGCTTACGCGCCACGCGCATAATTTTCATTTTTTATGAATATTAGAATGTTTCATTGAAATATTTTTAATTGCTCGTAAAATGGCTTCACTTGCTGTTAGACAGACATGTCGCTGCACTGTCCCAAACAAGTGAGATCCTCGTAACATGACTAACATGTAGAAATGTACGTAAAAAAAAAGAAAAACAAGAAGTCAATAAAAACAACACAAAATCAGTATTATTATATTTATCATCATTATCAGCATTACCACTGCTGGAGGCCTTCCAAGTGTGCCCCACTTTTCTGTCTATTATTTTTCGCTGCCACATATTTTTGCAGAATTTTATGATTTCATCAGTCCAGCAGGTTATAGGGTGGCTTGTCAGCCACTTGATTACCCTCGAGTACTAATGAATGACTGCATTGTTTTCTCATTCCTGTCTCTTTGTGTGATGTCCAGCATACATCTTTCCATGTATCTTTGTTAAACTTTTCTGTTGAGAGTCCATGTTTCGCTATTGTTTTTTTGTTAACTTACACTTACATAATTCACTATACATATTTGTTTACAAAATACACATATGTATAATTTTCATTTTTGTTTTTCATGTATACACAGGTCTTTACATAGTATAATATGAAAACTGACTAAAAATAATGTGCTGACTTGAAACACTAACAAATATCAGCCGCGTAATATTTTTGTGAAGTTATAAATATATATCGACAGAATACACCCACCATTTTGTGCGCACAGTGCGGACATTTGTAAGGACAAGTCAGGCGTGATCTCAGCACGGGATAAACCAATAATATTAGGTTGTACCACATGAAATTGCAGATTTTCAGTTAGTTTAAGATCAACCATGATTGAGAAAGGTTCTGTGCAGTATTTTACCTGTTCAATTATTTGTAATTGACAAAGGTACTGTGCCCTTCAATTGTCTTAGAAAGTGAAGTTATTTTTGCTATTGTGTATTTTTTATTACATCCATAAACAGAATGGTGTCGTCTAAAGTATTGAAAAATTTCATTTCGGTATATGAATCTCGAAAAAGACCAAGGAGCGTTGTAAACAAAGATGAGTTACAGACAATAATGCAAGCTAATCCACATACAACAACTCGAGCGCTTGCGTGTGATCTAGGAGTTAACATTATGACTATTTCTCATATACGTCTATCTTGGTATACGTTCTGTTTGGATGTGAAAATTTTTGTTTGTTTGGCGACGACTCGCGTATATCAAATGGTGTGCGATTACGTCCTTGATCTCATTCAACTGAATTCAATTTTTGGAGGAGGGGGGGCCACGACTGCCCACGAGCGTCAGTACGACTGTTTCTACCATTCGGTGAACAACGCAGGCTATAACTCTGTGAATTTTGTGTTTTTTCATGATTTTTTTTGTCTGAGATGACCACACAATATCACATTTCTGAAACATTCTGAGGAGAAGGCAGAGATAAATTTTTTTGGACAGATTTTTAATGCTTAAACGTTAAACCTGATGATCTTCAACCTGTTAAATTTTCATTTATTTAATTTAATTGCTTTTATATCTATATATTTTAGTATTAAGTCGTGTTTAATATATTTTTTACAACCCCATCAATGTATAATATGCCAATAACCATAGGATTTTTTTTCATGGGAATGGATTAATCATTTTCCCTTTATTTCTTAGGGAAGAATTTGTATAAGTCCAAAGATCTAGAACGGATTAAGGACGTATACTGAGGTACCACTGTATATTTAAAGAATAAAACGTTTTGAATCCAGGCAGAGATAATTAGGGGCTTCGAAGAATTTATAAAGTTCAAAAATAAAGATTTATTTAAAAATTGTAATTTTAGCATAGTTTCTCATTAGGAGAATACCATAGAAGTGGGTGGAGCTTATTTTGATTAAATATATTTTTTTATATTGAAAATATCAAATTTTTATTTTCACCTACAAATTCTGCAATTTTATATGGAACAACCTAATACAATTCAATAAACGAATATTATTTTGATTTTTATTGATGCAAAATGCAAAATGATATTTGAGTATTGTGATGCGATACAGAATTAATTGCATGGAAAATTACCGTGGTCACCTTTTAAAATCTTTTTTTTATTTTGATTATTTCTTTATTATAATTTGTTGGATTTTTTTAATTAATGAGATTCTTCCAAAATGTAATTACTAAACACAATAGGTACCTAGTTTGTTATCTCGCTTTTAACAATCATCGCTTTGTAATCAAAATACGTGCAAATTGACTAATCACTGAATGTTGCTAATCACAATTTAATAATTATTATAACTGTTGTCCAAATTATGTGTGTGTTAATATTTTATTTAATCTCTCAATGTACATCACAGCTGTTGGAAAACTTTTTCATTCAATTTACAATCATTCGCAAGTTGTGAATACATTTGTGCATTGTATACCATTTTAAATTCATACTGTTTGAAGATGGTTCCAAATAAAAGAGAAATCTTTGATTAATAATAACTCCTGTGCAGAGACACTTCATATAGACTAAAACATAGCTATTAAATGTATTACAATGTACTTGCTTTTCAATGATTTCTAATATTTAACATAATCAATTTAAACAAAGTAAATTTTCACTGAAAAATACAAAGGATAAATTATTCTTTCGAAAAAACAGAGCTGCAAACGACTACCCAAAATGCTTTTTACTTTAGTTTAATTATCAAGAAACAATATATTTTGAAAATTACAACTTCATTTAATAATAAACTTATTCATATTAATTTAGTGTGATATTTAGTTTGCTTTAGAAATGTTGATGGGCTTTCAAATTTAATATACAGTCACTTCTCGACTTACGACGGGTTCCGTTCCGAAACTTCAGATGTAAGTCGAATATACAATACAAAAAATAATATACATGTGTAGTCGTTTACCAATTAGGATTTATTTCTATAATTAAATAATACAAATAATAATGGATGAATAATTTTGGATTATCTTAATTATCTGTACTACTGATATCTGTGGCTGACTCTTGATATTTATCAGCGAGTAATATCTCATAAACATTTCCAAATTTACCGAGTGCTTGTTGAATTTTATGTTATACCTTTGAAAACCTATCATTGTCTGGGTCCAAATGTTTTAATTACCTCATTAATTTTGCTAAAAGCTGCAGCCATTTTTTTCTTTTTTTAAATGATTTTTCTCCATTGTATGTGCAAATGGTCGTAAGTCGAGAAGTGACTGTACAGATTAGTTGTGATGTTATTTTTGTAATTAAATTGAGATTTCATCGGCTCGTTATCTATTTAGGTCTGTAAATTTGTTAGTATGTATCGTTCAAAATTGTAGACTTCACATATGTGTCTTATATATATATTATGTACTTAATGTACTTACTTAATTGTTGTAAACCATAGCAATTTTATTTCAAAACAGCATAACAAAGTTTAATGCTGAATTAATACATATTTATTTTACCTTAAAAAAATTGTTTAAGATTATTATTGTAGGCTTAGTGCATAAACAATGTGATTGCTATTTATTGGTTTGCACTTATTGGGTCAGTATTTTAAATAGATGGTCATTATTTATAATAAAATATTAGTCTTCTTTTTCTACTGTTCCTCATGACGGAGGATCTTGATTTACATGAACTTCTGCCCTATTGACCCACTCCACTTTTCTCGGTAGCCCTCAGATCCGCTGCTGTCACTAGAAAAGTGTTCTTCCTTTCCTTCTCTTTGATTTGACTCCCCATGCTTCTCCAATATGTGTTACATTATAATATTTTAAAAACTTGAATGATTCACTTCAGGCAAATGGTTGAGAATCTATCGGTGATGCATAGTTCCTGCAGAATGGAGACATTTGCGCACCAACATACGTAGCTTGTAGATGTATTTAAACTCAATAAGTGGTTAATGAAACAAAGTTAACAAATAAAAATAATGAATTTTAATCACAAAGTTAATTTTACTAATTTCAAAAGTAATTTTATTATTTATTCTACCTAACATCTAAACTTTACTGATCAAAAATTCAATTTGACATGGATATACTGGTCAAAATATTTTTTTTACATTCTGACCTGTTTTGTCCTTGCTTTATACCGTTTGTCTGCACTTAGCTACTCTAATCATTCTGCTCCATTTTGTTCTTTTCTGGGTTGCATCCTTGGCTACATTCAAATTTATTTCCCCAATTTTCTCCTATCGGCATCAATACTCGTGGTTTTATGAATCATGTCATCTTCCCCCTTCACAGATGTCATTGTCCATCTTTCAAAGAGGTGTATCTCGAATTTATTGATTTTACAGCAGATGATATTTTAACAAATTGTGTGGAATTTTTCACTGTTGAAAAATGAAAAAAAAGATAATCTAACCGATTTCTACAGATACTTTTTCATTTAAAGACAGTGTGAGGTGTATTTATTCCATAAATATGACTTATTACTGTCATTTGTAAGAATAATATATGAAAATAAGAGTGGTTATATCTAAAAAATTTTATGTATTTATTGGAATAAAATTCAGATATTTCTGTTTGAAAGGATTGTGGGTATATTTTTGAGTAATGTAGCCTCAGTCGTAATTTAATTTTAACAAAAAACGAGATATGCCTTTTTGAAAGATGGACTACGATATGTCCATGCTATCTTATATCTATCTGTCCGACCTTCTTTTTTTCATTTATTTTTTGTTTCAAAACTAAATAGTACATATACAGATGTAACAAACCTAGTCCACAATACTTAATGGGTGGATACCTGACTAAATTACGAGTCGAAAATTATTAAGGAATATGTGCCTAATCTCAACCGTGTCAGAGATATATGCATTTCAAAAATAATCATAATTATGTGATTACTTTGATTAATTGAAATATTTTATTGATTCCAAATTATATATTGAATACAAAAAAATTAAAGATTGTCGAATTTTGAGCGGTTAGACTATTTCTTGTTCGAAGCAATGATGTAGATTAATAATTAAACAATTTTGCAAATATTTATTTCGAAGTACGTAGACTTCAAGCTTAACACGATTTTGTAAAAATTTCAAACTATAATATATTCCGTAATAGTGCAGCATTTTCACATATTTCTTGAACATTTTCGAATCATAATAAAATCAGGTATCCACCTATAAAATATTATGGACTAGGTCTATTACACCTGTATATTAACCATTTATTTTACTAAATACTTACAATTTATTGTTAAAAATACTGACCAAATAAATAGAAATAATATTTTTATATAAAAAAAAATGTATTTATTCATTTCTAACCATTTTTTGCATGTTAATTCTAATATGAAAGAAACTGATGTAGTTGATTGTAAAATGTTCAACACTTGAAATAAAAGTTTGCAGATTCTATGTCTCGTTGAAATGTGAAGTATAAAAAAATATGTGTAGTAATATGATTTAGAAGAGATTTATTTAAAAGTATTATTGTGTCGTAATAATTTTACATTTATTTTATAAGAGTTTTAATGTTTCGGCCCATTATTCCGTGAAATAATCAATCAATCGCTTAAATGTATTTTTATATAGCATATAACATAGTACAGTATTGTTTTATAATATCAGAGAGAATATATAATATGGTTAGATGTGCCATACCATCCAATTAATCTTTTTAAATAACGTACAGAATTATCTTGGCAATGGCAAAGATCTCATCTTGAAGTAACAGACTTTTACTGTTTGGATTTAAGAACCCAACGTCCGCTTGCTGGCGATACTCTGACATCATTTTGACATGTTGCAATTACATTTTCTTTGTCTATGAAATGTTTGAAAAGATTTATTTAATTTCATATCTTTTCTTGAGCTAATTGTCTTACACTTTATTTTTTATAATTGACAGTTCATCCATATTATCTGATTAAAAAAATTTAGACATAAGGGCATGTTTAAACTCTTATAATTTGGTTTAAGTTTAGATTGTACTTATTATTTTACGAATTACTATGTAACAAACTTGCCTTAAATTATTTATCTATGTATGACAGAGTGAAGAATGAACAAATCGAACCCTCCTATATAAAATATTGTAATTAATAAATAAGTTATTTTTAATTGTTCTAGTATTTGAAACATTTTTAAGAGGCAGTAATTATTTTAATACTTTGTATTCTATAGAACAGAATGGATTACGATTTATTTTTAAAAATTAATCACTTAAAACATGTATCAACTGTATGTGAAATATTATAATGTAGGCGGGATTGAAATTAGGAATAAATGTAGATCTGTTTCTAACAGAGTTAATAAAATGTGAAATGTATGATTAAAGAGAGGACAGTAAAGAAAGAATATGAGGCAATTTTTAATAGATGAGTTCCATGAAAAACCTGGCCCGATCAGGCAGACCAGATATTATAGAGTGGCTCTGTTGAAGCTGTATGAAAGTGAACGGGGCAAAAATAATATGTCAAGACAGAAGGGTGTGGCATTCTATCCACTCTCCCTTCCTGTGCAGGGAATCGTGATGCTAAGTGAGAAGCCTTAAATTTGTCCTCACATTTTGCCTTATCATGTAGATGTAAAGTTTTGTAGGACCAGTTAGTTAGTGGATAGTTAGTTTTTATTTATTTTAATTAATTGTTTATTTTTATTTCTTTTATTAATCTGCGTTTTAAATTATATATTTTTTTACTTTCTTGTGTGCTTTTATTTATTAGAATAGTATAACATATTTATTAAGTTTTGTTACCACAATTGTTGTGACAGAAATGGTGCAAGTGGATTATTTTTCTCTATAAATGTCTGTGAATGCTTGTAATTTATTCATTTTAAACTACCCAGTTCAAGCACAAATTCACATAATGGAAACATCATATTAATTTTAGATTTATGTCAGCAGCTACCTTCTTACGTTAAATTTGATTGTTTTACTACGGGAGATGTTTGAAATCTTTCCGGAAAGCTGTTTTTATTTATTAATGCTAAATTTATTGAGATCCGCAATGAATACTGTTCATAGCAATGTTAAATTATATTCATACATAGTAAAGTGTCCATTTGAATTTGTCTGTATTGAATTTTGAAATTTGATATTAATCCTGAACAAAGGTCACTGGTGATGGAACTAGGATCTACCAGTATGAAAAATAAGGTGTCTAGTTTTGTTATCTATTTATTTGAAATTTCCGGAAACTTTTTGAACCTTCTACGTATATCCAAACCATCCTTGAATTATTTTTCTCATAGTTATGAAATTTATTTTCACAGTATTTAATATAGACAAAAGTTACTTTAACCGATTCTGATTGTGTTAATGAGAGGGTCTGATTAATCGGTACAGTCTTATGTTTGTATACGGCCAGATTTTAATTATTCCATATTAAATGTAAAGTCAAAAACAAATTAACAAACTTATTAATGTATTTTATGTAAAGTATTTTCATGAATAGTTTTCAATAGTAATTATTAATCCATTCCAACATATCATATTTTATTCTGTTCGTGTTTTATTCTGCCATTACAGAAAATTAACATGTCATTGCAAGATGTAAATTAAAATGTCTAGTAAAAAAATATATAGCTATTAATGTTTAGTTATGGTCATTTGTATACCGTACCTAGTATACCAAGCCCCATGAGCATAGCGTAATTAAAAAAGTTTAATTATTTGATGGCTTATGTAAACAAATGCGTAAAAGACAACATTTGCACACATTTTGTCATTTTTAAGACACTTAGGTGCATATGAGCGCCGCTTAAGAAACTTTAGTCCTTAGATGCGTGTGCGATGGTGATTCTGTACTTTGTGTTAAAAGTAGATACATCACGTTGAATATTGAATGAGAATTATTTTTAAATAAAATCAATTTTAACTAAAAATATTTTTTTTAATAAATGTTGCAAGTATGTCCTAACTTTGAATTATATAATACATTTTAGAGAACTGAAATAGCTGTGAAATTTACAATTAAATATTATGTTAAAATATCCAAAAGGGCAAAGGTGTACGTACATATGCTTGGGAATAGAAACACTAAAGAGAAATGACAGATTTTTTATGAATGGATCTAATAATTTAAAATACATTCAGTACTTATATACTTAGATAAAAATGTATTGAAAGACTTAACTTTAGGCGCAAAAATCATTAATTATAATAATATATTTTTTAAACTTGTAATTAATCAAACATTTAATTTAGATTATATTAAATCTTTCGAGCCCAATGTCATCCCATTAAGCTAAAATATTACATTTTTTGGAATTATTGTTTATTGTGAAAACCTAGTATAAAAACTATTTTTTTAATTTTACCAGTGTCAACGTGATTGAGAGACTCGAAACTTATTTGAAAATCTTCTCAGATGACTGGTATGATAGTTTTGCACTATGTATAAAGATGGTATGGTACTATAATATTTGTGTAAATAGTTAGAAATACATTGGGAGTTCATATTTTTGTATACTTACATCATTTGCATGACTATAATATGTAAGGATAACTTAAAAATTGTACTTGATAAATAATAATCAATTATCCTGACAATACTTATTATAAATGTATGTAAACCAATATAACTTGATCAATGTAGAAGAGTTTACTATTCTTACTGAGTTATGTATTTGCTAGAAGTCTATCTATGTTTTGATAATTATAATAAGTTTTTTTTTTCATTATGCATTATTTTCAATAGTTTGCATTTCATTCATAGTTTATAAATAAGACATTGCATCATAATGAGTACTTAATGTCATGATAATTATACTTGTTTGTTTTATGTTTCGTGAGAACTACTCCTGGTATAGCTGCGGCATTTTATTTGAATATTTGTACCATTACATTGCTGATGTCATTTTTCATTCAATTTTGTTTGACATTTATCACTTAATTACTTTTTGTAATGTAATATGTTAGTACCATTAAGCTGCGCTTTTAATGTCGTTTTTCATTCTTCAATTTTCTTTGATTTTGGTATTTGTGATTGTAATACATATTATATGTCAGTCTTGAAACTCCTTAAGTATGTTAAAAACCTGTTAAGTGCCCAGTGCAAATGAGGCAATGAGAGCGAAATTGGACTAACCCCGAAAAGTTTTAATAGCATAGCTGTGTTTTAAATTAAATAAATGCAAAAACTATTCATTATATTGGCATCCAGTGATCATTTTTAAAATCAGTGTTAGTCCACTATTGCCATTAAAATATTTTGTTATTTAATTTGTGTATGGAAAAGCGATAGGTTAGTCCATTTTTGTCCTCACAACCTCAAAACCAGTATTGTAAAAAAAAAAAATTTTAATGAGTACAAATGTGCATGTAAATACATATCATGCGCAAGAAAGTTATTTATGAGGATATGATTCATTAATGTGTAACAAATATGCACTAACAGAATGCTTAGACTTTATGCAGGGTAGTTTATTTTGGGTATTAACTTCTAGAACATATTTAAAACTACTATGCGTATAAAACAATTTTTATTAACAAAACGCTTGCTTCCAATTATTTTTTTATGATGACATCAAATGCCAATGAACCATTCAGCGGCACCTTCAATCATGATACATAACTATTATTGTTCACTATATCATTTTATTTTGCTGATATTTTACATCACTCAGGCATAACAATTACACAATGTCAAAGTCCATTTATTCAGTTTTTTTCTCATATAGTTTTTATGCATTGTGTTAATTTATTAATAACTAAATTTGGCTTTTTTTCATGTAAATCGGTCAATCAAAATCGAGTTAGTTGCTAAGTCAGTTGCTTTTGCCCGCCGCCATATATATTGGAATTCGACCCATAGCAGTCTTTGTTACTCTGACATTTAAATAACTGCCAGTATGTAAACTAGTTTGTCTTTGAATGAAGGTGTTGCATTTATTTTGTGTTTTAATCCAGAATATAGGGATTGTCATTATATTGCTCTTCAAGCTGCTATCAGTTTTTCTCAAAATAAAAATATATGAAGGTTGCTGAGATTACAACTAGTACCCTCACATATGCAAAATACCATCATCATGTTTGTATATTTAACAAAAAAAAATTGTGCGTTAATGTTATAGCAGTGCACATAAGCTGACAATATATCCTATATTGTGCGCATGCGTAGCAAACAAGCACCTGATCTAATAACTAATAACGCACTTAAGTACCTAGTTAGAACCTTTATGGTCAAAAATTCTTCTGATGATTAAATTATCTTAGATTTTTGTAAATTCTATTTCAAATACCTTTGGTGCAATCTCTTGAGACATTCAATGACCTGAATCATAATTTGATCACAGTATGTTCTAGTACTCATATTGATAAAGTTAATAATTTTATATATCAAATATTCAAAATATTGTATCATTCAATTATCTTCAAAACCTTTTAAAATATAATTATTATAATATAAACACAAAATCACCTGTTTCAATAATAAAATAAAGCATATCATAATTTCAATTTATTTTATCCTTAACATTCAGTTTAGATTGAAAAATAATTATTTAATATCATTTAAATTTAGGTATTGGTCTGTTATGGAACTAATTAATTTAAATGTTATGGAACATCAGTGAATATTGGTATGATTTGGTAACATTTGTTAACATTTTGAAATTGACATATGGCAGTGGTAAATAATATGAATAACTAGAGATGTCTAGTTTAGTAAGTTTTATGCAGGGTACTAAAGAATTTAGAAGGGATGACATTCATTATAATACAGTACAAGGGAAGGGGTGAAGTGGGAATGGAATGGAGAAGGCCATGCAAAGGTGTGTATAATTTGCACTGGATCTTAGAGAGCAATTACGAAAAATTTGTAACAGATGACATTCAATATAATACACATTTATATCGTGGGAAGGGTGCCAATATTTTGCACAGGGCTATAAAGAGTAACTATATAAAGTTAGATTTAGATCGGTCAAAGGGTGAAGAGAACAGACATTCAATTTTATGTATATAAAATAATAACATATTTTGATATTTAACATAAAATATTATGAAAGAAGTAATGAAAATTCACCTAACTAATCAACACTAACCTAACTTAGATTTTTTAAACTGGACTGTAACTTTGGAGAAGAAGTTTGACATTGTAAGTACAATTCTATCGCTAGATGGTGATTTCAAAGTGTGTTCTAAGATGTTGAGCTCAAATTGTATGGAAGTCCATTTATGCATCTTTATAAAGTGACCATTTATGAACAGAACAGTACCCAAATTTGAAACACTACACTGCGATGCAAAAGGATTTTTTTTTTAAAGTGGCAAACATTAAATATAATTATCTAGTACTTTGGTATATACATACTTACTTCTCAAGTGCTTAATAATTTAATTTGAATCCAGAAGGTAAATATTGCCTACTAAGTATTTTGTGTAAATTTGTAAATATAATTTTTTCCTGTCATTATTGACAGGCTTTCAACCAGTAATCAAATAAGTATAGTGTAAAGGTTTTGTAAATAATGCATCATCTGTCCAAAATTTATATTTTTATTATTTATATAACTTCTTTTTTTTTTAATAATATTTTTTTCACGATTGACTCATGTTAAGTCTTCCAATATATATTTTTATTAATAAATATTTGTATATATTAGTTTATTGGGATCAATTGATAATGCGATGGTGATAACGGGCGGTGCTTAGTATAATGTGATTGATTATTTTTATCTCTAGTTGTTTATTTAGTTTAGCACATATTAAATTGTTGAATAAATTATAAATTTTAATTTTTGTAGTTTTATTTAAATGAAAAAAGTTCCAATGATTTATTAGTCCTGCTTCTGTGGTGGAAATTAAATGTGTCTTTAACTTAACCTACTTATAAAAAGTCACCTGTCCATATTTTGACAAGTTTTATCCTCGTAACTTTAAACAGTTGTCTATGGAAATTAAGCAATATTATACCAATACCTCGCTTTACGGTCTAGATACATCCCGGAAATGTTGGCTAAATAATAAATTAAATACTTTATAATGAATCATTTATTTATATAAATGATGACCCATACAAAGGATCCATTCTAATTTTATAGAAAAATAATAAAATCACAAAGTTTTTAAGGAGAACACATTGTTGCATTTTCAGAACATAGTTCTGTGGTATTTTTAATGCAAATTAAATTAATCAACTTAAAAGATGATGTAATGTTACATTTCAAATCCGCGGCATACTGAGCGCTGCTTTACTGACTGGAGCAAATGCGGTCGAAGAGAGTGGACTCTTTAACAAGCGACGGAGGAGGTCGGACGCGCGAAAACCTGGGCCACAGGAGAAAACAATGGCGGCGTTCGCAGAGTTATGGAGCATGGAGACCCGTGGTAAATTGGGAGAGTTTGGCCCCCAATTTATACACGTAGAGGAGCCAACATCAGGATGGCCCTGACGAAATCTAATCGCCAGATTTGACCCGTGATGAGGAAAAATTATCGCACGACCGGCATCTGGAAGGATGGCGCAGATGCATCGGAGTTCTAGATTGAGAGTTGAACGACAACCAATTGGCTGTCGCCACTACCCTTGCTGTTTAATCATAAATAAGTAGCTGTGACCCTGGCGTATGACGCCGGGTTAGTCGATTCTATAGCGAAGACATTGGGAGTTAGCTGCAATTTGTGATAATAATGATATGAGACCGGTTTTGCTTATCTCAAACTTCATCAGGACGTATTTAAAACTAATCATAAATACAAAAAGAGTACACTTATATACATTAAGAGGGAGATATAATATAAAATTACATGTGAAAGAGAGAGATAGAATACATATATAGTTGAATAGAACATCAAGGGAGACAGAATATAAAATTATATGCGAAAGAGAGAGAGACAGAATACATATACAAATAGACGGAACATTAAGGGAGGGGTAAATACAGTATTGATGGAAATTAAATTGATTTTAAAGGAAACATACCTAATATGGGGTTAATGGATAAATTAATTAGATTATTAGAATTGGCGTACCATTATTTATTGCCTTTTTTGTTTTTGAGGGCTTCTAAATTGTCCAACCAGAGACCAAACTCATATGGAGGATATTGACCCACATGTTATTATTAAAAAAATTGGCTTTTTCAATAATATGGTTAGAAAATTCTGAGAAACCATTACTGTTTAAACATTTAAGATGTTTTTTGTTACAAACAGTTTTTGCCTATATAGAATGAGGGACAGTTATTACAAGTTAATTTATATATACCCGAATGGCTTACTTTGTTATCTTTTGAGTTTATTAAAATTTTCCTAAATTGTTTGTGTAGAACGCAGGCCTGATATTAGAAGGAAGATTATTCACGCAAAGGAAAGAAAAATTATTAATATATAAAACTCTATGCCATTGGTAACTTATGTCATTATTAATGTTTTTACCAGGAGGACTAGTGAACAAGAACGTAAGAGACGTAAGTTACCAATGACATAAGTTCTAAGCGAAACCGGTTGACGTATAATAAATTTCATAGTTTCATAAAAAGTGATTGTGTTATTTTATTTATTCTAGTAGTGGGATGGGATGTGAGGGAGTTTCCTTAGATCTAATAAAAATATAATCTAAACAAATGTGACTCTGGCATTTGAAATAAAACTCTAGTTAGTTCAATGACTGCAGTGATGGTTATATGTTCCCTAACATCAACCACGTGATATCTTGTGCCAAGCCTTTTGTATTATACATGATTAGGAAACAAACATGGTAGCAAGTGAATTTTCTTTACATTTTTTGACGTGACAACGTCTTATAAATCGATGAACGCCTGCTGCACGCACGAAAAAACATGACTCATTGTCCCGTTTGTCGCGTTACGCCGAAGGCAAGCGTGCGTGCGAGAGCGCGGATAAGCGATAGAGAGGCACGATCGGCCTACCGTTCGGATTGTGCCGCATCTATCTCTCTTCCACTCGATTGGTCGATGCGTCTGAGTAGAAAAGAGACAGCGGCAGCACACAACTTATACACCTACAGTACCTACACGTGATCTGTTTACAACTGTTTATAAAGTGAAGTGAAATGTCAATGTGGTTTTCATTGTTTATATTACAACAACAATTGCGGCAATAAAGGTAATTAATTCTTGCATATTAAAAATCTGATTAACGTATAACAAATATACTTTTAACAAAAAATTATCAACGATTTCTTTCGCAAAACCGCCTAAAGTCACACCATGGCAGACCAACCTGACGAACCTGTGAATCTCACGGATCTCCCACTATCGTCAAGGAGTAATGTACCCATGGAGGTGCAAGATGCTACCGCATCCACGTCTGCAACGCCATTCGCTGGGCCAACAATCGCTGCTCCAAAATCGAACGCGCAGAGACAACGTGAGTACAGGCAGCGTATTGCAGCATCCAGAACTTCTGCACAAGCTACAGCTGCGAGGAAATTGAATACCGAAAGACGATAAAAGAGCAGACTACGCACAGCTGCGTAAAAAAGTTGTAAATAAATTGCTAAAAGCACATTGTTACTTGTAAATAAACTGTTCATCAAAGTAATAAACATATTTGAATTAATGAGTGCGAATAAAATATATCAAAAAATATATCAATAAAAAAATTGTAGATTTCATTTCACTCCTTCTTCGTATCCATACAAAATAATGATAATTCAATAAAAATGATTCCATTTTATTCATAAAAGTATGCAATCATTTCATCAATGTTTTCTTATGACGTTGTCACGTTAAACTATCGTCCGTAAACCGACTTTACAGACAACCGATTTTTTAATGAAAAAAATTACCACTCATTTTTTTTTAACTGGGTTAATTGCCTGCTAAAGACTGGTGTATGGATAGGAACAGTCAATGCCAGGTGTGGATAATGTAATAATTTCCATCTCTATGAGCTTGTTTTAATTGTAAGTATTTGATGTAGGTGCTGGCTTATAATGTACCGTTAATTTTTTTTAAATTATTTGAAATGTGGAAATTTGTCAGATAATATTTAGATCTGGATTATTTTATATCCCTCTGTATTCCAGAAATGTTCAAGATGTTGGAATACTTTATTTAAATAAAATGGAATTGAAAATCTAATATAATTTTTTTTAAATAAAAATAACAATGTTTTTTTTAAACTAAGATTTATTAATTTGTTCCAAGTTAACAGATATTATTTTATCTTATTATTATTAATTTTGTCCACAAATTAGAGAAAATATAATTTTATACTAAATAAATACCTTAATGTTATGTATAATAAAATATCACATAGATTGTTTTACCTAGTAGTACAGTGGAAAATGTTTAACATGAAAAAATATTCTGGTCACTACAAAATGCTACATTTATTTTCTTACACATGAAAAAAAAACATTAGATAACAATTTACCATGTTACTATGAAAATAAAGAATGAAGGATGCAATTATTAAAGCATTTAATCAAAACATTAAAAATTAGATGAAGAAGACATTGATGATTAATTATCCAACTATGCATGTAAGTAACCAGGAGAAAAAAAAATTATCGTTATTTTATGCAGGAAGGCAAATGAAGGGAGCCCTATGTATTTAATGATAAATATTCATCATTTAATTTTAAGCTCGTTTCAGTGTAAAGCAGAATCAATTGTATTTATTTCGAAGTATGTAGACTTAAAGCTTAACAGAATTTTGTAAAAAATTCAAACAAAAATATTTTCTGTGACTGTACAAAATTTGCTGATAAAATATTGTGGACTAGGTCTATTACACCTGTATATACATAATATATATGAATAATTAAATATTTTTAACAATGAAAATGTTTGCATTCGGCTTTTGGGGAATGTAGTTATTTTTATGACCAAATTCAAATTTAATTCTTAATTCCCCTACTTTTGTTCTTGGCAATATATCTGGAATCCATTCGATACAAAATGGAGTAGGTACTTCCTGTTTAGCGGAAGTGTTGCCAACCTTTAAATATGTTATGAACGTTGTTTCTCTGGGAATTATTTTAACCGGATTCTTTTTTTTGTTGGGTTTGTTTTCATCCAAATGTTGATGTTGAGATCGAGTTGATTGGTGATTTGGATTGTCAATGTGTGTGTATGTTCCATCCGGATTTTGTTTGAAGAATCTTGTTATTTCCAATGTTATCTGCAATGAAAAATTAGTAAGAATACAATTTATAAAAAAAACTTTTTATATTGCAGTGCCAAAATCTGTTGGAAACATACCTCTCTTAAACTCATAATTTCGTATTTAATAGATTTGTGTAACAAACACGTCTACCTCTTTCCAAAATAGGAATGGCAGTTTTTAAAAGAACGAGAAGAGAACGAAAATAACCATTTTTGTATATCAAAACTGGCGGGGTCCAAATGTTATTGAAACAAAGCTGGCAGTATCCGAATATAGAAAACAAAAATGGCAGCTTCCATTACAAAACAGGCTATTTTGAAGAAACTGAGAAATTTTTAATGAAAACCAGTTTAAAATATAAGTACAAAGCTCTCTTATTTCATAAACCTATATTTTTTATCAAATAACAAAACATGACGAATTTTTTCATGATAACCAACAATTGAAGTTCGTGGAATCTGCCGATATTGTTTCTACATGTCTATGTATTGATTAGTAATGTTTGGTTGGTAAGAATAATTCATAATGTGAAGGTAGATTTTTACAATAAATAGTAAAACAAAATGAAATCAACTTACACTGGATGTATCAAATATATTCTTGACATGAAAAATATTTATAATGTTCCAAGTGTACATCGTAAACTTCCCCAGAGGCACAGCTTTTTTCCTCTCGAATACAGATATCACATTTGGAAGGCGCTTTTTATGACCAAAATTACTAATTCTCTCTAGCAGACAATCGTAAAATGCCTAAAATATTTATAAAAAACATAAAATTAACTCAATATAAAATTTATTTCACATTATTGAGAGAAACGTTTGTTAAGTAAATTCCATGAATAAATAGGTGCTATATCCAAAATCTAATATGTAATACAAGTTGAATATTATGTTCCAGGCCGATATTGTTTCACTCATCAAAATTTCAATCATAGCGTACCATACAGTAACTCTGTGTGGGTGTAAAGGTCGTTGGTGGGTCAATTGAGTATTTTCAGTGTCCCAAATAATGGGTGTTTTGTTTATTAACAAAACCCGCTAAATCAAAATGAGCTTCATCGCCGATGATGATTTTTTTCCCAAGTCGGGTTGGTGTTTGTTTTAATGTTTTAATGACTTCAACGCATCGTTGAGCCGTTAGATGCTCCATAATAAATTGTAATCAACTATCCTCTACGACTACCGAATGCGAAAATGGCGGCCAAACAAAATCAGCCTGAAACATAATATTCATCTGTATTTAATATGGACTCAATGATGGAAACATATTAGTTCCTCAAATCGTTATCCACATACCTCTGGAACATGAAACACAAGGGCATCCGGTTTACCATTGAATTGATAATGCATGGTTTGGTTTATACTCTCTGTAACACTAGACAGCCAATGTACAAATTCAAATTTTTCATTACGTTGCGGAGTGCTATCCTTGCTAACTGCCGACTCTGCAATTTTTCCAGTTCTAGATTTTTTTAAAGGCTTCAAGTGCAAATCTTTTTCTGCGCCGTTTGATGCGATAAAATATTTCTTTGAGTAATTCGGAACACTCGAGTAATTAATAACATTCGATCCATTTGCAATATCGTTTTGTGTTATACTCTCTTTTGTACCATTCAAAGTAATTATATTTGAAATCGTTCCATTGGTCGACGGAAGAAAGGTTTCAGTGGAATTATCGAGGTATACATCAGTATTGTTATCAATATGTAAAGTCGGCGTTTGACTAAAATTAAAGTTGCTATCAACTAATTCAATGCATTGATTATTAATATTATCAGTCAAAGTAAAATGCGATTTACCCATTTCAGAATTTTTCTTACGCTTTTTGCCTTTCTTAAAGATAACTTTAGTACTCTGTGAAATATTCCCAGTCAATTCGTAATTGTTATCGAATGAAAACAGACCATCATCGCCATCAGGAATGTATATATTATTGCTGTTATCTCCGTCTTCATTATTTATGTTTTCGCCCGCATCATCTATGAGAGTTGTGTTAAAATTATTGTAACTCGAACTATCGTTGCAATCTGAATTTGAAAATGAGTTTGTATTGGCTTTCATAAATAATGAATCATACTGTTCAAGAGATATAATTTTCAGCGAAGTCTCATCACCAGATATGGTATAAATATCACTTAAAACGTTTGGTTTTTGTAATGCAACTTGTTGTATATTTATAATTTCATTGTTATTTTGAAAGTTATTGTTAATACTCATACTTTCATTATTCAACTGATAACTTTGACAGTCAGAAATCTGATTTGACGTTTCGTCTACAACGTCTGATAAATTTATTAAGTTTCCATTATCGGAAAGCATAATTTGAATATCCAGCGGTCCCATCGAGGACAAGTTTTGTTTGTTGGCTGCGAGAAGGTTATCAGCGCTGTTAGCTAGCAACACATCGCAGGTCTTGACTACTTCATTTCTGTTGGGGTTAGATTTGTATATGATGACATCATTACTTTCTTGATTCTCGCTGAAAATTGGACCACTTTCGTGTACATCTGCATTAGTCCTAGATTCATCATGTTTTGTTTTAAGTTCAATCATGTGACCATTCCCATCGGGCAGTTCTATCATTTGTGAAATGAAGGGTGACAATATACTTTCTGAAATTTCTCGAGATGACGAAATATCTCCAGTTAATTCGATAAAATTTTCATCAGATCTTGCACTGGATAAAAGTGCGTTGCCTTCAGATAAACTATCATTATCTGAAAATAAATTTGTTAAAGATATGTATTATACACTTATTTCATTGTGTAATAATAACACATATATATATTACACAATATTTATCTCTCAGAGTTAATCTGAAAAAATCATACCGGTCAAAATGGCATGTTTAAATTTGCATAAATAAAATAAACACATTTTACAATTCTAAAATCTTGTAAATCTAAAATATACCTACCTCACATTCATTTCAAACAATCAAACATATATTTTATTTTTACTGTGTTGTTTTACATATTATATTTTTATACATTAGATCACTAGGCGAACATCTCCCTAGACCAACAAGCATGTTGCAATATCACAATCAAGTTAAAATAACGGTTTAGCTCATCACCGGTATATAGTAAACTCTCGATTGCCCGGGGTCGCTCTAACCAGGTTGCGGATTAACCATAGCATTAAAAATTATTTTTTTTAATAACATTTTGAAATATAACTTATAATAATTTTTCATTTGATTGCGCAATATATATCAGAAAATTAAATTGGCAAAATTGACAGCTTATAACAAAAATAAAACTAGTGAAACTGTAATTATGTAATTGACTGAAAATCCCAGTATTTTGCCAAAAAGTGAGTAGAGGAAAATACATATTATTTTACTGTTGTTCAGTGGAATCTCTATATTCATAATTAATCCGTTCCTGAGGGTCTGACGAATATGGAACCTGATAAATATATAAACAGTTTTTCCCATAAGAAATAACTGAAATTCAATTACGTAATCAGTTCTCAGCCCCCAAAAATGGTACACACAAATAATTCGATGTCCTTGGGATTGTATAGTTGTGTGTGTGAGTGCCACACCGCCGGCGTGCGTGCATGCGAGGATATAAAGGGTGGCATGCGGCAGTGCTCAATCTCTTTCTCTGCGTGTTCATCGGCTTAATCGTTTGACCTATACTAGTGATATACCTTGTACTAAACTGTATCGTATTGTAATAAAACGCATGATTGTTACAAAGTCTATTTCTTAGACCTTCACATTACGAGGTATACACTGAAGACGTACTTAGAAGACAAGTACGTAACAAATAATTTAAATTTTTGTCAAAACTTTACCTTTATCGTGCTGAGGAGACATGATGGTAGAAACAGAACAGGAGAAAAGTTACTGTTCGTAAGAAGTCATCATCAATTAAAGCATCAGGTAAGTCTAATTCTGGTGGTGATTTTCATTTTGCCAATGATTCAGTAGCACTCAATTTAACAAAGAATTTATTCAATGTTGTCAATCACATTATCATTGAATGCATTTATGTTTTGGTTGACTATGGCAACATTTGAGGTCAACTTGACTACCTGATTGTGTGACTATCCAATGCTGAGTGGTGAAAATGACGAATGCATATATAAAATATTAACGAATATGTTTATTATCAAAATGTGATGAATATCGAATCAGACATATATAGGGGTTCCACTGTATATTTTAAATAAACTGCTAAATATGTAAATTAATTTTTGTTTCGACTTTTTTTTTTTGCTTAGGTTATCCGGGTCAATTATTTCCTAACATTCCGAATTATCGAGAGTGTACTATATGTTTATAACAAATATTGTAAAATTGAGGTATTTATTTATTATTAATCACAATATTTACAAAAATGTAAATTTTTAATGTATACATATCTGGGATTGATATGAATATGAAAGATAAAAAAGAATAGGTGACAAAGAATCATACCTAAATCACTTTCTTGAAAATTAGGTAAACCTAAATTAATCAAATGATGAAATTCTTTATAAAGAGTCCGATCTGAAGCGAATGCACAAACACATAAATAGAAATGAATGCAGTGCTGGGGCGCACTAATGTTTTCCCTTTCTTTTTCTTGTCTATTGTTTGTTTCTTTTACGTTTAATCGTTTTTTCTTTTTCAAGGCAGAGCCATTGAACTCACAATTACAAGAGTACCTGAAAATGATGAAATATTTAATAAACAGAAAATAATTAAAAATAAACAGATTCAACAGAGACTGTAAACAATGATATACACTATAAAACTAGGATATACAAAAATTTCAGACCGAGGGCCCTTTTTATGTTAGGGTCCAATTTTTTTACAACACTGCAATCAAAATCACGACTAGCCTCTACAGCATGCGGGTACCCTGCCGCACTAGCGGAATCCTTTCACTCTACATTAAACCAGTGATGTCCCCTGGTCCGTGCAAGCCGATTGATAGTGAGCATTTATAATTAAATTTAGTAAAATAACAATCACTTGTTATTATACTTAATGCCAAATCACAAAGTGATTGCTTTCTACGAAAATATAAAAATAAAAAAAATATTTATAACTAAATCAAGTTTTCAGATAGACAGACACGTTTTATTGTATTTGATATAATATTGAATTATATACACAAATTGTTCAAAATATTAAGACTCTATTCTATTCAGTCAGACCTCAGGTAGAATATAATTTGGTTATATGGTCACCACACTTCATTGTTCACTCGACAGCTGTTGAAAGAATCCAGAGAAAGTTTCTAAGATTCATTAATTTTAAATGAAATATACGCTCTGAGGATATCAATTAGGATTATCTCCTTAGCAGTCTGAAATTGTTAAAATTATCAGTGAGACGCACGATATCAGACTTTATATTTCTATACAGGATCATCAATGATATGATAGACTGACCCCAGATTGTTGGTCTGCTTGACTTTCACGCACCATTGAGGTCATCGAGATACAATTCATTATTTTATTACAGTGGTAATGAATGAATATGTGGAGGCAGTCAACATTTTTGCTGTAAATTTACCTCTTTATAGGACTACATTATTACAATTTTTTGTGTCTCAACTTAATGGTGACAGATAAATTGCTTTATTTCACATTTTATATTTATTTTTGATTTTGATTATGAAAAAACATTCTGACATGATGTATTTTTTTCCTTTGTGATAAATTATTTAGTATATTCCGGGGGTGGGTGTTTTGGGCCCTTACATGTGCATGTTTATAAATACATACATATATCCAGGGTGTAACAGACCTAGTCCACAATACTTAATATACAATACACCTGACTAAATTACGAGTCGAAAATTATTAAGGAATATGTGCCTAATCTCAACCGTGTCAGAGATATATGCATTTCAAAAATAATCATAATAATGCAATTATTAATAGAAATATATTTCTACTGGTGGAAATATAATTTCACTAGCAGGTTTTAGCAAATGTATATTCTACCCTAACCTATAATTGAACCTAACCTAACCTACGTGTTGAAAAGAAAATAAAAATGACAGATTATAAACACGGTAGTTTATGCAGTAAATAATTTTATTTAATATAAATGAAAATATTATAAACGAATAAAAGTGACAG
Source organism: Eubasilissa splendida (assembly GCA_031772225.1). Lineage (NCBI taxonomy): Eukaryota > Metazoa > Arthropoda > Insecta > Trichoptera > Phryganeidae > Eubasilissa > Eubasilissa splendida. The sequence continues at coordinate 6,799,381 of CM062866.1, read as the reverse complement.
TTGTAAACGCCATCAAACTATTTGTTGCCATGCTGTAGGGCGACACATCAACACTTGAGGCCAAATATTCCCGCGCGGCGTATTCTCGCTTGTCAACGAATACAAACTCACTAAATGTAGCCAGTGAATTTGTATCTTCATTGTTAGATATACATCCACTGACTGGCTTAGCGAAAATATTTTTTCACCAGTGAAAATATATTCTCACTGGTAATACAGATTCACTGTAACATATACACACATTCTCAGATATTGTCAAAAAAAAAATTTTTCTTACCATTTACTCGTCACTTATACATTCTCCAAACAACAGAATACAGAACATAACAGTTATTATTCCAATAGTACAGTATAATTTCATACATTCTTAAAAACATCTAAAGTAAAAGAAAAAAAATATTTTAATGTGTATTATTTTTTTAAATAATTTAAGACGGCACTTACGTTTGAAGTTTTTTTGACGACATAAAGGATACATGTAAATAGCCTAAGTGATTTTTTTTCGTCACATTCGTTTTGACTACCATTACACTTTTACTAACTCTTTGTACCAACGGTGACAATGGGTGAGAATTCAATCTTAATATTTGTTGCTTCGTATGATCATTTATATTTAACAAGTTGAAAATGTATTGCTTTATATTCAAGACTTCTGAAAATATTAAATGGCATTAGAGTTTGAAAATAAAGTACAAATTGTAACAAGTTGGCCCCTTGACACTTTCAAATTATTAATATTAATGAGTTTATATATATATATATATATGCATAATGGTAATTGATGATTGATAATGAATTAATGAGTTTATATATATATATATGCATAATGGTATTTTTAGACTGGAATAAGAATGAATATATAAATATTACATTCCAATCTTTCGGAGTAAGTTTTTCAAATTATGTAATTAAAAACTAGGGGTTAGCCCACCCTGACACGTATCTAACTTTTAGGATCTTCTAAAAATACTTTCCAAGAAAATATAATTTCATCAGCAATTATCAATCCACCACTGGACGAAGGCCACCCCGTGACTCTGCCACTCTCTTGGGTCCTCCGTCAATGTCAAAGGTGTAATATTATGAAACTTTATTATTATCGTCATTATTATGAACTGTAAACTGAAATTTCGTAATTTAAAATTGTAAAACTATGAAAAAAAAAATTCAAAAAAAACAAAATTGCAGTCGGCTACTAGAAGGCTGAGTTAAATAAATAATATACATAATATTCATGTTGTAAGAACCAAAAGGTTACATATGAATTTAATTTGTATTTCAAATGAAATTGACACATCGCTTTGATGTAATGTATCAATTTTATTTCATATTGCCTACAAAAAAAGCACAGACACAAGACTTGAGCTTTTATATACATGCGATGTTCAGTCCTCATTTCAGATTTTTTATGTAATTAAAATCAATCTGAGATTATGGTCATTACCTGCCATAGCCGAACAGTTCATTGCTGCCTGGATGTGTGTACATTGTGGCAACTTGCTTGCGCTATTAACTTGACTTGATTTCATTGAACGAATGCAGCAGGAAACATTACATCTGGCAGACACTATCGTCACATTTTGTTTTGATGTGCTTTGACTGCTGTGAATTTTATTTATTTCAACAAATGCTCTGTAGTCTGGACCTTTATTCCTCACTTTCACGCTGATATACTTCATGGAGGTAAAATTGGTTAAAATTCTGCAAGCCTCCACGGTGGGTTTTTTGACACACCCTTTAAATGTTACCCCACATTTTTTGTTTCTACACATTTTTGCTCTATTGCCATTAAAAACATCACACTCTGGACATCTTTTAAAGCCCTTTAAACTGTGAGGCAAGTCTGAAAACATTGTAACACCTTTATTAAACAATATTGCTGTACTAAATTATTTTAAATCCGTCTGCCAATGCATTGTCATTCTTATTAAGTTATGAGAGGGCTGTATAAAGGCAACAATAAATAAATGTTATGATTTATTTTTGACATTTCTTAAATCGGCGAACGTTTTGTGTTTTGGTTTTGGCTTTTGACGTTTAATTAAATGTTACCACATGAATAATAGTATCGTTCATATTTTTAACAATCTCGGAAAAGTTGAACGGTTCTTCTCAATTATTTAGATTGCTAATTTTTCCTGCGTGACAAAATATATGTATATACATATATATATATATATATATAAAATAGATTAAAATGACATACGATAGCCCATATAAAATTTATTAAACAGCTTGAAAAATCTTTAAACTCTATTCTGTGTGAATTAAAATTCTAGCCACACAAAAATGCCCGTATGTAAGTAATAATTATTTTTCATTACTATGTATTAGTTTCGTGTTTCATAAAATTTGACTAATAATCCAAATGCTAATGACATCTGATCAGTCAACGTGCCTTAAAGATCCATGAAAAGATATTGGGGATTTCGCTACATGAATTAAAGACAAATAAGTGGGCAAGTAACCAAATCGAACTCGAAAACGTAGGACACCAGGTGACAAAATTAAAATGGCAATGGACGGGGCATCGAATGAGATGAGAGAAGAATTTTATTTTATTAATTTATTTCAAATCATATGTTGTGTGTATATTTAGTATTTTAATATTTGTTTCATTGGGTTACTGACTGTTGAGGCAAACATTTTACATTATTAATCAATAATCATAGTATATATAGTTGGTCCATCAAATATAAATTTACAATAATTAAAGAAAAGGGAATTAAAAACTCTGAATAACAAAAGAATGAAGAAAATGATGCAATATTTTATCATGAAAAATATAAGACAATACCTGAAATTTGTAAAGATAATACATTTTGTTTTCAACGAATTTAAATAATACAAGTTTAAGTGAACTAAACAGATAACTAAGTGGAGACATCGGACCGGAAAGGTAAATGTGGGCAGGCCAAAGGCCCGCTGAACTGGTGGCATACGAAAAGTAGTGGGTAGGCAGTTCACATGCGATATCAACGACAGATAGGCTTGGAAAGAGTTAGGGATGGCATATGTCCTGTGTTAGACGTAAAGATGCTGATGATTTTCAAATCTTACTGTCAGTTATTCCCATATTTACTGTTTCCAAGGTAAGAATATAGAATTCCATGTCTAACAATTTAATTCAACAATATGTATATATATTAATGTTAATTTATAGTGAAAGACAGTTATATCATTTTATTAACGTGAGATGAAAAGAGAAAAATTGGAATAATAAAAAATTATATCAACCCTTATAATTCCGATGACTATTTCTTTTTATCGCATGTAAATAAAATTATATAGCTGTCTTTTATTATAGATTAACATTAATATAAATATAAGTTGTTGAGTTTTATTGTTAGATAGATAACGCCCTTACATGGCGAAACAAATTAAACGAGTAGAATAAAAAAACAAGTGTTTTATTTAATATTGTAATGTAGATACTATACATTTTAAAATTACAAGATTTAATTATCAATATATTATGTCAATGTAGACTACTGTAATGTAAACTATATAGTATGGTAGTTAAGTATAGAATTTGAATTATAAATATAGAGTTGGCAACTTATAAATTATAGAATATATTTGTTTCAATTACCTATGTGAAGAAAATTATGTGTGTCAAATATTTCCTACAAGTTATTCAATCAGATTTAGATAAACAAATAGGCCCAATACTTATTGAATTTTTTTACCAGGTACCTGTTAAGTCTCTAATTCTTTAAATTGACATTTTAATTTATGCAAAATAAACTATAGTGTATAAAAATCTGTTTCAAAAAATTCAAATTGCTGAACGAAAATCAGAAATTTGTTTAGAAAGTTGGTATTTTATTTACAATACCTACGTGCCAAAATCACAACAGGCTTTCAACTTCAGAAATCGAGATGCAATCAGAACTGACAGATCTAGTAATTTTTCACTAAATATTAATGTGGGGATTATGAAAAGTATAACACTAATTTGATTTCATCCACATGAAAAAATAATAATGTAATGAGTGACTGACGTAACTTTTTTGTGAAATTAAAACATGAATATTCAACTAGAATACTACTCGCTGGTGAATAAAAGTGTTTTTCTTGTTTGTTTTGTAGTGTTATAAATGGAATCGGAAGATTATTCAGAAATGAATCGCTCGCATCCTCTGATTACAGTGTTTAGACAAGCCATTCAGACTTTTCTACCGAAAAATGATGGAAATTTCCCATCAAGTTTTATGAAACTAAAGGAATCCTTAGATAAAATTCGTTCAAGTGATGTAGGATTCGATCCAGTTTTCGAAAATGAACGATATTGGGAATCCGGTGAAAAAGCGCCGTGTACTTACATTGAAATATTCGAGAATGATTTGATAAATATGAGTATTTTTATTTTGAGACCAGGGTTTAAAATGCCCTTGCACGACCATCCTCAGATGCACGGTATGTTAAAAGTCATATCTGGAACTGTGGGAATCAGAACCTTTAGTGAAATTCAACCAACCAATGGCATAGAAATCTTTTCAAATTCGGAACATACTGATCTGACAAAAATGAAGAATTCAAAATACAATAAAACATTATTAGCGCAGATTATGGAACAAAAAGTCTGCGACGCAGAGTCGGAGTCCTGTATATTGACCCCAGAAGTATCGAATTTCCACGAAATTGAAGCTTTGGGCGGGCCATCGGCTTTTCTAGATATTTTGGCTCCGCCCTATTCAGTGTACCTGAATGATTATGAACCTCGGGAGTGTAGATATTACCACATTCTGCGAGAAATCAGTGATAACAAGGTACAATTTGAGGAGATAGCCCCGCCTGATTGGTTTTACTGTGATCAGGCACCTTACCTCGGTCCAGACCTTTCGTAATTTTGGTTCATTTTTTTTCACCCCATTATTATATAGATTGAAAAATATTGTTATATTTCTTTAATTCTTTACATAACTATTAACTTTAATTTATTGACTACTTTAACCCTTTCCCCGTTCTATTAAAAACACCCTTGCCGCAGGGTTTTCCTTGATTAAAATTAATTACAATTTTTCTATTTATGAAAATCCTAACATCACCAAAATTACTTGATCAATTATAGTAAAATTTAAAGTTTTTCATAATATTATCTTGATAGTTAGATATTTTCTATTTCTGTTCCATGCAGGGACCCGAACCGTTACAGTTATCTAAAAAATATCAGTTCAGTTACGGTTCAGCTCGTATTTAAATATTAACAAGTTAATGTAAATACACCCACACCGTCCATACCTCTCTTTATATGGATTTTCGCTATAACTTAAAGTGATCACATACATAATGAAAATGTGAAAGGAAAATATTTGGTAGCGTGTGCACCGCACTGTGGAATAGAGGGGTTAGATTAGGTTCGGTTTTGGTTTTCGTTCCGACAAAAATAAGTTTTTTTTCCGGTTTTCGGTTCGGTTCCGGTTCAGGTCCCTGGTTCCATGGTCTTGATGGTATTGTAGTTTCGTTAATTATTACATAGATGTCTCAAAAATAAACAAAATTTTGGGTGGTCTCGGGTCTGGACAGGTTTTCAGGTGGCTTCAGGCATAATCGGGAAAGGGTTAATTTTTTCTTCAACCAAAGCAAAATGTGTCATAGACAAAATGTTTATTTGAACAATTATTTTCATAGCACTCAATAAAAATTATTATATTTAATATTTGTTAAAAACTCTTGAATGTTAAATGAAAAGCCTTTTTTGACATTGGTAATATCAAGAATATGTCAGCATATAAAATAAATGTAATAAACTTTTACTTAAAGCTTTTAGAGTTGTATTAATATATATTATGTCAAATCTGGTCTTTTAAAGTGCCACTAAAAATGTTTAATCTTTCGTTAGTGTAAATAATATTCTTTAAAACTTAATTAGAGCATAATTATTATTGTGAATGCATTTTTATATTATACCCAACTGGGTAATGTTTTCATAACCTGGCATTATCGTGAGCACCGGTTTTGCGATGATTACAATGATTTAAGTTTGCCTCTGGCCCGGAGAAAGTAATTAGGAATTATTTGAATAATATTTCATATTTCCTTGATTATAAGACACATGTTTTTTCCTATTTTGGTGTCTCTGAATTCGGAGTGCGTCTAATAATCGATGGCGTCTTATAATCACTGTAAAATTCTGCAGTCGTGATGAACCATCACCGATTACTAATAGAACTGAGTCAAAAAGTGATTCAGAAAAATCGGACACTGAAGAAATTTCAGACTGATGGTATATAACAGTGTACATAATGTTTTTATTTTTTATTATTGGTATATAAAAATAAGGTGTGTCTTCTAATTGAGGAAATACGAAATACATATATAATTTTATGAAAATTTTAATCAAATTTTATGTGTTTAATAATATTCACAAAATCTTTTTCTTGTAACTGTTCCTTACAGTATTAAGTACCTAATATTTCACTGGATTTAGCTGTAAATATTTTAACTTGTTATATGTAAAATTGTATACATATTATAATTTTCATTAGCTTTGGTAAACTTTTACCATTGTTATAAATTTATCTACGGCAAAAAAAAGATTATTCAGATCGCAAAAAAGTCTCAAGATCAAAGTACTCTTGTTGAAAATCCTACTGCTCTATTTTGTTTATTATCTTGGCAATTGTTTAGGTATATAAATTACACATTTTTAAGTTAATATTATTCTAGTGATAAAAAATTCTCTGATTTTTCACATTTACAATTCAAACGTACAGTAGAATAAGGTTTTGATAAATCTTTCACCCAATAATGACTTATTTCAAGCTCCCTACAATACGACTCCATTGTAAATGAGTTCTCATAGCATGATAAGGTTTTTTTTCCATTATAATTTAGACAATTGAATTAATTGTTTATAACTTTGTTTTTAACCACTTTCATGAGTTAAATTTAAAGCACCAACCGGTTTTTGAAAATACCATTTCCTCCATCAGGATTAAAGTTTGCAATAAATATTAAAAATATAATTAATTGTTTTTGAAATATTTTTATATATCAATAAACAGATAGGTGTTTTAATATGTTGCCATGTTATAACAAATAGTGCAGCAGTATTCCCAAATCCACAACTGATAATAAAAGTATGTAATTTTATTTTCTAAATACTAATTTAATGTATTAATTATAAAGATATAGATATAAAATCAATTTTATCGAAAAATATTGTTTTTGCACTACCGGGATTCGAACCTGGATCTGTATTTCCAATCCGGAGAAGGTGCATTACCTACCAATTATGCTACAGCGCCAGTACTCTTTGTGACAAATTTTCAAACCTATATGTTATACTTTTTCAAATTAATACATCTGTCGTTCCATTATTTGAGAGCCATCTAAATTCTTTTTACGGAATCTCAAATACCTTTGAGTAATCCGATAGCAGACACCAGAATTACCAATTCATTTTTTTTAAATTTTGAACACATTGATACAACTTATATTATTAAGGAAAACACATTCTTATTGTGAAGTTGTAATTATTCATAACATAGGTCTGTGATATTTTAAATACTAATTAAAACATCACAGACCTATGTTCTGAATAATTACAACTTCACAATAAGAATGCGTTTTCCTTAATAATTTTATTTTATTTGATCCGAGACCAGTCAACCCAACCATAGTATTAGCCCGTCTGTATTTTCATTGTAAATGTTATCGTTGTGTATTTATATGTACATTATGACTGGTATTTGAAGTGTCGTACGTAAAGGTATGATAAAGAAGATTTTCCGACTGCAATTTTTTTTTTAATGTAATACATATTAATACAAATTAAATTAATCAATTAGAAAGATACACATCGATACCTTAATCTGCAAAGCTAACTTCACCCATGGTCAAAAAACCGTTTTTGATGCCATTGTTTTCCTCTTTTATTGTTCTACGGCACACTAAAAGCCAAAAATTCCCATCAATTTTAAAACATGTGAAATCATGTGTTTTAAAATAATAAATAATTACTAGGTGCTGAAAAACCTTAAATTGATTATTGCAAATACCTTAAATATTTACCTGACACAAGTGGAAATCATAATGGTTGCACTACATTATCGTGGAAAATTAGCTAACTCCCAATAATATTTTACAATTTTGGTAAAGAAATTCAGCTAACTCCAAATATTCCCTATAAATATGAGATAAATCAAAATAACAATAAAATTTCTCAGCCACCTTATTTTTGCATAAACAATCTACCAAAGTGTGTTATGGAATTTTCGTAATCTGTTTAATTACAAAATTAAACAGTTTTTTGTTGCTCCTAAACATTTTAGAAAAATGGAGTTGCTGCTATGCAGATTAAGGTAATACGTAATTAAGGTAATACGGTAATTAAGGTATATACAGAAAAAATCTATTTATCGAAAAAATATTTTAGTTGCTACCTAGATCTTTTCCTATCCAGGGAATTGAATTGACCAACTTCGCTATATCAGCCAAGTACATTTATGACAAATTTGAACTTATATTATGTGGCTCTTTAAAATGGATACATTTATTGTTGCATTTTTAAAAAGTAATCAAGCAGTTAAGCAATTAAGAAGAACAATGTACTGTTCTATAATGTATGAAAAAGAAAAGCAGAATCAATTTATTTATCTTAATACATATTTTGCTCAGATTAATCTTCTTAATCAACTCTTTCAATACAACACATTGAGTACCAGTTATGTAGTGAATATATACCCAGTTTAGAGGAATGTACTAAATGGTTGTGTAGTGAATATATACCCAGTTTAGAGGAATGTACTAAATGGTTGTGTAGTGAATATATACCCAGTTTAGAGGAATGTACTAAATGAAGATCATTCCTGATTTTATATTTCATCATGATAATAAATGATGACCAGCTCCATACACATATTTATCATTAACACACAAACGGCGAGAAGGGTATTAATACCCGTTCACTGGACTATAGTCTAACTGTGGAAAGGGTGTGAATACTATTTACCTAAAAGATTTTTTTAATGGAAAAAATTTAATTCAACTCATTAATTTAATTTGGATATCACATTGCATTGTGTAGATAAGATATTAAATTAATATATTAGAGCAAAAATTGTTTACTCGCATTACATCACCAGTTTGTGTGAAAAGTACCCGACGGAAATGTGTTAATATTGGATGATAAATATGTTGCAGCTATTAAAAATCTCAAAATCAAAATAAATAATTTTATATAGATGGTGGGATAAGATCCCGTGGACTGTATCTATTAAAATTAATGATTCGTTGACGCAATCTTGAATTGGAACGAGAAAGGAATATTGGTAGATGGATCTGGCCTACCTTGATCTCGATCCCGGGTTGGACGTCAAGTTTCATCTCCAGTTGACTCGCACTTTTGTAGTTAAGAATGGAGATATCACTGCACTCCTGATGCTGAAGAACACCACTTTTTCGTGGTTTCGACCGTTAAAATAAACATATGTGTTGACAGCTCGGCGTCGGAATGTAATCTCGTTTCACATCGGCGAAATCCATAGTTAGAAGTGGGCCAGAAAAGGACAGGTATAAAAAAAGTTTAGGATAGACGGAATACACAGGGAGTATTCAACTTGCGTCAACATATAGATGTAATTTGAATAAATCTTTTGTTGAATGTGGTATCAATGTTAATGGAAAATTAATCAATTATCTAAAAATTATTAATATGTTATGTATAATATCTAGTAAAATGAACAAGAAGATGAGTGTTAAAGTGTGAACCCTGGCTGGTGATAATTCTACCGGCAGACAATTAATTATAAATTTCTGCAGAGTCACCTTGTTTATAAAAAGTACAAAATGTATAATACCTGATTTCTCTTTTTCCATTATTTTTAAAATTAAACCCTATACACATTTTAGATTTATACAGTTCACATTTTTTATTAAGTGGAGTCTTAGCTCAAGGCCTTCGTTCAGTATCTTTCTTATAGAGCCTTTTAATTTTTATTATTAAATTAAAAATTTGTTTTTCTGTTTAAATCGTAGACAGTTACTATATAATAATTCCACATATTAGCTACCAACGAGTTTCTTTCTCCAAAGGAGCCATACGAAACGCACGGAACTTAAATCGCTATACCTCCCGCTAGTGTGTATTTGTGTTTATATAACCTTTTATTAATTAAGTCTCATTGTGTTACATAAATATGTAAATAAAAATTAATATTAGAAAATCTGTACTTAGTATTATTTTAGCGATATTTTCCTTCCGTCACAAATTTTATAAGCCATAATCTAGTCTATTCTGTTGTTAAAGACGTGATAATTATTCAAACACTCAAAAATGAATAAGTATGTGGACTTTCATGTATGTATAATGTTTCTATTGAATATTTTGAAATAAACCATCTGTCAAATCGTACGCTTGGAACAAGATATGACATTTACATTAAACTGTGATTGGAAATGAAACAATTTTATAAGAGACCACCACAAGTTAGTATAATACTTCACCTATCAATGAGAGTTACTGTTTCTCTTGAAACTCGAATAGTGCTAATAAACTCAAGTAGAGTTATATAACATTGTTTCATTTATATCCATCCATTATGATAAAACTCTACAAAGTTAACGCCGATTCTATCAATAATTTGAACTGAAATATTAAGCTTTAAAGTTTTGAACATTAATTTAATTGAACGTTAATATTGCTAATTTTGAAAGTATTAATTTTTCGATTACTTCAGGTGATTTTTTTACAAAAATGGTGCTGTATAATTTAGAGTAATAAAAGAAACCGATACCGATGGAAGGCTGGCTCCCTAACCAGAGAATGGTATCAACTCTGCAGTAGCTATAGATATAATGTTAGCTGTAAAAATGCATTACAGTAAAACCGCGATATAACGAAACCCGATATAGCGAAAAATGACGTATATCGAAAAAAAAAATCGAAATTTAGTCCCTAAAACCAATTTTTCATACAAAAATGCATTTATATAACGAAATCCCGTTAATATTTATAACAAAATCATTTTTGTCCCGTACGAAAAAATGCCAATACATTTATGTAAATTTATAACGAAATAAAAAAATGTTAAAAGATGAAAATATTATTTCGCACTTACAAAGCCGCGCCGCTGCATCTGCCGTATGCGAACGGTTTAATGGCCTTTTCGGCGGTGCGCGGCGGTCTGCCGACAAGGTAGTAAAACAATTCAAACTTCTTCTTGGGTTCATAGTATCATATTTTGAAGTGGTTGCCGCCGTTACCGGTAAGTACCTTCGTAATTTATATACGACTCATTTTATAAAAATGCCGCGATTCAACTGTCAAATTTTTATTTTTGAATTATTTTTTATGTTTCATGCCCAAAACTATGTTTGAAGCGGCTCTACATTTAAACACAATTAAAATATTGTTTTGTGTTTGCAATATTCTGGAATTTACAAAAATATCTTCCAATTGGTGTTGAATAGGTTCTGTTCTTAATTTAATTCCTTTGATTATCCATTTGCTTATCTGTTTTAATAACAAAACTACTAAAAATATGTAGGTATTCAGTTCCCTATGGCCTTCCTCCTCCTTTGTTTGCAAAATTTGCGATCTTTTTTGAAGCCGCGCAACATTTTTTTGCGACGGCGCGTAACATATAGTAGAATTTTTTTTATTTATTTCGTTATATGTGGGAATCCGTTATTACGAATTTTTATTTTTTGGGCCCTTGGATTTCGTTATATCGCGTTTTTACTGTACTTATATTTTGTTCATGTATATGTGTGTTTTTCATCCTTTTATGTTTTTTTTTTACTTCTTTTAACATAAATAATACTTTTTATAACTTATATGTGTTATTTATATGGCGAATCAGGTCTTGCACAAATAACCCAATCATACCGGAATAAATAAGCATATTATTATTAATATATAACCCATACATTTCATTTGTATTTAGATCAGCAGTCCTAAAAAATATCACAAGTGCTGCTAAAATATTTATTTCTTTGTTATCTCATAAACTAATTAAACTTTTTTTGTGACATACTTTTAAAGAGAAAATTATTATAAGAATTTTGATACAAAAAAGTAAATTTTTACCAAAATATGATACCTTGTTCTAAGGTCACCAAATGTCAATGTTTAAATAGCTGTGGTGGCAAAATCGATTCCAACATAATTAAATCTGAGTTGTTATATGATATCAAGCAAAATATAATTGATTGTTAACCCATCTACTTACCAAACTTAACAAAAATTTTTTTTTTAATAAATATTTTATTTTTTGATGGAACATCGCACAATTAAAGCGGATGGTGATGAGTAGGCTAACTTAAAACTGTGCTGGACACATGTTTTCAAATTATATTATTTTTAGAAAAAAGATGTCTCACGCCTCAGTGTGTGTATTCTGCAATTCAATCATAATCTTTGTGTCTATTCAATGTACGAGTGAGGAAAAAATAGTAAAGAAAATGGCAGGTGAGAAGGCAATAGGAATAGAAGGCATCCACAAAAGACTTGCCACAGCCAGATATCTGAGGTGACATTATAAATTGGCAAGTGTGTATAAGACGTATGAATGTGAACGAGACTAGGATGGAAGACTGGAGTTCTATCCCATATGCCTACCCCTGCAGAAAACAGTATGACGATAAATAAGTACGCAATTTTAGAAGTCCACACATTAAAATAAGGAAATTGGATTCACAACTAATAAACAAAACCATTGAAAAAAAAAAGAATTATTTATTTACTAAGGTCACTTTAGATTTGAGTCAACAATATTGGTACAATTATTAAATTAAAACTATTGGTAACTATATATTTTCTATAAAAGTAGCATTAACACATTTAAATAGATATATTTTGAATCACTATGGCCATTGTTAATAAAATTGGGTATTCAAAAGAAATGAAAATAATATTATGTACATATGTAATATCTTAAAATATTAAGAAACAATTACAATTAAACTACTGGCCTTACATACAACAGTAATTATAAAAATATATTTTTTTTATAACATTATCCCAATTTTTTTTTTTTGATTCTTTGAAAATACTATATTAAATTGGAAACACATATAAACATAATAATCACTTTCATAATAAATGGTAAACATACAAAAATGTATATAACGGTATACAATTTGAAAATATACACATATAGGTAAGAAAATTAACACTTTTCACAATGAAACCTCACAGTATAAATTTATCACAACGAATATGGGAATTTTTTTTGTTTTAATTTAAATAGTTAAGATAAAGAGTACCTAATAATATAGAAGTATAATTGAATGTATTATGAAAGTGTCGCTGAGATAGTCCAGGTATGTAAATATATGAGGTGAGTGTTGAAGCTGTCAGCGAAAAATCTGTCACGATCAGAGATCAGATATTGGAATCTTCAAAAAGCATGCGTGAGAAGGGGTATAAATGTGGAGTCAAGAGTGATTAAGGTAGAAGAGTGTGACTTTCTATTGACTTTGCCTACCCGGGAAAACAGCGTGATGGTAAGTTAGTTAGTTAATTTTAACCCCTTAAAGAGTATAAACAAATGGGTTCATTCAAATATAGATGTCCCCCTTAACAGTATCGATGTATGTATTTTAGTACTAAGTTGGTTTTACAAACGCCACACCCACGATTCAAAATAAAAGTGATGTATAATTATTTAACTAATATGTGTACCTCTATAAAAAAATGTTACTTCTCAAACGGTTGACATAACCAAATAAAAATTTGATATTGAGAGAACAAAAACATTTACATAAATAGAGTCAGGTACGACCCAAGGAATGTGATCTATTAGAACATGTGAAATGAAATAGATTTGAGGATAATAGACTGAGGTTTCATTGTGAAAAATCTATGGCACTATGAGTAACTCCTAAATCTGGAGGTAAAAATAATACACCATCAAATGAGATGCTTACAATTATCAAATAAAACTCTAAATAATAAAATAAAAGTCACAAATTTGATTAATTTACCCAATCTAATAATACAACCTGATTAGAAAATAATTACATATTCTTCATCTTATCAATTTCACATCATTGTGGAGTTTTTTTAAAATTATTATTTGATATTTAAAATTTTAGATTTAGTCAAGTGATTTTAGAGAAAAAAAAAACACTTCTAGTAACAAAATTAATGTCGAATTTGACAAGCAAATATTTTAATGATACATAGTTAATATATTTTTGTGTTGTAAAAATTCCTTTTCACTCTCTAATGCTTGAAATGCATTATAATATTGGGCCGGGTTCCAAAATTCTCCTCAATACGCTCAGTATTGAAAATGGTTTTAAGCTCACAGACCAGTAAATGAATAGACATGAAATAAAGTGTACATATCGGAGAGGTATTTGGAACATCAGTTGCGGGACGAGGGGCATTCTACACACATTCTTGGTGGAAACATAAATCTGATAGTTTATGACATATTTATGCAACAGTAAAAGTATTTACTCTATATTTTCATTTCAATTCATTAATATTTTTTTTAAAAGTCACAGAGCTATTTGATTGCGTAAGTGGCACCAAAGTGATCATGTGAGTGACACCGAAATGAAAATATTGGGACAAGAAATATGCATCAGTTCATGTCTATATATTCGGTGGTTTGGTGGCACAAATGACATATACAGGACAGTATCGCAATTAAAAAAAATGTAACAATATTGTTTTCACAATTCAATTCTTTGTAAATATTAGAAACAAACAAAATCTATAGGTAATATTATATTTTCTGTGAAAAATTTAATTTAAATAATTACCTACCTACAGTTTTCAAATTTCTAACAATAGAAATAAGACTCGTTTGTTTTCTGTTCGAAAAATGTTAATTCAGAGCCAAACATATTTATTTGCCTGATTCGTAATTTATATTAAACTGTCATTTCAATGTAATGTATCAATTTCGTTATGTGTGACGCACCAAAGGACATTTTTGGGACATTAAAAATGTATATAATAATAAAGGATATGCATTACAGTGGGTTTTTGGATTTGAAAAATTCATACAGTTAATTATTGTATCAATGAAAAAATTATTATAAAAATAAAAGATGATCATCTTTCATTTTTTGTGCATCAGTAAATTGCTATAAAATTAGATTATACATTTGTTATGACAATAGTCAAAATATGGATGTGACATGTTATTGCTATCTCTTTATAATTTTTTCTTTAAAAAAAAAAAGTATAATAATATCAAATACTATGCCGAGTTTGTAAACACTCGACTACCATTTAAACTATTCAAGTGGGGCGTAGGATTTTTCTAGCTCAAGAGTATAAATACAATAATAACATCTATTCAAATACAACCTTACACTACTTTGAAAATCAAAATGACCTCAAAGATACGAGATGTAATGCAGTTTTAAAATAAATTACAAATAATTTATCCCCGACAAAAATTGTGTAAAATATTATTTTTCCATAATGGATCTATTTTATAACCAAACACCTAATATTACGCGAGTTAAAATGACATTGGAATAATACAAATTTGGAAATAATCATAACCTTGGTAGTTTCCCTTTTGAGAAAAGAAATTCCGAACAAATTCCCTGTAACACTATTTAATAAGAAATATTCTTAAAATATACAAATACTGTGAGTCTTAAATTAAATTTTTAACAATATCTTTGGATGTCAAATTTGTATTTTCACATAAAGAATCTTATAAAAATAATAACTAAAAAAAAAAATTTCTAAAAGAAAGAATGTAAAATACAAGACAATCTAAAAGATAATACATATGTAATAGTAGTTCCAAATTTCACAACTTTTTGTATTTCATTTTGTTCACGTATATTTTTTGATAATCATTTGTTACAAATTTATTTTAATATTTAAAATAAAATCTCTCAAGTAATAACTGATTTCAGTATATAGCTAATAAATATTGTTATAAGCATTAATGCCTTTAATTTTATTATACATATTGCATTTTTTTCATGAAGAAGTGATATTTTACAATTAAATAGTAAAACTTATAAGGTATTTGAATAAAAAAAGCTTATATTTATGTAATATGTATTAAGTAAAAATGATTTTAAAGAAAATAGTTATCTCGATCCACAATCCTAGAAGAAATTTTTTTTGCGACATGTTACATAAACTGTTTTAATGTTCCCGTGGCCTCTGTGAATACAACATGAAGTTTACAGAGTTATTATGCCACACATATTCTGCCTCATTTTCAAATGTTTCAATGGAGAAAAAATATGGTGATAATTAAATCTTTAGTTATTTCAAATCAACTTCTGGAGTGTTTTTATAAAAAAGTTATAAAAAATTATTCTATATTATTGAATCTAAACACATTGTAGAATTACCAATTTCTAAATCAATGAATTTTAGATTATTGTGTATAATCAAAGGTAGAAGAAATAATTGTTATGTACAAACTCCATGCATTAAAAAATATGTGAATATGCTACCTGAAAGGGTACAGGTATCACAGGAACACAAAAAAATCTCATTTTAACATTAAAACCTACAAGAACTGTTGATCAAAGTCACTGTGTTATTATTATTTACAAAAGGCATTACGAGGCATCCGTAATGTGCAACGGCCACCATTGTCTCTTTGGAGGAAAATTGATGTAGTTGTGACTTTAGGGGTGAATCTAAATAAAATACACATATAAAATAGAATAAAATCTCAGAATTATTTTACATGGGTACTTTAGCGCCCCTGACTAAATCACTTCACTTTCACAAATTCATAATTTTTCACTAATCATCCTGTCTGGCATTGATTTTACGGCAGTCAGATATATTAACAAATTGTGTGTAATTTTTTACTGTTGAAAAATGATAAATATTTTTACTGATTTCTATGGATATTTTTTGATTTCAAGACAATGTGAGGTGTATTTGTCCCATAAATATTACTTATTTGTAAGAATGACACATTGAAAGAAAAGTGGTTATGTAATATTACTTCATTGGAATAAAATTCAAATTTGCCTGTTTGAATGGACGTGTTTTGGGTAATGTAACCCCAGCCATACTTAATTTTAACAAAAAACGAGATATGCCTTTATGAAAGAACGACAATGTAGGAGATTTTCAACTCCAAATAAACAATGACAACACAGTCTGTGGCATCTAAGAAGATTGTATAGAAAAATGTATATTGTATGATAAATCTAGAAAGTAATCTTGTTAATGTCATTATCTTCGGAATGGGTAAATTGTTGTTCATTTTGGCTTGAGCAATTAAAGTGAGCATTATCATCATTCAACCCATTATAAATTTTTAAGTCAAAAATAAAAATAATTCTATACTAACCATAATTATTGCATTCTTTAGAATAGATAATAATAATAATAAGTTCTATATAAAAATGTGTTATTTACATACACAGGAATCTGTGCGAGAATAATAAATAAAATGTAACAATGCGAAAAAATTCAATAGTTCAATAATGAAAGAAAATTTAAATAGCATTGGGTTATAAACATATGCGCTAGGTATCATCTGTGAAATTTAAGTAATAGCCAGATATTAATAAAAATGATTAATAATACATGTCACTATAACATAAACATTTAATAAGGTGTCGCCGTGTCGAGGTGATGATCCAATCATTTTAGATTATTCAATATATTTACTATCAATAATTTCCAATTAAAAACTGTATTAATTCAGTCATCACCTGCAGAACTGAATGTGAATGCTTCAATGTGCAACTTTCTGTCTCATAGATAAAATATTATGATTATATAATTTAAAACATTTGAATACGGTATTCAACATAATCATCTTTCTAATATGTATGCGTCAATTTAAAAAAAACAGTATTAGATACTGGAAACTGAGCAAAATATACTGTCAGATACTGCAGTGATAGTTTAACAGTTTAATCATTCCTGATGCATGTGAATTATTTAAATAATGTATCAATTAATAGGGGAGCTGGACTTAAAATTTTATTAAGAACTAATACATAATGGGGTAATTTCTAGAAATAAAAATGCAAACGTGTTTTATTTGGTATGGCTTTTGAGTAGGAGCAGATAAAAATAATGTATTTACATACGTATGTGAAAAATTAATAGATGTCTTAAAATCCTTAGAGCTTCTGTAAGAGAATATTTGTTTCTGAATGCGAATTTGTAAGATGGAAACATCGAACATGGAAAAAGATTCAGAAAACAATAATGTTCAACTTTATTTTTTACGCATAAATAAAACATGCAATACCAAACTCCCCCATTCTGTTTTTGACAAGTTTTTGAAAATACAGAGTTCAATTTTGCACAGAATGTAAACGTTTCTTTGGTGGAGGTGTGGGGGCCCTCTCTTTGCGGTTTAAGTTCTTCCTCAGGGCGTGCGCTGCACCAGGCTGTAGGGACTTGTACAAGGCTGAGTCCCTAGGAGTAAACACCGTGTCATAGTCTTGTCGCATCATTACGGGGCTTGTCATCGCACTTCTCGAATTGGTCGACATGCTGCTGTTATTGTCTGATTTTATAGGCGAACTTGTAACGAGAAAATTTACAGCCTGGTAGTAGCTTTCGGACGATATCGGCGTGAGATTTAAAAGGGGATTGGTGATATTGTGATCCGTTCTGACAGTTTTCTGCGGTAGGGGTGGGGGGTCATCTTCATTGCTGATGTTTGAATCAGTGGTGCCTGTCGATAAAACTAGAATTAATAAAGGAGGATAGAGAATTTTATAACAAACTGTTAATATTATTATTTATTACAAGTTGTAGTTTGACCATTTTGATCCAGGGAAACTGGCGTAGAGGCTTTTGTATTTCTCCAGCGAGCAGCGCATTAGATGGACAGAAAAAAAGTTTATGCTTGTGTGTGATAGTGGAACTTCAACCAGAACAAATAAATGGAATATTGGTTTTTATATTTTATACAAAATTATGGTGTGACAGAGGATGAGATATTATTTTTTTCAGGGTCCTGGAGTGGAAAATTTGGAACAGATGGCATTCAATATAATACACATTTATATTGAAGGGAATAAAGTAGTGACGGGGGAAGAAGGTCATATTTTACAAGGTCCTAAAGGGATGCAAAATTTGATTTAAATCAATCAAAAGGTGCAGGATTGTATAAAAAAGAGACAGGTTTACATTCAATTTTATATACATGTCTAGACATAATTACACAAATGGAAAGAAATGGTAAGAGAAAAACCCATTAATTAAACAACATAGTGTGATGTAACATTTCAAATGCTTGGCATACCGAGCGCTGCTTTACCGACCGGAGTAAATGCGGTCGAAGAGAGCGTAGGCGAGAGTGGAAAGGGGACTCTTTGACAAGCAGCAGAGAAGGTTGGGACTGCAATCCCGAACTGCAGGAGAAAAACAATGACAGCGGTCAGAGTTATGGAGCATGGAGACCCGTGGTAAATTGGGAGAGTTTGGTCCCCAATTTAAACACGTAGAGGAGCCAACGTCAGGATGGCCCCAATGAGATATAAGCGCCAGATTTGATCCGTGGCTAGGAAAAATTATCACATGGTCGCCATCTGGAAGGATGGCACAGATGCATTGAAGTTCTGGACTGGGCGCGGAACGGCTGCCAAATGGCCGTCGCCACTACGCGTGCTTTTCAATGATAAATAAGTAACTGTGACCCTGGTGTGTGACGCCGAGTCAGTCGATTCTACAGCGAAGTCGTTGGGAGTTAGCTGCAATTTGTGATAATAATTTATGTGAAATATAGTGTAATTAATATGTGAATCACTGTTGTTATTGTTAAAGACCATTCCCATCCTTCCGAGACAGGCACATCGATACCACACACACCTTACCCACAGACTGAGTCTAGCCAGTGGGGTGGTGCGCTGGCGTAACACAATGTAACAATAGTTATAAATCTATCTTTGGAAAAGCTGTTACAAAAATTAGATGGTAAATAGTAATAAAAATAATAAAATATTTTATTTACCTGCAGAATTCCTGTTAGAATTTGTTCCACTCTGCAGAGATGTCGGTCGCTGCGAAAGTCTCCTCTCTTTTTCTACTTCAGAACGGAGCGGACGTGAAGGGGTCAACTGTAAAATGTTTGATATATTAATACTCACACTATTATATATTGATGTTTTTCATATTTAGTAATTGCAATAATTTAAACTTACAAAAAAATAATTTTCTATTGGCTAAATATATTTCTATCCCACATAACTAAAATATCTAATAGAGATAAAAAATGTCCCTTGGAAAATATTACTGCTCTAATGACAATATTCACAATTAGATTAGTATATATTTTTTTGCATTTTTTGATCAAAAAAAATATCAGTTTCAATAATAAGTCAACAATATTAGAATAGCCAAAAAGTTTCCAAATACATAGTACATTTTTCTGAATTACGGTTTGACAAATTTGAAAGAAATGATTTATTTTTAATATATAATTAAGTAAATACATATTAAGATATAAACATTGAATAAGCTATAACTATGTAAGTAAATTAAAATAATCGCTAAATAAAAATCTTCACATCTAGAAATACAAGCTGAATAAACTAATATAATTACATATTTTTAAAATTCAACATTACAATTGATGTATACGTGATATACAGTAAACTTCTTCTTACAACTCGGTTCTCAAATAACCAAAACTCTCACACAACCACACTCGAATGGTAGTTTTATACCATATTATTTTTATATAATGCAGTTTAGTGTTTAAGTTGTAAAGATAATTTTATTTTTAATAAGTAGTTTAATAATACTTGCTTATTTTTTACATAAATTACACTTTTATGTCTTCACTAGCAGCAGGTAAACAGAATTTTAATGAGTTTTGTATGGTGCTGTGGTAATTTAATAGGCGATGATCAGATATACGTAAAATTTTGTTCTCCGGTCCCAGTGATGCCGGATAAGAGGGAGTTTATTGTATATTAGTGACTATGTCAATATTATCAGTGCTATATTTATATTATTAAGGCTATACCAATATAATCTAATTCATAAATGGGCCAATTACTGATGCAATTCAAATCAGTATTCACATTGAATTCTTATCATAGC
The DNA here is from genome assembly GCA_031772225.1 of Eubasilissa splendida. Classification (NCBI taxonomy): domain Eukaryota; kingdom Metazoa; phylum Arthropoda; class Insecta; order Trichoptera; family Phryganeidae; genus Eubasilissa; species Eubasilissa splendida. The sequence goes on along the minus strand of CM062866.1, from coordinate 6,778,404 downwards.
TTATAAATGTTAATAAAATATATTAAATACTGTGAGAACTGTCACTTGTGTGAATGTGTGTGTGTGTCCGCCGTGAGAGTGGGAGTAAGGGTGGGTGGAGGCGAGTTTTATATCACCGCCTCAGTAGGAAGAGCTCTCTCTCATCTCAGCTACTTCAAATTATAATTACTATAACTGAAGTGTATATATTGTTTTAACCTCTGTACTACATGTTGTAATAAACTGATAATTGTTACAAGGAAAACCGAGTTTATCGATCAATAATCCGTACACGAGATAACCAGGCAAGCAGCTGAGGATAGATCACCAAAGATATCACAAATACCGATTCTCCTCCTAGTAATTTGATAAAATATCACAATTTACTATTATTTATTATTTAAAATACATAGTGCACTTTTGAGGTTACTTATTCATGATTTTTGTGTAAATATCCATCCATATATATTAAATAGAGATGCCTAAATGGAATCATCAATATTCTTGTTATTTTCAAACTAAGGTAAATAGGACTAACTCGATAGCCTCCTGGATTGAGGCTTGAACCTCCGACCACTGGATCACTAGGCGAATGTCTTAACCACTAGACCAAAAAGCTACTCATATTCAAAATTCATTAAAAACATGTTTTGTGCATTAATTCCAATATTTTAGAAATATTGGTCCCTCCTATGTAGAGAATCACAACTAACAAACAGACAATTTTTAATTGTTTCAGTATTTCAAATGCATTTGATACATTTTTAAGTGGCAGTTTTTTTTATACTAGCCGAAGTACCTGGCGTTGCCCGGGCTTTACGCCGAGCAAAAAAGGCTTCATTTAGGGGGATGGGGGTAGTTTGTTTTTCAAAATCGGACATAGACAGTAATTTTCATCAAGAAGTACCAAAATTCTGCTTTAAGAGGTGGAAAAGGGGGATGGGGGTGGTTTTTCGAAATCTCATGTAGATCCTCTTGTTTTGAAGGTCAGATGTGCAAAATTTCATCAAGTTTGGAATAAAACTGTAGATAAAAAACATACAAACAGGCACTCTTAAAATATGATTCTTTATTTAAGAGGGGTTAATATTATTATTTCATTATATCAATCAGTTGAGTTATTAAACTCTTTCAGGTTCAAAACTAGATAAATATATTTTTTAAATATAACGATATAAACGACTTGTTATTTCTAATTTTTTTTTTTTTAATTGTCAGTTTTAGCTAATCTGACAATCGGTATCGGTATAACCTTACAATACAGTACATATATTATATATCTTTGGTTTGATAAGGGTGCCTTATTTCTCATCTAAATGTATTCAATTTAAGTGTGGTTTTGAGACTGTACCAAGTATAGCGCTATAATAGTTTTACGGCTTCTCGAAATTTAAATAAAGCAGATTCCACATTCCTTTGAACAAGAAACGTTTGCTAATACAATATTAATCACTTGTATTTGAATACAGTAAAAGCAGTGAGATCAGAAATCAGCATCACTAAAATGTTTTGTTATTAAGCAAGCACTGTTTCGTTTACTGGATTATAAGAAAGCAGATATGTACATACTTTTTTTAATTGTTATCTTTATCGAATTACTTCAATGGCAGAAGCTTAACTGATATTTTTTCAACAAACAATACATCAAGATCTTGAAGTAGAAAGAGCTGACGAAAGACAAACGAGGATACAGCACCATGCTCATCGATGGTTGAGACTTCTAACATTGCATTCCAGTATCTGGTTTTTCGCATCTTCTGCTGATGTCCTCTATTATGGCGCTATCAATATATTCATCATCAATATACCATATATCATTCTTACCATTTTCTACTCATTCATTTGTTTCACATGACCAAACCTAAGTGACCCTTTTTTAATCCTAATCACTATGCTAACTAAGATCAGCTTTACATTCCTTCCTAATTTATTCATTTTTGATGTAATACAAAGCATTCGGTCTACTTTCATTCCTCTTTTGCCAACTTCAGGTTTTACTTGCATACATGAGTCTTGGTACTGGGACTCCATTTTGAACCATTAGACTAATAAGTTTCTTCACTATTTGCAAAATTACTTTGTGGCCTCATTTTATATTAATAATTAGACAAAATACTTTGTTTAAACCACTATTTATTAATTATTCTACATGTTTCGATACCTATGGTATCATCTTCAGGAAACAATATATACTGAAATTAATTTAATTAAAATTAACAAGTTTCCATTAGAAGTTATTGCATTCAAAGCAGTGTTCACTTTATTCCCTGCCGTCATCTTACTTTCAATATTTTTCTCAGTCATTCTGTTCCCATCAACTAACTAATTAACTTACCATCACACCGTTTCTCCGTAGGGGTAGGCGAGAGGATAGAGCGCCACACTCTTCTGTCCTGACTCACAATTCTCGCCTCGTCCGCATACATAGATCTTCTCATACATCTCACTGATTATTGAGGCTTCTAACAGGACCATCTGATTTACCTAATTATGCCATAACACTTGTGTCACATATCTTTCTTATCATTCTCTGCTCATTCATCCGTTCCATATGACAAAGTGATCCTTTCATAATCTTACTCACTATGCTAAGATCAACTTTACATTCTCCATGCCAGTCGACATACATCAAAATACGTAAACTCTTCTAAACATTCATTACCTACTAGTATTAGAATATTTGAATTATAAATATAGATTCTGTAATAGATTTTCGAAGAGGCTCTGTACTTATAGATTTGATTTTATGCTAAACTCGTTTTTTATATACGTATAATATCATAAAACGGAGTCATGTAAATAATTAAGAGAAGCGGTATTAATTTAGCTGGAATTATTTATAGAAGAAAGCTTACTTCATCTTCACTGTAAGAAGTCATGCATGAAAATATGTCGGTACGAATCTGAGGGAAAGTCTACATAGAAGAGGGTGCGGTTCTTTCCTCCCTTCCTATACCTGCGGGGACATGATGCACGACAGTCAATATTAAGTTATTGAAACTCTGATACCATTGTATCAATGTTTAAAAGTTATTAAATTAAAAGCAAAAAATATTAATGTTATTAAATTAAATTAAAAATGCTGATGTATTATGTCAAAATATGAGGTAGACATGAGTCTCTTTACTGTCAGTGTAAAAATTATCATTAATTTGTAGATGTATGATTTTAGACTGTAATAATAATTCATATTTTAAATTCAACCACCACGGTGATATATAACCTGTAAAATAAACAATTGCGAACATGAAGACATGTCACAGAAATATATTAAAACTTACAAACTTAAAACAGATACAAATACAATAAATAAAAACAGTTAGATATAAAAGAATTGTGTTAATAAATTGGATCGATTCCATGTATTAAAACGAGTTAATACATAAAAGCATATTAAAACTCGCCATCGAAGTGGACTTCTGTCGAATGAGAAATGTCATTTGAATTTATTATCTGAATGCTCAAAAAAATTGCTGGAAGCTTAATTAAAATAATTTTTAGTATTATCAAGTAGTACTTATAATAGAAAATGTTGCCGTAAAGTCAAAGGCATAAATAAAAGTGGCCCTTGTATAAGGTGATTCATAATTCCACAATTCACAAATTGCTGAACCTCCACGATTGTAAAGCTGCTTCAATCTAGTGTAGAATTAATTACACGTTACCTCCTGCCTGAGCTCCACAATGGTGGTGGTTGTGCTGAAGTCTGTACTGACTGCATTCCTTGTGTTGCCGTTGGCGACTGTCAGCGGAGGTGTGGGGCCCGTATACCATTGGCTAGAGGGTGTGGACGGGGCGCTACTCAGAGGGATGGGGGCCACCTCGCTCTGAAATCAGATAGCATTTTAGACATTTCATCATATTTTGGATGAAATATATTAATATAACCTTGTTAATTCGAAATTCAAGTGACTTCTACTACTCTTCCACAGCTTTATGGCCCATTGAGAGCTATAACCTGATGTGCAAGTCGGACAAGGAGCACCTCCAAATCTCTACTCACATTGTCGCTTCATATTAATGCCCAATTATTTTTTTAAATGGGTAGGAGCCCTACTAATTAAAATTTACAAATTTCTGAAAACTGCACTTTTGCAGATTTCGCATTACCATCGCAATATTGATGATACTTAAAACAAATTCATGCAATATATAAAGATTAGTGAGAAATGATCCTACTTTTCTGCCTCGCCTTCTATCCTTGTCTCTTTTCCTGGCAGCCGGAAGTCCTAAACTGGCATAGCCACTGCCCAGTGATCCCCTGAAATACAATGTTATATAATGTATAATTTAATTGGCCAAACATAATGAAAAGTGCTGCCAAAATTTTATGGCTATTAATATTTTATATACAGTGGAACCTCGGTTTATGAAGAACTCTGTTTATGTACTCCTGATGAAAAAATATTTTAGTTTGCGAACAGAATTTCAGTTTATGAACAGGCAGGCAGTCTACTGCAGAAGAACTGGAACAGCCTCATAATGAGCAGCAAAAGACAGTGACAGAGGAAATATTATTTTCAGAGACTGATGAACGAATGGAAGATGTTTCTAGGTCCTCGATCTACGAAATGTGTGTGAAGTGGAGTGAGGTGCAAAGTTCTGTGGAAAAATATTGCCCTGATAAAACTTTATCAAATCGTGTCTCATTTCCGCAACATTATAAAAAGCAAGAAATAAACATCGTTGGATAGGTTTTTTGTGAGACAAAAACTTGATGAACTTCAAGCACTCAATTTTTTCATGTTTGTTATTTTCGTTTTATTATTTCCATATCTTTTTAAGTAAAAACCGTAAAATTTTATTGCTTTTATAGGATTTCAAGCAATTAGAATATAAAAATGATAGAGGGTCAATTTCTTGGGGTCTTCAACAGATTAATACATTTTACATTGATTCTTATGGGAATAATTGTTTCAGTTATGGAACGAATTAAGTTCGTTAACTGTGGTTCCAATGTAAATCTGTCAATTCTCACTAAATAAAAATGTTATTTCTTAGGTGCTATCAAATGCTATGAAGATAATATATTTTAATATAATACCAAGATATTATAAAGATCACAGCCTAAAGACATTTTAGAGGCTTGATATGTAAACAATAGTTTAGGTTTTGATTTACATTTGATTTCATGACTGTGATGATTTAAAAAAAATATACTGATTTTTTTTGTAATCTCCGCATGTAGGGAAACTGGGGGAAAATTATTATGAATTTTATTCTAATTATCTATTAGGAGTAAAATATTACCTGTTCGATTGTTTGTTGAATTGAGAAGTGAATGCTTTGAGGGAGTTGTTGGCCTGTGTTCTTCCCATGGAAATACCGGACCTGAAAATGTGTTGCTTACAAGTTTACAATTGGATATTCAGAACTATGTACTTGGTAATTTAAAAAAATAAATATTCTTATATAAAATGTAAAAATATAACTTATTTAGAAAATTATAGATCATTCATTATTAATCTCTTGTGTACAAAATATGTACAAATGATAAAATGCACTATTGGCCGGTTGTGTGCTCAGTAGTAACTTTGTACTAACGTCTGTAGTAAAAACCCTTTGCGTGTTGTTGATACATCAAATTGACTACTGTCAAAGCATAGATGGATGTCTATAGGCATGATAAATAATCATGAAATATGCATTATCTATGGATTTTTTCGCCTAGGCATTCGAAATCTGTCACTTTGATGATGAAATTTTTTCATATGTTCTTAGCTCTGAAACTGTACAACACACTCAGCACCAACTGGAAATTGTTCACTTCCAATAAAATTACACAAATATGGACCCAATGTATGATCTAATTGGGTAGAGATCAATCAGAAGCATCGCAGTTTTTTTTTTTTATTCCTGTTGAATTTTTATCTTTCTTGAATTAAATATCACCACAACAGCACGAAAAAAACTGTCTACTTTAACACAGATGGCAGTCTAGCAAAGTAGCAAGGACTATGCAGAGGCGGAGTCTACTCCATCCCACACAATAAAATATAATTGTACCTTAAGTTATATTATAATATATTCACCTCTGTTACAACAAAAACATGTATGTCAATAAAGTCTAATAAATACATTAATATGTTAAACATCGAGATCATCATCGAACAAACTCTCATCACTAAAATAGCAGGATATTGAATGATTAATTGCCGTATACTGCAACTTTCAAAGTATCAATGTGTCAGATGACTTTTGGAACAGCTGTAAAAAGTACGCCATATTTAACTATTGATTCTCGTTTTTGCTATCAGATATCGGAAAGCAAAATAAGATTGCTACAGGATGTACTTTTGAGGAGAAAATATTTTTTTCACTAATGATCAAAAAACCCATATTCGCAAACTTTTTTTTACTACTGATCACACAACCGGCCCTATGAATAAAAAATTACTAAAATTAATTATCAAAACTATTTTTCCGTCCCTTGGGTGTCGTGGACCCATGCACCCATGGATACGGTTTCAGGTAAAAAATTAATCTTTCATTGTAATTACAAACTATTGATGATAAAATATTGAGGTTTATTAAAAAGAGGTGCTTTTTTTACACTTTAGCAAAAATTAATTATGTTTTCAATTTGATGATTTATATAGACATTCACTACTAATTAAAATTCATACAAATTTATGTGACGAACAATCTGAACGACGTACCGATTCTTATATGCCAAGTCTTACTAGGGTCTGCTTTCACGGCACTCAACAGTGTCGTAATAAGAACAGGCGAAGAGAGTCTTGCGCATTGTCAACAAAGAACGTGCTAATAATGTTAATATACAATCGCAATAAAAGTTTATGAAATAACTACTCACTCTACACTATGGTTGGTCTGCGTTGAAATCTCCGACCACCTGTTATCAGAAGAATTCTCCGTGAAGCTCATTCCGCGGCTGCCCAGCACGCTCATCTGCCTCCTCATTGTCACCATGGATATCTCCTTTTCCAAATCACAACTCTGTAAACGTATAATCTTATTAATTATAATAATTTAACTGGTGTACTTACTTAAAAATCATTACTTTCAGTTAAACCTTTAAAAGTATGAGTTTTATTAAGTAACTAATTAACTTACCATCATGTCATTTCCCTACAGGTTTAGGCAGAAATAATAGAGCATCACTATTAATTATTATGACACACTACTCTTGCTACATCCAGGGCCGGCCCGAGGGGAGGGGGGGCGAGCAAGCCGGGGCAACCGTGTTGCCCTGGAGAATGGCAGCTAATTCTCCAGTATCACAATAATTTCAGCTTATGGGGTACCATTAAAAAAGACTGACTGAAAAACCTACCTGGGCTGTAATCTTAATAATAACTAGGAAATCAATGAAGATTCGGAAACTGGAATATTTTGTCCATTTGAAGCTTGAGAGATATATGTAATACAACACTCTCCACCTTATCATCGGTTCAAGATTGAATCACGAAAAAGAGGGTCTGGTCGCAGGAGGACGTTGGAGCTGCAGAATCGAAAGTCTGAGTGAATGGTTCAACAGATCCACGGTTATTTTTAAATCAAGCCAAAAAAATTCCTGCATCCACATTCATACACCTTTGCATTCGCACTCATCGATTGTTAAGGGTTCTAACACGACCGTCTTCCACTTCTACTGCATCATGCCAAGTCTTCTGTGGATGTTGTCTATTTCTTGCGATATATATCTTTCTTACCATCCTCTTCTCAACCATGTGACCTATCTAGTGACCTGCTCACTGTGCTAACATACATTTATTTCCATAATTCATTATGTACCTTCTTTCCATAATTGTTGTGAACATGTGCCTTCATCTTTTCAAAACACTCGGCTATTCTCTGGTGAAGTGGTGCTAATGACGGCGGCAGTCTCACTCGGTGAACTTCAATTCCTGAAAAAATAATGGCTAATTAAGGTCATATATTTAATAGACATACAGTATGTTTCATTTGTTTTTTTTTTTTTGCAAAAATGCAAAAATCTTTAAAAATTAAATAGTTTTATCTTGATGAAAAACAATATTTTCAATTTACAGAAAACATTTTATGTGTTTTTCATCATAGTTTAATATCCCGCATACATTTGGCAATATTACCTTAAAAAGAGTAATATAATGCAATTATAAAACAAATAAGTTGGAAAATGACAACATGGTATATCAATAATTTTAAACAAAAGTGGTAAACAAATTTGTCACAATAATTTTAAGTGTGAAACTGAAACTGCTATGCGTGGAATTAGTCACAAGGATGGCTTACAGATGTCCTTTTTTGCCGAAAAAAGTGGCACACAGGAAATGTCATACATGGGGCATCATGTGTTCTTGGATAATACTTTATTATATTAAATTTAAAAATATATATATATTGTTATTCACGTTAGTAACATTTATAAAAATTAATATACATACCAAACTCCAGCAGTGGTATTTGAGATGCTATGAGATCCTTGAGTGTCGAGATGAGTCCTCTGTGTTCTGGGTGAGCGCGAAGATAATCCTCGGTAAAGAAAGCCTTTTCGTAATTTACTATACCACCCATCACTGCTGCGTCAACCATTCCTGAATTGGTGAAAAATATTTGAATATGACATTATTAATCCTTCTCTTACATTCCTGGAATGCAGGGAGCCTAGATATGGAAATTTAATAAAAATATAAACATTTATAATTGATGTAATGATATTATCTCTGATCACAAAAAACTTATTTAGTTATCTGACATATGTTGTATTATGGTTGAGATGGTAATTTTTTTTTTATATACTTCAGTGTAATTATGAATATTTAAATACTGTAAATATAATACATTATTGATTAATTAATAAATAAATATGTACCATTTAATTTTCTAGTTAGTGGATCCAGCGGCAGAGTATGATCAGCCCTGTGCTCGATGACAAGAGTCCTGAGAACTCTATTCGCTTCCTTCATGGTCTCCACGGCAACTTGCAAGGGGGACATCTCATGGGTGACACTTTTGACGACCGGACACCAACGCAGGATCCCTGGAAAATGTAATGTGAGTCAGCCACAGCCATCGGGATATGATGTATGACAACCAGACATGCTGCTCATGATTATATGTGTGTGAGGTCTGCAGATGCACATCCAATTCACTACTAGTTCAGCAGTCATACAATTTAAAAATAAATGTAATCTAATTGTGAGATCCATTGAAACCTGTAAATATGTGAGTGTCTGTGAGAGCGTAGCGTGATATGTGACAGATGTGTGTCAGAGTGTGTGTGTGTGTGTTGTGGAGGCCTTATAAGGCGTCTTTTTGCTCTGTCATGATAAGATAATCATCAATACCTATTGTGAATTGTGCAATCTCCAGGTCGCGTGTCCTGCGGAATGGAATACAATTCCAGTTGTAAATCAGAATCACAGTAGTGCAGGGGAGGAAAGTAGAGAAACGTGGTACAAGGAGAGGTCGGTGAGGGGATAGAGATTTAGTCGAAGGACCAGTGATTTCGGGAACCGGGATTCGGAAGGACTGCTCGCCTTACCTTAAGTATGACACCTCTGTAAATGCCCGTGGTCGCACCCGAAATCACACAATGATGCACGAGGATGGTGACAATCTCCACTCCCGCCTGAAGATGACGATGTTAATGTGCATCCATGGCACACACAAACAATAGATACTGTGCACACAAATCACAGGATCACAAAATGCACTGGAGTTGAACGGCCACAACACAAATGTTATCGCAATGTCGAGATCGAACACAATACAAATATTGGTCAAGTTGACGTCTGTTGGCGTCAAGGTCACATCTCACACTAAGGCAAACATTAAGATAGGTCATGGATAAGAAAGTTGGACGCGGGCATGTGACAACAATAATTTGCGCGCCTGATATTACAAACATGCTAAAGTGTGTTTTACAAATACGGAACACCTGTTGTAATTATCGCTCAGTATTGTTATTTGAATAAACATTGTAATTGGCACTTAGAATTTTAATATACGACCTACCAAGTGGATTGATTTCGGGTACAATACATCAGGCAACCGGGATAGGCGGCAATATCTTACATTTATTGAGTACGTAATTGCTTTGATTTAAGTCTTGTGTGTACCTATCCACCGGTGATGGTAAAATCGTTAGTTAAATCATTATTGTGATTGTGTTCCATTGTAACGATTATTGATAGTTGATTAATATAATTCTTCAAGCAACGACTGGTATACTAATAAATAAACCTCCAACAGTTAAATGTTAGTTACCAATCAGTGACACAATCACAGTCATGCAACGATTTACCGTCACTATCTATTGTTGACTATCTACTGTTGAGTCAGTTTGAATATTTAGTCACGTGCGAGTGTAATAATAATAATAATGCTTAATATATACCTGGCAATTTTTCCCTTATTTCCAACTCAGTTCGTTCAAGCCACAACATTCCAAATTCATTTTGAGACTTTTCTTCACCAGAATTTGATAATGTTTCATCTACAAAAATACAACATTTAGATATAAATTCTTTTCTCTGCAAGATTTCATAATATAAGTGATTTTACACTGTAATCCAAAATATTATTTTATAAACGTGTGCTATAGAATCTTCTGTTTTAAGCTGAGTCTAGAAGATTATTGGAAACTGTATATAAAAATTAAATTATTACCTTGTCTGTAGATAGGTCTAGAATACCGAAATTTGTTGACATTATTATGCTGGTGAAATTTCAGTATTCTGTCACTGATTGGCTTTCCTGACATTCTGTTGTGATCTGACATTATTGGTTCGACTGCGTTGATTTGTACATCTGTTCATTTGAAGGTTAAGGAAAACTAAAGCAACCTAATAAAACAAATCCCTGGGATACAATCATATTCAAAGCCATGTAGTATATTACAGTACATACTTTTCTATATAAAATGAAAAACGGTATGTGAAACTTGATCAAGTTATGTAACTTATGTGGAGTAGAATCATAGACCCTCAAGGCAACAAAAAGGAAGAAAATCAGTACTTTTATGATGTTGTAGCAGTTGAGGTGTGTGTGTTGAAGTTATTCAAAATATGATTGACTTGAGATTGTGTCAGAAGGTTATGATGCTGTGAGACAGAAGCTCCTAACCTCTTCTTGTCTCATGCGTGTTGGTTGTATGTCGCAGTGTAGGGTGTCTGTTGCAACTAGAGCAGGGTATATAAATGAAAGAGCACTTACAAGGTTTCATTTATTGAGGTGATGAATTAATAAAATTTAAATGCGCGGTTGAACTCTGTAGTGGCTCACTGGAGATGCTGTTGAGTAGCGATGCTGATGTTAGGACGGCCTGCGAAGAAGTGATCGCTAGTTGCTTGGCAGTAATCATCTCTGGTGCTAATGGTTTTAATATAGGGCTTATAATATAAGGTGTACCTGCAGCCGGTTAAGGCAAACGCCGGAGCACATCCACTGGCATTGCATATGCTAGAGGGTTTGGAGGAAGTAGATCGAGGTTCCGTCAGGAACTCCGATCTGCTCAAGTGTGGCAGGAATCTGGAGTTATTTAGGGCCTTTGTTCGAATGTGGGTATCCAGATGGGAGATCCTCCGGAGAACTGCTGCTGCTGAATAGCTTCATAATTTTTTTTTTCTTTCTACCTTCTGCTCAAATATGATTTGCGATATACTGTTTGTAGGTTAAATCTGCCGGCAGTGGTGCGTGAAGGGCGCGTCTCCCGGAAGGGAGTACCTCTTCACTTCCCCTCTGCTCTTTGCATTTTGTATTATTTTATATTGTAAATATTATTTATTTATTTACTAATAAAGTGGGTCAACCGGGGACAATGAAGGCAAATCTTGTTTTGGCAGCTGTGCGGTATCGCCCTGTCAATATGCGGGAGGGCGCTATCGAGTAGCATTAAAAAATGGCAACCAGGTGGCGAATGAGTGATAGGAGCTTTGAGCTAATTGCATCGGTCCTGGATTGAGTCTTTAGGGGATTAGAGACGTTATAATAAGATATGGATCAGTACATATATTGTAAGAATCAGAAGGGTATGTGTGTGAGCGCCTAGTACCCCCATATATTACACTCAGCGTTCACGTGTTTTTCTAAATATGATAACGGAGTGTGTGTGTGTGCTAGAGCAGTTTAAACAAAAGAAACTACTTTATTGTTGCTTGAGCATAGTTACGGTTAGAAAAATATGCAATAAAAAGTCTACACTGAGGAATGTTTGCTAGAGATCTTGACGGGAAGTGGCGTGCAGAGGCCGGCCACCAGACGGCTGTGGGTGCATTGTATTAGCACGTGTTGGGGTCGGTACCGGGTGTGTTGTTGAGGCTGATGAAAGCCTAGTTTTACACTCAGGTATCTGCAAGGTGCGTACAGGGGCCGTCGGCGGTGATGATGATTGACCTCCACATGTGTAAATACATATTATACTAATTATATTACATAAAAGGATACATTGCTCGGAGGAGTTCTTGATATCATCACCGGGAGGACTAAGTTTTGCCATTAATTCAGCATTCGGTAATCCATTAAGAGTCCTGGCACTAAAGTCCTGTAACCTCTCGTAATCTTTACCCTTGTACACGAAAACCTAAAATATGATTAATAATTAATATTATTCTAGGTACCTATTGATTATTAAGATAAGCTTGATACAATCACTTTGTCCAATAAAAATAAAATATAATTTATTAAACCGTTAATAGCTAACCTTATTCTGTAAAAAGTGAGGGAATCCCTTCCCGTAATATCCAACTCTAAAGTATTCCGGTTGCGGTCTCGGTTGTTTGACAATGGCGGCGTAGAAACCTGACATCATGTGATACAACTCAGACAGATGGCAGTAGTCAAACACCTCCTCCTCATACTGAGTCACCAGTTCCTTGCACACTCCGACTGCTAACTCCCACATCTATGTCGGCAAAAAAATTGTAAGTTGTCAGAATAACATTTTCTCGACGCAATGACTCAAAAATGATTATAAAAATTATCTTTTATATCAAATATTCCATCGGCCAGAAAAGTCATGGCCATCATTTTTTGGGATTCGCGAGGCATTATCTTAATCGATTATTTGGAGAAGGCAATGACAATCACGGGGCAGTACTATGCTGATTTATTGGGCTGATTAGACGATTGATAAGAAAATGGCTCCATCTGGTGAAGAAAAAAGTGCTCTTTCACCATAACAACGCACCAGCTCACTCGTCCGCAATCGCTACAGCAAAACTGGTTGAATTACACTACGAATTGCTTCCTCATCCAACATATTTTTTGGATGGCTTAAAAAATTTGAAATGTCGCTGGACTAAGCTTAAAGGAGACTTTGTTAAAGGGTCAAATATCATTTAACCTTTTGAATGCTACTCCCAGCCATGAGTTTCCAATACCCATATACGGAAAAAAAATTTGAATACCCAAATACAGTAAAAGCTCTTTAAATACAAAATTGAGGGTACCAAAATTAAAAAAAAAAAAAAAAAAGATTTTCAAATTATGAAAGTAGAATTTCATATAAAGTTTTCAAAACATTAACATATTTTCTAAATATTTATAGGTGTACTAAAATATACATTTTCACAAAATATTTTTATGCGACATCAAATACGAGTTTGGGGCCTCAGTCAGTCTGAAGCAAATCCTTATGATATCTCTATACAGTTCATTAATCAACTCCATCATTCACTCCTTACAGGCTATAGCTAACAAACTATAATCAAAGCAAATACATATGCATCACCCCATACGGGTGACGCGCGACGTAAATTGAACCAATTCCCCAAATCAGTTTTCACGAAATTCACAAATAAAAATACAAAAACGAGTCAATATGTTAGTCAGATGACAGTAATATTTTCATACTATTTGACACAAAAATAACTAAGAATTAATTTAGCCGCTGTTCAAGACATGTGATAGATTATCAATGTTTTTTTTATGAAATACAGAAAAAAATCTATAGGTAATGCAAGAATCATATTTCATGATTATTTGTTACACTTATAGACACCTACATCTATGCTTTGACAGTAGTAAATTTGATCTATCAACAATTCACAAAGGGTTTTTACTACGGGCGTTAGTAAAAAGTTACTACATACTGATCACACAACCGGCCCTAACTGATTCATCACCTGTTGATGCGGTAGCATTCAAGGGGTTAATATGCAAATTATTTATTTAAAGAATTGCTGTTCAAAGAATTTTGCTGAGATTTCAGACAAGGTTATAAAGTAATCTCTGATAAAAGCATCACTTGGAAGCCACAGAAATATTACAATAAAAAATAAAGGTTAACAAATTATTGATATTTACAATAGCGATGATATTAGTACTAATTGTGCTATGGTATTAATAAAATAAGCAACCACTATATGCATACCTTCCCCTTATCCAGATAGCTAATAATCTCATAGTAGAGCGCCTCTTTCAGGTCTCTGTGGGTCTGGCAGAGCGGGTGCCGATGACTGCGGAGGAGGGTGGACAGCGGGACATTAGACCACTGCAGCAGTTTAGCGTGCAGGCGCTGCGTCAGACCCGCCTCGGTCCAGTTGTCGCACTCCAGATGCAGCTCGCACAGTTTGTTCACGTAGCGGATATACATCTCTGGCCGCTTAATATCCGAATAGAAATCCTGAAATGATTGATAATGGTATTGGTAGGCATTTCGTATATCAATAATTTATTGTGATATCATTCTTCTTAACAAAATATAACATTAAAATGTACAGTGGGGCCTCGTACCACGAACTTAAATTGTTCCACGAAATGAAAAGTTTGTTACATGAAATGAGATTTTCAATAGTTTCCCATGGGAAATAAATTTAATTAGTATCGGACCCTGGATAAAAAATTGTATATTTTTTGTATGGTTACAGGTTTATACTTCTTCACATTCAGAAGTTTTAGGTCTTCAACATCTTCTGTATGTTGTTTCTTTTTAACGCTGAGGAATTCATCTAATGTTGATTGCTTTTCTTTTTTAAGGGAACTCCTAATGTAGTGAAGCGCTACGTCGTCGAAGAAGTCCCCCATCCTCTGTTCACTTCAGCTATTAGGATGCCACTCTAAAACTTTGTTTTGTGAAGCTTCTTCCATTCCTGTAGAATCTTCTTAATCGTAGCTGAGGACATTGAACCACCTTTAGCTATGTTTTCCCCTTCCTCCTTTGCTAAGGAACCTTTTTTTATTTGGTTAACTGCACTTCCAAGTTTAGATCTTTAGTTGCTGCCACAACGTTCTTCACGACTTGGGCTCCATTATCAGGTTCTTCTTCTTGAACACAATTTAACTACAAATTTGGCAACAAGGCTACAAATTTGGCATAAGGGGCGCTCGCCGTACGAATCCCCACTGTATTGTAATTTTTATAGATGATTTAAAGAAAGTAAATTCCCAACGTACCAAAAGTGTGGTGGTGGCCTGCATCCGGTAATCCATACTGGAATGATCATGCAAAGCTCTGTATTGCAGCAACGTATCTAGCAGCTGCCCTACTACGTGGACAAAGTGTCCCCCTGCGTCCCTCAAAGCGGTGTGTCCAGCACACAGCTCGCCCACTATACTGACAAATAGAGAGCTCCAGTCTGCATCACCACTGCCACCTGTTGGTCACGATGGTAAATACATTTCAGTACTACTTTATGATACAAAAAATGTCAATAATAGTGCGGTTCATACTTATTGATTTATTTTACTTAACCTTTCCCTTACGGTGTTAAACTAAAAACGCGCATTCCTGTGCTATAAACTCAGTGTTTACATTTATTACTTATATTCATCATTAAAATAATAATTGACATAGGTATATATGTGCATATATCAATTATTGTGTAAGTGTTAAAAATAAGAAAAAACATTAATCATCATGAATGACAGCAAAAACACGCATAAGGCACGTCTAACTCGGCCAGCGCACGCTCTGCCACAAATGTGACAATCGGCATCCGGCACCCTGCGCCTTCCGCATGTACACATACACATATTGACAAATTCACGTCAGGTTCTTCGAGAAAACATTTTTTATTGTTGCGTATAGTAAATACTTATATATTGTAAAATATGAACTCTGTGTTCAGAGATATTCACTTATATTTACAGAGATATTCACATAATTAGAAGCAATGTCAACTCAGTTTACATCATCGGAGAGGAAAGGTTAAATTGATTTTTTTTTATTTATTTACCTTCAACAAGTACATCCAGTTTGTGTATCATTTCATTCTCAAAGTCGTTGAAGTTCCCTTTAATATGAGTCACATCTCTCAGTGAATCAACATAGGACTCAGGCAAATACTTTGAGCTATTGTACTCGCACAGCATCATATCAAAGAACAAAGGTATGGTGGCCTTCCGCAATTCAATCTCGGGGATCAAGCTCATTTCCAAGAACGGACCGACCAAGGTGGGCACAAACTGTGTCTTATATTGTCCTGAAATCCAAAGATATCGTTAATCAAAATGAAATTGAGAGAATTGTTCTTAAATTTTGAGAATTTAATTAATTCTCGAATCAATTACATCAAAAATGAAATAACTAGATTAATTATTTTTTTAACATTTTACGAACAGAATATTTTTAAATGTGGGAATTTTAATTACAGTAAGGCTTTTTTGAACAAATGGACTCTGATTCGAATGTTAGGGGAGGAGTGACTCTTGTCTCCGACATATGAAGTATCAACAATGGTGTAATCTTTTTTTTTTTGGGGGCCCTTTAATGGGGAATATGGTGAAATTAGTTTATAAATTTCAGATATATTTTTTAACTTTGTATATAATTATATATAGTAGTAGCAAAAATGGGTAAATATATTTTGTTATTTCTTTTATTGTAGATTTTCTTTTTTTATGGGTATTTTGTTAGATTTTTTTACAATATTTTTATAGTTTGTTCAATAGGGTCATATACAGGATAAAGAAGTAAAATAGGGTGAGGATGGAGGGGATCAGATGATGTTGTGGCAGTCATAGTTTAGTTGAAGAGGGAGATGATGAAGGGGATGGATGATAATATAATAGACAAGTAATCTGATGCGATCAATAGGACAAAACTATATATTAAATATCATATAACTTGGGCCTAATATATGTGAATTTGTCCACAAACATTATTTTGTACATGAAAAGTAATCTTAATTAATTTAATGAATAAAAATTGGTACACGCTTCTCACTCACTTTTTAAAAATATATAAAAATACTAAAAAGAAAACTGCAATGATTTTAATTATATCATGAATTTATTTAACATTATGAGTATTAAAATAACTGTTTTTATTTGAGGGTCAACTTACCCAGATTAAACCACATAGTGTGTATCTGTTTGGCGGCATCACGTCTCATATCACCAAACTGCGAGGTGACTCTCCTGCGCTGCTCGGGTAACCTCCTCTCCAGCTGCAGCGAGGGACGCGTGAGAAAGCCTACGGCCAGGTGGAACCAGTTAGACCACACCTGTATCTCAAAGTAGTCGTAGAAACTCTCTTTCAGAGTAGCAGAGAAGAGTCTGAATAAAAAACATAGTATAAAATATTGCAGTTCTAGAGAATTGAATTTCCGGATTAATAAATGTCTAGGTTATGGAGATTTTTATTTACTATTTTTAAAATTCATAGTTCTCTTAACTACCGTACTTTTTCAAGTATAAATCGCACATTTTTTTTTTTTTAAATAAACCTGGGACTTATACACTGCCAGTCAAATTTGCAAGTTATAAAATATTCGCACATTATGTTTAAGTACTTGTAAAACATATTTGCTTTTTCATATTCTGTCCTATCTATGATAAATGACTATAGACGGACGTGACACTAGACACTAGTATCGAGCGTGACGTTTGGGCATACATATTACGCATACTGCTGTTGAACTTCATACTTGTGCAAATTTGATCATTTGAAAAAGGAACAAATGGATGACAACAACCGCAAGTCAATATTTGACACTAACGGGAAGAATTAGAAGAGCCAGTATCAAACGAATCTGTGAGTGGGTTTCACATGCTTGGCAGAGTATCAAAACAGAAGTCATTGTGAAGTCGTTCAAGAAGACAGGAATTTCAAACATGCTGGATGAGACTGAAGATAAAGCAATTTATGAAGAAAGTGCCGATTCAGACATTGACAATGTTCACTAATAATGCTATATGTTCAGTAATAATATTTTTCAATAAATTTTGTCCATAAATACTCGTAAAAATACGGTATTAAATAAATTTGTTTTCGACAACCAATAAGTTAAGAATAACTTACTGTATAATAAACTCAATTAATAAAATAGAAGAAAGTGAAAGTATATTATATATTATAAAGATAAAAATGTGTTTATTTGAAAGTAATTTATCATCTACCTGATGGTACTCAGGACAATGTAATACTGTAAGTTTATCATATCAGCCCAGTACGAGTGGAAGACTGGCCTCTCAACTAATTCTCTGAGGGCTATCTGCACCTCTACGAGGAAGTCCAGTAGCTGACTGGGTTCGGTGAAGAGCTTCAAATACTCGTTATAGCGCTCCACATTCATCTGGCGGAGCATCTCTAGTAACACGGCCACCAATTGACACTATAATTAAAATTTTCTTTTAAGTTTAACAAACAGTAAATTTTCAATATAGGTATTCTTAATTTAGATACATATTAGGTAATCTGTCAAATATAAGGTGTACCTAAAATTAATGTTGTTTTTTTTTCACTAAAACTCATTATAGCATTTTGAACTATTTATTATATTTTTTTAAACAATATAATTTCCATAAATTTTAATAATCTTCTTAGAACGTTTGATTAAATCATTTATTTCTTTTTTGTAATACTTCTCTGGTTTGGAATCAAAATAATCAGAAAGAGCCAATTTTATGTCTTCTGCTGAATTAAAAAATATTTCCTTCAGAAGGAGCTAATATGGGGGATGCAATAAAACTTCCCAACCGAGGATCTTAATTTTTTCCCTAGTCAATTTAGAAGTTTGTGGGGAGTCATTGTCGTGCTGCAGAATAATTTTTATCTATTCACTAGAGCCGGTCTCTTTTCACGCAATGTCACACTTAATCAAGTTAACCGTTCACCATATACTCCCGCTGTCACCTCGCTTTATCACGTAAAAATAAATTACTCCCTTTGAATCATTGACATAAGATGAAATTAATAAATAATGAAAACAAACATACCACTAGAGGATTATCTTTGTCCATCTGCGTGGTGGCTTTAATAATGGTCCGTAGCAAACTGGAGGTGAGGTGGTTAAACTCATGATCAGTGGGACCCACGTCTTTTCGAAATAACAGAGTTAATATTTCACTCAGTATTTTCACACATAGTTCCAGCTAGAAGTGTTTAAAGATAAATTAGTATATCAATGAAATATATTACAAAACAAACTATCAATTTTGTTCAGATTAAGAAATTTTCAATATTGCTGTTTTATGATTATCAGATCTTCACTAAACGCAAATCATCCCCCGTATTAAACATAGGGACATCTGTAATTTCTAACTAATGTCAGACTCTGAACCAATAAGAATAAATAGATCTTAAGCCAGATGATTCTTGAATGTATGATTGTATAAATATATATTTAATAATTTAATTTAATAAAATATAAATATTTGTCATTTTAAACTACCAACAAGATAGGGTGATTGCACAAAAAATATGAGAATTTTTAAAAATGGTCAAGAATTTATTCATTTAATTTCTGGACCAATAATATTTTGGCAATATCTCACTTAAATGGCATTTGATAAAATGGGTGATATGCTGCAGGCGGCATCTTTGTACCTTTTATTTATTATCAGATGTCGACCTAGTCGATAGAAGGTTGAGTCATAAACAGTAAACAATTCGGTGACGACGGGACGGCATTTTTTTGTTCTCCCGAGTTAGAATTTTTCATGTTAAGCATATTTTGTTTCATGTTAAATGTTTTCCACTGTACATGCGAAATATGTACTAGAATGACTAAAAATGGTGTATTTGTTAGATACAATACTTTCATAGGAGGGGTCAATATCTACATATGTATAGATCCACATATGGTTTGTATTGTAGTAAATGCGTACAGACATGTTTAGCATGGGAATAAACTGTCGTCATTTTTAAAAAAAACACCTTTGGAAACTTTTATCTGTTGTACCTTCAATTTTTATAACTATTGAGACAGATTTTTTTATGAAGCAATAAGTCAAACATGTTATACTTATGTAACTTTTATTTTAGTATACAACAAACATTCGCTCTGAAAAATCACTTGAATTTTTCACACAATATAAATTGTGATAAAGCAAAAACATACAAATTAACTATTAAAAATAAAAACAATAGTCACCTGTTCACTGTACCCTCTGTGCTCTTGTAACTTGTGTCTTGAAGCACCGAGCAGCCTAGCGACTTTATCGACCGATCGAAACTTGGATCTAATCTCTACTCCGCATCTATTTGTCTATGGTCGATGCAAGGACAATATTTGCAGGTAGATATTTAGTTCACGAAAAATTCGATGGTCGATTAAACCGCAGCCGGTGTGAATCCGCAGCACGAATGATTAGAATATGGCGACAATCCGCACACACACATACAAGCCCGTCCGTTAAAGGAGTTTTGGGTTGGGTTTTCGCAGTTAGATGGCAACACCACGCCATGACAGGCAAAAAATTGAAAAACAATATGGCAGTTAATATCACATTAAATAATATTTGTTTTTTTTTTGCAGAGTTCAAATATTTATGGGAGTTGTATAGCATTTGATAAAAAAATGAAAATTTGGATAAAAACAACACTAAGAATGTGTGCTCTTTACATATGTATGTTTCATAGATTATGAATTCATTAATCTTGAATGATGTATAGAAAATATGTTCCAAAGGCCCATATGAGATTCTAGAAACTTGACTTTGAATATTTATTATCTAAGTAACTTTCATCATTGTAATTTTATACTACTTATTACTCACATTTCGTAAATAATCTTTACAAAATGTTCACTTTCCCAATAAGTAGGGTTATAGTTACATTTTAACATAGTAAAAACAGAGGAGTCAT
Organism: Eubasilissa splendida; assembly: GCA_031772225.1. Lineage (NCBI taxonomy): Eukaryota > Metazoa > Arthropoda > Insecta > Trichoptera > Phryganeidae > Eubasilissa > Eubasilissa splendida. The sequence goes on along the minus strand of CM062866.1, from coordinate 6,757,448 downwards.
TTTTACATAGTAAACAAAAGAAAGATAATTATATGATTTATTTTGCCAGTTATGCTTTAATTAGACATAGGAGTATCCAATTCAGGAAAGTTTTCAGGTTTTCACGGCCGCGAAGAATCTTCTGTAAAGTTTTCTGGGCTATTCTGCCACATCCCCGGCCAATGTTTCAGATCGAATTGCAGGGTCATCGGGGCTATTGTTACTGTGTTTAAGTTTTTGTGTTATGTTAAGTATTGGCTCGAAATACCACGTCGAGAGTAGCTCAGATACCCCAGTAAACTTTACACAGAGGATCCAATTAGGAATTTGATATTGCGAAAAAATAAATATAGCTGTGATCGTTTTTCATAATAATATAGAATGACGCATATGCGTCAACTAACGCGTAGTTAAGTTATATAACTTAACTTGAGCTAGAGATGCAATGAAAGCTAATGATGAGGAAATTTTTGACTTCTTCTGTTATGGTAATTGAATCTCTTTTTTATCAATAAATTAAATATAGTTTTAAAAGGATATTCGGTCAACTAATCCATTTCACAATAAATTATTTGAACTCTGCATTTTTGAAAGCAGATATTTGTATGCCTAATAATTTTAAAAAAGTATATGTTTTAATGATGAATATATATATTATGGAACAAAATTCGGTTTTAACCCTTTGCACTCGAAGCGTTGCAAATTTATTTTCATCAAATTCTAAGGCGGCTACTACTGCGACAGTAAAATACGAGCATGTAATAATGTTACAGAATACAAAATTATGACCCTTATAAACTTGTTTATGCGCTCTGTAATATTTTGTTCTGTGCTTGTTGAAATTCTTATTACAAAACTTATAAATTTATGATTTTTAAACCTTTGATATGGTGGAAAAAATAAACTTTAGCGCTAACAACAGCGATGACAATGACTTTACATAAAAATAAGCATGGCTTATTTGGTGATAGCATTGAGAATGTTGAATTATATATGTTGAATACCTATTTAGCTCTATTTAAAATATTTTTATTTGCGTATAAAATAAACTGATAATAAACACAATTAATTGTTATGGAACTTGCCTGTAGATAAGCAATTTTCCATTGTTTTAATGTTTCTTTTATAATATATTACATTATGCTATTACGAAAAACCTTTACATATTGCAAAAAAAAAGATATCTGGCTATTTTTTACACATGAAATATGAAAGAGATCAATTTAAGATTCTGGAAAAGTAATAGTAATAGGTATGGTAAGTATTCTTCAGTGTGCTGCAAAATTTTAATAATTTTAATAGTATACCATGATGCCAAAAAGGTTGGGTACAACTGTCCTTAGAACATAACAAAAAAAAACAAGTATAATAGCTTTCTATGCATCTGTACCCAACACTATTATTGTTGTGTGGTTCATCATCAGTAGTAACTTTTTACTGTAGTAAAAAAATATTTACTTTTCGAAAATACACCTGTAGTAAACTCATTTTACTCTGCAATATTCGATAGCAAAAATGAGAATCAATAGTTAAATATGGCAGACTTTTCACAGCTGTTCCAAAAGTCATCCGACACATTGATACTTTGAAAGTTGCAGTATACGACAATTAGTCATATCTAGCTATTTTGGTGATGATAGTTCGTCCAATGATGATCTCGTTGTTTAATATACATTATTACACATAATACAAAAAAATTTCACCACCAAAGTGACATATCGAACGCCAAAGTGAAAAAATTCATAGATAAAGCAAATTTCACGATTACTTGTCACACCTATAGACATCTCCATCTATGCTTTGACAATAGTAAATTTGACATTCGAACAACCCGCAAACGATTTTAACCACGGGTGTTAGTAAAAAGTTACTAAAGTAAAAAGTGACTAATGATCACGCAACCGGCCCTAACAAGATTAGATAGAATTGTAACTTTTCATTACATATTGCTTTTTATGCCCTAGTACGCTAATGTTGAAATTGATTCGAGTGCAAAGGGCTATAAATTTTGTTAAAAATATTGTATAAATGTAAATTTTCAAATTATGATTTTTCTTGAACCCTGTGTTTTCTATTAAAATTAAATATACCAACTGATAGATAATTTTTTATTTAAGTTGTATATTTAATTAATATTCACCACAATACTTGAACTGTATCTGAAAGCAATGCATCCATATTTATGTATAAACAGGTGCATAGATACTAGTAAGAATATCTGACATAAAAAATAATTTCAAATAAATATTTTCATAATTTTAATTATAGTCAAAAATAAATATTTTCATGCCAGAAACATTCTTGGAAGAGAATGCAACAAGAGATCATTTAAAAAGAAGAAATAAATAATCTTAGATTGTTCCGAAAATAATGGCTGATTATAAAATTATATTGTTTTGAATATTCTTTGCTGGTGGTAATATTTATTCATCTGCTATATTTATTTGGACAGGCATTTTTATTTTTTATTTTTTGCATGTATTTAAACTTGGACATTATGCAGCTCAAAAAGCATGTAATGTTAAGCAGGCATGGGGTGAAGTAACCATTTTTTAACAAACAGCGTGATATTGGTTCAAAAAGTCTTCATCTAAAGATGAGGAGCGTCAAAGACCAATGTTCCGTCTAAGCTATGTGTGTTCACAGATACACACAATTTGCCAACACGACACACACAAAAAAATAAGACAGGCACACAAATTTTAATATGACAATAACTTCTAATTAATAATTTGTATATACAAAAAAAATATAGCTATATGTTGATAGTTTTTTTTTTTTATAATTTCTCCCGCAGTGCAAAAATTAAATATCGGACCATAAAATTGCACAAAAGATATTTTGTGCACATAAAGATCTAAAAATTATAAGACACATTGTCGAGGACATCCTACTACTGTTTGAAAAACACGCGACAAATTAACAGCTATGATTTAGTTTTTTAGTTATTTAGGTTCATGACAAATTTCACCTTTTATTATTTATGGCAAAAAAATTAAATAACAGAGAAGCAGCGAAAAAAGTTTATAAAAAAATTCATGAGTTTTATTCTATAGGTATAAATAAGATTATAATTCGTCAATTAATCAAAATAACGTAGAATCAAATGGCTCATTGATTAATAAAGTTTATTTGCTTTAAAGTTATGTTTAACTGAATTGGAAGTTAATATTAGACATTATTTTCGGAACAACCCAGTATAAAGAATTTTATTTTATTATTAATTCACAAAGATGTGGTAAAAAAATATCAGGCTCAAGCAAATGTTAAATTGTGAAACACATAGATTGCGATTAAAAGGGTTACATGTGAAAAAAAAACACAAAAATTTAATCGGTGAACTTACGAATTGTGGATTAGGAAAGCACACACACATTGAAGTGCAAAAAACGTGCATTTAAAAAATATATTTTTGTGAATTGTAATTCCGTAAAACCGAGCCAAAACAGTACAAACATAAAGTCATGTCACTTATTTACAATTTAATTATTTGCTCATTTCTTATTATCCGTTGGTTGATGATTTTTGTGAGTACAAACAAAGCCTTAAAACCTTCACCAAAATCACAAATCCATCACGTTTAAAAATTTCAGAAAGCAAACGGGAAACTTTTGTTTCACCAGACAACAAAAACACACTCGGACATCACTGAACTCAAACAACAATGAAAACAAAAATAATCCATATCTGTAATGCTTTATAATTATGTTGTAAAGATTCTACAGTGAATATTTCAGATTGTACGTGAAATTCATCCATCATAAGTATTTTTTTAAACGCTTTTATTATTAATACATGATTTATTTTCTTTTTCCGTAAACTTTCATCCCATTTGTGATAAAGTACATGCAAACCTGAAAATGGTGTAGGAATTGTCATGTTGCTTCGGTACATTGACAAGATTTATTTTCCTCACATATGTCCAGTGAGCTAGTTCAATTAAAAAAAAAAATTACGATTGATTTTAATTATATTTTACACACATATTTACATCATTTTTTATAATACAATTTAAATTAATTAAATTGACTGAAACTTTTAAAATAATATTAATACTTTATAGAATGACCAGCGTCTAGCTCTTTTAATTTCTATAACAAATGAATATATGAGGACCGACAATTAAGTTTGTAGAATACTTTTCGAGCGCACCATGCGGCGACACTGTGGCAACATCGACAGAAACGAGCTGGCCGCAGTATAACACCAGAATTTATTTCCAAAGACAAACTGACAATATTTTATCTGGAGGTAATGAAATGGTTACGAGCGCAAGTGAGGCGTTTTCGGCCTGAATTATCTGTGAACGAAAGCTAAATATTGCATGAAGACTACTCCAGCACACACAGCCATTTTTGCAAAAGACTTTTTACTCAGCATATTAAAACACCTACCCACTCTGATCTGGACCCTTTTTTATATTCCTCAAAATCAAGAAGAACACAAAGGATCATCATTGGGTGTCACTAACGGAGGTGAAACAGAATACGACACATGCTCTAAACAGGCTCACGGAGAATGATTGAATTCTGCTTCCTGCAATGGAAAAAACGTTGGACCGAATGCATTGCTTTAGGAGGGGATTACTTTATAGAGGACTGTATACTAGATAATGAATAAATATATTCTGTAATAATGATAAATTTTTTTCTATGAACTTAATTGTCAGGCCTCGTAACATCTTTTCTATAACATTTTTAAATTGATTCAATTTCGTAGCCCAATAATGGCTGTTTTCAATGGAGAAAATAATCTTTAAATGTAGAAGGAATAGATGTTATGATGGTGAACATCATTTAAAATGAGTGGCCATGGAAAATAAAAATTCCTAGCATGTCTGGAGAAAGGTTAAGTATTAACACACAGGAGATATTGGTGAGTGAAGGACGGTGCTTGAATGTGTGCGGGTGCGGTGAGACAAACACATTGACAGGATTCACACGGCAAGGCCCGGTGTGCTCGTTAACAAACCATCACAAATTCATTAGAGCACGCGCATGCAAACTTTTGACTTTGCCATCTTCAGTTTTTTTTTAAAACATCAATATGTTCTTAATTCAAACTTCTATCAACAGAAAGGGAATTTAATGTTTCAAGTAATTACATAACTAAATAATTAAAGTAAGTAAACAGGACAATTAAAGACTAGACACAATCTATATAACACAATTACAATGACAGTTTACACAAGTGAACTTAATAAATGGCTATATTTCGGCATTTGTTTGATGAGGTCAAAAGTTTGCATGGATTAGTAAACATTAGACATTCATTAACGCGAAAGTAAGAATTTCGGGAGAAATCTTTAAAAAAGTGAACGTCTTAAAAGAACGAAACATATTAAATATTCATTAAAAATTAATAATTTATATAAGAATAAAGATGGACTTACCTCTTTCGGACGAATATCAAGAAGCATAAGAAAACATTTAAATGTTAGTATAATGTGAGAAGTATATATTATAAGTTTTGCTTCTATTGGGGTGTTATTTTTAAATTTGTTTATAGAAAGTAATAATAAAAATAATTTAAATGAGGCCATTTAAGAATGTCCCCTCAAGGGTGCTTAACACAAACAATATACTTTCGATTATTCGGGGTCACATTTTAGCAGATTAACCGGGACAATATCAATTTACGGCAACCTCCACAAGCGAGAAAAACTGAATATGTGGTTGAAACAGAACTGGAATATTTTGATACGTCTAATAGTCGAAGCCCATATTGCAAATGTATTCCAAAAAAAATGTAATAAGTCTCTATCATACTTTTTTTTTTGAGCGTATGAATGTGAGTGACCTATCCGAAGCTTTGTTAAATATAAATTTAACATTATTTTGATTTGAATTCTACTGTACTTAACAGAAGCTATTGAAATGTATAAATTAACAAAAATTCAAAATCATAATCAAACAGAAATCGTAGCATTCATTAAAAAAAAAAAAACTCATTGTTTTTTGGAGGCCGGAGTGATCTTGAGCTTGCTTATTCGTTGTTTACATTTGAAGCAAAGTGGGCAGGCATATCGCGCCAAATTGTAAATTGGTTCTACTCACATTATAAGCCTATTCAATTACTTGGAGCAGCAGCCCTTGCTGGTAAACTAATATCACGAAATTTGCGTAGCATCATTTGCCAAAAAGCAAACAAGGGGAAGAAATTTTCTGTTGTATATTAAATAAAAAGGGTACGTATAGGTAAATTTATAGATTTTGTTTTAATATTTGGCAGAAATTATTTAGGATGTTTTTTTTCCAACCACCCGTATAATCGAGAGTCTAATTGATATAAATAAAGGTGAAGAAAACTTAGGAAGATACATATTATTCATGCTATATTTCAGAAGAAGAAAAAAAACCATGCTATGTATAGATACATACAAAGACATATTTAAAAAATTCATTAAAATTTTATTCAGATGTTACATTTTATTTTAAGTGTCTTGATTTTTAAAATTATATTGTTGGTGTGAGAAAAATTATAGATACATATTAATTTGTGTTCAAATACACACAAGTTGACCAACCATTATCCAAGCAACCGCCACCATCAACCAATAGAGAAACGTGCACAAATAAAATCAATTCAATGAGAGCAAAACATTATTTTATTAGTATAAATAAATAATAAAGGAATAATTGAAATAGAAAAAAAAAGTGAACATCCAATGCAAAAATATAATAAAACAAGAAAAGAAAAACTACATTTAAAATATGCACATATCTAGTAGTAATTTAATTTTATCACAGAAAACGAAACATGGAATTTTTTTTTAGTAAAACTAAGCTTCAACAGAATATTTTTAATTTCAGCCCACATAAATAATGCAAACTATTTTAGTATACAGTAAAACCGCGATATAACGAAATCCAAGGGCCCAAAAAATAAAAATTCGTAATAACGAATTCCCACATATAACGAAATAAATTTAAAAAATCCTACTATATATTACGCGCCGTCGCAAAAAAATGTTGCGCGGCTTCAAAAAAGATCGCAAATTCTGCAAACAAAGGAGGAAGAAGGCCGTAGGGAACTGAATACCTACATATTTTTAGTAGTTTTGTTATTATAACAGATAATCAAAGAAATTAAATTAAGAAAAGAACCTATTCAACACCAATTGGTAGATATTTTTGTAAATTCCAGAATATTGCAAACACAAAACAATATTTTAATTGTGTTTAAATGTAGAGCCGCTTCAAACATAGTTTTGGGCATGAAACATAAAGAATAATTCAAAAATAAAAATTTGACAGTTGAATCGCGGCATTTTTATAAAATGAGTCGTATATAAATTACGAAGGTACTTACCGGTAACGGCGGCAACCACTTCAAAATATGATACTATGAACCCATGAAGAAGTTTGAATTGTTTTACTACCTTGTCGGCAGACCGCCGCGCACCGCCGAAAAGGCCGTGCGCGGCGTTTCCGTTCGCATACGGCAGATGCAGCGGCGCGGCTTTGTAAGTGCGAAATAATATTTTCATCTTTTAACATTTTTTTATTTCGTTATAAATTTACGTAAATATATTGTCATTTTTTTGTACGGGACAAAAATGATTTTGTTATAAATATTAACGGGATTTCGTTATATAAATGCATTTTTGTATGAAAAATTGGTTTTAGGGACTAAATTTCGATTTTTTTTTCGATATACGTCATTTTTCGCTATATCGGGGTTCGTTATATCGCGGTTTTACTGTATTATACAAATAATGATTATCTGACACAAAACAGAAACAATTATTTTGACCCGACTTCAATCTGACCTTCTACAAAAAAAATCTTTGATGAAACAGACATATGGATATTAAACATACATTATGCAATAATAAATGAAAAGTTGTTAAAAGTAAAACACCGTTATCTGAATTTATTTTAACTATAAACTTAGACAGCAATGTGTACTTTTTCACAGTGACAGTCACAAACAAAGTAAAAAGTCTATAATTTAATAATAATATAGCTCATAGATCCATTTCACCGAAGAAACAGGTGTGTATATAAATCCATTTTCAAATTAATTATTAGTTCCACAACCACACCTAGTGTTGCTATTAGTAAATAATTTTAAAACACATACCTCATCATTGTTTATTATCAGTGTATTTAGGTTGGTCGTTACGTGTTTCAGAAGAATGTAACGACATTCGCTATTCAAAAATAGGGGACCTTGAACCAAGTCCAAAATGGCTATCAAACGTTGTTTAGTCAGCCTTTCCAATGGTAACACATCAAATATTTCACCTATCATTGTCCTAAAATAATCAATAAATACAAAATTTTGTATGCAAATAACTTTAGCAAGCTAGATAAAATACATATTCACATCTATAGATGGTTGTTGGTGGTTGCCGCCACTGCTAGCACGGTTTTCATGTATTATTCCACTACTTTTGCAATTTAGATGTTGGATTTCGTGAAAAATACTATACAAAGAAAACTTGTTGTTCACATCTATCAGTTCTATCGGTTCTTAACACGCTGCGTGCTGATAACGCACCGGGCAAGTTTTATGAAAAAATGGCCCCGGTGCATTTATAGTCCAATTCATTTGCTTATATTACACGAACACCACGACAGCAGGTCCATTTAAGAAGCCTCAGCACAGAGATATAGGTACGGATATCTGGATTATTTGTAGCATGATGGTAAACCGTTACGTGACTGTGATTGTGTCAATGATTGATAAGTGAGATTTAACGAAGATTGGTAATTAAGATTTAACTGTCAGAGGCTTACTTTCTAGTGTACCAGTCATTATTCGAAGAATTACATTAATCGGTTATCAATTATCATTACAATCGAACACAATCACAGTCACAAATAAAGTCAAAATAATTTTAATGGATTTTTGCCACCAGTGAGCATGTTAAACTGATGTAAATATACTAAGGTTTCCAAAATTAAATTATGATAAAATTTTAATACGAATTGTAATGGAAAAAATTTCATTTTGTAAAAATACAAAAGTGAACTTACGCCAATTGCGAGTCTGGAAAGACTTGAATAATATGGGGTACTGAGGAGGGCAAGTACTTGATACAAGCACCTTGAGAAGTGAGAGCATTCTTGGAATCACAACGCATCATCACTACAATGCTATCCAGCAATCCTGAAAACATTTGGGATATTAAAAACGATACTTTTCTACTTAGAAAGTTTGGTGATATGAACCAAATGAATGAGAGAATGCTAAGATACGACTCGAGTGTTGGCAGCACTAGAAACAGTCTGTGAAAGACGCACAACACAGTAAACTGTCAAATCAAATTGTCGTATTAGAAGCCTCATCAATTGATGAACACGCATCAGCATCAACGGGTTGCGCGGTTTATTCCAGGTTGCGCACTAGTGACAATGTGAGCAATCCAAATGTTGCATAGGTAACACAAAAATACCAAATGCTCACATTAACAATGAGTCACTAGCGCAAAACCCATCAAATGTCACAAGGCTGCTGGTTCTGATGTACTGAGGTATTCAAGACAACAAATATTATTATTATTTTATTATAAGGGTGACAGATTAATAGCAGGTAGGAATAATCTATTATTAGGTTGTACCATATGAATTGCCATATTTGTAGGTGAAAATAAAAATGCAATATTTTAAATATTAAAACAAATATTTAATCAAGATAAGTTCTACCCGTTTCTATGGTGTTTTCCTAATGAGAAACTATGTTAAAAATACAATATTTAGAAGAAAAAAAACATTATTGGAACATTTCCGCCTGGGATCGAAAAGATTTATTCTTTCAATATTATTCCAAGTGATGCAATAGGTGGAAATCTGTCAGCGATAAATCGGGTAAATACGGAGAATGCAGCAAAATTTCGTAACTTAAAGAATTAAATTTTCTAATGGTGAATGTATGCAGTCGAGCATTGAAACGCAGTCCATATTTGTTAGCTTATATTGAATTTTTCTTTTTTACAATTTTATGGCATTGTGTATTTAGGTGTAATTGATTCGCCAGGTTTCAAAAAATAATAATGAACAATTCTTCTAAACACACCTCTAAACGTGTAGGTTTCTGACCTACAGTCAATTTATGTGATACCCAATTGTCTAGCTTTTTCACTTTTTAATTGCAGCGAGGTGGCGAGAAACAGTCATAACGTTAACTCCTAGATCATATGCGAGCGCTCGAGTTATTATATGTGGATTAGCTTCCACTACTGTATTTAACTGTTCTTCATTTAAGATTCATATTGCCAAAATTAAATTTTTCAAAGCATAATCGTATTGTTATCTGGCTAGCAGACCCTTTCTCAAATGCCTTATTGTTATTGCATACATCTATCGTTCCATTATTTAAAATTATTAATTTGAAAAAGTGTAACATATATTTAATTAATATTTAAAATATCACAGACCCATGTTCTGAATAATTACAACTTCACAATAAGAATGTGTTCTCTTAATAATCTTAAACTGACTAAAAATCGGCAACTTCATGTGGTACAACCTAATATGACATTGCGCTAGCGTATACATCCATTGGATATGATTACTTGATCATTTTAGCATTGCAGTTCAAAAAGGTTTTACACAAAATATTGTGTTCACTTGATGTACTTGTTTTAAGAGTATTTGATCTATTGGGAAGATACTCTTAGTGACAAAATGTTAGAGATTCGAGCCTCATCCCAGTAGACTATAAATATGAAAAAATAATAAATAATATTCAAACTCAGAACACTCTGTTGGTAATAATTGGTACCATAATTGTAACCACTCTCTGGCCACAAGAACATTAATAACAGTAGCCTAGGAAGTAGGTTGTTGTGAAAGAAAAGATCTAGTTTACATCAGCTAAAAAGCGAATGAGGGCAGCGAGAGTGAATAATTAAAAATATATAAATGTGGCGGTGGTCTACTTTGAAACAGTTGCTGAAAGTCATGCTGGTCACTCCGCTGCGTGAGCTCCGAGTGTAGCTCTCGAGATCGGACAATGAACCTGACCAGGTACTCTAGGCACTTCATGCTGCGGAGCAACACATCATTATCCCCCTTATCGGCATCCAGCACGAGTTGAGATAGTAACCGGCAAAGCTTTCTGGAACAATTTGATAAAAAAAAAATATATATATATTATTGTACAAATGAGAAACGGGCCAAGAATTGATAATAGTTCACCAAAGGGTTCAAAAATATATTCCTTACAAATAAAATTTATTTATAAAAGTTATTTGAAATTCTTATTTTCTATCACTAGTCAAATATATAGTGGCAGAATAGATCAGAAAATTCTGTATTAATATAATAAACAGAACTTTGTCCAAACTACAAACAAGTGTGTATTGCAAAACAGATGTCGCCCCAATAACAGAATATTGTTGATAATAATTTAGACAGATCTAATATCTAATTTGCAGGGGCGTTCACTGCATACAAGCAGAAAAGTTGTGCATTACTAAAAGTAAATGAAGTAATCTTTATATTATGAAAAGACTATAAAATTATAGCAGTTATTACCCGGATTAGAGTAACCTTGTCTATGACATAACTCACAACTTCTGTATAGCCGTGGGTTATTTGCGAACCATTTGTAACAAACTTCATGTGCATTCTGGTCCGCAATTTACTAGCAGGTCTTGAATGAACCTGACTTGTTTTATCAATTCTTATAATAATTTTTATGTTAGCATCTTGACGTCTGCGGATTTTCTGCATTTTTCAAACAATTTGTGCTAAAGTCTGCTGTCTTCGAAAGGGATTAAATCTTTACTGAAAACAGCGTAGAATGACATTTTTACGTATTTGTTTTACTCGACAGATTAAACGTTTTGTATTCTTAGTGTATTCCAACCTATGATTCCATATTTCGGTGTTTGCGTAGATACAATTTATAGGTTATAATTAATTATCTGTTAAGTGAGCGAATTTGCATTTTTCAAGATATTTTATGTTAGATTATTACCAATATTAAATTAAATGTCAAAATACAATTATTTCTGTTATGAGTTTCGGCTATGCTAATTTGTAAAGCTAGTTATTTAAATAAATGTTTTTGAGCACTGTTAATGAAACATTTTAAATGCGTTGTCCAAAGGAGAAATCATAGAAAATATTTTAAACCAAATCAAAAGCAGAGTACGGTACCGAGAAATAAAAGAACTTGCCTTTTTAAAGAAGTAATTTTACAATTGTATTCTAAATTTAAATTAATTATAATCAAAAAAAATCTAACATTTTCTTTGATACCTAGTGTACCTACCAATTGTATCGTCGGTAACAGCATAACCTAACGCTGTGCCTAGTGTACGCCACTGGTAATATGTAATAACAGATACTGCTTTTGGACTTTTTTTTTCATTTTTGAGAATACATATATGCACACATTTTCCATTTGTTTGTCCTCAGGCATCATTTTATAACATCAGAAAATTGTTTTTAAAAAACTTTGAAACTATGCATGGCACGGGTTAATCGTGTAGTTATTGAATATGTGTGAAAATCCAACAAGCAATTTGAAGAACAATAGAGAATGAGAAATATATCGCTATATCTGAGTGACAAGAAAAAAACACTTTTTCATACTCATAGTGAAGCCGTTTGTAACATTGTTTTCACATCTTAAACAGTATCATAAAATTTATTTCAATCTTCAATTGCAACCGATGAAAAAAAAATCAATTTAAATCAAAACTAAATTAGGTATTCAAATTAAAAAATAATACATACTTGTACGCCAATGTAGCACAGAAACTTTCCTTGATGTAGAGATCCAACACTGGTTGAAAATGATGAAACTTCCTATCGGAGACAAGGCTGATGAGCGACAGGAGACATTCGAATACGAGGAAGTCGTAGGAACCATACCTGTCTGATTCTGAGTCCACTCCTCTCTCTATATCAGCCTTAAAATATATTAAAAGTAATAGATTGTACACTCTGAATACATTAGAAAATAAATTGTATCTAAGGGCCGGTTGTGTGATCTGTAGTAAATTTTTACCATGGTGACTTTTTACTATAGTAACTTTTTACTAACGCCCGTAGTAAAATTTTTTTGCGGGTTGTTAATACATCAAATTTACTATTGTCAAAGATGGTCAAAGACAATCTCGCCTCTAGGTGTGATAAGGCAGATAATCATGAAATGTGCTCTATTTTCTGCTTTATTTGTGGCTTTATTCACCCCTGTGTTCGAGACCTGTCATTTCAGTGGCAAAATTTTTCAGATTATGTGCTAATGTACATTAAACAACAATCATCATCGAACAAACTCTCATCATTTAAATAGCGGGATATTGAATGAATAATTGACGTGCACCGTAACTTTCAAAGTATCAATGTGACAGATGACTTTTGAAACAGCTATGAAAAGGCCACTATATTTAACCATCGATTCTCGTTTTTACTATCAGAGAGTAAAATCAGAATACTACGGGATTTACTTTTGAAAAGTAAATATTTTTTTACCAACGATTAAACAATCCGTTTTCGGAAAAATGTTTACTTTAGTAACTATTTTAACTATAGTAAAATGTTACTTTTTTAACTATAGTAAAAAGTTACTACAGATCACACAACCAGCCCTAATAATATCTATAAAAAAATAATTTAATTGGAACATGCTGACTACAATTCCTGTGCTGATAGATTTCTAAAATATCAAATAGCAATCAGTGTTCAAGTCACTTTCAACAGTCTCAACTTAACTATACTTTTCTATTTGCCTACTCTCAAATACACAAAATATTAAAAATTCTAAGCTATGATCAAATTGGCACAATTCAGCTGAGCATACCTGGGTGAGTATGCTGAACAGGGCATCTAAAATATCCTGCAGAAACTTGACCACCTCTCCTCCGGGAACAGTTTGTAATGAAGTGAGGGATTGTCTCAGGGAGTCATCCGATACGTGGTCACACCAGTTCAATACTCCCAACAGTTCCACTGGAAGAACCATTATTAGATTATATAGCAAAAATTGTATTTTTGGCACATTTGGTAAAAACGACTAAGTCGAGTTCTTCAATTAAGAAATATTGTTCTTCAATACTCTTAAAATAAATCTTTTAACTTAAAAATATATTTGTTGAATCCATTATGCATAATTAAATCGAAGTGTCAGTTCGACAAAGCTATGTTATGTAGTGCCTAATTCCAAAACCCCCTAAAACAACCTTATGTGTTTTTGAGATACGGATGAAAATGTATATTTTGATAGCTAATATACTAAATGTTTGTTTTTACATCAGCATTTTTTAAAGAGAATTCCGTAATGTAATTTTTTTTTTGTATATATCGTTATGGCAACCATACTGGATTTTAGATTACGTAATCATAAACAAGCGTTATGGTTGACTGATTTCCTTTTAGAAGGAATAGCAACTTATTAGTCTGCTTTGGGGTATTTTGGAACTGACCCTGATTTAAGTGGCTTTTGCGAGAAAATATGAATTCTATATGTACAAAAAAATCTACAAAACTGCATATTTAACTCAAATTAGGCGCTACATATGATCTATTATTCTCCGTAGCATTATGTAGAATAATAAAAGACAATAAGAAAAAAGGAAAGGAACATGCTGGCTGTTTTCGAGATGTGGCATTGGAATTATTAATTTCAATAACTAACCATTCTGTGTAAGTTTAGTGGAACAGACATTAGTTCCAATCAGGAAAGAATCCTTGGATGACAGAGACAGAAAACCCCGCTGCAATTTATTGTTCTCCTTGTCTCCGACAGGAGTGGCCCTCTGGCTGGGTAGCAACAAATAGCAAGCAGCAGCATCAATGTCATTGCTGGGCCATTTCTTACCATCAACCTAGAATGATAAATAATATGTACAGGTATGTCTCATATAACGGGAACTCGCTATGGCGACCGCCTTTACATTACTACCACGTTCTACCTAAGGCCTAGCGGCCACAATCACACAAATTAAGGTCTAAAACTTTTATTTGACTCATTTCGTGATAATTAAAATATAAAATAATTTAACAATAAAAATCATACAAAAAATAAATATAGTTATAACCCGAAAAATAATCCAAAAAAATTTTGCCACTGAAATGACAGGTCTCAAATGCAGGGGTGAATAAAGCCACAGATAAAGCAGAAAATAGAGCACATTTCATGATTATTCGCCTTGCCACACTGAGAGGCGAGATTGTCTTTGACAGTAGTAAATTTGATGTATCAACAACCCGCAAAGGATTTTTACTACGGGCGTTAGTAAAAAGTTACTACTAATCACACAACCAGGCTTAAGTGTCCGGTGCATTATTTAAGAAAAAATTTAAAAAGCCTATATTAAAGACATTTTTAATTTCGTAAAATATAACCAACCGAAAAGTTACTTTTTCAGACGCCATTACTTCTTTCTAAAAGGGCATGTTAAACAGTGTTGAATTCTACAAAATTTTGCGTGTGCATTTACTAGAAGGCGAATTGTAAACTGGAAATAACAAAAATACCCATACTGACACCATACTTTTCCTGTACACCTTGTAAAAAAACATAATTACTTTCCCATTGGCCCAATATTTGTTTCATACAGCCATATAGAAAAATTAACTCAAATCCTAAGGGCCGGTTGTTTGATCACAATAGTAAAAAAAAATTGCGAAAAGGGTTTGTTTGATCATTGGTAAATTTTTTTTTACTAATTGAAAGTACATTCAATAGTAAACTAATTTACCCTCCAATATCGGATTGTAAAATCTATAAATCGCTGTTTTAAAAGTCATCTTTCACATTAATACTTTAAAAGTTACAATATACTTGTATGAATCATTCAATATCCTGCTATTTTAGTGATGAGAGTTTGTTCGATGATGATCCTGATGTTGAATTTATATAAGTACATAGACTGAAGATTTTTCGCCAGCAAAGTGACAGATTTCGAACGTAGGGTTAAATAAAGCCATAGATTAAGCATAAAGAATGAAGAAATAAGGAAAGTATATGTAAAGCTGATCCTAGTAAGGTTAAGAAAGGTGATTTGGTCATATGGAACAGATGAATGAGGAGAGAATGGTAAGAAAGATATATGACGCGAGTGTTGATGGCACTAGAAATAGAAGACGTCGGCAGAAGATTTGGCACGACCAGGTAAACCAGATAATGCAAAAAGATTATTATTCGCTTCAGAATAGTAAATTTGATGTTCGAACAACCCGTAAACATTTTTTACCATGAGCGATGGTAAAAAGATACTATGGTAAAATTTTACTACTGATCATACAACCGGCCCAAAGATACATTTTACAATTATTTCATATTGCAAGTGTCAAATATGAACAATTTTAATTGTACAATTAAAAGAAAAATAATTTTAAAATATACCTTGTAAACATTCAGACAATGTTGTGTATCATTGAGTGTTGTCCCATTGGGCTGCATGAGCGGAGTGTATGCAAGAGCAAATGGTTTCTCGGCTTTGTCCTTGGCTTCGTTAGAACTACGGTGCTTAAATAGGAACACCACATGGGCCTGCTTGAATTCTTCAATAGGTACGCATATCTAAAAAATATAAAATATTTAGTTTAGTCATTTGGCATATTAGTCTAGCTTGGGTGGTTATAATTGTATAGGGTGTCCGCCTTCAGCATTAAAATGGTACAGATACACAAAATCACAAACTATGAATATCTCTAAGTCACAATCACTAACAGTGATTGAGTATATGAAAATATTTGTGATTAAATTCTTGTGATTTGATGAGTATTTTAGTGATTTGGCACATGCGCAATTAAATTGTGATCACAATATTTATACAGTGAACAAATGAGCCGTAATTTGTGATTCAGCACATGCACGATCTACAAAAAAGTTTACGCATTTTTGCACTTAAATTGAAATGAATTTATTTTATTAAAGAATTTTGTTTGTGGTTTATCAAATTTAGATTTGATTTTCAGTAATTTGTTTATACTTTTTACGGAGGGAACTGTCTGACACAATTATGGACTAGTATGTTTAAATCAACACGCTTGGCATTTAGATGATAATTTTATGTTTCTTTATTTTATATATTGTGACACATATATGTAATAATATTAAAATGATGATAACGGTTTTCAATCATTCATATCAAGAGTAGCAATTTATTTAAAGGCTACCCAATTTAGTATGATTTTTAAAACCAAAGGACTTGAATATTAAAAATATTGATCTGACATCTAATTAATATCTCTATTCATAAGAATAATAGATAGAAAAACCACTTTTATCTTTTCTTGAGTGTCCCTAGCCTAGCAGATTATTAGATAAAATTAGGTAGAAACCCATTTCTACAATTATAAATAGATTTCCAAAATATAGTAACATATATTTTGACTGACTAATATGCTGGAAAGCAGCTGCAGTATTGTGGTGACCGCTTGTAACTTACTTTAAAAGTTTCCAGCCAACGTGGCTTGTCCTCGTGGTAATATACTACAGAATTGTATTCATTCAATGGCTGGACTCCACCTCCTGATGAAATCACTCCCTGTAAACAATACTGTAATTTAATGAACCATCATGTTCTTTGTTAGTACATAGTGGCGTGCAGTAGGTATAGATTTAGGTTATGCTGTTACCAATGATATTATACAATCATATATAATACAATATATGTACTTTCGTTTAACCAACGTCTTTAGTCAAAATGAATCCGTCATTTATACAACCCTACCATGTATGTATTTGTAATTTTAGTAAAATAATACCTTCTTACCCATATAAAAAATGAATGGACGTTTTTAAGAACACTTTCTATGACTGAACACGATTATTTTATTGTTTGAAACTCCTTCACGTAATAACTAAAGGAAATAATTATTTTTATTAACCTGAAATAGCATCATACCACCATATTGGCGTCAAAATTCTTAAAATTCAAAATTCACAGGCAAGCTTTTTCAAATTTTATTTTTACGAAAAAACCATGAAAACATTGGTATAACTAAAAAAAAACATGAGTACTATTTCTTCATAAGCGTTCATCGACCGCGATTTCATACGGTTTTGAGATGAAAAAAAGGAAAAAATGAAATGTTTTCAGGAAAATTTGACTTAAGCTA
This sequence comes from Eubasilissa splendida, assembly GCA_031772225.1. NCBI lineage: Eukaryota > Metazoa > Arthropoda > Insecta > Trichoptera > Phryganeidae > Eubasilissa > Eubasilissa splendida. The sequence goes on along the minus strand of CM062866.1, from coordinate 6,739,437 downwards.
CACATTGATACTGATAAATATATTTTGGTTCACTCACGGGAATCATCTGACCATGCTGGTTGCACACTCTGGTGGTGATCTGAATGTTCCGATCTGTCGACTTGCCAGTACCGCGTGTAAAGCAGCCTTGCACGAGGCACAGGTACAGGTCGTTCCTCGCATCCCCGGGTAGGATTACCTCGGGAAAACCCATCTTGCGGGCTATGGATACATTACCCACGACCAGATGCGGCACCTCCTCTTTTATCTGACGGAAAAATATAAACAGATAATACAATTGACAATTTTGTTATCTATTTGGTAACGATTCTGCATTGTATGTCTTAGACACATGCCGTTTATATGTTTTTCTGATTCTCCTCACCCTACCTCATATACAGACCATTCTATTATGTTTTGGTCTCTTAAAATATTGTCTAAATTTTATGTCAAGTTAAGATGTTTTTTTTTTTGTTTTGTGGAATATAAAAACAATTATATTTTAAATATTTATTTTATTTTTTACGCAGTTTAAACCGTTTTGCTAGAAGAGAGACCTCAGAAAAAACATACTTTTCATACGTAAAAAGGAATAGCTTTTAGCATTTGAGAATTAAAATAGTCCTGAACCGACCCCTCTTAACTATAAAGTGCTCTAACAAATGGGCAATTTTTAGATGTTCTAGTAAGTGGCATTTTTTTTAGATAAACATTGTATTCAGTAGAACAAAATAAAATAGGGGTAACGGGTATATACTGGGCCACAGTACATAGTGGGTTATGGGAATTTTTAGCCATCTTGCAAAAGTTTTTGAAAACAATTCTTCCATGATACAACGGTAGGAATCTGTTGCACCATTCAATTAGCAATTCATATACAGTAAAACTCCGTTAATTCGTAACCCTATATTTCGTATTCTTACGAAATTCGCACATTTTAAAAAAAATTACCCAGCGTGCGGCGTCGGGGTAAAAAAATAAAATTGGTGGAAAAAATCGAATCCCAAATACCACTCTGGGTTCGAACTAGAAAAATCGCGGGAAAATAATAAGCTTCAACCAACAAGGCCAGCGAGACATGAAGATTTAAAAGTATTTAATTATTTTTAAACGCGGATTTTAAATATTTCAATTCGGATGGAATGGTGAGTTTGACCGCCAATCAAATTAATGTGCGTGATTTTGTTGCCTTGAGATACTGCCGCTCACCACTCACCACACACCTTTCTTATTCAGGAGAAATACATTATTTGACACATAAGCTGAAATAATGGAGTATTCATGTTTCAGTATAAAAATCGTGATGTCAACAGCGGCGGCGCGCACTAAGACACGGACGCAGTAAACTAACGCGTTTTTATAAAAATTTATTTTTAATGTTGCCTTTAAAAAATTTTGTTTTCATTATTTCTAATTCGGATTTTTTTTTTAAATTTCAGTCCCGTGTGTTGCGAATTAAGGGAGTTTTACTGTAATTGTATTTAAAACCAATTGAATTACAACCCATTGTATGTTTTTGTGCATCAAAAGAAAAATAAGCAGTGCAGGTGTTTATTTTCTACGTGGACCTGTTGCATCATTTATTTCAATTGTATCTTATTCATTTGGGTCGACATTCGTGGTACGACTTAACCAACAAATTTTGTGGCAGTTTGAATTCAAAATGGTCATATGGTAGTGGGTCAACAGCTTATGGTACATAGTGGGTCGTAGGCTTATGGCACAAATAATGGTTGGTTGTTGGACGAAAGAAGACCACATCCAGAATATGGAGGTCTATGCCAATTAAAGATGATCTTGAAAAGCAGCATATTGAGGAAACTAAAAAAAAATTGCCAACAATTAAAATTATAAAGAAAAATAAGGCTAATATGAATTACAGAAAATGAAAGGATATTAGTAAGGAAACACGATTGGACAAAATTGCTATGAATATCAATGAAATCAGTGAAAAATCTACTTCGGCCGATGTAATATTGAACTCGCAAGATTCAGAAAATTACCATTGCCAAATATGTAAATCTAGTGTGGAAAATAAATTAATCTGTTCTGACTGTGGAGGGCGGTTCTATATTGAGTGCATTCCGAAAAACCGCAAGAAGCATATTCCACATAATATTAACAATGATATGTTTTTATGTAGAAAGTGTTACAGAATCTGATGATTTTGAATCATTTGATGTGTCTATAGATGAACTGTTGAAGGTGGTTCATGATAATAGTGTGGCATAATAATAATAGATTAAGATGAATAAGTTTTTTTTAAATCTGATTTTGTTAATTTTTACTTATAAGTTCTTATTATTTTTAATTATCTACATATCTTGCTTGTTTGAAAAGATAACATCCAAGTGTGTTATAATACAGTAAAACCGCGATATAACGAAATCCAAGGGACCAAAAAATAAAAATTCGTTATAACGAATTCCCACATATAACGAAATAAAAAAAAAAAAAAAAAAAAAAAAAAAATATCCTACTACATATATGTTACGCGCCGTCGCAAAAAAATGTTGCGCGGCTTCAAAAAAGATCGCAAATTCTGCAAACAAAGGAGGAGGAAGGCCATAGGGAACTGAATACATACATATTTTTAGTTGTTTGGTTAAATATTTTAATTGTGTTTAAATGTAGAGCCGCTTCAAACATAGTTTTGGGCATGAAACATAAAAAATAATTCAAAAATAAAAATTTTACAGTTGAATCGTGGCATTTTTATAAAATGAGTCGTATATAAATTACGAAGGTACTTACCGGTAACGGCTGCAACCACTTCAAAATATAATCGATAAAATTGTTCACTTAAAAATGATCTTTAACATTGTTCACTTAAAATAATCGTTTATTTTCCCTTGTTTAGTTTTAACATTTCTTTCACTGTCTCGTATAATTATTTTAGCCAATGCATCGCAGTGGGAAAATGCATCCACCGGTAATTCTGGTCTTCCCGATACGTATCGTTGGAGAACATCTAAGGCATGAAAAACTTCGGAAGTTGACGGTAACGAAGCAAATGAGATTTCATTGCTTTCCTCATTCAATGTGTCATTTTTGTCCTCATCACTCGTCTCAGATACCGTAATGCGAGGCGCGGGAACATACAAAGCAGACGTTATCACTTCATGGTCGTAAGAAATAAAATCATCGTAACTTGTAGATCTCAACAAAATTCTTTCACCCGTTGTTAAACTCGCTTGAGGGGCGTCAATTTCATCTACGGGCAGCGAAGAAAACCCGCACTTTTTAAAACAATTCGCGATTGTTGTAGATGTTACCGATTGCCATGCTATACTCATAGCTCGACATGCATCCAATACCGTCCATTTTCTTAAGTTTTCTACAGAACAGCCATTGTTTACCTGTATAATACAGGAATGCAATAAACTTTTTCTGTAATGGCTTTTGAAGTTCTGTATTATTCCCTGATCTAGCGGTTGGAGAGCACTCGTAGTATTAGGAGGTAGGAACAGAAATTCTATATTTGGCGCAACAATTTCCGGTGCGTAATGTGCTGAACAATTATCCAAAATCATCAATATTTTACGATCTTGTGCTGCCATTTTTCTCTGCATCGTAATAGCAAAGCTCTTAAATATTTCCCGCGTCATCCACGCTTTTTTATTATGGCAATAAGTAACAGCGGGAAAACTGCTAAAAGTAAGGCCTCTAAAGCATCGTGGTTTTTTATATTTTCCGATGACTGTGATCTTTACTTTATCGGATCCGTCCATATTTGTACATAACGCGGCCGTCAGGCGTTCCTTACTACGTTTTCCTCCATGACATCTCTCTCCTTTAAGAGCTAGTGTCCGATCTGGCATCATGTTATAAAACACACCAGTTTCATCTATGTTATAAACATTTTTTGCGTCGTATTTCTCCCAAATATGCCGATTGTTTGTTATCCAGCTCGAAACTTCTTCTTCATCAACTTTTTGGGAATCGCCACAAACCGCGAGGCAAACAATGTTGTGTCGCTTTTTAAAGCGATCTAACCACCCATTAGATGCCTTAAAATCAATTCCCATCTGATGAGCCAACGACTTTGCTTTCTCAATAAGCATTAAACCAGAAGTAGATATATTCGCTGATCGGATTTGGGAGAAATACTCGAACAGTTTTTCTTCCAATTCTTCATATTTGGCAGGCCGTACACGCTGTTGGGAACCGCTCGCCTTACATCTATCAAACGCATCTTCAATCTTCTTCCGATTTTTTAAAATTGTGGAGAGAAACGAAACCGGAATACCATATTTTACGGCTATCTTGCCTTTACTGTCCACTTTGTTGTCGATGTCTTTCAATATCATTATTTTTTGTGCCATGGTTAAAGTTTTGCGGGAATTATCACGTACTGAAGCCATTTTAAGGTTTCACAAAATATTATGAAATGTACTTTAAATAATAAATTACACTACACTAGTATGCATAGCAGTAAACACACGAAAACAATAGTTAATAGAAACACAAAAAATAGTCCATAAAGTATTTTAAAGAATTATTTGTATTATTGACGAGTTCACACGAAAACAATTGTCAAACGAAAATGAATTTATGTAAATATTCAGTTCGGTCATGCAATAATCGCGTTAAAAACGGAACAAACTTAACTCTACAGACCTTACACTGAGACTGATATTCCCAATAAGTACATACTGCAACATTCTGCGTATTCCTGTTAATTTTTGTATTTTCCAGCTGTCTGGGTCTGGGATTGCAATACATATTAGAGGCGTATGCGTACGTAAAACATGTCCAAGTGAACGCCGCAAGAATTATGTCAAATGGTTTTATGGGACTATGAACCTACTATGAACCCAAGAAAAAGTTTGAATTGCCAAAATTTGACGCCAAAAAGGCCATTAAACCGTTCGCATACGGCAGATGCAGCGGCGCGGCTTTGTAAGTGCGAAATAATATTTTCATCTTTTATCATTTTTTTATTTCGTTATAAATTTACGTAAATGTATTGGCATTTTTTCGTACGGGACAAAAATGATTTCGTTATAAATATTAACGGGATTTCGTTATATATATGCATTTTTGTATGAAAAATTGGTTTTAGGGACTAAATTTCGATTTTTTTTTCGATATACGTCATTTTTCGCTATATCGGGGTTCGTTATATCGCGGTTTTACTG